>CM046450.1:8269601-9469601 GCA_025506515.1 Flaveria trinervia
CACATAGACAACAACAGTGCTATCTTAATCACAGAGAACCCTATGCAGCACTCAAGGACAAAGCACACCAATATCAGGTATCATTTAATAAGAGATAACTATAAAAGGGATTAATTAAACTAGTCAAAGTTCACACAGATGAACAATATGCTGATCTGTTTACAAAGGCTTTTGATGAACAGAAATTTAAATATCTAATATCAGCTATTGGGATGATAAACTTGAGTAAGCTTTCTTAAAACTAATTCTTATTATTTCTTAAAATTATGTGTGTCCTAAGTTGTCTAGTTCATCACTTTCATAAGCTCATGTTTTCTTTGGAAGAAAATTTCTTTTTGAAGACTTTCCTTAGATTTTTTGAAAATTTCTGATACTTCGAAAGTTATGCTTTTAACTTCGGAAGCAAATCATGCCTTCAAATAAATAATTGTCTAAGAAATTTACCTTCGGAAGAGCTTTCGGATTTATCTTCCGAAGCTTAAATACTTGTCTCGGACACTTACTTATTTTCAATGACCATTTACTTCCGAAGCAAAATTAACTCTCGGAAGCTTTGTTGTTTTATATACAAAGCACTCAAGTTTTAATTTCTCTTCCGAAGCAAAAAAAAAATTCTCAAAACTCTCAGGAAATTCTTTCGAAGTCATTTTAGCTTCAGAAGCTTTTTAATTAAAACTTCTTAAGATAATTAACCTTCGGAAGCTTTTTGACTTCCAAGAAAACTACTTTTTGAGCAAAAGTAAACTACTTTTTCAAAGGTGAGACCGATATCCGGATTTCAAAGTTTATCCTCTTTCATTAAACTTTATCTGAAATCCTTCTCACATATAAACCCAATGGTTTCCTCTCTCTTTCTATCATCTGTTCTTCCTCCAAACCTAAAACCCTAAATTTCTCTCTGAAATTTCTTTCTCTCTTCTTTCTTCATCCTTAAGCTACCTCAAAATGGCGAACCTTGCTCACAGAAATGATCCAAACTTTACCATGCAGCTACACAGACAACATAATCAGGTTGCTCTGTTAAGCTCTGAGAAAGATCCTCATTTCTCAGAGGTTTGTCGTTTTCTTATCTCTGTCTAACTACTTCACCTCCCTAACCATTGATCCTCCACTCTATGAGGATCAGTTGCTTGAATTCTGGAAGACCTGCCAAGAGGTCATTTTGGACGGGGAGAAGGCACTGTCTGCCACAGTGCAGGGGAGAACAATCTTCATCACTCCGGCCATCATCAATAGGCATCTTCAGCTGGATGATAAATAAGGTGAGGTGTTTTTCCCAAAGGAAGCTGTCAATCATTCCTTTGAGCAGATATGATATGAGGGAAATTTCTCTGTAAAGACCTTTAGGAAAGGGAAGTTCTCATCCCAATGGAGATTCCTGCTCCATGTGGTCATCCACAGCTTATCAAACAAGCATGGTGGATGGGACTAGATTCCTAAGGATCTCTCCTTCATAATCCATGGAATGGTTCAGGGGTCAAATTCAGGTATTTTCAGTTTGTTTATACAAATTTACTTGCTAATTTAGACTCCTTAGAGTATTACATGTTTCCTAGATATGTCCAGTACATTCTTAACTGTGAACTGGGCTCACGGTTGAGGGAAACAGGTAACATTCTTAAATTGTGACAGATGAAGCCCGACATCTTTAAAATTCTGAGAAAGCCCACTGTTGGATTCTCTGTGGTAGAAACAACCCTAGTCCCAAAAATGTTAGAGCTCATTACTCAAGATGACAACCTAGCAGCACAAGCTAGTGTTGAGCCACACCTGCTATCTCCTAATCACCCACACAGCCTCAAATCACCATCACTTACCAAAGAAAATCCAAACGAACCCCTGCTCAGGCTATTCAGTCTATGGAGGCCCCCATATACTCACCCATTGTAAGGCCCCGTTCCCGGGACGCTTACAGCTGGGTTCTCATCGCACATAAAACATATAATTACATTTGTATTTAATAAATCGCAGCGGAAAACTAAAACAAACTTTCATTCCATGTAAATGCTTTTGCAAACTAATACAACATTCATTACAAAAATAGTTTGTTCGCATTACAATGCAAAAACATTAATCAAAAGAATGCCATCCCAAAAGAGCTGAGTAGTCGCCCGTGCCATCCTCAGCAATCGTTACCTGCCAACTGGAAACACATCAAAGTCAGTGTTGCTGAGTGAGTTCTAGTTTTATAAATAAAACATACTTTACTTTCATATAAAACCGTTCGTTACTTTTACATGATCACACATCGTACGTACACATAGATATTATCATTATTATCTTTTTCATTCGTTCATTCGTTCTTTCATTACCTTACTTGCGCATCGGACATCATCCATACCATACCATGTGCTACACCCCGGTTAGTCGTAGCTACCGGGCCGAAGTCAACAAATGAACAGCTAAACGTATGCCACGGTACTAGGAGTAACCATCAGTCTTAGCTACTGGGCCGAAGTCAACAAATGAACAGCTAAACGTATGCCACAGTACTAGGGGTGAGCGGTAGAGGTTCTACATTCAGGGTCAATCACCAAGAAGGACCCGTATCCGATGTGTGCAAGACGTTTCATTCGTTCATTAATACATGCATTCATTCATCATGTTCCTCTTTCTTTATCTTTCACTTTACGTTACATAATACTTCGTTCATTCATCATAATAGATAGAGCCATAGGAAAGATATTAAACATCATATTAAGGAACATTAACATGCATCAACATCACATCATACAGGGCAACATCATACATACAAAACATGCAACATCATCACCCTCATCATGCCCAACATACTTTCTAAGACCTCGATCGTCGTCTTAAAACTCTTATGGGAACCTTTACATCAAAACTTACATCTTCACTTTCCCCGAAAGTCAGAAGTCAATCTACACCTTCCTCGGGTTCAACAGCCCTATTCGGACGTATGGACACCCTTCAGTCGCATTGCCTCCATGCGACTGAACATCATGCGAATGAACTAATACGGATGAACACCTATGCGAATGAACATCCAGTCGTGCGAATGGACAATGCGGATGAACACCTATGCGACTGGACCTTCAGTCGTGCGAATGGTCCTTCAGTCGCATGACCCCCATGCGACTGGCCCTCCAATCGTGCGAATGAACCCCAATCGCACCCTAATCGGCCGTATGGCCTCCATTCGGCCTCCAGTCGGTCGCCTAGCCCTAACTGATGCAGAATGCAGTTCAACCCGACTGCAGCCGAGGGTTTTCGGCCTCCAAACTCATCTAAACCCATTTTAAGCCTAAATCACCATCCTAAACCTTAGGGATGCATACCATAACATTATACAAGCACACCCACGCAAGAAATCAAGCCCCAACGGGTCCTACACATACATACACGCATACATACGGGTTTTCACCCAAAAACGCGGAAAGGGTTTTCAGATGTGTTCCAGCCCCAAAATCATTCAAAAACATGTAAAAGATGGGTCCTAGAACTCACCTAAACGAGCACAACGACAAGAGCTTCGATTCAGCTTGCTTCACGACAATTTTGGCGACCCGAACTGGCACTTTTCCTCTTTTTCTCTTCTTTCTCTATTCTTCTCTTTATGAAACTGAAATGTGGGTGTGGGGAGAGTGGGCTGCCCTCTCCCTACATATATCACCACATTTCCCAACTTTTCTTCGTTGGCGAGTTTGGTCCCTCGACTTTTGGACTCTATTTTCTTTTCTTTCGCCACCGGCTTCAAAATAGTAAATATTCGGGTGTTACAAGTCCACCCCCCTTAAATAGGTTTCGTCCCCGAAACCTGTTATTCGTCGAACAAACGTGGATAATGCTGTCTCATTTCTTCTTCAGTCTCCCACGTTGACTCGGATCCCTTCTTGTGCTTCCACTGTACACGCACAAGAGGAACCACTTTATTTCGCAGCCTCTTTTCTTTATGATCGATGATTGCCACTGGTTGCTCCACATAATTGAGCCTTTCATCTATTTCAATGTCCTCCAGTGGAGCAATCATGTCTTCATCAGCTATACACTTTCTCAGATGAGATACATGGAATGTCGGGTGAATCCCACTTAACTCATCTGGCAACTCCAATCTATAGGCCACCTCCCCTACTCGAGCAATGATTCGGAAAGGGCCTATATATCTTGGTCTCAACTTGCCCCGCTTTCTGAATCTGATAATACCCTTCCAAGGTGAGACCTTCAACATAACCCGGTCACCCACCTGAAACTCAATTGGCCTACGTCGCTTATCGGCATACGACTTCTGTCTATCTTTGGCTGCTTTCATGAAGGCTTTAATCTTTTCAAGCTTCTCATTCGTAGCCTCGATTACCTCGACGCTCCCCAATTCCTTTTGACCAATGTCACCCCAACAAACGAGTGTTCTGCATCTCCTACCATATAGCATCTCATATGGTGGCATACCAATGCTGGCATGATAACTGTTGTTGTATGAGAATTCGGTTAACGGTAAGTGGTCATCCCAACTTCCACCAAAATCGATCACACATGCCCGAAGCATGTCTTCCAAGGTCTGAATGGTCCTTTCTGACTAACCATCAGTTTGGGGATGATAAGCCGTGCTAATATGTAACCTCGTCCCCATAGCGTCGTGGAATTTCTTCCAAAATTTAGATGTAAACCGAGTGTCGCGATCAGACACAATAGACACCGGCACACCATGACGAGCTACAATTTCCTTGATGAACAGATCAGCCAACCTTTCAGATGAATACGTCTCGCGGATCGGTAGAAAATGAGCGCTTTTCGTCAGACGATCAACTATCACCCATATGGCATCATACCCTTTCGGGGTACGTGGCAGCTTCGTAATGAAGTCCATGGTGATGTGCTCCCATTTCCATTCTGGTATATCCAAAGGTTGTATCTTCCCATATGGCTTTTGATGCTCTGCCTTCACCTGTAAGCAAGTAAGGCACTTACTCACATACTCCACCACGTCACGCTTCATACCCGGCCACCAATACTCTTTCTTCATGTCATGGTACATTTTCGTGGTACCAGGATGAATGGAGTATCGAGTCTTGTGGGCTTCATCCATTATCTTCACCCGTAGATCCCCAAAACGAGGAATCCACACACGACCGAATCGAGTTCTAACACCGAGTGTGTTTTCACCCAATTCCCCAACCAGACCTCTCATTCTTTCCGAGTTAAGGTGATCTTCTTTCAATGCCTCATCTTGCAACTCCTTAACTTGCTTCATCACATCGGAGGTCATGATTAATTGATAAGTTTTCACCCGAATCGGTTCAATCCTTTCCTTCCGGCTAAGGGCATCCGCCACCATATTAGCTTTGCCTGGATGGTATGGATCTCGCATCATAATCCTTTATAAGTTCCAACCATCTCCTCTGCCTCATGTTCAGATCCTTTTGCTCGAAGAAGTACTTCAAGCTCTTATGATCGGTGAATATGGTGCACTTCGTCCCGTAGAGATAGTGCCTCCAAATCTTTAGTGCAAAGACCACGGCTGCTAGCTCCAAGTCATGAGTAGGATAATTAACCTCATGGACTTTCAATTGTTGGGATGCATAGGCTATAACCTTCCCTCTCTGCATTAACACACACCCCAACCCTGAGTAGGAAGCATCAGAATAAACCACCAGATCTTCGCTTCCATCGGTAATGACAGAACAGGAGCTTGAGTCAGTCTTGCTTTCAGCTCTTTGAACGCCTTCTCTTGAGCTTGGCCCCATACAAACTTCACATCCTTTCGGGTCAACTTAGTTAGTGGAGAAGCAATCTTAGAGAAGTCTTGGATGAATCTTCTATAGTAGCCCGCCAAGCCCAAGAAACTACGGATCTCGGATGGCGTCTTTGGTGACTTCCATTGCATAACCGCCTCCACCTTCGTCGGGTCAACCATAATCCCATCAGGATTCACCACATGACCCAAAAACTGAACTTTGCGCAACCAGAATGCGCACTTGGAGAATTTAGCATACAATTTCTCCCTTCTCAACGCCTCTAGAACCTCCCGAATGTGACCGGCATGCTCAATCTCGCTCTTCGAATAAATCAAGATATCATCAATAAACACAATCACTGATTTATCCAACATAGGCCGACACACACGGTTCATCAGATCCATAAAAGCAGCTGGTGCGTTGGTCAAACCAAAGGACATGACAAGAAACTCGTAATGGCCATAGCGCGTACGGAAAGCTGTTTTAGGGATATCTTGCTCCTTCACCTTCAACTGATGATAACCAGATCGAAGATCTATCCTCGAGAACCAACTAGCACCCTGAAGCTGATCGAACAAATCATCTATCCTCGGTAAGGGGTAGCGGTTCTTCACTGTCAACTTGTTCAGTTCGCGGTAGTCAATGCACATCCTCATACTACCATCCTTCTTCTTACAAATAGGATCGGAGCACCCCAAGGAGAGATACTCGGTCTAATGAACCCCTTATCAAGCAGCTCTCGCAACTGCTCCATCAACTCTTTCATCTCGGTTGGAGCCAACCGATACGGTGCCTTGGCAACAGGTTAGGCACCCGGTATCAGATCAATCTGAAATTCAATTCTCTGTCAGGTGACACTCCTGATAAGTCTTCTGGGAACACGTCTGGAAAGTCACACACAACCGGTACATTGGCTAGTTGTGGTGTTGGTGTATCCACATCTTTTACATAGGCTAAGTAAGCACTACATCCACGCCTCATACACTTTCCCGCCACCGCCATTGAGATCATCTTCGGGATTGTAGTAACCCGATCACCATAAACCGTTACCGAACTTCCGTCAGGCGCTGTCAACCGAACCATTTTCTTGCGACACAATGTTCGCCTTGAAGTCCGCCAACCAATCCATCCCAAGAACCAAATCGAAACCACCCAAGGTCATCACAAACGGTCTAACAGGAAACTTATGACCCTCAAGTTCCACATCACAATTCTCTATCATCTCAGAAATCCTGGTAGACTTACCTATGGCAATTTCTACATCAAAGGGCGCGTCAACACGTCTACTACTAACAGGCAGCTTAGCACAGAAAGCAGCATAAATAAAACTCCTACTAGCACCCGAATCAAATAACACAGAAGCTAAAGTCTGATTCACTAGAAACGTACCGGACACAACGTCAGGGTCCGTCCTAGCCTCCTCCTGTGTCATGGTGAACACCCTGGCGCTCGCCCTCGGTCCATCACTTCCCGCTTCTTCACCCCTGAACCCTCAGTCCTCGACTTCTTACAATCTCTGCTCATATGACCAGTTTCCCCACAGTTAAAACATTTGCCCGACATGCAATCCTTCGCCATATGCCCTGTCTTCCCACACTTGAAGCACAAGTTTGACCCAAACCTACATTCCCCGCTATGCTCCCTTCCACACTTGCCACACCTTTTCGACCCCGCACTTGATGTGACCACACACGTTCATCCACCCGTGCCTTTTTGTTACCCATCGGGGCATCACCCCGACCAAACCGTTTCCCGTTCCAGTTCCGATCACCACCACCCTTCTTATTCGCTTCAGTCACCACCACCTCCCGCTCGTCATACAGCCTCCCTGCCAAATCAACCGCCGACCTAAACGTGCTTGGCCGGGCGGCGATCATATGTCGACGAACATCCACCGGTAAACCCTGAATGTACCTCTTGATTTTCCGAGACAGAGGCGTCACCTGATCAGGCACAAGCCGTGCCATTTCATTAAACTTGGTGGTATACTGCTGGTGTGTCATGGTTCCAGCCCCCAACTGTAAAAACTCCCTTTCCAACTTATCCATTTCCGATGAGGACAAAATTCCTCAATCACCAACCTTCTCAGCTCAGGCCATTTCATTTTCCCAATGGCCCTACTACCCTCAGCTTGGACAATGTTGTCCCACCAGCACAGAGCTGAATCCACAAAAGAGTGGGTAGCAAACTTCACCTTTTGGTCCTCTCGGCACTCGCTGATATCGAGAACAGCCTCCATTTCCCTCACCCACGGTGAGCAGCTGCAGCGGTGCCGTTTCCATCAAAAGTAGGGGGCTTGCATCTCATAAAAGTCCTATAATTACATCCTCGTGCCGTCTCCAGCGCATGCTCTTCTTCTTCTCTTCATCATCAGATAGAACCGTTTCCGGCTCTGGTTGTTCCCGTTCTCCAGAGGATCTGTTTCTTTCTTTTCTTTCCCCTTCTCGTACGGCCTTAATAACTTCAGTCACCACAGACGGTAAGATTGTCTGCATGACCTGATGGACTTCTTCTACAACAGCCTCCTTTACTGAGGCTCTCAGATTGGCGCTTTCGTCGCCACCCTCCGGATGAGGGGTCTCTGGTTCTTCATGAACCACCCTCTCCACTCTGGGTCTCCCTCTCTTGGGTCGCGGTTCAGCACCGTGACCTCCACCCCTAGAAGCTTTCGAAGATCTACCTCCGGCCATCACACGCACACTGAAAGATTCAAACACCAACACAGTCATTCAAGGGAACAGCTCAGTTTATGTTAAGTATAGTAGTCCCTAATTACAGTGGCCAGTTGTGATTAGCCACTTACTTTACTCTTCACACCCCAAGCATTACCTGTCCTGACTACATCAGTATTTAAATCTACATACAACACATAACACATACCATGCGCACATAAAACGGTTAACTTTACGAAAATACCTGATGGCACGCAGCTACTCAGATTGGCATCCCATTCCCTTTTCCGTCCCATTCTCAGTTTAAGATTAGGTTTAATTTGAAAATTTATCCATTTCACTTAAACTTTGGCTCTCATACCAACTTGTAAGGCCCCGTTCCGGGACGCTTACAGCTGGGTTCTCATCGCACATAAAACATATAATTACATTTGTATTTAATAAATCGCAGCGGAAAACTAAAACAAACTTTCATTTCCATGTAAATGCTTTTGCAAACTAATACAA
The DNA here is from genome assembly GCA_025506515.1 of Flaveria trinervia. Taxonomy (NCBI): domain Eukaryota; kingdom Viridiplantae; phylum Streptophyta; class Magnoliopsida; order Asterales; family Asteraceae; genus Flaveria; species Flaveria trinervia. Next base: position 8,278,477 of record CM046450.1, read on the forward strand.
CATTCATTACAAAAATAGTTTGTTCGCATTACAATGCAAAAACATTAATCAAAAGAATGCCATCCCAAAAGAGCTGAGTAGTCGCCCGTGCCATCCTCAGCAATCGTTACCTGCCAACTGGAAACACATCAAGTCAGCGTTGCTGAGTGAGTTCTAGTTTTATAAATAAAACATACTTTACTTTCATATAAAACCGTTCGTTACTTTTACATGATCACACATCGTACGTACACATAGATAATATCATTATTATCTTCTTCATTCGTTCATTCGTTCTTTCATTACCTTACTTGCGCATCGGACATCATCCATACCAATACCATGTGCTACACCCCGGTTAGTCGTAGCTACCGGGCCGAAGTCAACAAATGAATAGCTAAACGTATGCCACGGTACTAGGAGTAACCATCAGTCTTAGCTACTGGGCCGAAGTCAACAAATGAACAGCTAAACGTATGCCACAGTACTAGGGGTGAGCGGTAGAGGTTCTACATTCAGGGTCAATCACCAAGAAGGACCCGTTATCCGATGTGTGCAAGACGTTTCATTCGTTCATTAATACATGCATTCATTCATCATGTTCCTCTTTCTTTATCTTTCACTTTACGTTACATAATACTTCGTTCATTCATCATAATAGATAGAGCCATAGGAAAGATATTAAACATCATATTAAGGAACATTAACATGCATCAACATCACATCATACAGGGCAACATCATACATACACAACATGCAACATCATCACCCTCATCATGCCCAACATACTTTCTAAGACCTCGATCGTCGTCTTAAAACTCTTATGGGAACCTTTACATCAAAACTTACATCTGCACTTCCCCGAAAGTCAGAAGTCAATCTACACCTTCCTCGGTTCAACAGCCCTATTCGGGCGTATGGACACCCTTCAGTCGCATTGCCTCCATGCGACTGAACATCATGCGAATGAACTAATACGGATGAACACCTATGCGAATGAACATCCAGTCGTGCGAATGGACAATGCGGATGAACACCTATGCGACTGGACCTTCAGTCGTGCGAATGGTCCTTCAGTCGCATGACCCCCATGCGACTGGCCCTCCAATCGTGCGAATGAACCCCAATCGCACCCTAATCGGCCGTATGGCCTCCATTCGGCCTCCAGTCGGTCGCCTAGCCCTAACTGATGCAGAATGCAGTTCAACCCGACTGCAGCCGAGGGTTTTCGGCCTCCAAACTCATCTAAACCCATTTTAAGCCTAAATCAACCATCCTAAACCTTAGGGATGCATACCATAACATTATACAAGCACACCCACACAAGAAATCAAGCCCCAAACGGGTCCTACACATACATACACGCATACATACGGGTTTTCACCCAAAAACGCGAGAAAGGGTTTTCAGATGTGTTCCAGCCCCAAAATCATTCAAAACATGTAAAAGATGGGTCCTAGAACTCACCTAAACGAGCACAACGACAAGAGCTTCGATTCAGCTTGCTTCACGACAATTTTGGCGACCCGAACTGGCACTTTTCCTCTTTTTCTCTTCTTTCTCTATTCTTCTCTTTATGAAACTGAAATGTGGGTGTGGGGAGAGTGGGCTGCCCTCTCCCTACATATATCACCACATTTCCCAACTTTTCTTCGTTGGCGAGTTTGGTCCCTCGACTTTTGGACTCTATTTTCTTTTCTTTCGCCACCGGATTCAAAATAGTAAATATTCGGGTGTTACACCCATACAGGAAGAAGTGGACACTGGAGCTCCCACTTCTCCTGAGGAGCAGACCACTCCCATCTCTTCAAGAATCAGTGCTGAGGTTCCTCATGCTCAGCCTGATGAGCTCATTAGCCCAACTGCCTTAAGCCATCACTCTGAGTCTCAACACTCAAGTGATCAACCTTTAGGGGATAGTTACCATCCCCAGCCTATAGATCTTAACCAACCAATTCCCCACCTTGACTTCTATACTGATGAAGATCTAGGTTTTAGTGAGTATAATGAATCTCTCTTCTTTACCCCTACTCAAAGAGAGATGAATGCTCTGAGTCTCCTACATCTATCCCACATCAGTCACCTACAACTGAGGTGGACACTTCTGAACCTGTTCAGGATGTCCATATGGAAGAGGCTCTTACTTCTGAAAGTGATTACATCATTAAGACCTCAACCATGGCAACTTAGCCTACTGACATCTTAGCTGAGATTGCCAGTGAGCAGAGGAAAACCAGCAGCCAAGAACCTCAAGCTGGTGGTGAGAGAGAGGACTTTGGTCCAATTATCTCATCCCCTAATGAGTCTTCTAATGAAGATGAGGGGAATCTGAGACTACTGGTGCAAAAACTGTCTAAAACATGCACTTACTTAGTCTTAAAGGCCAGTCACCTTGAATCTCAGGTGACTACCTTACACAACAGGATCAATGATTAGCAACTTGATATTTCATATCTTAAGGAAAAACTAGCTGGGAGACCCTTAAGAAGAGCTCAACCAGGAACACAAGAACCTGTGGATGAGATTGACCTATCCTCCAGCTCATCTATGCAAGTGGGTGATGCTACCAAAAAGGGGGAGAAAGTCATTACAGCCACAGAACCTAGGAGTTCTTCAGAGAGAATGGACATTAAGGATTCACCATCCTCACTTGCAATTGTGCATTCTCAGCAACCTCCTCAAGTTCACATTGATATGGATTACACAGACTCCTTCATACAGAGTCTGTTTGAGGATAGGATACCAAGGGCTATGTCACCTTCATCATTTTCCAATCACATCATTGGGTGGAGGTATGACAACATCAGGAAAGCCCTAATCATTATAAGAGTTCAAGGACAACAAGAATTCTTCAATTTTCAGACCTTGGACTACTATGAAGGTCTGGACCTAGTCAACATGCCACTTATCAACCCAAGCAAATCAAGACAAGTTGACAGACTGGCTCAAAGAATCCAAGACAGGATCACTACAGAGTTTAGCTTAAGAAGGAGACTCAGGCAATCAGGCAATGCCATCGGTCAACTGGATGTTGAGGCAGACCCTAAGATTAGCTTCATAGGGGAAACCTTGACTGAAGGCCCAGTGGCAGAACCTGAGAGTCCTGTCTCATCATCATCAACTGCTGCAGAGATCCACTTTCCTTCTAAGACACCTACTGGTGAAGGTGCTTCTCAACCTCTCTCTGGCTTGAGCTCAGATGCTGCAACAAGCAATGAATGCCAAAGCTCTCTCCACCCTGAGTCATAAAGGTCTGTGAGTGAAAGAAAAATGACAACTGAGGAGATTGAGGAGGAGGAGAAAGAGAGGAAAAGGAGGCTAAGGGGAGAAAGTTTCTCTACTGAGTCTTCAAGACTCATGGAGTCTGCTATCAGGGCTGCCCCCAAACCAGATACTCGGAATGATGAGTTAAGGGCAGTCAGGATAAACTATTTGCAGACTAGGAAATATGACATAGACAATGTCATTTCTCTCCCCTTAGATGAGTTGAATGAACTGGTTGACCTGGAAAGGTCAAGGGAGAAGAAGGAGGCAGAAGATGTAGAACTCCTAGTACAAGTCAAAGAAGAGAAAAGAAGAAAAAGACTGTACAAGGATATGCCTACCCTCTCCCCAGTTTAGGAAAGTCATGCACAAGAAGATGTGGTTCAACAAGAACCTTAGGTAGACAAAGAAGAAGAGAGGATCAAGATGATCAACTACCTAAGTGCCACAGGCTTCTATCAGGCAGATGCACTCCTTCCTTTGTCTTATGACTATGTTGAGTTTGAGTACTTAAAACAGCTTGAACTTGAGATGATCAATGACAGAAAGACAACTAAAAAGAAACTAAAGGAAGAAGCTGCAAAATCAAGAGCCATCATCCAAAAGAGCATGCAGAAGTCTGCTGATAGGCAGAGAATGATGAGCTTCTTGAAGCTATATGGATTCTCCGGAAGGAGACTTGGCCCCATGTATCTATCCACCATGGATGAGCATATTAGGGTGATCAAGCAGAAGATCAAAAGTGAAGAGCTCATTGACTTACACTCCACTCCAAGTCAAGCCCCACCTGAAGTGGAGGTTAAGGTTAAACAACCAGAGACAACACAACCTGGACCTCCTGCTGAAACTCAACAAGCTTCATCTTCTGTTCCACAGCAGGGTCAACCTCCCTTTCCTTCTGAGCCTGAGAGAGAGGAAGTCCCAACTGAGAAAGACAATGAAGATCAATCTGGTGCTGCATGCCAGTCTTCTCAGTTAAAATCTGGTAAGAGAAAGAAGAGGATGGCTTCTAAACCAAAGTCAAAAAAGAAGAAGTCTGCACCCTCTTCTAAATCCCAGGATGAGTCAGAACATCTTGAGATTGTGCAGCCAGAGGATACTATATCAACTCCAATTCAAACAGCTCCTCTAGCATCAGGAAGACCCATCTTGTCTTGGACATACACCACAAATCCAGAAAGATGGCATGTCATTAGAGATCAAGGCACTGAAGACATGTACACATAGCAAGATATGTTTCAATTGCCTCTGCATGACCTCTTTGATATGAGAAGATACTTTGATGGTCTGAAGGATCCTGATCATCTTATGAAGAAAGGATTGGTGATCATCCTAATGAGGACTGTTGACATCTGAAGTCTATTAAGTGTTTTTATAGCATCAGCCTAGGGGGAGTTTGTAGAGATTAATGAAGAGGCTGATACAACCCAAACATCTTAAGTCCATCCTACATGTTGCACAAGTACATTAAAGAAGAAGCTTAGGAAGTTTCACATATGAAACAGAAAACTACTCTAAGTGTGAAATCTTCCGAAGCCAAGACCAATATCTTCCAAAGCCAAGACCAATATCTTCCAAAGCCAAACATGAAGTCTTCCGAAGCCTCAGAGACAAAGTCTTCTGAAGCTTCAAGTTCATGAAGACAGATTTTTTCTAAAGACTTTTAGTAACATGCTTTATCTGATGTACTGTTCCATAAAGCTGGACATCTTTCCGCTGCATCTCTGCAAGTCACCAACTTACATGAGTTAGTGAAAAGGTCTATGCTTTTGGTAACTGTACATTGAGGTCTTGAGTCTGTAACTTTCTACTTTATGTACTTTATCCTTTTTGTAATAGATAAGGATGTGAGCTATGGCATGTCATAGTCACAAGTCAAAAGGCAATCTGCCTTTTGACTCTACAATTTTTGTTTGTGTCTAGTCAATTGTATCCAGCTAGCTTTCAAAGTATAGCCGGCTGTAGGATGTAGTATAAGTATCTCATGTTCTTGTATCTTTCGAATATGCTTTGTAACACTTGTAATAGAACATAGAGAAAACAATATACTGCATTCTTGAAAACGATACACTTGTGTTCTTTGTGTTCTGTCTCTTACATTACTTGTGTTTTTAGTGTCTCTACTTGGTTAATCAAGTTTACTGTTTGATTAAAGTTTAGTTAATCTTCTCTTTGTGTTGTTGTGTTGTAACTTACACTCTTCAACGATCCCGCAATAGTAAAATACTATAATACATGTTTTTATATAAAGTAAATGTGACAACAAAACGTGATTATTGTGAATCATTGAAACTTGATACATAATATAATATATTATGTATTTTTGTTTCTTAAACCTAATTCATTATAATATTCTATAACATTCAAAATTTACATTACTTATTATAATAAATAAATTAGTTAAGAAAAACACGTCGAACATGTTGATGATATCAAATGAAAAAAAATGAGTGAATGATATATGAGTTGCTGGAAAGTTCTTCGATTAATGATGATTGTATTCTCCAAGTGACTCTAGGTGAAAGACGAGTCATGCGAACAATCTTAGTTGATGTTTCAATATCAAGATAAAGCCGTTGTTTTAATAATTATCATGTATGCTTTACACATAGAAATATGGTCCAATCACCCGCATATTTTGATATTTGAAGAGAAATGATATGCATCTCAAGATGATGAATCATTGATCATGTTATTGTTAGGCATTAACAACTGTCAAGTAAAACCACATGAAATTAATAGTAACAAAAACTTATGTTATGTCACTTATGTGCATATTTGAAATACTGAGGTGCTTTTATTTCTTTCACTACCATCATTTGCACGCATGCTTACTCCAAAAACTTGCATCTATAGATAAAACGCAATCATTAGTGTTTTAAATGTTAGTTTTCACTACAACTCAGGGGTTGACTTGGAACTTTAATTTTTTGGGTTATTAGTACAAGGCTTTGTTTGATTCGTGCAATTCACTAACACTGATATTGTAATAAATTTCATTTTAAATGTGTTTGGTTAGAAAATAATAGAATCATAATTGAATATGCGATATAAAATTCATCATTTACTTGGTGAAAAAATTGAGATCAGAATAGTTTATGCAAGCTATTATAAAGACACGAGAAGATCATAGACATGGGGATAGAAACAAGTAAGCCCTTATAAGAATGGTGAACAACGACTGCTTCTAGAACATGATTAGGTAAGCTATGATCATATTCTCGAACAATGACTTTGAGGACAAGTCGTGGCACTAGTGAGACGCAACGATGTATCAAAAAATGATTTTTGGATTAGAGTAAGGACTTGGTGGAGACTTGGAATTGAATTTTGATCATGTGGTGATGAGTAGAATTTGAGACGATTAAGATCTTTGACATAAACCGAGAACAGATAGCTCGCGAGGGGAGGGTGGTGGAAAGGGACATGTGATTGTTATGTATAGGTTTTGTGTCATATAGCCTAAACCCTTATAAAATAAACAAGAGTGATTATATTCTAACATTAAAAATATGAATTAGACTTATTGATCATAATTTCACCCTAAAAAGACCTATGAGGTGTAACATTTAAGTGTTGTTTGGTAGCATATTGATCAACCTCTTAATAGTTCAGATGTCTGAATGATTGAGTAATTAATGGTTCAGATTGTTTGTTTCGCGAGCACATGTGTGAATGATTAAGACATTTGCCTCTGAATGGTTAAGCGTTATACTAATGTTGAATAGTTAAGAGGTCTAATGTTGAATGGTTAAAACATCTTATCTGAATTGGTCAGACATTTTTATTTGAATAGTTAAACGACATACTAGCTTTTAATGGTTTAGACATTTTAATGATTCAACATTCAATGGTTCAGACCTCTTACTAGTTCAGCACTTAATCATTCAGAAGTTATCAAATAACACTTTAGTCATCTTATTTTGCATTTTTAAAACCTTAAATATAGTTAGTTAAGTAAAACTAGTCACTGGAAACCAATAACTCAAGTTCACAACATCAATGTCTACCCAAAATTCTATCTTTGGTAACTTTTATAAAACTTGTTTTTTTGTATACAAATAATATTATCTTGTATTTTGCAAATTTGACACATTTAATGTTCCATACACTTCCAAACCAAAACCCCCACATACAAAATGTTATTTGTTAGAAACCAAATAAACAATCTAAAACTAGAAACGTTAGAAATATCAGGTACGGTGATTGTAGCCTAAGGGATATCCTAAACTATAGAAATCTAGAAATTAAATTTTAAGTCCATATTCACCAACTCAAAAATATCATCTTGATTGTGCACCATACTGAAATTCAGTTATCTAATCAACTTCTAATTATCATATGTGATGATTTTAAGCTATGAAACACCCTAACAAACATCAATGTTTGGAAATTCGAGCTCGAATTGGAGTTATGCTTGAAATCATGAAATGAAGATATTGAAAGATTGAACGTTTACCAACGGAACAATTGTTTGATTTTAATAGCAGGATGATTATAAGCTTACTTGCACCTGAAATTTATAACTAATTGAATGATTTCTTTTTGGTTTGTATTATTCTCTACACAAAAAAGACACACTCGATGACTTCAACGTACATACCCTTCTTTCCGGCATATAAGGATTTTAATTGAAGTATAATTTTTTTTAACGACAAACATACTTCAAAAACATACCACAAATTACTTTAAACCAGATTTAAATCCAAGTTTACTTTAAAAAAAACTTTTGCCTCATAGTTATGCTACTTCCTGTATGACGTTTCAGTATTCATTTACATTCACTACATTATGATCACAATTTAAAGTCCATATACATTTTTCGTATACCTAAAACACGTCAACTTTTTACAAACGAATATTTATCCTTACAAGTTATAATATGAATTTTAGTATATAAATATATCTCACTGAAAATCTGAATGTTACATGAAATAATTTTATTTTCAGTTTTCATTCAATATATAAAATTTACTTTTATCCAATAACTAGTAATAATAATACGTATAATTTAACGACTAACAATTTAACATAATTCAAAAAATTATAATATTACGAGACTAAAAATAGACTTATCTAAAAATAGTTTATCTAGATGAAAAACACATATAAGGGATTCCTTCTTTCAAATACATATCCAAACAAAAGCCATGAAACCTGTGCGTCATGCACTCCATTTTCCTCCACGTCCTCACACACGTGTCACCACCTCACACTCACACCTTCATCTATATCAACACCACCATCACACCCCTTCATCCTCATCATCATCATCATCAACATCTCACACCAACACACACACACACACTTTCTCTATAGTACTCTTTTGCTAATTGCTAATTTCACCCATGGCTACTTACGATCGAGACCGTCACCCACACCAAGTCCAGGTCCACACCATGCACCAGCGGTTCGACACCGGCGACCGCTCGCACTACACCCAACAAGGCCCTTCCAAGAGCAAGGTCCTAGCCGTCATGGCCTTGCTCCCGGTCGGTGGAGCCCTTCTCGGGCTCGCGGGGATCACGCTAGCGGGCACCATGATCGGGCTCGCTATCGCGACCCCGCTTTTTGTTATTTTCAGCCCGATACTGGTCCCGGCCGTCTTAACCATCGGCCTGGCAGTGGCCGGGTTTCTGACGTCCGGAACCTTCGGGCTGACGGGCTTAAGCTCGTTATCGTTTTTGGTTAACAGTTTGAGGCAGATAACGGGGACGGTGCCCGAGCAGGTGGATTCGGCGAAAAGGCGGTTGCAGGATTTGGTGGAGTATACGGGCCAGAAGACGAAGGATGTGGGTCAGACGATTCAGGATAAGGCTCATGATATTGGAGCCGAGGGTCAGGGTCATGCTGGTGGTCAGGTGCATGTGGGTGGTCAGGTTCATGGTGGTGCGAAGGAGGGGCGTGGTGCGAAGGCTTAGAGTTGTGTTGAAATGGGTTGAATTTAATGTTGTTGGTTATGTGTGTTTTTTATTTTATTTAATATTATGGTGGAATAGAGTAATGTACTTATGATTATGAAGTTTTATGGGTTATGAATTATAAATGTGTGTTTTGTTTTTGTTTATGTTTAAGATTGTTGTAACTTTTAATTATGTCAAACCATTGTTAATGATTTAGCTTTGTTTCGTTTCGTGGTTTAGTCTTGTTCGGTTTGAATTATTTGAACTTTTGACTTTAAAAAAGTAAATAATAAAGCGATGCTAAGTCCAGAAAATTAAAGGCTTAAGCAAAGATAACACGCTGACTTTTAACTGCATTTCTTAAATTCCTCCAGATAAATCCTTTTATACTTTAATTGTATTTTTTAAAGTCCTCGTAAATAGAGACACTCAACATTTTCATTACGTATTAATATAGTTATATGTTTAGAGGGGTTAATAGACTTATATGGCTCGTATATAAATTTTATATAAATTTTAGGGTGAGGTTAATGGAGTTGTATATAAATTTTATATAAATTTTAGGGTGAGGTTAATGGAGTTATATGTGGCTCGTATCTAAATTTTAGGGTGTTCAAATACTAAAAAAAATTTAAAATATTTGCCACAAAACCGGTGTGTGGTTTTATGGTTTGTGTTTCACCATAAATAGATCTCATTGACAAAGGTCAAAAGTGTTTTATGTTTCACCAAAAATAGATCCTTGACAGAGGTTAAAAAGTTCCGATCAGAATAATGATTGTAAAAGAAATTGTAATCGTAAAAATAGAACTTATATTAATGACGATAGAAAAAGTTATAGTAACTTAAAATAATAAAATACCTAGAAGTTAGTGCATTTACTAATCTTGTTTTCTGGAACAGCTAAAATACTATAAGCCTTATCCAATCATATCGAATATAGTAACGTCTCTTTTTGCTCTTTCGTAGGCGAATATTACATATATCTCGAAATTAATTTTCCTAATAATTAATCGAAGAGATTGTTAACTTTATCATAATTCAAACCCAATCCGAACCACGAACTCGGTTTAACCAATTGAATTATGTTAGGTTAAACATACTTTTAATTTGGGTTTGCTTACTTTAAAAGATAAAGTAAAAAAATTTAAACTTAACCGTTATTTATGTTATGTTAGTAATCAGGGCCAGTCTCAAGAATTCTTAAGAGGCTTTGGACCTGTGGCGAGAACAAAAATCAGAACCCGTATAATACGACATATAAAAAAGTCTAAACGTAATAACTTGTATATAAAAATAAGTTTTCACTTCCCACGATCGAATAGTTTTCTTTTTCTATTTTAAGTATTATTAAACTAAATTAGGTTTGTCTTGGGTAAATGTTATTATTTTAAAATATTAATAAGTTATTAGGTAAAATTTAAAGAGCTAAGATAATTATAATATTATTAGGTTTGTCAATAGATTAATTAACTATTTATAGTTTTTTTAGAAAAAAAACATATAGATATAGTACAAAAAGATTTTTTTAAAAATTTCAGGCTCCTAAGGAGATCGGACTTTAGGCGGTCGCCCACCCGGTGCCCCTCAGGGCCGCCTCTTTTAATAACTATTTTTTAACTTTTTTTTAGTTTATATATATGTTTTTTATGAATAAATCATTAACCGGAGGTCTTTGTGTCTTTCAATCATCCATGATTCCATGGACTAAATCATTAAAAACGGGGCCATGAACATGCCAGATTGGACTCAAGGATTGGTTATGCATATGGGCCTGTTGGGTCTACAATTGCCCATTTCCTCCTGATGCTTTAATTCATGATCTTTATGCTTTGTTGCTTTCTATTTTGCGTTTAGAAGGGAGCTGTAGGATTGATTTTGACGTTTATTATTTGAAGACAATAATAAGGAAAAAAAGAAACACCGATCACATCATTTTAGTGATATTGACAATCCAACCAAAGAACAATATATACTTAATTTGGTTTTTCTTACAAAAGAGTTTACCACTGCTTCTGACATGAAATAGTATTTGGGAAATTTTCAATTATTAGTTAACAGAAAATGAAGTATTGTTAAACATAGAAAAGGTGGTAAGATGGCTTCCCATCAAAATGGACTCGAAAAAACGATCCATTTCCAAAGAAAAGTATAATTTGATTTGGGTTAAAACATGTTTTAACTAAAATGTATCCGTGTTCAAATAGATTATTTTAAAGAAAAAAAATATAAAGTATCAAATTCGATACGCCTCCTACATGACCAGTAGGTGACGATGAACATCTGAGGTGATGTCAATACACAATGGTGGTGGATAGATGATGCACACCATTTAAACATACTTTAAGTTGGCAAGTTTATAATGACCTACATTAACCTACAACGTACTTCAACCAAACTTTAATCTATCCTTTATACAATTATAGCAGAACACCCATGAGTAAAACTTTTACTCAAATCTATCAAAACTTTTAATAAATCTGTCATAACTGTCACGTGTAGTTAAACATAAATCATAAATGTCACAACTCACAAACAACACCCCATATGCAACCACCTAAAATCTCATAAAAGAACAATCAAACTCCAAACTACGAGGGCTCAATGTGAAATTCACCAAAGTCTCAAACCATAAAAGTTGATACCGTAAGTACGAGGGCTAGAACTGTTAATTTGATTATAGCCATTTCTTCCTTTCCCTTTCATATCTGTAAAACCTTTCATCCGTCTAGAGAGAGAAACTGCAGAATTTGTAGAGAGAGAAACTGCAGAATTTGTAGAGAGAGAAGAAGAAGAAAGAAGACGATATACATACACAAGTAAACCATAAGCATATGTTCGGCCATTGTTGATACAAATTGGAGCTCAGAATTCTATACTATCATATATCAATCACGAACAGAAATCGTAACCCTAATAAGCGGAATCGTTACACCGAGGTTAGTTTCTTTCGAGTTATGTTAATTTCGTGTTTTTGGGTTAAATTGTTGTGGTGGAGGTACGTGATTGTTGATTGATTTGGAAGTCTATGCGATCTGTTGATTTCGTGATTTGATGCGTGTTGGTTGAAATTGGGAATAGGATGCTTTGTAGTTCGTTCGTTTTTGTTTGTGTGAGATTAGTTGATGTTCTCTAGACCGCTGTGTTTCAATGTAGGTTTGTGATGTTACTTGTTAGTTATTTACTATGTCGATGATGTCTATAGAGACCTGGAGTGTTGTGGCTCTGCAGTTGGTCGTGCTTGATTGCTTGTGATGTTTAATCGCTTTGAAAAGTAATTTGGGGCCGTCGTTTCGTGTTTAATGTTTGGAAATTTGGTTGGTAGATAGTTCGTGAAGAATACACTGAATGTTCTTAACTTCTTATATCCAATTTGTTCGTTTTATCGTTTGTCTTCCATTGTTCTATCTATTTCTCTCCATCTAGAGAGTTTACAATCCATCTGATGATGAAGAGATGACACAATTAAAGATTCAGGGCTATCATATATGAATAGCATTCTTTTATGTTCATCTGACCAAACCATTTGCTTTGAAGAATTCCAATTTCCTAACCTATTACTTACTATTTCCTTAGGTTAATTTCATCCTATTCATTTAGGTCATAATGCATGTTAGAGATGAACTGACATTAATGTTGCTTCTAAAGTTATTTCATCTTTTGTTTAGAGGCCCTAATATCATCCCAAACGTCCTTGGTTCTTATTTAATCCATCTTCATATGTCTACACATCTTCATCAACTTGCACAATATGCCACAATCTATATGTTACCTTATAGTTCCCTACGGTTTTTACATAATTTAGGTTAGTTCTATAGTAAATTACCTTTGAACTCTAGTAGGATTATACTATCACACACGACTATTCACATATGTTGCCGTCTCTTTGTTTCTCACACCCAAGTGAGTAATTGGGCATGATTTTGGTGGGATTTACACAATTCTTCACCTAGAACATATACTTATTCGTGAACATGAAAGTTGGTACATTACATTAAAAGGAAATCTTGCATTTGTTCAAAATTTCACTAAATTAACTATCAAGGAAAGGGCATAAATTTTATATTCTATTCATGCCTTTGTTGCTTCAAATCCTTAACCTTTCTAAAGGGGTCATCTTACGCTATGAGTCTATAGTTTTGACCCTACACAAACATTCCACTTTCAAAATATCATGCTATTAATATCTATTTTATGTGAAAGGCAATCATAATCTTTATAATATTCTATGTTTTGCCACTTAAATGCGATGGGCATTTACTTTGCCTAACTTGGATACTTACTTTTCTCAAACCGCTCAAATGTAAGGATTTACTTTGCCTAAATGTGGGAACTTATTTTGCCCAACTTCATTACTTTTCTTTGTGCTAATAACATTAGCAGCTTACAGAAACCTTAAGTATTTATACAATCAATTAAGCTCTATAAAAATCCGTATCATACGAATAAAAAACATTTATCAGGCATGATTAATTGTAACATTAGCTAACATAGCATGGGAGCATGTATTCCAACCCTCACTTTAAACTCTTTTTTTGCTGGGAACTGTTAGACATTTACTCTATTGACTATTAGCTGTTTACATTCCACACATCCTATAACTGTGACATTTCACAATCAATTTCTATAGAATACAATAGTGTTTTTAATTTAGGGATCCTAGTCAAGGCGGTGTTTCTCCGGGTTATACAGCTACCCCTCTACTCTCCATCTTCTCTGGGTTATACAACACCAACACTAGTATTGTTCTTCACCCTCCTCTAGTTCTCTCTGATTTCTGTTTAAACCTCAAACAAATCTGCTTTCCTTTTCTTTAACCACACAGCTTCCCTTAATCATATTTTTTACCCATGTTTTTATGTTTCTCAAATTCTTGGGTATTTTGTTATACATAATGTTCTTATCTAATTTCTCACATACTAATATCATTGTGAATCATGCAACTTAACCCACATACTTATTGCATGTACAATGTTTTAGTCAAGTTGAAAGTCTTAATTTCTTTAAATTCGTTGTATCAACATCTGACATAGACACAATAATCAATGCTGCATCATTGGCAAACAGCATGCAAGTTGGATTTCAAATTGTATCCTTCTTGAGCATATCAATGAAAGTAAATAGGAAAAGGCAACGGTTTAATGCTAAATATATAAAGCATTATACTTACTGTCACATGCTTCTGTTCTGGTTGTTACTTCACATACATGTTGTTTATAAAATCAACATTTAATTGGTCCATTCAGTGATAACTTTCTTAGATTTGCCACTTTTCAATTTAACGAACAATTATGCTGTCCTTTAAAACATTTCAGGTTCAACTAGTAACTATCACAACTTATTAGTCATAGATATTCTCAACCTTCATTTTACCACTATCATTAAATGGAGCTTAAAGCTTCAGCTCAAGAACCAGGTCACCTACCTTCCATATCTGAAAGCAATCCTGATGAGAAAGAAATCAGTGATGATGATGATGATGATCGCAACCATAAACATCGTAGAAGAGATGATGCAAGATCTCAATCACAAGAAAGAGAAGCTGCGGAACAAGTATTTAGTAAACCATATAGAAGGGGAAACAAATTTTTAGAAAACGGGCATATTTACAAGGAATCTGGCTCTCAGTCCAGTGAACCATGGAAAAATCACAGTTTCAATTCTAATGGTTCCAAGTTTGACAAAAGAAGGCCTTTGGATTTCAACCAGAGGATTAGGGGGGACCTTGGTTCTACCAGGGGTAGAGGAAGGGACTCTGGTGCTTGGACCCAACGTGATATTGCTTCTCAGATGGGTCCTGGTCTATTTGGTGGTAGGGGTCTACCAACTGTTTCAAATGCATATGGTCCATCCTGGGGTTCCTTTGCGTTGGTTCCAGGGTTACCAATGGTGGTCTGGACCCACTACATTCTCTGGTTTACAAGGAGCTTATAGATCTATGAATTCTTCTATGAACATGGGATTGGGACTTCCACGTCAGCGGTGTAGAGATTTTGAGGAACAAGGATTTTGTTTAAGAGGTGACATGTGTCCAATGGAGCATGGTGTTAACCGTATTGTTGTTGAAGATGTTCAGGTATGATTTGTTCCCAGTGTATGTAAGTTGCTAAAAATTAGATTAAAAATCAGGAAATATTATTTATTTAACGTGCGTAACTGAAATTTCTGTCATTTCTTTGGTTATCTTACAACTTACAGAGCCTTTCACAGTTTAATCTCCCAGTATCACTTCAAAATGCAAATATACCTGGAGCACCAGGTGGGCCTGGAGGCCCAGTACCTTTACCTGCCTCAAACTCATTCAAACCATCACATGGAAAAACTAGCAAACATGGCACAGGTCCCAGTGGGTCAGGCTTGAATGAAACATTCAATGATGCAGCTGGCGGTATTGCTTCTGATTTTTATGATCCTGATCAGCCTCTATGGGGCAATGATTCTCAAACATCACCTGCATTGCAATCGATAAATCAATCTGACGTAAAGAATAGTGAGTCCTTGTTGGATCCGGGTACATCTGGTGATCATCATGTTAGCCCACTTGATGGCTCTGATGAACATGTGGTCAAAAGTGGTGGGACTGCTATGGGAAGAGTTAACAGTGTAAAAGACAAAACAGAAATAAGAGGAAATATGGTTTCTAAAGCGAGTTCTTTAAATGAAAAACAAGGACTGTTAAACAATAAACAAAACAATGCCAATTCATCTCTGAAGATGCACAGTGGAAATGGAAAAAATGTTCGTAAGCCTTCTCAAAAAGCACAGTGTACATTGTTTGTGAACGGTATTCCACTCCAACAGAACAGAAGGGAAACTCTAATTTCACATTTTCATAAATTTGGTGAAGTTATTGATATTCATATTCCTTTGAATAGTGAACGAGCTTTTGTTCAGTTTTCCAAAAGAGAGGAAGCAGAAGCTGCTTTAATGGCACCTGATGCTGTAATGGGTAATCGTTTTATTAAACTATATTGGGCTAATCGTGATAACATTCCCGTTAATGGAACAATCAGTGGCTATAGTATGCCACCTGTACCTCCACAGGCATGCCAGCTTCATCATCACATAATGACACAATTGCCCCTGCTTCTGATCACCCAAAGCCCTTGATCATCAATACTCCAAAGCCGCCTCCACCTTCACAAAAGAAGCTTGAGACTTTAGAGGTTTTGAAGGAAGAGCTTCGCAAGAAACAAGAAATGCTTGATCAGAAGAGAAATGACTTTCGCCGCAAGTTAGACAAACTAGAGAAACAAGTAAATACTTAATTTCATATTGTTTATATGAATTATTTTGTGAAGCAACTTATAATTTTTTTTGTCTGCAGGCTACAGCTCTAAAAGGAGAAATAGAACCTGAACAGGTGGTGAAAAAACAGAAACTAGGAATTGTAGCTGATTCTATAAAAGCTGAAACCATTTTATCTTCACCAGGTGCTGAAGCGATAGTTAATGGCAAAAAATCTGCAGACTCTACTGTGACCCAAAAAACCAAATCAACGGCTGTGGTTGGGCTACAAGAACCACCTGTGTTAAAACCATTACTGCGCCCATTTCCGCCTATGGGTCCATCAGTTGCTATCAATAGGTTCAAACTGGACAATCGACCCACCGCTTTTAAGATTATTTCATCTCTGCCAGTTGATCTTGCCAATGTAAACATATTATTGTTGTTATTATTATCATCTTTGACTCTGTTTCTGTTGAAATGCTTACATTCATATATATGTTCATTCAGGTTGCAGTTTTGAAGGAACACTTTTCACAATTTGGTGATCTTTCTAAGGTGGAATTAGATGATCTAGAGCCTGCTGATACTAAAAACGATCCTGGAAACACCAAATATTCAGCCTCTGTTTACTTCACAACCCGACATTCAGCTGAAAAGGCATTTTCAAATGGTAAATGCTGGAATGGTCACAACTTACAGTTTTCATGGTTAAAATCTAGTAACGTTGGTAAAAATGGTGAAAGTTCTGTATCCACTCCTAAAGGAAATTCAGATGCATCTGTTGCACCTGTGGTTGAAATTCCAAAAACTGATTCCAAGAAACCTGAAGACGAAGAATCTGAAAAGGTTGAACAAAAGGATGTTAACAAAGAATTAATATTAATGGAAACAGATGAAAGTAATAACGCAAGTTAAACTGCACTTTGTCACGAGTAAATCTTGTTCTGATTCTGTTAAGGATGGCTTAATCGTCAGAGATGTACAGCAAGATAAATGGTATGTCAAGTCTAGCAATTACTTAATCTTATTTTGTCTCACAGCTTGTAGTTTGCAAAGACATTTTAGCTCTTGATTGGCTAGTTCGGGATAATTGTCTATGAACCACCAGAATTATTATGATTTCCATAAATAAATTTAGATGTTACTTCTCTCGTACTTTCACTGATTGAGACATCGTTATTAAACGAGTATACCTGAAATTATGTATTATTGTCACACGTTTGACATTTTCAGTTGAATGCCCATATCGGAGAACCATATTCCTGAACGGTGGTTGCTGCAAGCTGCAGCAGTGTAGAAGCCACTTGGATTTCAGCGGCTCAGTCATACTTTTGTTGTTGAAACTGGGATGCGGTTACCGGACATTTTTGTAATTGTTTTGTACTTGGAACATTTTAGAGTTCTACTGTGTTTCTTTATGGACTTAAAAAGACCTTGG
The DNA here is from genome assembly GCA_025506515.1 of Flaveria trinervia. Lineage (NCBI taxonomy): Eukaryota > Viridiplantae > Streptophyta > Magnoliopsida > Asterales > Asteraceae > Flaveria > Flaveria trinervia. The sequence goes on from CM046450.1 coordinate 8,296,291, forward strand.
TTAGCCCCAAATATGTCATTTCAGTCTCTTGTTTCTTTTTCTTTTTTTAACTTTCAATCTAGTGTTCACTGCAAAGTGTTGATTCGTATTTTAATGAGTCTGATTTTCCTTGTATCTGTTTGTTTGAAGACGAGTCGTTTGATTGTTTAATCTTATTAGAGATCATATTGTAACTAGACATAGTTAATGATAGTTATGTAAATATATAAATGTATAAATATCCTTGTAACACACTTATTTGGAATACATTCACAATCATTACAATGATAAACACTCTCTTTATTTGCTCAACTCATCTTCATATAATCATATGACTGTATAGTCTTTTGAATTCATGGAGAATCTATTCGGTTAATGTGTGAAATCACAAATAATTTCGTTGGAGTAGGTTAAAGTTCAACGGTCCATGAAAACGACCTTGCATAAGGTGGTGTTTTTAAATATTAGAAGTTGCCATCCTCAGTGAATCAACCTACAAAGTCCATGGGTGCCATTGCAATTGCACTTAATATTTGAAAGTAGTGCAAATTGCACACCTTTTATCTTATTATACATCAGTTAATGAAGTATTCAAACATGTTCTTTAATAGCGCTATGCCATTAATAGATGAAGATTCAAGAGTCTGTTAAGAAGCGAACTCTTAACCTTCCGTTGTAGTCTAGTTGGTTAGGATACTCGGCTCTCACCCGAGAGACCCGGGTTCAAGTCCCGGCAACGGAATATTTTTGTACTATTTTTTTGATTTTTTCTACTAATTTTGTTTTTATGTCAATTGTTGTTTATTATTTTATTACCATTTACAAAACTAAATTTGTTATTTAAAAGACTTGTTTCCTTTATGGTTTATTGTTAATGATTCTCTAAATCGTGTTTTTAGAGAGTGTAGATGTGTAACATAAAATTTAGATTAATATCAGGTTTGATTTCCACTCGGTCTATAAATTGAATCCCAAATTTATCATTTCCAAGCATTATTTTAGAATCAGGAAGTATTTCATTTATTACATCATCGTTGATAATTGCTGTGGGAAACTGTATAAAGCAAATTGTAGTCATTGTATCATCTGTCATTACCTCCAAACACCAATTTCTATCATCAATTCATTGCAGACGTCCATAAGATGTTTCTGGACCGGGCTGCTTAAATTTCAGTAATCGGCTGGGGGCGTCTTGTATTCAACATCAAAGCATATGAACTAAAAGATTGTGTGAGTTGAACCGCAAAGGCAAAATAAGTTGTGATGTTCCATTCACCTTGAAAGCATTACAAACAAATAACAAAATATCTAGTAACATCACACTCATAACAAACTATTTATAGGATCTAGATAGGGTGAAACATTTTTGGTTTCATATTTACCAAAATTAGACCACCTTAGCATTGCATATATCCATCCAGTGCATACAAAAGCTTTACAATAAACCTTCCAACAACCTCCTATGTTAGAACTTAGAACCTCCCAAAAACATAACATATAGCTACATGAAAGTCGTCACACTCTAGTTTTAACTAGACCACAAAATAAGATAAAAGGGACAAACATCCCCTTCAAATTCACCACCACCAGATCAGTGGTGACCTTAATAGATTTTTTAGGTGCTAGGTGGAGCCTGGCTTCTCTCCATCATAAGCTGGTGAAAGCTTTTTACTGGAGGACCATTGTCGAACCTTTCAGGGCTCCGACTACGACTACGTGCCCCGCCCCATCCTGAACCACCATTTCCACCGCCATTGTTGGACATGCTTTCATGAAAGCTCTTACCCTGATACCCACACCACCATTGTCGCTGCAATTGAGATTTAATCTATGAGGGTTAGGGGGACAACAAACGACATACTCTTTTACTGAATCGTATATTTTTTTAATTGGTTTTTTGTTATCATACCTGTCACGGCTGCTACCCCTTCCACCGTATCCTCCACTGTCACGACCACCAAAGCTAGAACCACCACCACTATCTGAGCTCCACCGTCTAGATCTTCCACCCATTCCACCACCACGTGAAGCCATTTCCCGAAGTTCTGGGGGACACGTTGATTTGCTCCTTCCAAAACTTTAACAAGATCTGAAGCATATTTTGCATCTTGGTCACCAAAAAAGGTGTAAGCCTCTCCTGTTGCACCTGCCCTCCCTGTTCTTCCAATGCGGTGTACATAATCCTCCACTCCCGTAGGGAAATCATAGTTCACCACCACCCTTTTTTTTTTAAAATGAACATAAACATAAAAACACTAAAAGGTGTACATTTTAAAACATGATGACTTATAAAGCGATAAGAAACCTGATATCTTTGACATCCAGACCACGAGCAGCAACATCAGTAGCAACAAGCACAGGACACTTGCCTGACCGAAAATGACTCAGCACCTGATCTCTTTCACTCTGATTTTTATCTCCATGAATCGCAGCAGCACCAAACATACGTGTCAAATTACGTGCCAGCTGATCACACATCTTTTTTGTTGAACAGAATATAATAATTTTGGATCCTGGTTGTTGAGATCTAAGTATCTGCTCTAAACGCCGTTGTTTCTCCATGTAAGTCAGTACCTCAACATGCTGCAAAGGTACATCACATTCAATCACTAACTATACTAATATGATGATATCCTGAAGAGCAGCAATACAACATTCTTTATTGATCATACATCATACCTGCGTAATGGATTTGTTGGCAACAAGTTCATCAATATTTCCAATGTTGACTTGGACTGGATTAACCAAAAGATCAGCTGCAATTTTTCGAACCTCCTTTGGCCAGGTGGCAGTGTACATAAGAGTCTGACGGCGTGTGGGGACCGCAGTAACTATTTTCCTTATTTGAGGTTCAAATCCCATGTCTAACATTCGGTCCGCCTCATCTAACACCATATAACTTACCTGACCAAGGCTCACCCTTTTCATTTCAAGAATATCATTCAAACGCCCAGGTGTTGCAACCACAATGTCTATGCCATGGTCCAGCTCTCTTAGTTGAGGACCCTTTGGTGCTCCTCCATATAAACACTTTAATTAGAAAAAACAAATAAGATATATAGTCCCACTATTCAATTAATGGTGTCTAAATTAAACTCAGAGAGCTAATAAACAAATAGCCGAATACCGTGCAATTTATTTTTGATGATTTTCCAAATTTGATAGCTTCATCTTGTATCTGTGTGGCCAATTCTCTAGTTGGTGACAAAACCAAAACGGTGGGACCCATTTGAGGATTCTTGCAGACTCGTTTAAGATGCATGAATCCAGGAATCAGATAACCCAATGTTTTTCCAGATCCTGTTTTGGCAACTGCCACAATATCACGACCTTGGAGTGCAATGGGCCATGACTGGGCTTGTATGGGAGTTGGAGCAGAGAAGCCAGCCTGGAGAACCTATAAAAAGAGAGAGAGAGGTGTCATCTTTAAGATACATGACTTGAACCCCCATATAAGAGTATATATGAAATCAATCCTCTTACAAAAGTTATACCTCTCTAAGTAACTGAGGGGGAAACCGAGTATCTTCAAATGATGTAAAAGGTGGGGGCACATTGTCTCCCTGAAGATGTAAGATCAAGTATCAACAACTTGCAAACAAAACAAATAAATCAAAACAGTAAACATTATTATAGATTTTTATACGATATACCATCTACCACAAACTAATAATTAAATAATTGAAATGTTCATTTACTAAATCTCTTTACCTAAAATTCATGTAAAATAGTGCCCTAATCCCTATGTAAATAAGAAGAAAAATTAAACATGTTCAATTTAATTATAGCATCATCAACATGCATCACCCATTGCTGCCTCCAACAAAAAACAAATCATTAACTTGGTAAAGTGAAGACCAAACTTGATATTTTGACCAAAAGAGTATTATTTAACTTACAATTCAATAATGCAAGGTAATTGATGCTTACAGATACAGTTATTTCATGCCGCCGGCGATAAGCATCTGGGGATAAACCACTACCAGCTGATGGCACATGAGCCGGAGCAGGATTTCCTTTCTGTCCAAAATCAACTGTCTCTACTGGGTTATCATCAGACCCACCATTTGTAATCTAACATAAGATTAAAACAAGTAATAATGTTGTCATGAAGACAATACAGCCTATTGAAAGTAAGTAAAAACTAAAAGCCTAGAGAAACCTAGAATCATCAAATGTTTTACCATGAGGCATAAGGATAACGCCAATCCTTAAGGATGGCATGCATACACACATACAAGCATACATATATAAAAGATGGTCTTTAATTAAAGGTGTTGAGACCTTAACAGTGAACAGACACAAATAGTTTATGAAAGTATCCTATAAAAAGCAGGCCAAATAAGAACTTATAACTATGATCATGTTGATTCCCATTTTTTTCATATACATCCTTCTCAAACAGATAGCAAGCAAACACTACCAATTTCATGCAGCCTTTAGGATCGAAAAGAATTTCATGCAGGCTTTAAAAAAGTGAAAACAGTTTCATGCAGCCTTAAAAATGAAAATAATTTCATGCAGCCTTTAAAAAACTGAAAAAAGTTCCATGCAGCCTGGACTCTGAACGTAAATCAGTCTAATATGTAACCGACTATCTAATTGGCTTAAATTACTGTAAACAAAAATAAGTCTTAATGAACCTGAAGGGATGCATTCTACTATCCCCCCGAGGCATGGCAACAAAGATTTATAAGTTAAATACCTAGATGATTTCTTACTCCTTAGCAAAGAAAAGAAACAATATATAGAACATGCTGAACACAAACCTCATGACCTTTAGTTTCAGAAGCTAAGTTTGATTCACCATTGTCACTGCTTTCATGTCTAAATCATCACCAGCAACACCATCCTCACGGCATTGTTCAGAAGATACAGCTGAATCTAAGGCCTCTGAAGACTGCTTTTGTGGTGGAGGTGTGGGCCTCTGATATTGAGTAACATTAGTTTCTGGATTCCAAAAGTAGAGATACCCAGTTTTCCCATCAACAAGGCCTCTCCATGGCTTTGGAAGGGTAGGATCTTCCGGCGCATAGCGTGGACCAGCAGAAGTAGTGGCAGCAGCAGCCATATCAGCAAACCAATCTCAAATACACTACAAAAGATATTTAATTTATCAGAAAGAATTAGACTATCATTAATGATTAAACCAAACAAAGTGTTTTTCGCATGACGTTACAAATTAACCACAGATTATAACTGTAAACAACAAAAGAACTCATGCGTTTACCATAAACGATAAGTAAGCAAGCAGCCTGGCTGACTAACATTAGCTCGAGGCATAAACAAAACCATAGACAGCCCACCATATAAATAGACAATCACTTCCAACGCATGACCTTTTGAAACATATAATCTCTCACAAAACCATAAAAAACCTCAAATTCAAGATACTAAACAAATACTCATCTGTAAGCATACAACACTAGTTCATTTTCCAAAATGCAATAAACCAGTCCTAAAACCTTTCACAGCAAAATCACCTCCCAGCTCCCTCCCTCCCATTACATGTAAAAATAAAAATAAAAACTATCAAAACATGCACAATCTAAAACTACCGCCCACGGGCTGCAATATACAATGCAAACACGTTAATTTATCCTCCACGGGCTCAAGTACAAACAAAATCACAATACCACAACCTCTTTCAAAACCGATGTCACATTTAACCAAAACCTTTTTACCTCCCAAAACCTATAAAAAAACTCAACATAAACGCGATAAACCCTAATTACGAGACTATTTCGCGATACGAAGGCACGTATTTTAGCTTAGGGTTTTATCGAGGAACAAAAATGTTCACATTACATATGCAGACGCAACGAAACCCTAATTCTAAGCTCCTAAAAGAAAACGGGATAAAAAAAACTACCTGAAGACGTGAGGATTGAAATGCCGATGGATGATTGGAGGAGAGAAAAGAGAAGGCTGTGTTATGTGTGTAAATGATGATGATCTCCGGTGAAATGGCGGTGTAGATGTCAACCAGAGAGACAAATCCGCTTCGCCGGAGAGAGAAATGAACGATCGGAGTGAGGCGAAGGGGTGTTGATGTAATTCAAGGAGACACGATGGTAATGGTATGGTGTATTCGTATGACAATAGGACTCAGAATATGCTTTGATCCACGAGCTTGACCGAAAGATGATTACAAGCTAATGAAAAAAGGATTTACATTATAACATGAATATATGTGAGGCTTTAAACATCATTACAAGCTAATTAAAAAAGGCTTACATCCGTATTGCTTCAAATCTTAACGGGCGTCAAACGTAATTTTTTAAAAATTATTGCATGCTTCAAACATTAGTTAACCATTACATTTGATTTAAAAGTGTTATTAGTGAAAGAATTTTTATAACTAAGCAATCACTACACATAATTTTAAGATTATTTTTAGCAAAACAAATTAAAAATGTTTGAGATCATAAGTTTTTATTCAACTCGTATAATACACGGGTACTAACTTAACATCTATGTATTTAATAAAAGAATGTTCATTTTGCCACTTGTTATTCTGTAAACACACTTTTTTGTCACATGTCATTTTTCTAAACATATTCATATTATTTTTTCCTCCAAAAAAGTATTATAGTAATTAAAACACTCAAACTAATTTCTCTCTTTTATAAAAAAATCAATTTTATTAATTATTATATTTTTCTCTCTTATTTTAATTTTTAAAATCAAACTATCAATTTAAAACTAGATTTTATTAAGAAAATAAATATCACATCTTTTAATAAAAAATTATTAATAAAAAAGTTATATAATATAAAAATTTTATAAAACACTAAACCTTTTTGAAACAAAATATATTTTAAATTGGTCTTTTTAAAAAATAAATATTAATGGTTAAATTTTCTAATAGACTTTTTTTAAAACAACCAGAATGTTTAAAAACCATAATCTAATAAAAAATAATATAAAATATACTTTTATTAATAAATTTATAAAATATTTATAAATAAAACTATTATGTAAAAGAGTTAAAAAATACTATAACTGTTATATTTCTTGAACTATTACTTATATATAATTTTACTCATCTTATATTATAATATAATTCTGTAACTTTTTCATGTGTATTGCTTACTATAATCGTTTAATAAATGAGTTTGTAGATTATATATATGCATGTTTATCTATCTATCTATCTATCTATAACTAAGAAAAATAGGATAATACGTGACACGATTATGAAACAAAAGTTTATAAAATTTTGTTTATTTTACTTAAAATAACTATTTATAAGTAATTATAATCATATTTTTATTTTCAAGGATGGTTTTATAATTTATAATTTTTTATTAATAATCATTTCACTTTTTTATATTCAACTCGCTTAATACATCATAATTTATAATTTTTTGTTACTAATTATTTAATATTTTATTTATTCAACTCGATACTAATCTAGTAATAAATATATACACATTCATAACTTTTTTACATAATTTATTAACAATGAGTAGCGTATAAGATAAAGATGTCACCTTTAGTTGTAAATAGAATTATAGAAAAGTACATGTTTAACAAAACAAGTAGAGAAAATGGTATTTAAAAAAATTTTCATAATTTAATAAAGGAGAGGCGTGATTTTTATTATCATCTTGAAATTAAAAAAAATTAGAGAAAAATAAATTAGAATAGAGGTTTTGAAAATGAAAGTTTGACTTTTCATTTCTTTATATTATTTTATGTAGTATAAAAGTTTCTCCTTTTATTTCTTTTCATTTTCGCTCTTTTTTATTACACTCGAGTTATAAGAGTATATTTAGTGAATATATTAAGAGCTCCAAATATGATGATATGAACATAAGGGGAGCTTTAAATACCGTTATAAGCTAATAGAAAAAAGCTTCAAATTCTTAACGGACACCAAACACCATTTTTTTTAATTTATTACATCAATAAAGGCTCCAAACATTAATTAAGCACTACACTTAATTTAAATAGGACTTTAATAAAACAATTTTTATCTAAATGTTAAAAAAAATTAGATGACATTTTAACTACACAAACACCACAGATTCTAAGCGCAAATAGTAAATTAAATTTAACATGAATTATTAGACTGAAAGCAATACGAACATCCATTTTCCTCTGTAAGGTCATTCTATCCTTAGAATATTTCTTTCCGTTTTATTCAACAATCAATATTACCTCACTAATGTCAATCATACCATTATTAACGCTTTAAATATAATTTGTTACAGTCGACCTATCTTTCATTAAGGAATTAAATAAGCAAGCACAATCGTTTTTTTCCATAGTATATCAAACAACAGTACCATACATAACTTTTTTGAAGAACAAGCTACAAAGTAATAATAAAAAATAAGCGAACACAACATAGCATTAACATGTTACAAAGTAATAATATAATTTAGCCGATAAACAGTGACTTGATCAAAAGCCAAGGAAGGGACACTGCTTACGAGCATGTTCTGGTATCAGCTTAGCCACAAGTTCCAAAGACGCGCCTTTTAGTTCTGTTAAAATGCCATCATTAACCAACCAAGTTGTCGTTAACATGGAAAAAGAATATCACCAAACATCACATGTAAAGAAACAAACTTGTAGCTAATAACTAACCTTGAGGCTTGAAATTAAAAAGTGGTGGCAAAGGGCGGCCATTTGGCAGACGAGTGTTAGGATCACGAAGTTCGTTAAAGAACGGATGCATGCATGCCTCCAAGTTCAACATAAAGTTAGTTTGTTTGTTTGTTATGCCTTCATCTTCTAGTGGTAAGTAAATTGAGAAAGATGCACTTACAGCGGTGCATCTCAAGTTAGGAGAATATTGGAGGAGTCTTGAAACAAGATCTACAGCTTCTGGTGGGGTGCGCTTGTGAAAAATCTATATACGAATCAGAATATTAATATACAGATGGACATTCATTTCATAACCAATATATATGTCAAAACAAACTAGTTTAATAATAACAGCAGGTGCAAGCAAGTGGAGATGAAAACCGCAACTCACTTTGTGCCATGGGTGAGCTTTGATTTGTGGGAACTTAAATTCTGTGTAGTTTGGATTCATGCATTTGATTTCTTCACGGGTTGGTGTACCAAGGACCTACAAAAATAAATAAATACAGGAATCTCAATTTCAGAGAATACTCCATTTATATTTTGTATTAAAAGAAAATGCACATAACTTACCTTAATGATTTCTACAAGTTGGTCAACTCCACTCTCACCTGGGAACAGAGGCTAAAGGATACAAAATGGCACAAAAGAATATGTATTTAATAAATTAGAATTAATATAACAATGTACATCCACAGTTAAAGAGGGTGTTATTATTGGAAAGAACCTGTCCTAGAAGCAGTTCAGCGAGAACACAACCGACTGACCATACATCAATTGCAGTCGTGTATTCAGTTGCCCCAAAAATAAGTTCAGGTGCACGGTAATATCGAGAACATATATATGATATATTTGGTTCACCTTTCACCTGTTGCACACATGCAGACAAGGTAAAATAAAATTAATAAGAAAATAAATTTCATGTCAGACAAGTTACTAAAAGAATAACAAATTATAACATTGCAATTTATAATCACAGAAATTTATTACCAGAACTTTTGCACTTCCAAAGTCACAGAGTTTGAGCTGGTGAGTGTGAGGATTCACCTGCAAGACAGATTTTTCACATTTTAACATCTTTTTACTTCTGCTCAATTTTTCTTTTCTTTTACTTGTGTGTGTGTGTGTGTGTTTGTGGTGGGGGTGCAACCAGAAGATTTTGAGGCTTAATGTCCCGGTGGCAGACACCAATTGCATGAATATAAGCTAGCGCTCTGAAAATCTGGAAGACACCACGGCATGACATAATATTAGATTTATAATATAGTTACAAGTTCAGAAAATAAATTAAAGTACAAGAAAATGATTAGACTAGCAAAGGGCTATGTGAATATAAAATGATAAGGGAATACCTGATAAGTGTATAGTTTGACATAAATCATGGGCATCCTTTGATTTGCCTTGCTATAATGTCTAGCTACACGATAACAAGTCTCTGGGACATATTCTAGAACCAAATTGAGATAAAGCTCGTCTTTGTCTGTAGTTGAAAAGAAGCAGTGTTTAAGTGAAACAATATTGGGGTGATCAAGAAGGCGCATCGTTTGCAATTCTCGATTTTTGTATCTTTTATCCTGCAGTACTTTTTTAATTGCAACAGCTTCTCCAGTTTCTAAGCATTTAGCCTGCAGACATCAAAACTTAATGGGTAAGTACAAGGTAGCTAACATACATCCAGGAAAACTACGTTTCTTCTCTAAAATGTTAGACAAGTAAAAGCAAGAAAAGTCAAAAGTTGCCCAAAGTGTATTTTTGTACTGCTCGTCCTCACAATTCAATCTCTTAAAGTATTACCTGAAACACAATTCCAAAAGAACCCTGTCCAACCACACGCTCTGCCATATAGCTTATTGTCTGAAAGAACAGTCGAACAAGTTAAAATTAAACCAAGAATCAGAGTGTACTTAAACAACATATGAAATTAAGTATACGTGTGCACCTAAAGTGCTGCCTATGACCGACATTAAACACAATATCTAGAGTACCTTTCTTTATTAACCAGAAAAGTACATAAACAACAGTTCACCTAAACAAACACCAAGAAGCTAGAATCATAAACAACTGAGATAACTCATGACATAAAGTGTGGATTGCTTAAGATGGCCCAGTAAAGACCAATGAAATGACACCTACTACTGAGAGATGTATCAATCAAACATTGAACGTGTAGGATCGTAGGCAGGATACTGTTTTTTCTATACGTTAACAAAGTGAATGACCGTTACCTGTTTGGGTTGGCCATTTCTTCCTCCAATAGTAGTAACAATAATGTGACCAGTTTCAGTGCCATTTCCATCCACGACAGTTGCCTCCATTTCCTACAAAAGGCTAGTTTTATGTGAAAAATGCAGTAGAGATGTACCCAATGAACATAAAAGTAAAATACAGAAAGATATCATGCTGAAGATACCAAGAGGCAACAACCTTTTCACCTTTTCATCTCTAATTTTCATTTCATTGATTTCCTCAGGCAGTTTGTCAACAAACATTGAATCACCATCAACCTTTTCAACTGTTGGTGGAGCCATTCCACCAGAAGCCATATGGAAGACCAACTTGAGAAAATGTACTTTGTATCACTTAAGCACCACTTGCCTTAACAAACATCTGCATTACAACAAAACCACTACGGTGCATCATAAATGAGATCACTATGGTGCATCTACTTCAAAACAATATTATGGTACATGAGCCATGGTGCATAGTGATAGTCAAGAACTCTCAATGAAAATTAGTATGTGTTTTCTTTGAGCTTTTTGGGGGTTTTGCATTATATTCCTTAAAAAAGTGTGTATATTATATATAACCAAACTCATTTAGTAATACTCTTTTAACAAACACAATTTTCCCTTTCTCGCAAAGTTCATATCCAAAAATCTTGGTAACCTTTATAATACATTGACACTATCACTCTATAAACAAGATTCTCCTATTCTTTTCATTGTCAAAAAGCTTTTTTAAATTCAACTAATAGTAGCACATTATTCAAAACTCATAGATTATTGTTAGGACTTAGCTTGTTTCACATACTAAACGTTGGCAATAATAACTAATATAAACAAATATGTATGGAATTCTTTTGTTACTTTTTCAAACAAGATCACATATGACATCTAATGGAGTAATGGTGATAAGAAAGTTGCACTAAAAGCTATGGTTGCATAAGTCATCTTTTGCTAAACAAGCGTGTTGAAGTTTAGTGGTAACCAGAGATCATTTAGTTTCATTATGCACTCTACTAGACTACTACAACTAAGCATGAATCACATTTGCTTATACATAAAAGATATCGTTTTGGAACATGCAACATGATTCTCATGTTCATGGCACATACATAATACTATAAAACAAAAAAAAATGATTGAACCATTGAATTCATGCAAAGTGGACATATGCATCTCATTAGCTGAAACTCATTCATTAGGTATTTAGGTGGAACATTTGGGTCAAGTGAAATGAGGACATTTAAGATAGATAATAGAACAAAGGTAAGAATGGCATGTATATAATAAACCCAATTTTTCTCACAGGGTTCATGCAAAGTGGACATATGCATCTCATTAGCTGAAACTCATTTCATGAATTTCTTGCCACGATCTCTTGTTTCCTAAACAATTAAATACCTCTGCTGCTTTTTCACAACTTTCTCAACTCTCAAGAATATTACATTTTGAAATAATACAAGCATAACAATCCACAGCTTTATGAACATATTGCATATTTGCACTACACTACCCTATTAGGATTTGCAGCGCATCGCTATAAAGTATGCACCAAATTCTACCAAGTAAACATGTAAGATGATGAAGTATGTATTAAGGAGACACCCTGTTGTCAATAGCGGCTATAGCGAGCTATGTAGCGTGGCGCCAAGCGGTCGCTATTTGTAAATAGCGACTACATAGCGGGTTTTTTTTTTAATTTTATTTATTTTTTATCTGGTAAATATGAGATTTAGATGATTAGTAATGAAGTATTTTAGCTATTTTGGGGGTCTTTGCTTAGATTTCCTACTACTTTATTACTAAACATGCTTATCAATTGAATGTAAAACAATCTTACATATTATTCTACTTAATCGCTAAACACGAAATAGCGGTCGCTATTTACCGCTATTCACTACGTAGCATATAGGTGGCTTGTCGCTATTTACCACTATTCGCTATTGACAACTATGAGGAGACATAGGATGGAGACAGATTCCCTTAGTGTCAATCAAGGCCCTTAAGTCTTTATTCTCATGATTTTGAACTCAAGTCGTTCATTTCTAACTCATGTAATTTTATGTTTTCTCTTTCTTGCTTTCTTTCTTTATTTTTCAAACAACAAACTCACACCCCCTTCGGTCCTAGCTGAGTTTCGTCTTAGCTTTACGACAAAGAGATAGGGTTCTAAACCCTACTCCTAAATCTACACCATTTGCCCACAATGAGACTTGAACCCTCACCACTTGAAAGTAACACCATTTCAAAACCTTGCTTTCGTACCGGGAGCTACATCCTATAAATGTCTATACACAATGTTCTATAATCTGCTTACACACTATTCTTTGCAGGTAAAATTTCCACTAAAATGCCCCTTCTTCTTACAAATTTGTGACTAGCTGCTGTAGCATGACAACCTAACTTCCAAACACCAACCACCAACACCTAAAACCGATTCCAATAACCATATGACATAACTAAAAAAAATCTGATCACAGAGAAAATATGTTTCCATAACTTTTGACAACCTTTCACAATCATTCCACTTGCCAAATCATACTCAGAGCTCTGATCCACCCCCATATCACATAAATTAACAATATCCATCCAAAATGCAGTTATTACAACACGTACCTGTAGATTGCAGCTCAAAACACCTCAAAATCTGCAAAACTCCGATCAAATCCAACAGCGAACCAAAAAACCTCAACAATTGTAACCGCTTCTACAGCCAGAAGACAAAGAGTACAGAAATCCGATGTTTACGATGCTTCAAATAGTTTTCTCGCAAATTTTGACCATGTGCGACTCGATTATCGATTTATCTCTCTGAATATTATTCTAATGAGGTTGAAACGTTGAATGTTCCCCGATTGTGATTTGTTGCAGTGCGGACTTGAAATGGGTTTATGAAATATGATTTGGAGCGAGTTTGAGGTCCGTATTACATAGACCGTTGTGGGCCATGGGACCGTGGAGGTGTTGAATGGGGGCCTCGGAATAAATGCTGCAGTTTGATGTGTTGTAGCCGTTGATCTGGAGGAAAGCAAGATCTAACGGTTGGATAAAGGTGTTGGTTTGTACTGCTGAATGATATGTTGGCTTTATGACTTTTGAGTCTTTAATTTAATGATTAATACCGGTGAGAGAGTGATTGGGTCAATAAAGACAAGTGAACAATGTGTTATGGATATGATACTAACATGTTTTACGTTAATGAATTGATAATATGTGTTTTATATTTATATAGTATAAAGTCTTTGAACAGTAACTAGCAAACCAAATTTAACAAGTATTCTATTCATATCGTTTAACTTTATCTATTATAAATGATTTTATAAAAATAGAGTAATTTAAGTGTTTTTTAACGTTAAGTGTTTAGAGCAAGTTTTGTCTCTTTTGTGTTTGAAAAATAAAGGATGGAAATGATTCAATAATCTAAACTTATAGGCTAATTAAAAATATCTAACTGTTTAATTCGGTTATGTTAAATAGTAAGCACACTTGCTTATAGTAGCCAACGATACATACAAAATTAAAATTCAGTTACACTAGTATCAAGACATAAAAAAAAATAAACGAATGTAAATTGGATTAGGACTCTTTAAGTTGAGATGAGTAAGAAAGACACAGAACCTTATTTACAAGCAAACATGCTAACTCTTAACATAAGAATAAACTAAAAAAATTTGGACGAAAAAAATTCTGATAACAGGTTGTGGATAGATGTATCGACCCAACAATTTATTCAGAATTAGAAAAAAATTTACATCATACACAGTATCCAATCAATATAATTACAACCATTTTAACTTTATACAAATAGTCACAATTTGTTCACCTATTCGACAAATACACTACATGGATGATGTTTAGGTTAAAGTTGAGCTCTTTCACACGATTAGCTAAACAAATCATGCTGAAGATAGGTAATACCAACCCATACCCTCCACAAATTATGTATATTTTTTACCCTCTTGGAAGCAAATCTGGATATTAACTAGATGCCTTTGGCGTGATTCCAAAGGTTCTATCCTGCCACTAAAAAGAACGTCCCAAACAATCAAATCAACCAAGTTTGAATGACATGGTTATCAATAACTTAAATTAAGAAAACTTTTTATTTACAAGTCAAATGTACGAATAAATGTTATATTAATCAGTCTAATATATCCTACCAGCTAAAACCACACCTCCAACCCTTAGGAGAAAACTCAAAACTATGACTCAACCCAAAATATTTTTGTTCAAAACAAGACTCGAACCCAAGAACTCACGTTTTAATTTTCTTGGGTATCTCACATTAACTATTTGGATTAAGGAACATTTGTTAAGTGAGACAACTTACGAGATGTGTATTGCTG
Source organism: Flaveria trinervia (assembly GCA_025506515.1). Classification (NCBI taxonomy): domain Eukaryota; kingdom Viridiplantae; phylum Streptophyta; class Magnoliopsida; order Asterales; family Asteraceae; genus Flaveria; species Flaveria trinervia. Next base: position 8,311,436 of record CM046450.1, read on the forward strand.
CTGAATCCTAGTGATTAATATTTTAAGTCATATACTAATCAACCAATATACAAAAAATAATTAACCGATATACAATAAGAACACTTCAACTCTAATCAGGCTTCTTATACTTTTAAATTAACCAACTCTAATGTTATCTTCATCAGTTTTCTACCAATCCATAAGATATAAATGATTTTGGAGTGTAATATGATTATGATATAGCCTTCACTCGTATCAAGATCTTCCAAATCCGGTAGCTGCTTTCCATCTTTTGCGGGTTTCTACACTTTCAGGCCTCGATAGTCCAGTCCTATCCTCATATTGCTGTTCCAACGCCTGTTAAGTGACATCAAAACAATCAAACAGCATCCATAGGATATAATGCTAATATTATCTAAAGAAAGGTGGAAATTGTGCTGGTGTTCCAATATGACCCGACCCGGTTTGACTGTTTGACCTGTTACCCAACCTGCCTATTTTCCACCTCTTACATACAGTATGGCATTAATGAACATTGTAGATCTTAAGGCATATTCTAAACAAAATTAAATTCAGACATTAGAACTTTTAATAACAACTACTCACGAGCAGTTCTGCACGGATACTATCGACAACTTCTGCAGTCATTCTGTCAAAGAAGAGTATGCCCTGTAGATTTAGAAGTCATGATAGCTAAATTTAGGAACTAATTTTGTAAATATCTTATAATTGGAATCATATTTAAAAGTGAAAAAGGGACTATGTTAGTTGTAGTCCAATGACAAGCAGTGGATATTGATTAACTTGCCTCCAAATGATCAAACTCATGTTGAAAGACCCGTGAGGGGAGGCGTGACAAGCTAACTGAAAACTTTTCACCAGTAATGTCTTGAGCATCAACCTTAACAGCTTCTGGCCTCTGCAAAGTCAACGTCAAAAGGTAAAAAAAATAGCACAGAAAAACACATAAAGAAATTATAGCTGAAAAAGCAAATAAAGATAATACTTTTCTGATTAATGTGAAAATATCTGAATGTTAGATAGAGATAAAAAAGAACATTGATATTTTTTTCTGATTATGGCTCATATTATGCGTGCAGTCACCAGCATGTGCGGTTATAACCAGTTAAATAACTATATGAAGCACTAAAAAAATATATGTAATTACCACCACATCAGCATTGATCCCTGGAAAGGATAAGCAGCCTTCTGTAAATGGAACCACCTTTTTAGAATATTTGATAACTCGCGGGTTTACAAGAACAATCTCCTCCCCTTCACCTCGTTCACCAGCTGGATTAAACACCATAAGTTGCACGTTAATTCCTACCTGGGGTGCTGACAGCCCAATGCCATCAGTTCTGCGGACAAACAAGTTTTGTTCATACTCCTGTAAATAACGAGGTTTGCTATAATCTATACATCTGATAATAAAAAACGTTAAAAGCTAAGGAAGCGTTAAATTGTTGAGTTTAAGGTATTCTGATGCCATGTGCATTCAATTGGACATTCAGCGAGATGAGGAAATTGATATGCTTTAAAGCATGACGTAGATTCAAGAAGACTAAAGAAATACACAAGTTGTTGATAGTGTATTCATAAATGGCCATTTATTTGGATAGCAACTTTTAAGCCAAAAAAGTAGTTAGGTAATACACAGGTAAAATTCTTTAAAACCACTGAACCAATACTTCTAATGATTAATCATAACAAGCAAAATGGAAATATCTCTGTATCATCAAGCTAGAAAGAAGGAAAACTAAATCGATACATACAACAAGTGAAAACCTAAAAAGCTGAGTGGTGTTAAATTGTTGAGTTTGAAATACTCTGGTGCTACACTAGGCTTTGAAGCATGACGTAGACGGTAGATCCAAGAAGACCAAAGAAACACACATGTTGTTAATTGTAGATTCATAGATGGCCGCATATTTGGATACCAATTTAAGCCGAAAATGTATTCAAGCATTATACAGGTAAAATTCTTACAACCACCGACCCAATAGTTGTAATGACCATAATTATAGGCAAAGTGGCAGTATTTTCGCATCATCAAGTTAGAAAGAACAAAACCTAAATTCTACTCATCCAAACTTCAAATTTCAATCCCCCTCCAGGTCTACACCATAGACCAGGTAGATAATAATCTTATGATTTATCTTAGTTTTGAAATTTGAGATATATACTTAAACTTTTATACAACTCAGTAACCTCCGCATCTGTTTGGCCATTACAAACACATCATCAAGTTAGAAAGAACAAAAACTAAATTCTACTCATCCAAACTTCAAAATTCAATCCCCCTCCAGGTCTACACCATAGACCAGGTAGATAATAATCTTATGATTTATCTTAGTTTTGAAATTTGAGATATATACTTAAACTTTTATACAACTCAGTAACCTCCGCATCTGTTTGGCCATTACAAACACATCATCAAGTTAGAAAGAACAAAAACTAAATTCTACTCATCCAAACTTCAAATTTCAATCCCCCTCCAGGTCTACACCATAGATCATGTAGATAATAATCTTTTGATTTATCTTAGTTTTGAATTTTGAGATATATACTTAAATTTTATATAACTCGGTAACCTCCTCATCTGTTTGGCCATTACAAACGCCCATTGAAGGGTATAAAGAAAACAAAACTGATGCATTTTGTAACTATAGCAGTAGTATCGCTACATCTGACAATAAAAGACACACAGAGGACACATATGAGCTCCAAGGATCCAAAGACTGAAAACCTTTCATCATAAGTCGTTTTTTGGACTTGTATCAATTCAATCCACTAATACTTCCTATTACAGGTTGGGGAGCAACATCTGATCATTTTAATAGTTTTACATGTTTCTAATGGAATCTCTAACAAATTTCCACAAAAAGGAAAACCTACCTTGTCACCTAGTTGAATCAAAGGAGCAAGGGGATGACCAGGAAACAAGTCTGTGTGGCCATGAAAAGTTTGGTTAGTGTGTAAAAGCATATCTATTGATAAATGTCACAAAGTTAACGTATATCATTGATGTTGTTAACTTTTGTACACAAAAAGATGCTCCAAATCACATTTTCTTTCTAATGAAAACCTAAGGGGCGTAGTACACGCTACATGATCACCAGAAAGAGTTGAAGCAATGCTCCAAAGATATATTAAATCAATAATGTTATTCTTGGCAATTGGCATCATCTAAACTTCACCCCTCTATGAGAAAACATCTTTGCAAATTGCAATAACCTTCAACGAGTCGGGAGCACTCAGAGTCCTACCACATACTAGATTCTAGAGCACACTCAAACATCCAATCACCAGAACAATATTTGTAACAGACCCCTTAACAGTTAACAACTTTGTTTTTGCTAATTGCCATTAAATCACCAACTAACGATCAGTAGTTCGGCACAAAAACCACGAGCAACTACAACACTGCAGATAGAAAGGGAAACAAAACTTACTTGTACATCACATCAAACATCTCATCTACTAACTTCTTCAAGTTCTCGTCAAACGTAACAACGCGCTTGTTCTTTGCCCTCAGTATGGGGTCCGGATACATCACAATCTTCAGCGGAGCTTCAAACTCCATATCAGCCGCTGAAATAACAACAATCATAATCATATTACCATCCAAACGAATCACACACGATCTAATAATAATTATATCACATATTGCGTCCACTATCGTTCCTCTAAACAATCGAACATACTAGAACCATCGATTACGAGTTTAATCCTCCTAATGTCATTTTGCTCCAATTTAGCGTTAATTTACGATGATTGATAAGATAGAACTTACGTAAAGCTTTTTCCTCTTCGGTTTTTTGTAATAATCCTCGTTTGGCCTGTGCTTGAACGGCGATGACCGGAGGTCTGTATTGGTGATTCGAAGAGAAAATCGACCGTCGGTCGGACAAATTGGCTCGCCGGAAGCTTGCGAAGAAAGTATCCCGCCGGTGGCTAGATGTAGGGAAGTTAGCATGATATAGGGCGGACGATTGCAGCCAAATGGCACAGGCCATTACTATACTCCTTTGGTTGTCGAATTGATCTAGAAGACGTAAATTTCAGTCGATTTTTGAGAAGATTGAGTTTCGATACCTTGAAGTCGAACGGTTGTAACACGAAGAACGACCACAAGCACCCGAAGAAACCGATTGACTGAAGATAAAAGGATGTTAGAAAAGAAGAAACAATCTTGTGCAAAAAATGGGGAGAATATGGATCGAACGTTGAACCTGAAGATCACTCGAGATCTCAGGGGCCCAGAAGTTTAAGGCCTTGTTTTGTTAGGGCCCGGCCCAGTAAAACTTTAGCCTACACTTTTTATTTGGTTTTAAATTGGGAAAACCGGGAAGTGAACGTTGGGAATGGTTTAGTCTAGGAGTATCATGGTGTGTTAAATGATGTATTATATCTAAAAATCGGGAGTTTAGTGAGCTGTTTGATAATTTTTGAGTAATTAGTGTTGAACTAATAAAATGTCTGAATCATTAAGAGGTTTAAATTATTAATAGCAAGCATATCGCTTAACTATTCAAATTCAAATGTCTGACCAATTCAGATAGGAGGTCATAATTATTCAACATTAGATCTTTTAACCATTCAGCATTAGTATGGTGTTTAACCATTCGGAGGCAAATGTCTGAACCATTCAGATATTTGCTCGTGAAACAAACAGTCTAAACCATTAAGTGTTGAACCATTCAAACATCTGAAACATTAAGAGGGTGACTCAGATGTTGCCAAACAAAGCCATAAGTTTCGTGTATTTTCTCTTTTGAATGCGTGTGTTGTGGGCTTTGCTTTGTTATCTTATATCAGTAAGAAAGTATGAAAATGATTCTATTATTTTAATATAAAATTTTTTCGACGATTCGGCCACCAACAAATAGCCTTGCCTTTGCATAGTTTATGTGTAGATTGATGAAATTTCTCTCATAAAATCATCTTTTTGTTGATGAATTTTATATGGGTTATTTTTCTTGATCGTAAATTATCTCATTTTCATGTGAACTTCTACTGGTTTTGATCCTAATCTATTTTCATGATTTCAAAGTTTCTTTTTGCTTGTAACGCGTCTCGTTTAGATTAGATATTAGGTAATGTAGGTGCTAGAAGGATGGTGTTAGAGGAGGAGGAACTGTGTTGGGACAACTGTGTAACAAAAGGGCTAGGGGTGGATTGAGTTTTATTTAGACAGTGGTGGTGGAGATGTGTGGTGGTGGTAGTGATTAGAGGTTTTAGGGGCCGACAAAAATATACAATGGAGACAAGAATGGGTTGGGCTAGGTAGGGTTGGTTTTTTATCTTTAATACACAGATGATTTATGGATTAAAGTATAATCAATTATATAAATGAACCACGTTAGAAAAATGTATTTTAATCATCTCACTTTAATTTAACATGATAGTGTAAATGTCCGTTAATGCTAATACGTAAATTCATTAAAAATTAAAAACACAAACTGCAAACTTGTTATTAATATTTCAAATATATTGCTTTTAGCAAACTACTGGTGGTGTTACTAATCTGCTTTGGTGGAATGCATCTTTGTCTTTACCAGTAGACCCCACTCTTATCTTATATTGGAATCCATTTGCCCACTCTTTGAGGATAACTTGTCGCCCAAATCGACTCCACTGCGTTTAGGCAATCTATAAATGAAGCAAATAATATTTTCTAGTTCCAAAATGATGTTTGAAATGTTAATAATATGTTTTGAACGACTATTAACAATTATAATTTTGTAAATTATTTATTTGTTTATAACAAAATGTAATTTAACATCTCAAGCATCAAAATTTGATTGGAGGATTCATTTGCGTTTCACCTTATGATCAAACCGTCATTTACGCAGAGTGCGGGATAGATTGGAGTGGTGTGGCATAGTTGTGCCTACTCGATCTATTTTCCATTAGGGGTGTTTAACAGATCGGTTAATGGTTTTATATTCATTTTATTGGGTTGTGAATCTTTTTTCGGGTCCAACCGTCAACCCAACTTAACCGAATTGAAAATAAGTCTAACCAAACTGGACTTAGTCGATTTGTTTGGCTTATTCAGTTTGGCTATTCGATTAGGCCATTTATATCGATTTATTTGGATAATCGAACCAAAGAAACAATAATTTAGGTAACAATTAAATGAATCTAAAACGTCATCAAGTATATAGTAAGTCTCCTGGGGTGTTTGGATAAACAACTAAGGCAAAATCTTGCATTCTTTATTGGGATGGTGGGACAAACCTTATAGAGCATGACGAGTCCAAGGTGGTGATTATAACACTCTAGGTGGATCACACACTAAACATGGACAAAAGAGATGTTGAGTCCATACATCATGTCATGCCTCTAATATTAATAATGCATTTTGAGCGTATTAACTGTGGATGAGATGAAGATATTACTGTTAAACGTGATTGGGCAACAATAATCCAAGTATGGGTGACCCACATAAAAAGTTTTCATTCAAACAATCAAAAGTAAATCATTGAGTTTCTCGTGAGTAAAACAAACAATATCGGTGGTATTAAGGACCGGAGGTTACCCAGAGTTTGGTTCAATTTTTTTTATTACAAATACGACTCGGTTTTCAATTATTATACCATGTGGTTTTATCGAACACCCTTGTCCTCTCACGACCAAGGGTGTTTAAAATCGAATAACCAAAAATTTCAGAAAGTGGATCTTGACATACAAGTCCGAATCCAAATTTATGATTTAGATATCTAAGTGGATATTCAAATTCTTGAAAATATATGAAAGTTATAATTAATATTCAGATGTCTGAATTTAATAAAAATATAGATTTCTGAATTTCTCATAAAAATATCTGGAATTTATAATTAACAAGAAAAATAAGAGTAAAAACGTTAAAATACACATACGTGTTTTGTTGTGTTAACTCGTAAAATTCAGACCGAAATATAAACAAAAATGTGGTAAAAAAATAAAAAATATAGTGGACCAAAATTTTAATTACGAGGGGACTAATTTCAAAGACATGAGGAGACTTGGATTCGATTTCACGTTTTCACGTGAACTCTTGGAAGCGTATAAATTCAACAAGTTTAATTATGATTTTATGTGTTTCTTGATAAAGCGTGTAAGGTCATTAATTTAGAATTTTTAGTTGATAACTTTTGTATTTTAGACGGTTAGGAAGGTTTTACCATGAGGGAAACACTAAGTGTTAGTGTGATACGAGACATAAGTTCAGGGTGCTTTTGGGTGGGATATAAAGTTCATAAAAGCTTTTTCAACAATTAACTTTAACAAGGTTCTTAGATGATCAATTTTTGTTTACTATTTCGTTGATGTTTTCAAAGTTTCATTAGTTTAACGTTGATACGAGAATCATTTTTGTTAAAATTAAATATTCAATTTAGAATGAGAGCATCATTGTAATAGGTTTTCAGGATAAGTATGGTTTTGGGGTGAAGGCATTCGGAAAGATTTGTAAGGGCGTTAAGAGATTTGGGTAATGAGTTATAAGATTCAGGAGAACAAAATCAATGATGAAACAATTCAAAATAACAAGATTTTTCGAGTGTAACGTTCGGTTTACAAACCAAAACATTACGTTGACTTATCAAAGTATTAGGTCAACTACAACCTTAATGAATACATGCGTACCTGTAAGCGGACACTCACCCTAAGGGTTCCCAGTTAAGGTAAACAGATCCATCAGTTGATTTCGATTTATATGAATACCTTGCCTAGACAGAACACCTCGAGATACAAGCATCCCATTCTTCTAGCATTACATGTTTCAAGTTATAGGACAAAGACTTTGACGAGACTTGAAAACCACGAATAACGATTCAAAACTTATTTTGAGAACCATTTGATTTAGGCTCATAATGCCTTAGAATATGATTTAAGGTTCGTGTGTGCATTGATAAGATTCAAGGTATAAGAAGAATCACATAAGGCATATAATCACATAATCAAATATAAACATATAAGGCACATAAAATCCTATCTAAGCATATAAAATACATGAGAGGACTCATGTGTAAGGGTACTTAGTTATAGTCTAGATCAGTCCATTTCTAATAACCTGAATCCCTATAACTATGGCTCTCATACCAATCTGTCACACCCCGACCGACGGCATAATCATCGGGACGGACGAATGGGAGACGATTGTTCGTAACACATGGAACTAAATAAGTTGTAATAATATTAAATATTATTTGTAATTGACATTACAAGACAATAACATAAGATTTTCAATTAATCTAGGTCCAAGTCCTATATGAGCACAAGAAGATCTTCAAGTATCAAACCTGAAACATGTTAAAAATAAAGGGTCAACTTTGAAAATTGGTGAGTTCCCATGGTTTAAACACACACATATATATAAAAATAAAAAGGTTACAAGTAGCAATTCATGTCAATGGTTATGAGTTAGCAAGTTTATAGAACACATACAGTTACAACCAAACCTCGACTTGATTACAAGTATATATGATTGGCTAAGTGTATTTGGTTCCCATGATGAACAAGCATACGTCATCAGGAGCCGGCAATACCTCGGCTTTAGCACCAAATAGGCTTGTCAGGCCCAAAGATTTACAAGCATCAAGATGTAAACAAAAATATGTATCTCATATAAGACTTAGAATAACACAAATAACCATGACAAAAAGGTAAAGATGAATTGTATGTGCATTTACAAGCATCAAGATGTTTATAAGTGTAAGTTTATAAAGTTAACATGTTTCACCCCGAAAGGTATGAAATAAAGTAAAAATGGGGTATGGAGAACTCACATGGAAAACTCACGTGCTATAAGTTGCACTTAAGATAACGATAAGAATATAATATGGTTCCAACAATTTCTTCATGATTTAACCTAAGATTTGGTGTCTTAGGATTAGGATAAATATATGATTTAAAGGTAAACACGAATTAGGATTTCAATTGAAATTGAGGTTTTAATACTTAAGTTAAATACAACAACGTAACTAATTATGTTTTGATTCCATATAAATAGAATAATTTGATTAAATAATTATATTTAAAAAAACAAACATGAATCATTAGTGAAATATTATTCAAATATTTAATTTGTAAAAATTGATGAAATAAAGATTCTTAAAGTGTGGAAGTAATCAATTAATTTAATAAGTATTATTTACTCTCTTGGTCAAAATAATCATGTGAATAATCAATTTAAATAAGTTACTAAAATAATTTATTTGATTTAGAGCTTATTTAATGAAGTAAATAAAAGATAAACCTTTAAATGACTTATGTCATAGTTTATATTATTAAAGCATTTTTTAAGTAACATTAGAATATTATATTGTTTAAAAAGTTTCCGAAATTAATTTAATAGATTCCTAAAATAATTTTAATTAACCTTAATTTATATCATAATATTATATTAGATAATTTAGTTTATAAAGTAAAAAGTAAAAAAAATAAACATTAAGGGTACCCGGGTCGAACCCGGGACCTCTTTCTTCCAAACACATAATGTTAACCGGTGGGCTAGAGCCCAGATTTGATTAAAATTCTGAAATAATTTTATAAATTCATCAATTAAAGAAAACCCCCTAATCTCGAGAACCCTAATTCAATTTGGATCAAATCGAACCCTATTTCCATTCTGTTAATCGACAACATATTAGGGCTTTTAATCATCATCCAAAACCAAATGTTTGGAAGTGTTTAATTACCTGAATTACAATGATGTTCGATGATATCAAGAACATGCGAGGTCGCGATTAGGTTGAAGTCGATTCAGGATACCATCGTTGTTGATGATCAAATTAACTTTGCAGATGGATTCTAAAGACGATAATAAGTGAAAGCCCTATGTTAATTGCGATTAATATAACTTCGAGCATGGATCACGATTAGATTGTAGGTCGCGAATGAAGTAATACTTGTTCATGGTGTATGTGTGTGTTTTGTATCAAAATTAGAGTCGCAGACGGTTCAAAGGAGTTGAGTTGCAGGTTTCAACATGGTTTATATTAGCCCATTTATGACTGTTTCATAACGATCAAGTTTAAGTTTTAAAGACATGTTTCAGTTTTAAGAACACAGTCTTAATCAACCAATTTAATTCAATTAACAACGACTTTATGTTCGAAACTTGTGTGTAATGGTTTAGAAACGATTTAATTGCAAGTTAATCAAGCGTTTCGGTTGGTTTGATGGTCGCCGGAGATGGTGGCCGGCGACAAGGAGAGGTTGACCAGGATGGGGATTTGGGTAGTTTGGGTTATTAACTGAAGTTACACATTTGGTCCCTATGATTTTAAAGCTTAACATTTTATGTGAAAAACTTATAATTTAAGTTTTATAAATGACACTTTTCACCCCAAACTTAATTAAATGATAATTCCATTTATTTTATAAAATATTTATCAACCTTAATAATAATTTTTTAATAAGACTTCTCCATTAGTTGTTTATTGTCGAATGATAAATAAAACTTTATAATTTTATAAAGAAAGAAATTATTTATAAGTTAATAACTTATTATAAGTTTTTAGATGATTTAACAAATGCAAATTTGAAATAATAAAATAAATTCACAATATTGTTTAAACTATACTTATAAAGCATTTGATTCAAATAAATAGAATAATAATGAATTTTCCTATGTATGAAAATTTAAAATGGATTCGAGTTTAAGTTTATAATTTTAAAAATAGCGGATGTTACAATTGTTTTGCCTCTGTTTTAGGAACTATGAATGATTTGACTATGTGCATCTTGATTGCTTTTGCATACGTAACAACCTTTATATGGTTGACTTTAGTAGCCTATGTAGCGTAGTTGGCTGAAATAGAACTGTCTGTTCCTTAAAAATATTTATATAGAATGATTTTGATTGATTATTAGCGAGAAAAAAAATGTTATTGTTTATATGTAAATTTGAGGTATATTTGAAAATTCACTGATCAACCTTTATAAATTTTTTAAGGTGATTGTGAGTGAGGGAGAGAGAGAGAGAAAAAATGTAATAAAATGTATTATTTAATTGAAAGGAAAGAAAAAAAAACTAGTGATTTTTATGTAAATATAAACATGAAAATTAAAAATGAGATGTGAATACTCTTATAATGTCTGCCGATAATTAAGCTAATTGGTAATCTGTTAGAGTATTTTAAGATATCTGTCCATGTAAATACATGTTTTTAGTTTTGGAATTTAGACGATAATAGGATTTGATTTAAGAGTTGTAGATCTTTATGATTTGGTTTTGGGAGCTGTTACGAAGTGGTGAAATTGGCCTAACATGGGTTTGAACAATCAATCAATGCTAGTCTGTCTTTACAATCACATTGGACATGAGGTGCTATTTATTTGGATTCTACCATTTGCATGTATGCTGATTCATTGTTGCTACATTAAATCCGAATGTTTTCTTGATCATTAAAGCTCGTTGCAACATATAATTGGGTTAGAACTTAGAACAACAATGCATTATAATAAAAGCACATGCAATTAATGTTTTGGTGTTGGTTTCCTTGGACACACATCTTGATAATATGCTCTTATGCCATTTAATCACAAGTTGCTTTGTAGGTTGTCTCTTTGACTTTGTGTATTTATTATTATACACAGATCCTGCACGTCTCCCTGCATTTCACACATGTGTAGGCACTAACGAAGAGAGATTAACACCTAAGTGGTACAAGGAACATGGTAAACGTTGTTCATGTTGATGATACATGTTCTTTGCAGTATGTTCAAATTTCAATCAACAAATTCCATTTCCAATATTATCATATGCTATAGATCTACCTGATAATGAGAACATTGAAACTTGATGCCTAAACTCTTTGATTCGCAGCGAAAGAACTTAATCATTTGGATAACTTTATTTGATCCAAAAACAACAATGCTAAAACTCAGTAATTCAAAATAGCCAATTCAATTGATTTTCAAATAAAGTTACTATTTTATCACGACAATAGAGATAAACAAAAGTACAGTAAATCTTGTTCCATCTTTACATGATCTTTCTTCTTGATTTACGCGTGTTCTCTAATCGTCCATCTTAGGAATTGAACTGATTCTGGGTACTCGGGTGAAGTCTGCTGATGTAAAACGTAAGACACTGCTAACTGCAGCAGGAGAAACAACCACCTACAAATTTCTTATAATTGCAACAGGTGCTCGGGTACTGAGTCTGATTATCAAACAATATTATTCTTCGCTTTTCATTTCTTGAACTTTAAAAATACAAGACTGGAAAAGTATTTTATCTTTTGAATCATTTGTAGCTTGACTCTGTTATAGGCTTTGAAGCTTGAAGACTTTGGTATAAGCGGATCAGATGCTGACAATGTACGCCATCTGCGTGATTTGGCTGATGCAACCAGGCTCGTTGACATGATGCAAGCGTCTGTGGGCGGCAATGCAGTGGTCATTGGTGGTGGCTACATTGGAATGGAGGTTGCTGCATCCCTGGTCATAAACAAGATCAATGTTTCAATGGTGTTCCCTGAGCTACATTGCAGTAAGCACCTTCACTTTGCAAACCTAACTACTTTAGACAAGTTGTAATCAACTTGAACCACTGTATTCATCTTCTTTTGCAGTGGGTCGTTTATTCACCCCAAAGATTGCAAGTTATTATGAAGAGTTTTATAAATCTAAAGGTGTAAACTTTGTCAAAGGCACATTTATGTCATCATTTGTTTTTGATCCTGAGGGGAAGGTAAAATCACTAAATCTCAACCTTAATCATTTTGAACAGCAATATTGTTCGCCTAAATACACCATGTCGTGCTCATGCAATATTTAAACCCAATGTTGTAAAGATCTGCTTAGGCGACCCATTAATCGGCGATTAGTCGCTAGTCGACTGCACACCTAGGAATTTTTTTATCTAATTGACCAATTAATTGCTAGGCGGTCAACGCTGGTCAAAATTCGACTCCAGGCGGACGGCCAATTTCGGAGAGATTCTAACGAAAATTTGAAATTTCCAGCCAGATATGCTTATATATATAAATATTTGACTGAAAATTATATATAAAAATTACATATAAAAATTTTAAACATTTGACTTACGTTGATAATTTAATTGTAAAGTTTAAAAATTAAGATTTTTCGTAAGAAACTTGACTATAAGTAACTAAAGAGGAGCTGTTAAAAAAAAGTAACTGAAAAGGACCGGAAAAATGTATTATAATTATAATTTATTTAAATTTGGATTTACATTTTAGTTTAGAGTAAACTAAGATCGTTTGGAGTAAACTTGACTACAAATAACCAAATTAAAAGTAAAAAATGTTAAAAGATGTTATATTTTAATATGTAAAATTTAAAATTCATATAAATTTCATTTTACATCTCAGTTCCTTTAAAATTTACGAATTATAAGTTCGTCCAAATAGAAATTACGTTTTGAATTGGTTTCTAACCTAACTTAATTAAAAAAAAGGCAAGGAATTCATTTAGCAAGATTTTAGCTACAGATCATGTAATGTGATGCATTGTTCCCATTGAGACTTGAGACTTCTGACTCTTCTGTACGTACTTGAAGACGAGTTACGAATCTATCTGATCTTGATCTTAAAATAATGAAAAGCTTGTATGTGAATAAACTCTACTAATATATTAGGATAGATAATATCGGTAGAATAGCTTGTATTCAAAGTATTCAATCACATCCATTGTACTTACCACTCGGACGCCATGCATGGATTTGAATCTTAGTTATAAAGCTTTTTTTTTACTTGAGAAACTAAAAGCAAAAAGTTGAAATTCAATTTCCACTCTACACAAAATTGTTGGTTTTTTCGAATCCGGTTAAAAGAATCCATCTTTTGAAATAAATTCAAAAGAACAGGGTAATTTGTGTAAATAACCGAACAATAAAACTGACACCTCTTTGCAGTTTATCAAAAACTCAACCAAACCTTCAATCCTCTTATCCTATCTCTCCTTCTTCATCATGTCTACTGTAATGGCGTCATCTACACTCTCAACAGTTACCCTACGCACATTCTCTTATCCTTCACACTCCACCACCACTCAATCTATACTTCCATCACACTTTTCCCCCAAACAAACCCTAGAATTCCCCCTCCGAACCCCCAAATTCACCCACCGATCGACATTCCTCCGCCCCGTCGCTGCAGTAGCTGAGGAGAAAGTCGTTCAATTAGGCGATGAAATCTCGAACCTAACTCTAGCTCAAGCACAATCACTGGTGGAATACCTTCAGGATAAGCTCGGAGTCACCGCCGCGTCGTTCGCTCCGGCGGCCGTCGTCGCGGCGCCTGGTGGCGGTGGCGCGGAGGCGGCTGCCGCCGTGGAGGAGAAGACGGAGTTCGATGTTGTGATTGATGATGTTCCGAGTAACGCGAGAATTGCGACGATTAAGGCTGTTAGAGGATTGACGAGCCTAGCGCTTAAGGAGGCGAAAGAGCTCATTGAAGGACTTCCGAAGAAGTTTAAGGAAGGTGTATCGAGAGATGAAGCTGAAGATACGAAGAAACAGCTTGAAGAAGCTGGAGCCAAAGTGTCGATTGTTTAGATGATCGATTTGTGGTAAACTTTTTATTTTTGATACTTTGTTAATGCAATGTGTTATTAGCTCTTCAGTTTTGTAGTTATAACTTTTCATTTTACGAATATTGCTCTGCTTATAATGTTCATATCCTCTGTTATCTTATTCATCTGAAGCTTTGGTAGATGTTCTTACAGTTCTTTGAAGTACTGATGAATTCGCCTAAAAAACAATGTTATCAGTCTTAGGCATCTCATGAGTCATGAAGTTTCATAATTTCTGTTTCTGTCATTTAGAAGATGTATTTTGCTAGATTTAGAGAATAGTAAGCATAAGAATAAATAAATCACTAACCTTGTGGTTTATTACTTTATTAGGTTCTGTTACACTAATGACTAATCTGATTGTTTCTGGACTAGTTTCCTCTTAAGATTGACCTTGAGTTATGTTCTTGTACTAATCGATATGAGTTGGTAAATGTGGCGATAGGAACTTATATGTGTCGGCACTTGGCAAGACTGCTGTAGGGATCAAAGTTGTATGGTGAGAGATACCTATTGTTAACTGCTATAACTTACTAAATGGTAGTTAGTTGGTTGTTGTAGCAGGGCCACTTAAGTCCTGCGTCTATGAGATATGAAGCCGCACATGATTTGATTTGTAGTTTTGTACCTTCTTATTCATGAACCTCAATTGATATTATGACAATTTAGTGCTTCAATCAGTGTTCTTGAAAACCTTCCATGAACATCTTCAAATATGTGTTTGCAAGAGTATAATTAATAGTAGATGATTGATGCTTCATGTGATGGACCCAAAGCAACTATATATAGCTACTTAACAGTTTGGTGGTTTGCAACTGATAAGATTGATGATTTCAGCCAAAAACTGTACAAAGAATGTTACACGACCCTGCCAGCATTCTGCTGTCAAACTGCGTAACTTTTAACTAAGGTCATGACTTGAGATATGAGGTCGTTTATGTGAAGTTGCTGTTGCTTGCCTCAACAATTATATGCTGATATTTAATTCAACTAGTTGCCATTCTTTTGCTTGGATCTTCTCTTTGTTCGGATAGTGTTATAGAGACCATGGGTGTTGCTACATTGACTGCAAAGCCACCCAAAATTATTTATAATCATAGTAGTCAAGATAACAAGGCATGTGCACCTAGATGACTTTGTCTTAGGTAAACACAAGGCAAGGACCTCTGCAGGTGGAGCCGCAGAGGTAATGAAGAATGACATTGGTGTTGCTGATGCTTGTGAATCGTTATTAGTTTTGGTATTAATTAGACGATTCTTATTGCTATTCTATCAGGCTTTTTTTATAATATATCAAATGAAAATTTTTTAAATTTTTTTATGCATTTTATACATAGATTGCTTTTCATATTATTGCCCTTTATTGTCTTTTTTGTAACAACAATTCATTGTTCTTGCATTTTTATGATATATACCCTTCATGATTTAAGCTATTAACCTATTGGTTGTGGGCACCCACTTAACCAAGATGATCTCCTCTTAGGGACCTTTATTATCTTCTATGTGAGCGTTTTGCGCCTTGTGTCCAGTGAGTCTTTTATGCTTTGAGTGCTTCTTGCGGCCTTGACTACTATTTTATTAGACCTTTGTGTAACTAATTTGGTCCACCTATAATCATATGAAACTCTTACGATTTAGAACCATTCTACTCTATAATATGAACAATGTTCTTGTTGTGACTCTGGCATGAATTTGTGATTACAGTCCACTTGGCACTTGATGCGCATTTGATTACAGTTCATTCTACTTCTGGGTTCATCAATTGATGCCCAATTAATCAAGATCGTCCAAGGTTCATCAATCCACTATGGTTTTTATCAATCGAGATCACTCCAAGTTCATTAATTTTGGGAATATTATAGCTTACTCAACTTAACAACAAGGTTTAAATATAAAGGTTTATAAAGATGGTATGTCGCTATTAGGCTAAAAATTAACATTACGGACGAAAAAATACCCCCTCATGAAGCTCCGCCGGTGGGTATGTGGCTATAGCTGAAACCAATGATTATAACATATGGATGTGGGTGATTTTATTTCAATCCTTGTTCTAGAGAAGTTGGTGTACCCTCAACATACAAATGTCAGGGTGTAGGATTGATGCATTTGTTTCCACTAAGGCTTCGTCTTGATGCGAACGTGGGATTACTTTCATTGTTCTACCATTTGATACGTAAGACCTCTTGTTAGTTGATTAGAAGGTTTGTAGTAAAAAAAATACTCGTAATAAGACTTGATTCAGGACCACATAACTTGACAATATATTTATTCTTGAAGTACGAAAGATTGGTTTAGTTCTAGGTTTAAACATCTAACCGGCGCTTACACAATCGAGAATTATAGAAGTATCAAATTCGGTTATGATTTGATTCTTCGTGCGGTAGATGTTAACGTCACTGGTCTGATTAACGTGTCTCTTGTGTGGTTGATATGAGTTTAATATAGCTCTCGAAAACTAGGTAACAAGTTGGGCATTTGGTCTAGTGGTATGATTCTCGCTTTGGGTGCGAGAGGTCCCGAGTTCGATTCTCGGAATGCCCCTTTTTACGTGTGTTTATTTATCCACTTCTTTCAATAAACCAAACTAGCTGATTTCAATAAACCTACTACGTTCTATCATTGCGAGACCAAATTTGAAAGGCATGTGTTAGATGGATTACCTCATTTCAAGTAAACACATTGAGTGGCTAGCCTCGATAATACTCAAGTGCCCAGATTAATGTTGAAGAATTTATATGATGTTGAAGCAAAGATATTAGTTCAAATCTCCTTCATTGACTTTGGCCAAATTCAAGAACCGCGTTAATGAGTCTAGTAAAAATATTTTTGTAGATAAAAGATAAGACTAGCAATTTTGAAATGAGAGGCATTCTGTTTGTAACTAATTCGAAAACCAGGGTGCTTTATGTAAATACCTCTCTTCTTTTCATCTAAAAGACTAAAATCAACCAAACAAACCTCTCAATCCTCTTATCCTATCCCCCCCTCCCCTTTCTACAGTCTCTTCGACCTCTGCTCCAATGGCGTCTTCAACTCTCTCCACACTCACCCTACGCTCCTTCTCCACTCCACGCGCCACCACCACCACCACTCACGCGCCGCTTCCCTCACCGTTTTCCCCCAAACAACCACTCCAATTCCGCCTCCGAACCACCAAATTCAACCACCGATCCTCACTCCTCCGCCCCGTCGCCGCAGTGGCCGAGGAGAAAGTCGTTCAGCTAGGCGATGAAATCTCAAACCTAACCCTAGCTCAAGCACAATCGCTCGTAGAGTACCTTCAGGATAAGCTCGGCGTCACCGCCGCCTCGTTCGCTCCGGCTGCCGTCGTCGCTGCACCTGGTGGCGGTGGCGCGGAGGCGGCTGCCGCCGTGGAGGAGAAGACGGAGTTCGATGTTGTGATTGATGATGTTCCGAGTAACGCGAGAATTGCGACGATTAAGGCTGTTAGAGGTTTGACGAGCCTTGCGCTTAAGGAGGCGAAAGAGCTCATTGAAGGACTTCCGAAGAAGTTTAAAGAAGGTGTATCGAGAGATGAAGCTGAAGATGCGAAGAAGCAGCTTGAAGAAGCTGGAGCCAAAGTATCAATCGTTTAGATGATCGATTTGAGGTACACTTTTCGTTTTTGATACTTTGTTAATCCAATGTGTTATTAGCTCTTCAGTTTTGTAGTTGATGTTCATTGATAATTGATATTTTGTTCATTTCGTCTGTCTAATCTGATGATGTTCATCCGAAGCTTTTGCTAGATGTTACGATTCATCGAAGTATTTTTGTGTGAACATTATGAACTCTGCAATCTACTATAAACTTAATCGTAGTTATCTTAGAAGTTCATCATTTCATGATTTCTGATTCTATCAAATCAAATAGGAAGATGTATAATTCATGAATCTAATTACATCTGTAAGTTGTTTTAATGCTCTTATTCAAATCTGAAAGGGATATAAAACACCCAATCACTGAGGAATTTGAGAACCCAATTTTAAGATATTCATCTAGTTTGTACTAACGGATTCGAAGTGGAGAAAGGATAGCTTATCCTTCATGCATCTTCTTCAACATGCAATTGATAATTTAACAATCAAAATAACATATATCCTTTAAAACAGGATCACATCGACGTAAATTACTGTCATAAATAATTAAATAAAAGATATTACATAATATTAAGAATCATAGTGGTAATAAAATAAGTTTTTTTCCTCTAAATACCAATTAATCAACCCACACTTGCAGAGATTTAAAACACTATATTTTTAGAGGCAATAATCGTCACTAAACTATAATAAAACTAGTTAGCATGTGACAACTTATTGCTATTTTGATTGGATGAAAAGTTATTAAAATTTTTTATAAGTCTTTCTTAAAAGACATGTATAGTGATAGTGTCAGTGTTATCAAGTAGTGTTGTTAAGTAGAAGTCATATGAACTTAAAAAGATGTAATGATAGTATGAGTGTGATTTTTTTAAAATTTTTTTAGAGTATAAATATAAATTAATTTATAATATAAACAACAATTCACTAGTAATTTAAAAAATAATACATAATTTTTGTAAAATATAACCCTCACCAATTTGTAAGGATACATTTCCTAGGTAAAAGATAGAGAATAGAGGTTGAAAGTACATAGAATATATTAGTTGGAGTGAAAAATAGTACATAAATGGTGTTATTTTGTGGAGTAAATTACTATTTGCATTCCTGACGTTTGTTTATTTTAACCACTTACGTCTTTACGGTTTCAAAATTGTCATCCGGCCCCTGACGTTTCATTTTTATTTCCATTTGAAAAACTATAGGTTTTTTATCATTTAAAAAAAGTCAAACAATTAGTTTGGTGTGGCGGAAGATCTTGACAACTTTTTTGTGTGGGACGGCTTCCATCGTGACTAGACTCACAAAGCAACACCCACGCCCCTACTCACGACAGCCTGGCATGGTGTTGCCCACGCCTTGATGTCATTACGCACGCTCTAACATGTTTGATTAAAAGCTGTTTTGAATTTTATATCATAAGTTTACCTCTTCAAACTTGATTATTTACTAAAGTGTTCCCTAATTAACTCCTAGGACTTCAAAAGTAAAACAATGATAAATTAATAATTCTTTGAAAAGGATTACTCTATAAAACTGAATATACAAATTTGATTGTCCAAATCGAAGACTAAAATTAAAGCGCCCGTTTGAGATGTAAACTAACATAATTTAAGGTTGTAATGTTTAGTTTTGAGGGTTTTGAAAATAAAGGTTTAAAAAAAGCTATCCTTGACAACCTATAAAAAGCCATCTTACTACCAGGAAGATCATTAAATGTTTGATGGAATGTCAAGCAGAATAATTACAAAAACCTGGAAAAGAAAGCAAAAGGTACCACACGAGGTTTTCTTATGATGAATTTAGCATACACTGATACATACATCTGCACAACGAATCTCTATACATTTGGAGACCAAATGATAATGAGTGAAATCACACATGAACATATGAGCATAGATGATGTGGTATCATTCAAATTTCATGTTGATGGATCAATCAAAGATCATTTATTGCAGGTCTACTACCGCGATACATATGTCGATCCACATGGAACATGTGACAACCTATCTTGCTGTTCAATGGTACATGATCAGTACTTCAATACTCATATGCAGGTTTATTGTAACACTCAAAATACCTCTAAAGCTAATCTACTACACACCTAGCGAATGTATGCCACTGAATGAAACCCTACCAAAACCAAAATTATCAACTCTATACAACTCTAACCATACCCTCTCAGCTTCAAACCTTGCACTGTACTTACAGCTCCCCGCTTCTTCATCAATCGCGATTACTTCACCTGTATCCGCATCCTCACCCTGCACTTTTCTTAAAGCTCCACATTTCGCCTCATTCTTCAACTTCTTTTTCCTCTTTATATCAATCAAACATCTCCTCCCCATCATCCATGGGACCTTAAGAAATGCAAGTGTGAATAAGTTCACAACAGCACACGGGCAGCAACACACCGCGACACAATCAGCGATCACCCTCCCCGTGCAAGACCGACATGACTTCCCGAAACATTGATCAACTCGGTTCGGGTTAAATCTTTTGCTGATTCCGGTGGTGGTTTGTTGTTGATGACCCATTGAAATCTTGATAATGAGGAGGAAGAGGGCTTTATGCAAACTATATAAAAAAATATTATTGGTTTTTATAAGTTTTATTGTGGTCATGCAATCTTGATTATTGGACATTGAAAGTATATAATATATACTGAAATGAAAGATGGAGACGCTCCCTCGGCTTATGAACTTAATACCACTAACTAATTTGACCGTCGGTCAATGCATATATGCATGATTTTTTTGTTATGATTTCCTCAACAAAGTTTATACTTGGGAGGCCTCGAGGGTGGGTAGGGTGGGCGACCGTTGAGGGTTCAATTTTATTACGGGTCTAATTTTTTTAAAAGAAAATTATATTATATATGTATTTATATATAAAACAACTATAGATTATTAACAAACTAATTAACAAACTTAATAGTAATTTAATTATCTAGATCAATTAAAACTTAGGATCTGTTAACATTTTAATTAGTTTAGTCGATCCAATCTAAACTCAATTAACAAACGTTAGGGGAGTTTTACTATTCGGTTAAGTAAGTAAATTAGATTATTTGCTACAATACTCTTATTTATTGGTAAAATAATTATTGTTATATTATAGATTTTTAGCATACTGGTTATTTACACTATATTTATAGACCCCCTTTTTCTATTCGCCAGATCCTAAAATTATTCGAACATTCTTAGGACCGACCCTGTTAGAATTATTTTAACAAAATTATTTTTATGAAACTTTTAACTACGGTTTGAAAAAACAAAACAAGTCAAATAGAAAGAACCTATTCAGGGCATTTTCATATCCGCTTGTTGGCTAGTTTTGTGTGTAAAAACAATGTACAGACCATTATATCATGATTTATATGTATTAAATCAGACACAAATGCTAAAATAGATCCGATGTGAATGATCTAAGTAGTTTATTAAAAATTGAAACATTGATTTTAAAGTATATTAAACTCTAAAAGATCCAATGCAATCACATATTGAAGGGAAGATGCAACAAACTGGCATATGAGACAAAGAAATCGGCACAAACTCTGAAGCTCTTTATTTATTGTAACGTGATTTACAACACGAGTTGAAGTGAAAAGTCAAACAGTCATAAATTTTCAAAATTTTTAATTATTGTTTTGTCGTTTGAGTTTTCCCAACTTTGTGATTTTGAATGAATCTGACAAGTGTATATAGATGATCGATTGCGATTGTTGGTACACACCATCCCTATTATTCATACATCACTAACACGTAAACAAGTTCCATATTTGACAAACATAACATTACAAATACGAAGGACATGACTTGATTGTATAATTATACGAGTCGTATAGTCACATACGACTTGCATATAGGTTAGTCATATATGATACCACAGAATAAGACAGAATAAGAGTGAGATATTAATACAAGGACTCTATATAAATTATAACACTGAGTGTTACTTAACCAAATGAAAATACAAACCTGTACATTTTATCCACATTGGAACTCTAACCCTTACTCTCTTGAGGATTAAACCTTTTTAAATATCTAGATGTTAATTATATTTATCTAAAATGATTAATGTGGAGTACATTAAAATCTTATAAAAATAAATAAAAGTATTTGGTTCAGTCTTATATATGACAAAAATAAAATGAGCTTTTAAATGGGCCAAAGGGTTTTCCTACTACATGAAAGTTTTTTTTTATGGTCTTCAGTTTAGTGTATAAATAGTGGAGATTATCTGATGAACAAATAGTTCGTTAATAATCCAATAACCATTAAAAAAAGTAAGATATCTAGGCATCACTAAGCCAAAGTCAATTTGATTAATATCAATGATATTTAGCCCAAATAATTAAGATGAGAGTTCAAGCATTTGAGGTATTTTAAGGTGAGATACCCTAATACTTTAATAAAATAGATGAAGTCGTGAAGGTTTTGAGTTCAATACTCACTCACGACAAAAAAAGAGGAGTTCTAGGTCGAGACCGGTGTTTTTTCTCACCTATGTTGGGTTTCCTCCTATGGATTGTTTCAGGTTCAGTTGAGGTTCTGTAATTAAATAATGGAAATGATCAGTAGACCAATGGGTCATCAGTGAGTACTAGTTTTGTGTTTAAATTGGTTAGCACCTGTAATTTTTCTATATTTTGATTACTAGAAGTGCACACCAACAGTGACGAAGATTGAACATTTCTATAAGGGGGACACGAGCGAAATTAATTTTTTTAGAGGACGAACTTAATATTTATATAAAAATTTACATTATTGGATCATACCCCAACCCAGGGTCAAACCGTTTTTCCCAACCCAAACCGGTTTAAACTTGGTATAAACCCAAAACATTTTTATACCATTTTTCCTTTTAAAACTGGGTTGGACCTCACTCCGAGGGGTCGAAACTGATTTTGATTTTTTTTATTGAAATCTAAATCAGGTTGAACCCGACCCGTGTGTGAAGACTGAAGAGTGTTATATTATTGGGCCAATATGTAAGCCCATCAGAAATTTATAAATACTCACGTCTACAGATTGAACATCACAACTGAATCTGAAACCCTAGAGTCGGAGCAGCCGCTGCTTCTTTTTATCTATCTGAATTTGAAGTTATTAGTCTTCTACGCTTCAACAAATAATTTGATATCGATTTTGATTTGTTTTCTGATTTGTTTTTTGGCGAAGATGATCGATTGCTTAATATTCTGACACCTCTTGTATGAGAATGGCCTTCAAAAGCTGTTCGTTGAGCACATACAGCAACACTCTGAGCCTTTTATTTGATTAATTTATTATCTTTTGATACCTTTGTTTTGAGCTTTTGAAGGTTTAAGTAGCTTTCAGTTCGTGTGATTAGGGTTTGTTAGTTAATCGATCAGAAGTTCAGGCAACCACCTTCTGTAAATCGCTCAAAAGGTCGGTGTTATTCTGTTCGGAAATTTATATCTTTTGCTCTTCAGACTTGTTGAGATTCATTGTCTATGAAACTGGTCTAGTAAGCACAAGTACATTTTACTTGTACTTTTACCAATTGTTTTAAAAAATTTATTCATACATCTAGTAAAAATCTGAAAAAAAATAAATAAAATAAACTGTAGTTTACAAAACTGTAAAAAGTAAATGACTTGCGAATGTGAACGGCTGTTTAGAAGGTGATAAGTGTATTAAACCTGTAACCCTTTTTTATTGTGCTAAAAAATACCAAGGTGTTACAAAAGGTTGTTGTCAAGGTTTTGTTAAGAACAATAGGTGTAATTTAAGTAGTAGATTTATGGAGTGTGTGATTTTATTGTTCAAGAGTGTTATGTTTAGTGGATTTTAAGAGCTTTAGAAGGAGACGGATTGTCAATTATTTTTGAGACATTGTGTTGCTTGAAACAAAGGTCGGTTTTTTTTATCGGGATCAAATAGTTCATCAATATATATATTTTTGAACTTAATGAGAACACAAGACCTAAGTCTTATTAATTATAAAAATCCAAACTGAACATATTATTGAATTAAAAATCTTATGACAAAAGCGTTTAAAATCTTATTAATTTTAAGTTAACAAGATAGAAAAGTGAATGTTAAACGATGTATTGTATTTTAGATTTTCAATGGTTAAAATATTTGAAACAGTGATTTGTAATTATATTTTTAATTTTGCACTACAAAATAATTTATATTGATTCGTTATATACGGACCTAAACTTTTGAACCAATAGAAACGTTACCACTAACATTAATTTCTTATAATTTGTAGCTAACCCTTGTAGATAACAAAGTATACCTTGCAAAATGGGTTTAGTAATTAATTTAAAATTGGGTTAAAATAATTTTGAGTTAGAAATGGTTTGGGTTAGGATGGGTTGGGTCAAAATAAGTTTGGACTCAAAAAATTATATTGATTAACAATTTCATACATAGATTAATCCTAAGACACTGGGTATCTATGTTTTAATTAAAGAAAAATTATAACTATTAGATTTTTAGTTTTAGATAAATTGGATTTTAATCATCTTATGAATTGTTGGTCATACTATCATATTAATTAATAATCTAAATTTTCATTTAGTGTTACAAATGGTAATATTCTAATTGCATAATTATTATCAATTTGCATATGATTTTCATTTCATTTTGTTGTATGTTTTCATATGTTATTCACAATCATCATCACAAGTAAAATTAAATAAAAATCAAATATAAATCTATAAATAATTATACCAATAGGATTGTTATTGACAATAAAAATATAAATTAAGATTATTATCAACCAAATTAATTATACAAAGTATTAATGCCCTATAATCATAATTTGAATTATTAAAATCAAATTAAACTATATTTACACTCCATAGAAGAGCTTGATGAATTCAAGCTCTTTGACTGCACCTCTAATTGCATAATTATTAGCAATCAAATATTACACAAAACTTAAAATATCTTAAGATCAAGCTTACCTAGGTATATGTTTCACCTTTTTTTTAATTTTTTTATTTTACATACATTTGATTGCAACCTGCAGTTGCAACCTTAGTCAACAATCAACCTCACTGAAATTTCAAATCAAATATCATTGTTGTATGAATGCTTAAACTAAGACATGACAGAACAAATGCAACATTAGATCTTCAACCTCCATAAGGGAAAAGAAATTCCAAACAAATATTGTCAACAGTCACTCTCTTGTGTTGTAGAGGACTAGACAACAACCTTTGTCTATAACTTATAAAACTAGGGGGATTTTCATTCAACTAAGATGATGTCTACTAAGAACCGCTACCCATAATTTCATGTGTTCCCCCTCATATTCACATTTTCAAAAATTGGTTAATGTTACTAGAACCGACACGACCTTAATGTAAGCTAAGTAAACATATACAAAGATGGCAACTTTGTGTGTTGCCAAAATCTTGCTAACTGTTCGTCATTGTCACCGTCATCATGATCATTCTTTGATGCTGTTTTTCTTCACCAGATCACTCAATTCATTTTCCAACTACAAAAAAAACGAAAGAGAGGAGACTATAAATATCCCATGGGACATTCAGAAAAGAAAATTTTTGAAAATCTTGTTATACAAAAGTAAATTTAAAATGTCTGCACCAGGAATTGGAAATGGATTATGACAGAAAGTGAAAAGTGATCATAATGTGATCAACAAGTAAGAGGTAAACAAACCTGAACATTTCTCATTTTCTGTTTCTGCAATTGCTCAACTAGAATCTCAATGCTGCAAATTTTTAGGCAGTTATTTAAATGAAAAATTGCTAATACATCATAATTATGCAACTTGATCAAAATATTATTGGGCGAGTTTTATTACCTTTGTTGTAACTGGATCACCTGAGAATGCAGTTCTCTCTCCCTTGGAGTAGGAGGCATCTACATATGATTAAAAAGTTATCAACTAACAGTTTAAGGATTAAAGCATGTAGCAAATAACATAAAAAATCGGTTAACACTTTAAGGCTCATTACTTGTGAGAAATCACCATTTTCTGTCTCCACATGCTCCACTGCATTTCCTGCATAAATACATACACTATCAGTTCACCATAAACAGATGTGAAACACACTTTTATTTCAAAGATAAATAACCTGAAGAAGAACCTGGAGCTTGTTCCACAAACTTGATTAACCTTAGTATTTCTTCCTGAAAAGAAAGCAATTAAGAGGACAAATTTGTAGATCATTGATGGTGGAATAAATCAAGATAATCATTCGCTACCCTTTGTGCTGTATTATGCTGCAAAATAGTTTGCAAAGATGGAAGAAGTGAGGCAGCTGGTACACCTAAAGTTGGAGTTGGAGTAAGAACCGGAGCCTGAATGGAAAAGAAAAGGCAACGGTTACAAATAATTACTTATATGTGTCTACGGTATATGTATATGGGTAATTATTGGATCTAAACAAATTGTGTACCTTGGGGCTCAAATCCGCTTCAGTGACTCTAAAACGCCCTTTCTTCTGTACCACAGCTCCTTCTGTTACATTATCTACTGCAGCAGGCCACAATTTATAATACTAGAATTAATACTAATAGTAATAAGACAGGTCCATGAAGACTTACCGGATAAAGAGTTGGTCATATTATTCCTCTGAATATGTTGTAACGGGCCACTGTTACTACGGTCTACTTGAAACTTCAGCTGGTGATGATCCCTTCATATTTTCTGAAAATTAATTTCATGCCAATTTGTTTTAAAACTATCTACTTTGAGATTAATTACCTTTCACCATTGCTGACCAATTTTTTGGAGAAATAACATTATCTGGTAACAGTGGACCGCTCATATATTTTCTTGGTCCGGGTATAGTGCTTTTCTGTAAGGATTTTATTCGTTCAAGTTGCATAATTTCATCTTTATCAGTTTCTTGGTCAGTAGCTTTAAGTGATTGCTGTATAGGGGGTTGTTCAGGTGGGCTAACAGTTGCCACATCATCTTCACTGATATCAAAACATCCCCTGTATTAACATACAACTTTGCATTAGATGACCAGAAAGAAAAGACTACCTTCGTTTCTTTTTACTCGCAAATTATGAATCAAGATATAAAAATTGAGAATACATAATCTTACTTAAGAGCTTGAAGAGGCTGAACAGGAAATGATGCAAATGAATTCTCCAAGTTAACAATTTCATGAGCTGTATCTTGAGATACAGCATCTGAATGATTATCACTGATCCCATTTTGTTTGTCTGAAGTTTTTGGTTCTTCTACATTTGAAATTTCATCAAATTCATCCATCTGCCATATAGGAATTAGGTTAATAAAGTTGAATTCAAGTGTTATATGACAAATTTTGATATGTTACAATTGTAGATACATACAAGTGCAGCTTGATTCTTTAAGTCCTCTAAGTCAAAATTCCAGGCACTAATTCCTCGTATATACTCTTGCTGCATAATGCAAATACAAAACATGATCAGACATCGTGTAATATATTCTTTAAACAGTGTATAATAAAGAGTAAATGATTATATTATTTATTACCTGTGACAATTGTTCCTTATCTCCGTATAATCCTTTGTTTTGTACAAGAAGATCGGCTTCTTTGGCCTAAAACAACAAAGTAAAAAAAGAGTAAATTAACAATAAAGAACGCAAAAATTAGAAATCAAAGATTGACATTAGCATTCCACCTTTAGCATCCGAAAACGATCACCTAATGGAGATAGACCATCGAGAATGGAACGTTCTAGGTAATCAGCTGTTTTTGCATGTTTAAAAAAAGGGTGCTTCATAAGCTTCTCGGAAGAGGGACGTTTTTTTGGGTCTTTCACTAAGCAAGCAGCAACCATATCTTTAAAAGACTAAAAAAGAAAAACTAAAAGTTAGCATACAATTTTGGTGAAATTTAATTTTATCCTTATGACAAGACACAAACCTTTGAAAACTTTTTGTCCCGTTCGTAATCAAGACCTGGCGGTGCATTTTGTAGAGTCATAAGCAGCACCTGCAAGGTGAGATAAAAGAGGTGAAGTTATACTAAAAGTTTATAATCCTTCTTTTCATAATTCATTTGATAAACATAAAGATTTTCTCAAGAGACGTTTAATTACTTTCATTGGTGGATACTTTGAAAAAGGTGCATGACCATGAGCAAGTTCGAGCGCTGTGATTCCAAATGACCAGACGTCTGCTCTGCTTACACATAACATACAGTTATTTAATCAGTGGATCTTTAAGGATAACAATAGTAAATAAACCAACAAATCATGACTTACTTAAAATCATATCCATGTAATTGCTGCATAACTTCTGGTGCCATCCTAAGAACATTCAAAGGTGCAATAAATGCTTAAAGTCTAAGGATAATAATGTAACGTCATTTATTACAAAAATGAAAAAGTATTATACCAACAAGGAGTTCCCACAAAAGTATTTCTTGAGCGTTGTCGGTCCCCTGCATCAAACATGCATGCAGATACTCCAAAATCTGCTAACTTTATGGAACCATTAAAATCAACTAATATGTTTCCAGCCTGAATAAAACATCATTATTCTCCATGTTATTAAAAATTAAATCAGAGGGGTGCACATACTATTAATAGAAAAACATGATGAATTAAATACCTTCACATCTCTATGAATATGGCCATGTGCATGAAGATAAACCAAGGCTTTAAGGACCTCACACAAAACAGTAGCAATAACAGGCTCTTCAAAACCATCTGGAAACGATGACTTCATAATGTGAAGGCATGATCCACCAGACATATATGGCATCACAACCCAAAGCTTGGGGCCCGATGTGAAAGAGCAATAGGACTGTAATAAATTTGGATGATTAATCAAACTCATTGTGTGTACTTCCCGACGAATGCCATCCTAATTCAAATTAAATAAGGTGTCAGACTGACTAAATTGTAAAAAATCAATGTATACTATAATAAATCATGTATTAAATTTGTTGACTGTTAAATAAATCGACATACCAGATCATTGTTACACTTTTCCAAATCAAGAACCTTTATTGCAACTATCTCATTTAATGGAACACAGAGTGCTCTATACACCGAAGCACTTACTCCTTCACCAATTTCCTCATATAGCTTGTAATCCTTTGCATTAACTGGATACTTCTTTTTTGTCGCTCCCATACTTTTATAGCAATGACTAGATAAAAATAAATTACCCTAAAAAAATAATAAATACGCAGAGGTGAACATCAAATTAATGTTAAAAGCCATTCCAACATGGTAATGTCTTTCTTCTATCATATATGATTTTATCACTCTAGTGACTTTAGCAGGACCAATTTCAACGTCTCTTGACTGAAAGTTTAGGGAATACAGTTTTGGTTATAAAAGTCACTAATGTTTCCTTTCTTCAACGCCCTTGCACTTAAACGAGAAACAAAAGACCCAAAATTCCACCAGGACTCAAAGACTGATACAGCAACCCTGCAATGTCAGAAACAAAATTAAGTCAAGAAAACATATGGAAAACAAAATTGACTTTCACAAATCATTTATGATAATATGATGCCTATTATTCGTATCATGGCTTTAATCTGTATTACATGGTGGAACATTGAACCAATTTAAAGCATTACAAGAAAATCATACAAAAGCAACAAATCATAATCAAACTAAGGCATTCACAAAACAGAGTTCTTTGAATCCCAAAAAACAATCCTATCATCACCATTGATCACGAACGTATTCACGACAGTAAAATGAGTAAATCTTTCCACTTGAAACCTATGTAGCACAGTTCACCAATTAAAAACTAAAACAACGATTCTAGAATCTAGATACATATACATACATGTAATATAAAGAACAAACCATAAAACAAAACAAACTTACAGGTGCCCCCTTTGTCTTCTCATATGTTTTCTCCCCCTTTATTCATCAGCTTTTACAAAAAGCTACATTACTTTTGCTATTGACAGAAATCGCTAGCAAAAAGGGGCACAATTCCACCATTAACCACAACAACAACAACAACAAGAACAGCAAGATTAAAGATAAATTAACGAGCTTTTTAATCCCAATTCGCACAAATCGTTTACCCTTTACGTCAAATTGAAGCTAAACACCACTACCATCGATCTTAATCAGACGAACACGTCTTCTTACACACGATTCATATAATCATATACAAGCATCGATGAACATAAAGGAGTCAAAAGAATCTATGATGAAGAACATGAAGCAGTGAAAATGATGAAGCGTACGAACCTAGGGATTTGAAGCAGATGGGAGGCACGTTCCGTACGAGACAACTTGAGACAAGAACTGATTTTGACTATACAAACTTCTTACGAAAGACTGAAAAAGAAAATAAGGTATAAATAATAATGTTAAAACGTTGTCGTATGTTTGGTTATATTTCTGCTAATCCGAGGTTGACACGTGTAAAAACTAAAAATTAAAAGTTAAAAGTTATATAGTCATGCATATACCGAATCTTTGGTGTTTTTAAGGTTGGACATTCGTTGATAATTTTTCAGTTGGAGACTTTAAGGTTCATATATTGTTAAGAATTTAAGATAATTATTGAGAATAAGTTACTAGAATATAGCATGCATATCTCTTTACCTTAAGTTCAATAATAGTCTTTATCGTCAAAGCCAATTTTTGTGTTATATGCGGTTAAATTTTATAAAGGTGAGAGTAGATTATATGATTCATCAATTCATAAGTATGCAAAATATCATTCTCGTCTCTCTCTACGTCATTCTATGTAACTCGTCGTTCGTTTCATTTCTCTGTCGTCACACAACATCAAAAAAGAAAAAAAAAAGACAGAGGTGTGTTGATGGTAGTCAATTCGAATGAACGTGAGGAGGGGAAGGAGGTGACTGATTCTTCTATTATTTTTTTATCATTTATTATTTTTTTGGTGTTTCTTTTATTTTTAAGTGATTTGGTAAAGGATGATTTGACATATTATTTTAGTTCAAAGAGAGAATCAAAAGTTGGTATAAACCTAAATGACATAAAAACAAATTTTACATTTAAAAAACTCGGTATTTACTAATGGAATGTTCAAATAGCATGTCTCTAAACAAAAAGGAGATAAACAAAGTCACAAAGTTTATGGGTGGGGGATTAACCTTCGCCAAAACGACGATGAACCACGTGTCATTTATGCTCTTCAAAAATTGGTTCATCCTTAATTGCACTACACCTTTTGAAAATCCGAAAACTAAAAGTTATATTTCCTTTTGCAAGAGGTTGAAGGAAAAAAATATTTGGCTATTTAGTACTGACTCAATCGAATTGAAAGTCCCAAGCAAACTAAAATTTGGGGGCTCTTTTTGTGTTTTTTTTACTTTTTTACATACATCACATTCACACTTTTGATTTTCATTTAACATTTATATTACTATTTATAAGTTTTATCACACAAGGTAAATCTAAAACAAATGTGGGTAATTAATTCGTAATATTTAAATAAGTATGAAATAGTATACTAGTAAATAAAAAATTTAAATCTAAAGAGTATACTAAAAAAATAAATGAGCTCATGCTCAAGAAGTTCTAAATCATTTGAATTCTATATTAAAATTAGATAACTTATTTAGCATTTTGTCATTTAAAAGATTCAATTAAACAGTTGACAATTATAGTTGAAAATTAAATGAGTCAAATATTAAGAACTTAACTATTTAAATATGACCCTAAATCAATATTGCAAAAACTATAGAAAGCTTAAAGGGAGAGAAAATCAGTATTGCAACATAATTCTTAAATCAGTAACTTAAACTATAAAACCTAAAATAAAAACAAGATGACAAAAATAAGAATTACAAAACTCAAACACAAACTAACGTTAATGTATTTTTAGGCTTGAAATCTTATGACTCATGTTCTCACAAGAAACCCATGTAATGTCTAAAAAAAGCCCAATATATACATACATATTTATTTATAAATTATTAAAATGGGGGTCTTAATTTTTTGGGGGCCCTAAACTCGTTGCTTCACTTGGGCTTGAGTTGGGCCGGCTCTTTGGCTACTATAACATTCATTATAATACATTGTAATGGTATAACTTGATTTTCAATAATATCTATATTAGAATGTAGAGTAAATTATTTTTTTCGTCCATGTGGTTTGATGGTTATAACTATTTTTATCCAATAGTTTAAAAACATCCGATTTAACTACTATGGTTTGAGATTTGTCGCAATTAAGTCCAAATCGTTAACTCCATCCACTGTCGTCGTCAAATATTTCAAAAACGACAATAATACCCTTGGATTAAAAGTGTTACTCTTATGCAAATATATAAAATACTTATACTTTTTAATATATAATTAAAACATATATATATATATGTATGTATGTATATCTACACCCATTCTCAATCTTTCTCTAATCTAACTCTGAAACTGACTCACCACCCACAAGAACCCTAAACCTCACACCACCACAACCTTACAACCACAATCGCACAACCACCGCCAAACCCAAAAAATCACCTTCGTCACTAAACAAAACCTCTAGCTCAAAATCGAACTACCTTTACCACCGTCGGACAACCCTACAACAACCACCATCTGCCACCGGCTTAAAATCAAAATTTTGGGCACCCATTGACGAACTGGATCTAGGGCTTCCAAATAAGGGTCTCTTGGTTGTGACGGTATGGTGTAAGGTTTGGTGGTGAAGGATCTGAAAAGATAGGCGAGTGCGGGTGGAGATGAAGCTTCAAAGAAAGAGAGAGAGAGAGATATGGTGGTGGCTATGAGGTGGTAGTGGTGGTGTTGTGTGGTAGTGGCTATGAGGTGGTAGTGGTGGTGTTGTGTGGCAGTGGCTATGAGGTGGTGGTTACGATGTGGTAGTGGGTGCGGTGGCTATGTGGAGGAGAGCGGTGTTTCCGGGGAGATAGAGAGATAGTATATATATAGAGAGAGTGTGTGTATCTCTATATACATATTTTTTCTTTTTAATTTTTATATATGATTTTTGTATTTTTATATTTATATATTAAAGTAATAATAAATCCTAAGGGTATATTTGTCTTTTTACAACTACTTAATAGAAAAAATGGATGGATGTTAGTGCCTCGGATTTAATTGCGACAAATCTCAAACCATAGTGGTTAAATCGGGCGTTTTTAAACTATTGGATGAAAATAGTTATAACAATCAATCTACAGGGACGAAAAGAGTAATTTACTCTAGAATTTAATTAACATGAACAAGATTATATACTAATAAAATTAAATAAAAAGGAAGAAAATATTTTCCATTTCAAAATTTGTAAAGAGAGCGTAGGGTACTATCAGGTGGTGAGTTCAATGTTTAAACGTTTTTATTTCTGTGTTTTACGTGTCAATTTATAAGAAATAGAGTTACTTTTGGGATATTGTTGTGTTTGTAGGTTAAACATGAAGTATACAAAGAAATGTAAAATTGTAGGTTAAACGGGATGAAAATTGAAGCTCGGGAGGTGAATAAATGTAAAAGAGAAGTTGCAAGACAGCGTAAATTAAAACAAACATAACTTGAGTTAGGAAAAGAGTTATGGGACCCATGATCAGTCAACATAAAGATTTCAAAAAGTTACATGCAAATCAAACTTGTACAATGGTTGGCACCACTGACGCGGGGTGTCGTGTTTTTTGTGGAATTTAACCTAATCTGAAGGGTTTTAAAGGAGAATTAACCCTAATACGAAATTTACCTCTTTGCACAATATTCTTGGACAAAAAAACTCTTATCTTTCACCATTCCAAAGCATTCCAACATCAAGATAATCCGAATTCATATGATCAATTATAATTGTATCGAATAATCAATGATAATGCAAAGCTAAATCAATTGTGATTCACTTCAGGATACGAGTTTGTGCAAGTTTTTGTTTTTCTTAGTTTCTAACCTAGATTTAAGATTCGATCTTGAACCTTTTAATTTCTTTTGTATTCAATTTATAATTTGATTATTTAACTGTTAGAATTAGGATTATATAATTCAAATTGATGATTGTGTGAATGAAGTCCTTTAAGCTTTAATTTATGATTGTCATTTAAATCTTATCATGTGTAAGCCATCATTAATAACTTCTTAATAGATTTCACTAGAAAACAAATTTTTGCCAGAATTCTAAAGTGGATTATTTCCCCCCCAAGATTGTTAAATTCCTAAATTTTTATTTCGTCAATTTAATTATTTATCAAATAAATTCATAAAACAATTTACGTTTAATTGTTTAACGTTTTTAGATTAATCGTTACTAGTACTTTCCTGTGAATTCAACACCCTTCTTACCATTTACTATTAAGGGTAATTAGACACTCTATAATTAATATTTTTGACCGACCACACGACATCGATCAAGTACTCTGGTCACACCACTTTTAAAAACATGAAAGAAATTACAAAAAAATATTTTAAAAACCAGGTCAATGTTGGGGTCTAAGGGGTGACACCTTTGATGTCTTGCGAAAGCATAAAGTTACACGAAAATGATGATTAGAAGTGATTAATACAATAATAACGGGTTACTACGATTTATCAATGGTAACTAAGATTGTCAATAGCAACCAAAACATTATTAGTAAGTACATATCAATTGTAAGTATGATCAGCTGCAATGCAAGATGTTAGTAACACGGCAAGACATTAGTTGCAAGTGAGATACTACTGATGATATTATTGTTGATGATTTTTCATTTATATAATTGTCAATTGTTAACAATTATAAGCGTTGATTGAAACTTTGCAATATTTCAACTCTATGTAGAGAGGTCATTTAATATTTCAACAATTATAAGCGTTGATTGAAACTTTGCAATGTTCACAATTCATTTTTACATAAAACAACGACTCGTTCTTAGAAAGATTGTGTGTACTTATAAGATACTTTATTCTAAAAAATAAACTAATACATGATTCAGAAATGTATTCATAAAGATACATCGAATCTACAAAATACATTAACTTTTTTTAATTTATTATTTTGTTATCCATGATACAATGTTATTTTACTATTATATATTTTTAAAATTCATTAATTTAGGAAAACACAGTAGTAAAAACAAAATAACTAACAAAAGAAGACACAATAAATTGTACTAAAAACATAATGAACTGCACCAAATACACAATGACAAACATGAATCATATGAGATTAAAAACGTAAAAAATATAATTATTTTTTATATAAAAATATTGTACACGTATTAAAGATAAATAAAGCCACTAAATCTTATGGTGTAATTATTATGAAAAATAATATCATATATAAAAGTTATGAAGCTTAAATAAACGAGGAAATTAAAAAAAAATAACAAAAATAGTTATGTCTAAAATACCCCTTTAACAAACTTGTTTATACAATTCGATCACAACTATTGATTAAGCAGATTTATTGTTGAAATCACGTATTATACTTTTTAGTTTTAAGGGACTTTGTATTTTAATCCTTCTCAAATCGTAGAATATTACATGCTAAAAGTATATTATGTATATATATATGTATATATATATATAAGGATGCATTCAAATGAGAACAAAAAATTTGTAAAGAACCAAATAAACCATTTTTAGCCACTCATTTTTTCTTTCTAGTTTCAAAATTTTTTATTTGTAAGGGTATTATGGTAATTTTTTGATGTTAATTTAGTTATTTTTTTACGTGAGAATTTACAGGAAATAAATTTTTTAATAATTTGACTATTGTTTGTGTTCATAAGTGAAAAAATATGCATATATGAATATGTGCATCTATGCATACATTTGTATGTGTATCTATGCATAAAATTCAATGCAAAACAAGCTTTGAAGTGTGTCTTTAAAATACAAAACAACTTTAATAGGAAAGCGAAAACATAAATAGACAAATTCATAATGAGAATCAAAACCTAAACGGTGTATAAAACTTTTGATTTAAAATAATTAGTAATTTTATGGTAAATAAATATTATAAACAAATATGCTTTAAGTAAAATTATAAAAAATAAAATAAAATATATGACTAGAAATGGTTCTTTTAGTTTTTTCAATTTTTTTGGTTCACAATTAAAAGCCCCTATATATATATCATTCAATAAATAAGAGCGAGCAAAGTGAAAGCTCAATACAAGTTCAAAACTTATTCATAAGCCCATGAAAAGAGCATTTCAAAATAAATGGGCTTTAAGGCTCTCCTTTGTTTGACATGGGCTAACATGTGGCTAACATGTCTGTTTAAACTATAAATGTCACATGTAATGTACTTCAAGTTTAAGTGTGATCTAATGCGTAGTATCGAGAAGATTATGTGCTGTGAACATATTTAAAAAAAATGACATCATTTTGTATTCATAACAAAACTAAAATAGCTAAAATAAGTGGGTTGATTACTTACATGATTTAAAACTCCTGTAAATAGTAATAAATTTTTAAAAGTGTTTAAATTAGTTTATTTAAATTTGAATATTATTTTAGTTAGATCAATTAACTTTCATATTTTATTTAAATTATAAGTTTTAATATGTTTTTTAGCATGTTTTTCTTTTTGTTTTAGTTATAAAATATTGTTTCTTTTTTTTGATGTTGATGTGAAACGGTGACGATTATTTTAGATATTTTTTTATTTTTTAATATAATAATATGTTTTTTTGTCTTTAAGTATAATTTCATATATAAAAGTACCGAATAAGAAAATTCGATCGTGAGTCGATTTGATGGTTTAGTAATCCGATTTAAAAAAAATACGTATGAACAAATAAATCAGATACTTTTTAAACTTAATTATTATACTGCGATTTTTCAGAGTTCAATTTCATTCTAAACAGTATTCTTCGATTTGAAGTTTATATAATAAGCGTGAACACCGAAACATGTAAATTATTTTTTTAAAGTCGATGTAATATCAGAAATATTTTATTGCTCTTGTGATCCTTAAAATGGTTTTTTATAGTGGGTCCACTCTCCCTTAGCTAAAGCCGTTTTGAAGCGGCATATAAAAACGTTTTTTTAAAATTTTCAATGATTTAAAAATATATTTAGGAATTTGAATTACTATATTACTACAAAATATTCACTAAATATGACTGTGATTCGGATCTCTTATATGTGAATATGATTATATTTAGATCCATTTTATAGATTAAGGTTATAAGTAAAAAGAATATTATTTACACGGTGTAAATAAAATTATTAAATTAATAGTTCTTTTTAATATTTAAAATTTAAAAATATTTTTTACAGACAAAATATTATTTAAATTACCTATAATAGTAATTTAGGTAATAAAACAATAATAATATTCTTTTAAATTTTCGTTTCTATAAACTTTTGCTTTAAACAAAATGATTTTTTAAATGCTCCAAATTCTTAAAATTTTATTTATACAAAGTCATTTTTTAAAAGTCCTTTGTATTGAAAACAAAAATAATTTTTATAATAAAAAGTAACATATTTTTAAATTATAAAAAAATGTTTTATAACTTGAAAAGTATATAAATAATATAATTAGCATTTAATGTATTATTAAATGGTTAATTTTTATTTTTGTAATAAAACATATATAATGTTTAGGTGGAGTCTAGGTGAAAGTGGTAGAAAAATATCATGTGTCACATTAATATTTTGTTTTATTAGAGTAGAAGATGTTAAAATCAAATATTTATTATTTGTATAGAGAAAATATAATTATAGTTTCAAGTTGTTCTTATGACAAATTCTCTAATACATTTATTAAATTAATTTGTAGTCTGATTATATAAGATAATTTCGTGGTACATGATAATTGATATATGTTCAAACACGTAAAAATAATTTGCCTTGAAAAACATTGTCAAATTTTATTTGCAAAATAAATTACATATAAGTGGAAAGCATATATCTTGATATTTTTGGTGAATCAGTTAAAACAATAGATAGATTGATAAAAAAATTATTTATGATTAAACAACCTTAACTAGTAACTAAATTTCATAAGAATTTAAAGTATTTAAGTACTTTAGTAGAATAACTAAAACAAATGGAATAACAATGAGAAAGGGGTCCAAAAACATGAATATAGTATGATATGTACATATTTCTCCATGATTAACAAAAAAATGTTTCTAACATTATAACAAATTCTTATATAATCTTTTTTTTTTCTTTTCTTTCAACAAAGGAAAACATTACTAGCTAGTCTCGTCATGAAGATCAAGTATCGTCACCAAGTCAGATGCGATACGAAGAAATTAAAGAGTAGTGTGATTTAAATACAAAGATATAGCATGAAGTAAAAGATGATACAATGCTTCTTCTCAGTTCTCACATAGAGGAACATAGGGTAAGAAGTTAACATCTGACTCAACACTATTCCTTGTGAATATTGAGATGATCATGTCTTGTACCATATGTTATATTGAATGGCAGACATTATATAAGCTATGGTCCACTAAATAATGCAAGAGATTGGTACCTTTGGTGTACGAATATCCTATCACAACTTTATTGTTAGATTATGTTTATTGATTGGTAATTCAGACAGTTTCAAACTAATTAATTTTAGTTTGAAACTGATCATAAGTGGAAGCTATCGAGCTTTGATCATTAGGTCCAGCTTCAAGTAGTATATTATGGGTTACAAAACACATAGAAACGTTTACTCGTAAAAATTAAGGTTAAGTATTAAGACATAATAATATAATGTAAAACACATTTCAATAAAACATAATACATTGATACAAATTTTTGGGAGATTTGAGAAGAAAGGAAAGGGAAAGTAAAGAGGATATATGAAACTTTTGAAAAGTAAGGTTTGTACATGTGTAAAAGAAGATTGTCTCAACTAAAATGAATTAAATCAACAAAAAAATTGCTATATTAGAAGTTAAGATGATTGTGTTTGACGTTTTGATAGTTTGTTGTTTTTTAAAACTTGTTATACTTGAGTGATATTATAGAGAAATATAGTTGACAATGAACTTTATGGTTGTTATGAGTGTAATCTAGTTTCATCTATAATTTAAAAGAAGCTTTGGGTGCCCCATTTATTAAGTGGGTAGACTCTTTGTGAACTTTGGGTACAAGGTATAAAGATGCAACTTCTTGTTGCATAAATTCATAAGAATATAGTGACATGTTAGTGATTTCAAAGTTATTTGCTTAATTTATGTAAGACGAATTCAATTGAGACTTATAGATGCTTATATTAAGTTTTATAATTATAATAGTGTGTGCGGTATAAAGGGCACCCTTGTAAAGACTAACCAATGAATTGGAATAATACATCTCAAAATTAAGGTTAGTAAACTATGTAATGTTGACTTTCTTATTTAATCAATTTAAGGGATTCATCCCATTTTTAATTCTTTTCATTCTCCAACCAAATATACCAATGAATTGAATTTAAACTTCCATATCAACATATTCTATGAACCAAGAAGGTAGGAATGAAATTAAAATTCTAATCCCATTAGATTTGTTTTTAGTAAAATAATAAAAGCTTATCATATGTCAACCTGCTTAAGTAACTTCATATATATAACTTACACAATATAAAATTGTTAGGATAGAACAAAACAAAGGCTGGCATTCAAAGCTAAACTTGTGAAAGCTAACCTCCTACATCAATCAACGAAGACTATCCATTCGTACGTGTTGATTACCCGATAATAAATTTTGGCTAACAACGTACTTCAATCAAACAACTTTCATAACCCATAGACATGAAGCGACTTGAACGACCCAATCACATCCTCCTGGTAAAATTATAAAGATGTTATAAATTCGTTAGGTGACCACAACAATACCTAATTAGCTTCGAGAACTAATTGATTAACAACCACAAACTCATACATGTGTTAAGTGGGAAGACTCTCGCCATTAAGTGCACAGTAGATGCTTTAATGATTAATGTGTATTTGAACTTATTATTGCATGCATTCATTAATCAGGATATAGTGGTGGAGACGCGGATCAACTATCACATACGTGTGAACTTGGTCTTCAAGAATCGTGGGACTTAAGTTATGTTTTTAAAAGCTACAACCTTTTAATAAAACAGAAAGCGACTACACATAAACAAAAAGGACAAATTTGAAGCTTAGTTTGTGCAAGTATACAAGACATTTGTATAAGGTGGTGTTTACTCTTTGATTTTTAACGAATTTTGGTTTAAACCATAAACCAAATTGTTAATAATAGGTTTTAACTACTGTAAAACCAACCCGATAAAAATAAAAAAAAAATTGAAAAGCAAATCAACTTTGTTTAGTTTTACGGTTTGAGTCTATTGAGGTCTTAAAATAATAAATAACGCATGAGGTACTACCAAACTAAAGAAACGGCCATGATATTCAAACACAAACATAAAAAAAGACTCTTAGTAATGTATAGTTAAATAAAGCTAAAACATGCGTATGGTCCAACTTAAGATAATTAAACGCAAAGTATAAAAGTATAGGCTGACTTGAACCCAACGGTCTATTTTTTGTCAAGTTAGAATTAAACCGAATCGTGTGGTATGGTTTTGGTTTGAAAATTTCTAAAACGACCAACCAAAAATATTTAAGAAACAACTCCCTAATATATTTATTCGACCATTGAACGGGTCCATAAGTTGTTATTAGAGATTTATTTATATATTAAACTTACTTATTTCTCCATCGTCATTCACAACCAAATTGACGTTACGCTTTCTTGTTGTCCAAGGTCTCATACATATTCCATTACAACATAGTGGGAATATTAATTTCAATATGCTATTTTTATACTAAATGCATTACGCACGACGTCTGATATAGTTTTTTTTTTTAAGTTTTTAACTCTTATGTTCTATTTCTTTTTCATACTTTAAGCAATACAATATTTCATCATATTATTATTATTATATCAACACCCCCAACGAATTCGTTCATGTAACGATGTTACTATCTTAAGCTATTTTAAGCTATAAATACTTACCAAATACCTTCATTCATGATTCATTCACATTCTCTCTGCATTCAAACCATCTTCTTCATCATCTTCATTATATGTAACAATTGCAGCATCAACAGTTGTTCGTTATGCAACAGCAACAGCAACAGATCGATGACCTAGGGTTCTGCCCTAGCTTCAGCTGCTATTCGTCCAACAGTCTAGACTCCACCGCGGCCGGTAGAGTCAGTAGTCAGTTACAGCAAGAACAAACATCCGATAGCTTTCACGATGTGGAGAATCACGAATTCGAGTTCTCAATTCTGCTCGGAGACGACGAGTTCACCGGTGAAGATATCCCCTCCTCCGATGGCCGTACAGGTTTTCCTCTTTTCAATCGTGAATTACCGATCAGAAACGAAGTAGTAGATCGCGAAGCCGCACGAGGAAAAGTACTCGATGAAGAAAAAACCGATTGTTCGGATTCGTTCGAGAAGTTGTTTATCAATGCTTCATCGTCTTCGTCGGAATCCGACGAATCCGACGGTGAGGTTGGATCGCCGGCGATGTTTTGTCTCTGGAGACACCGATCGGACGCCGGAGCATCTCCGCTAAGCAGGTGTAAAAAGAGCGGTTCGACCGGATCTGGATCGAAACGGTGGAGAATTAGGGATTTGCTCCGGCGGAGCAACAGCGAAGGGAAGGAGCCGGTGGTGGTGTTGAGTCGTAAGAACGTTGAGATTCGTAAGGGAAATAGGAGCTCCGGCGAGGCTACTACGGTGGTCGGAAAGTTGAAACCGTCGTCTCCTTCGATTCATGAGTTGTTGTATGTGAAAGAACGGGCTAAACGTGAAGGTGGTAAGAGGAGATCGTATTTACCGTATAGACAAGGGTTAGTAGGGTTCTTCTCACCGGTGTAAAAGGGTCGGGTATGAAAATGTCATTACAGGGTTGAAATATACGATCAAACGATTAAGTGTTTTTCAAATAGTATGTTAGTTTTTGTTTTTATTTTATATTTCTTAAAAACAGTTGATGTTGAATGATTTCCGTTAGTTGATTAGTTTTAGTAATTTGGATCTAGGATATAACAAGATATGTTCTTGACTTGTGTTGCAAGGGCGAAGCTTAATGTGGCTGAGAGCCCCCCACCCCTTTTTAATATATTTTTTTCGTCAGTAGTGTAAATTTTTTGCTCAATAACGACAATTTTTGGTCTAGTAATGGAATTTTTTAAATAATATAGATTTCACCCTCTCTTAAATAGTTAACTTTCGCACCCGCCCTTCGCTAATCTTTCGTTCAAGCTCCGCCCCTGATGCGTTGCACATGAAAGTTTACAATGTGGTGAAACTGCTATTAATTTGGTGCAAACAAAAAACCAAAGATGGTGTAACACAAGGGTCTTGTGTAAGAATGGGAGAATGAAAGAAAACCAACGTCAAAATTTTATAATATACTGATCACTACATATTATTTTGCTTGCACATAATTTTTCTTGCATGTATGCAAAAGAAAAAAAAAAGAAAAAAGATCTATACATTCAATAACGAACTAAAAAAATTGTTGCGTAAAAAGATCAAGTTAAAAATCAAGGAAAAACCTGCCGAAGTAAGGGTCTAATTTGCGCCCTTGCTTAAGGGATGCGCTCATAACTCCATAAGTTGTAACTATTTCATCAACCATCCTTTTTATGTTAGTTACCCATCCATTTTGTTATTTAAAGTAAAACTAATTGTTAAATTTTCAAACTAAGAATTATGTGGTTGTGACAATAGTATTTGATTCACTACTAAAAGTAATGTAACTAAAATGTTGCATTTTTAGCCGATGAGTCCTAGATCAAATAGTTTTGGAGGAAGTATTCATGACTTTTTAATATGTAGGTTATGGATTGAAGTCTCACTAGGTGTAATATGTTATTATAAATACATAATATATTCCATGACGTAGATTAAATTAATAAAATTGTTAATGGTTTGGGTTTTCAAAGAAAAATACAAGTTCAGAGACACGTTTACTAATATTAAGCATGCATCTACAAAATGTGACTGTTGAGTGGGTATTGGGTGATGAGTTTCTCTTGGAATGGTGAGCGAGCAGGGTCATCAGCACTGTCTGTGTTCGCGGGCATGAATGACATTTAGCCAATGGGTTTACGCGGGTGACCAGGCTTAATAATCATTCGTTGGCCGTTCAAAAAAATGTTGCATTTTAATTTAGAGTAAAATATAATTTCAGTAAGTATATACTATATATTTAGTCTGATAATAAATAAAACCATAATAATAACAATTAATACTATTATAAATCCATAATAGATTCCATGACGTGGATTAAATTAATAAAATTGTTAATGGTTTGGGTTTTCAAAGAAGAATACAAGTTCGAGACACGTTTACTGATATTAAGCATGCGTTTACAAAATGCGACTGTTGATTATACGATTACCTTTCCAATTTCTTTATGGAAAAATGTGGTTATTTATTGTGCTTTCTATATTAAATTGAACTATCCAATAAAATTGGAAAGTAGTTGAGAAGAATTTGATTCAATATACAAGTAATTAATAATGACTTCTATGAAAAAATTGCAAAGTTTATATATTATTAAGGAAAATTAAATAAAAATAACTAAACTATTGACTATTGGCTAATATTAATCTCAAATAACAATTTGATCACTTTTGATTTTGTCATTAATAATAGTTTTTGATTAACTGTTCGTTAACTCTGTTAATTTTTATGACGTATCACGTGACGTGATTTTATGATGTGACTTATAACATAGTTATAAATACAAGTATATTATTCAATTGTTTTTTTCTAAAAGATTATTTTTTAAGTATTCAACATAACTCTTTTGTAGCTGGTTGAGTAACTTGGAGACAAAGAGACACAAAAACTATGTGATATATATATATACATATTTATATTTATATATATATATATAATATATATATATATTATATATATATATATATATATATATATATAATTTTTGTAATAAGCCATTACACATGCCATGTCACGTGTCACGTTATAAAAATACTAACGGAGTTAACGAACAATTAGACCGTGAATGTTATTGATAACAAAATTAAAAGTTGAATTAATATATTAATAACGATCTAATTGTTAGTTGAGATTAATATTAACAATAATCAATAATCAATTGTTTAGATTATTAAAATTCGTATCTTTTTTTTTATAATAAGCATCTATCATTGACTATATATATAAATGATATGTTATCCTGTTTTAAGATACTGACATTACGACTTCTTTAGGAGATTACCTAAACATAAAACACTTCATTAAATAGGTGTACGTATTGTGTTAATTAGAAGCTT
Organism: Flaveria trinervia; assembly: GCA_025506515.1. Classification (NCBI taxonomy): domain Eukaryota; kingdom Viridiplantae; phylum Streptophyta; class Magnoliopsida; order Asterales; family Asteraceae; genus Flaveria; species Flaveria trinervia. Next base: position 8,355,675 of record CM046450.1, read on the forward strand.
ATTTTCACCACAATTGTCATTTTTAATTATTATTTTTCGCACATAACTTCTCTACTCGTATTTATAGAAATTAATGTGAAATGATAACATATGGACAGCCATTACATACATGTCTAAATCTATCGTCATATGAACCAAACCATGTATAATGACAAGGCTTAGTTTCACCCTTTAAACCCCACAAGGTTGTTCAAATATCGTATAAAAACCAATCATATATTAAAATTATATTTTAAAATATTACAGAGAGACAATAAATTTGTATTTATATACAAGTCCATATATAAATTTAATATAACTATTATTATAAGCATTAGTTGTAGATAATTACAAAACATTGTTAGATAGAGCAGATTATAGTTTACGCCATTTTTTTTAACAAAAAGAGTTTGAAATTATTTTAAAATAAAAATGAATATAATGTAGAAAGCGATTCTTATTAGTTATTTCTTGTCACATAATTGAGCATTCCGATGGTATAAGCCACTGGATCTCATGCGATTTTCCGGGATTGTTACGATCATTTTCTGTTCATTTATTTTAGATTAATACTTTACTAATTTAATTCCTATAAGGGGTTGGAAATATCAAAATGAAATAACTTTTCCTGAAAGTGTATGAAAATATATGGATAAATGCTATAAAAACAACATAATTTATGTTTTTTTCATAGAAATTCTCAACAATTCTGTACATATAAAAAAACTAGTATTATTTTTTTCTTATAAAAATCACTTAATAAATTTTATACGTTATATTCACTTTATGGGTTAAGTTTGAAAAAATAAATTGTAAACAAATTTTAATAATAACTTGGAACTAGTGCATCTAGTGGTTTTGCTTAAGTGTACTTTTTTCTTGTGTGGTAAAGGATTGAACCTATTTACACTAACAAAAGACTATAATGTGTAAAAAAGGTTAAAGACTCTTTTTTAAAAAGAGAAAAAATAGAAAGCAAGTTGGTTTTATTTTGTAAAAAGTTGTTAAGGATCTTTGTAAAAAGTTGTTAAGGATCTTTTAAGAATAGAATAGAAATATATTTGTTTTTTTATTATTGTATTTGTCCCAATGAAATTCAGTCAAAAGATTGAATTAAATTAATAGATAAAACTGGATGTAATATTGTAACAAATAGAAAGTTGAATATTATGTAAAAGTATAATATAACAAATTGTTAGTTGTTTTAAATATATTTTTCAATACACCCTTAAGATTTCAAAAGTTTTACTATAAAATTAAAATCTAGTTTCTTAAATTTTAGACGAGTTTCTATCGAACTGTTTAAAAAACAATGTTAATAAAATGTCTAATTTCACTGTCGATTACAACAATATGTTTTATCCTTGATACAACAATATCTGTAATCGTTACAACTAACAATGCGTCTAGTTTATTATAATGAATTTTGGTACACTGTTAATTACATCGGTATGTGTTAACTTTTTATAGCGACACGCCTAAGAGAGAGTTTTTTACTATTCTTGAATGTAGAATATTTCCCTTATGCAATGTTAAATATAGAAATTTAAGATAATCTAAGAAAAAAACATTTCAGTGTAAAAGAAACTTTTATTATTGATAGTCGATGATGCAACAATTCACCAATTTAATGAATTTTGCTTAACATAGTCTCCAAACGGCCGAAGTTATTTTCATGCAAAGTAACCAAAAAGATGAAAACCATGCATTGTTTTTGTGTGTACCATAATGCTCGATTGCTTCATCCACCACCATCGTCCGTTTGTCTTCTACCTTCCCAAGCCAAGTGATCGAAAAAGGAAAACCGCACATCGTTTTTGTGCGTTCCACAATGCCCGGCCACTCATCCACTACCACGTATTTGTTCGTTAACCATCCACCTTGATGGTGTTTGGTATTTCATTCACTATATTGTTCGGATGATTAAATTGATGCTTGCTTCTAACTTAATTCGATACTTTAACATATAAAAACCTATAGTAGTTATAAGGTTCTTTCCGTAGTGGTCTCATGTTTTTTGTTTAGTTTCTCTTAATGTCGTTAATCTCATGATTAAACGATATTGGTACAAAAAAGTCAAACTAAAGGATTTCTACAAAATATGTAAACGTAGTAGTACATGTTTGTTATATGGTCTAAGCCTAATATAGTAATGGTTCGTTTTCATGAAAATAGGTTATATAATAGGTGGGCTTATGGGCTACTTGGGTTTGACCCATACTTTTTATTTAGGGGAAGCTTATGGTTCGGGTAACAATAGTCTTGTGGGGTGAACCGGTGATCCGTTCTTTGTGACCATGACGGAATTGGGATGGGGTGGTGGGGACCTTATTTTTTAGAACAAATAGTTTATTACCCGTCGGGAGTTGCGGTGATATCTTATTCGGCGTCATAAATTATAAACTGCAATTGATCTAGGACTGCTTACGAACCGAACCGAACCGAACGCAACTCCACTCGAACTCGGTGCGGTTTCAAACCGAGCGGCTCGGTTCGGTTCGAATTTACAAATTCAAGCGCAAACTTCATGCTCGAACTCGGTTCGGTTTTAAACCGATCGCTCGATTTTGCTCAGTTTTGTTCAGTTTCGTGTTATATAAAACATAACTAATAATTTATTCAACAGTTTCAACTTTTAAGTTCCAATCATAACATCTTCACCAATATTTGTGTAAATGTTCTTTAAGAACCAAATCATTAAATAATCTAATCTCAAGATATCACGATCAGGAACAACTGAACAATGTCGGGCTTCAAACTAGGTTGGATTTCGAACTTCGGAGGCGAGATGCGGAGTCAGACTATTGCAGGTCGGATTGCCGAAGGTTGGGGTCGCATGTCAACGTGCCAGAGGCAGCACCTCAGCAGTCGGTAGGAAGTGGGGGATATGGGGGACGACTAGAATTGTTGATGGGTGGAATGATGAAAGGATATCGAAATATGAAGTGATTATTTGATTAGAGAATTAAAGTTTTACATTTAAAATTGTTGATTTTTTACTAAATAATTAATATAGTGGTAATTGGTAAAAAAAACTAAATAGATTAACAAATATATATTATATAAAAACTAAATTAAAAAATAATTCAAGCGAAACCGAGCGAGTGACGAGCGAGCATACCTTTGCTCGTGCTCGGTTTGTTTTCAAACCGAACCAAGCCGCTCAGTTCGTTTACAACCGAGCCAAAATTCAGCCGCTCGGTTCGTTTACAACCGAGCCAAAATTCGAGTTTTTTCGAACGAGTTTGAGCGCCGAGCTACTTAAACAGTCTTAAATTGACCTGACTTGTTTTTCAAACTAAATTTACGTCAAAAAATAGAGCAACTCAAATCTATATTGTTAATTGATCTGACTTGTTTTTCAAACTAAATTTACGTCGAAATATAAAGTAACTCGAATCTATATCGTTGAATGAAAACGTATTATATTTGATTCGATTTTTTTCAAAGAAATTTATGTAGAAATAAAGTTATTATAAGATATTTCACATTAACCAGTTGGACTAAGATTCATTGTTCTTTGTTATTTATCTATACTACTATATAATACATCTTTTTGAATATAAATATAATTTTACCCAAAATACAAGTTTTAAAGCAACATATACAAATGAGTGCATCACGTTTAAGAGGGGTAGAATAGAAACTAAATTACGTCGAAACATAAAGTAACTCAAATTTATATCGTTGAATGAAAACGTATTATATTTGATTCGATTTTTTTCAAAGAAATTTATGTAGAAATAAAGTTATTATAAGATGTTTCACATTAACCAATTGGACTAAGATTCATTGTTCTTTATTAATTATCTATATTTATACTACTATATAATACATCTCTTTGGATAAAGATGTAATTTTATAAAAAATACAAGTTTTAAAGCAACATGTACAAATGAGTACATCACATTTAAGAAGGGTAAAATAGGGATTTGATTAAAATTTTAAGACACTTTAGGAGTAATATGGTAAATTTATCCATTAAATTTAATAAAACTTAACATTTTTGCCATTGTCTCTTTCATGTATTTAATAAACATTACTAATATATTATTATAATATGATATTATTTATTTCACTTTATTAAATTTTATTTTATTTATGATACTATAAATTGACATTTAAATTTATATTACTAATTATATTTTTATAACTAAATAATATTTTAATTAAGTATATTATTTTATTTAAATATATAACTTATATAAATCTTCGTATTTATAATAACTATAATACTAATATTTTTCTAGAGGCATATTATTATAAGTTTAATAATTTTAATATTTATCTATATCTTTTATAATAAAAGTGAAAGGAGGATAGAATGATAATTTTACATATAGATTAAGACACTCATATGAAAAGTAATGCTTAAATTTCAAAAAATTAATTATTTTATTTTATTTATGCACTTACAATAAAGTATAATATATGATTGCTTATAATACAAATGCTAAAACATATACACGTGGTCAAACAAAATCGCCATTTACTTTCAATGTCGTTTATATATTGTGATTGAACACTAATCCATCTTCCCATTCCTTTATCTGTTGTTAAAAACTCAATAACAATCAAAATGGTAATTTGTGGTGATAATTTCTCCATTAACTTTCTTCAGTATATGCAAATCACCATCAAAAGCTGACTCCGATGATCATAAAACTCTAACCTACATTCATAAAATAAACCCTCGTAAAATTTAAGTAATAAGTGATTTCCGACCATAAATACCACCCATGCTTTCACTATTCTTGTTGGGATAATATAATTGTTTTAAAGACTTTTGTAATATACGTAATTGTTTTCTTTTATTCAATTTTTTCAATAATTATATTTTGATTTTTTAATTTACGTTATAACGCATCGAGCCGATACCGACTAAAATCGAAAGGAAAACAACCGTACGTCATAATTTACGTAATTGTTTTCTTTTATGCAACAACCGAACCGCCGCAACGCGCGGACATTTCCAAAAAAGCAAACAAAAGGAAAACACAAACCTTAATAGCGAGAATCGTTAGGGTATCGATAACAAAAGAAAGAAAGCAGGAACCCGGAGAAAGACAACGTCAACGAACCCTACAAACCAAAGACACGTGTCCAGATACAAAAAACCCTCAAAAAACCCATCCCAAAATCTCGAAACCACACCCAAAACAAACCATATTAAAACACAAACAAAAAAAAGAAAAAAAATTAAAACACAAACAAAATAAACAAAAGAAAATTTTAAACACAAAAAAAGGGAAAAGCCCCCACCAACCAAACCTTTTAATTAGAATAGTTATAGTAATATACGAAGGTAATAATGGTCAAAAAATATCAAGTGTCTTTTTACTTAATTTGTCTTGATTAACAAGTCTTGTTTTTGTCATTGGATAGACAATCACAAGGAAAAAGTTACAACATAGAAGAAGAATGTAAGATGGACAAAGTATTATATCTTTTAATAATATTTAGCCTTTACTATGTAATAGTCATTTATAATAATAGTTAATACAATATAACCAATGTTCTTTCATTCTTGCCATGAGAAGCAAATTCCATTAATGAAGTTTAGCCATTTAAGTTGAGAAATCTTTCATCACTCATCTCCTTTTCTTAACACTAGAGGTGTACAAAAAAACCAGTTTGACAAAACAAACCAAATAACTTGGCACCAAAACTCAGTTTGTAAACTAGTTTCAAATTAAAAAACCTGTTAAACTAGTATAAGAACTGGTTTTTTTCTTAAAAATTAGTTTTTTAAACCGCTCCAAACCGGTTTGAGCGGTGTGAGGATTTTTGATAAAAATTGATTTTTCTATGTTCTTGTGGTTAATTCTGAATTTTTAATCCTTCAACATCAATTGTTTACGGAGATAATGTTGTTTTTATTGATTTTATTTGTTAATATGATGTGCATTTCGTACTTCTATGACACATGCATCCATTGCTACGAACATTTGAAGTTTTTGCAACTAAAGTGGGTGTTTGGGAATTGGAATTGCATATTTAATCTTTTTTCATTCTAAGTTTGAACAAGTAATCTAAAACTTTTTAAGTATATTGCATGGGGAAGATGACGAGACAATTTTACTATGTTTTCCATATAATTATTAATTGGAAGACTCTTCTTAGGTGCACCATATGATTATTATAGATTATTAACAGATGCTATGAATCTTTTTAATGCAGATGATGAGTATGATGTTATGTGGTACCAACTAAAGAAAACGAAACCACGGTATACAATATAACTATCAAACAACATATAGTTGGTATTAAAACACTATGATAAAAACCAAGTCTTTGTGCTCAGTGTGTTCATAATATAACTTACCAATAATAAGATGGTGAGACAATTTTCTTATGAAATTATGCATTTTATAAGTACATATTAGTTTACTTCAACTCTTTGTTTTTCATATAACTATTAAAGTCTGGTTGTCTAATACAAATAACTTTGTTTAATCCATACAAACTTTGTATTTCTGTAGCTCTCTCAATTGAGTTATATGTATGCAAACTTCAGGTGGTGAAATGTGGTTGATATTAAAACACTACGGGACTACTGATGAAAACTGCAGGTCTAAATTGCTACATAAAATCAAATGAAAAGTAAATGGATTAAAGTTAACACATCTATTAATGGGATTTAAATATATAAGTTGTTAATTTTTGCTCTTGTTTTCATATATAATCAAGTTGTAAAAAAGTTAACACGTCTATCAAGTTTTATTTTTATTTGCGTTTATATTTTGACTTAAGTTTTGTTTGAAACAATAGGATACATAGAAATTCCAATACTTCCGCAGCAACGCACGGGGTCACCCACTAGTTATAAAATATAAAATCAAGTTAATTGCCATGTAATTAATATATTAATCCCATATTTATAACAATAAAGAAACACAGGTTTAAAAACGTGTAATTTATTTATTGAACTACACATGACTTGACCTATTTTATATCCTTTTATTACTTAACTTTAGCATACGTTTGAGTATCTTTAGGCATACGTTTACACAAGTGTGTTAGGCATATAATCATTTTTCAAGAACATGTTTTTGGATTGTTTGTCAAACATCGAATTCAATTACATGTACTTTGTATCATTTCACTTATTAACATTAATGATTACTACCTAGAGAAATCATTCATACATTTAAAATTCACTATAAATAGTGAAGGAAAAATATGTTCAAGTCATTTGTCAATCAATCATTAAATAAAATAGACTTATGTTGTTGACACATCTATTCAAACTACGTGTGCTTTTGAGAATACACTTCAGAGGAGACACAAAAACCTCAAGACGTTTTCAAAGAGGGTTTCAAATTTTGTTCTCATAGAAAACTTCAGTGTTTCACTTTATAACTTCAATTTGAAAATATTTGCAACTACTTTTCATAATCTATAAAATAATATATGATGTTAGATTTTTATTAGGTTTTTCTAGACTAATTAGCAATTATCGTCAAGTCTTCAATACTCGTTGTTCATTGCACCCTGACCATCACCAACCCGTATTGTTACCGATTGACGGCGCCACCACCACTTACCATTACCACTTACTATCATCCGACAACGCAATTGCCACCTACCACCATATTTCTATCTTTATCTCTCTTCCTCGCCTCTCATAATTCTCACATGATTTTGCACGTTCAGACATATTAATTTTCACTATCTCTCTCCTAATCAGGTCTTTTGCGCTATATCTCCATTTCACATCGACAATAAATTTCTTTTACATATCACTACTGGACTGGATCATCCATAAATCTTCAAACTAAACATGTTACTAATTTCCAGTAAAATTAATTTTCATTTGACAAATGAGATTTTAACAACATACTATTACATAACGCTCTGATAAAAATTCATACTATTAATTTTGTCGTTAACAATCTCAACTTTTATCTTTATTACCAATAATAGTCATAATGATATAATTATCACATTTTAAAGGTTGATTTGCACATGATTTTACTCACAATAATGATTATGAATGAGATGAAATAAAATACAAGTGAAATCGAGCGAAAAATAAACGTAAATCGAGTGTAAATATTTGATTATTATGCTACTAGGTTTTGCTAATGGTAATAAAAATAAAAATTAAGATTATCACCAGCCAAATTAATAATATAAATTATTATCGACCAATAAAAATAGTTTAGAATTAAATCCAACTTGGCCATATAATTCGAATCAAATTCTAATTTCCATAAAAAATATTCCACTAACAAAACACTCCTAAAATTACTTGTTTTTGTTTGTAACTCATTGTAGGGGTGTGTAAAGCTCATTTTGGGTCGTTTTTTACCCAAACCCATAACCATAGCCAAAGTTAAAATAGTTAATTCAACTGGTTAAGAACACTGATAGTGGTTTCCTTAAAAGTATGTGAGTATGTTTGGTGTATTATATGAAATTGTTTTGGGTGGTTGAGTGAAGAAGAGATAAAATGTTATTGTGGATTGGTATATTTGAAGAATCACTGTTCAATTCTTATAACATTTTTAATATTGTTTAAGTGGTTGTGAGTGGAAGAGACAGAAAAAAATAATGATAAGGATATAAAAAATATTATTTAATTGAAAATGAGAGAGAAAACGTAATAATTTTTAGAATAATTATATAGATAAAGATAAAGGAACTACTGTAAATGCTCTAAGCTGATTAAATCAATTATGATTTGGTTAAGCCAATTAAATCAATTACAGTTTGATTATTTTGATTAAATACTCACTCACACCTTACTTATGAAAAAATTTACCTCCGGACATATTCGATTTAAAATTTCTTCAAATAAACATCTTAGATGAACACCGTCACAACCAATTTTTTGAGATCGAATCGGACCAGCCGGTCTGATCGGGGATTGGTCAGGTGGCCGGTCCGGGTTGTTATGATTCGGTTTTATCTGGTCGAACCAGCTGTTTCGTCTCGAACCGGTGGGCGGACCAGGAAACCAGACCGGTTCGAACCGGATTTTGATTTTTTTTATTTTATCGAGTAAAAACATGATATTAAATCATAAATTAGTATGTTAAATATATAAATATAATTAAATTATATATATAACTATAATATACATATATAAATTATTTATATTTAGTTATATATAAAAATATAATTAAAATCGGTCCAACCGGTTCGATCACCAAACCAGTAAAACATTCAATTTGACGTTCAATCCGGTTACAAAAACATTAGTTATGGTTTTATCGTGAGGGAGAAATTTCAATATTATCACGTGGCAACAAATAGAAAAAGTTAAAGCGAACCACGTGGAGAGATGGTCCCACTTAGCTAACGTGTGCGTACATACCGTTGAAAGGTCAAACATTGACCGACTATGTGGCTTCTCTTTCCCCAATTATCCACCCACATTTCATTACTCATTACATCACACACACCTGCACCAATCTCCATATCATGCAATCCTCTGTATCTATCTTCACATTTTCCCATTAATCGATCATAATCGATCATAATCGATCAAAATTCCAAACCCTAGCGAATTCATTCCTTACAAATCGTCACTCTCTCATGTCTCTGCTTCAAATCTCCAATTGCGGTGTGTTTTCTCAATCTCCATGTTCCAGAAGCTTCTCGTTGATTCAGAGATCAGTTAGCACTCCAATGTGCTCTGTGTTTTGGGGGAAGGAGGTTTGTTTGATCAATGAGGGGTCGGTTGATGGGATCCGAAGAGTGGTTTCAGGTGGAAGAGGATTTAGGGTTTTAGCGATGTCTGCTTCGACGAATCCGAGGTTTAAGATGAATTTGAATGAGTATATGGTCACTTTGGAGAAACCGTTGGGGATTCGCTTTGCTTTGTCGTTGGATGGGAAGATTTTGGTTCATTCCATGAAGAAAGGGGTTGGTGTTATATTATTGTTTCAGTTTATGCAGAAAATGTTGTCTTTTGATGCGTTTTTTTGAGTTTGTTAGTGATTGTTCATTGTTGTGTAGGGTAATGCTGAGAAATCGAGGATAATTATGGTTGGTGATACTTTGAAGAAGGCAAGCGCATCTTCTGGGGGTAGTCTTATTGAGATTAAAGACTTCAGTGATGCAGAGTACTTTGCATACACCTTTTATTGGAAAATTTTAGTAGGAATTAGCTTTGAATTTAACCTAAGATCATATGCTGATACGACTATATGCAAGATGTGATTTTGATTACAATGTTGGTTATTGCAGGAAGATGATGTTGGAGAAATCAGGGCTTTGTAGTCTTGTTCTTGAAAGACCTTTTTCCCCTTTTCCAATTCAGCATCTGCATCACAAAAGTGATCTTGATATCCAGTTTAATCGTGGTCGGGTTCCTATTGCCACTTGGAATAAATCGATACTGACATCGAGTTTGCAGACATCTTCTGAGGGCAATGGGAATCCAGGGTTTATCATGTTTACTCCGAGATTTTCTACTCCTAAAGGTTGGAGTCTCTTGATCAACCAAAATGGACAACCTCGTAGTAGGATGCAAAAGAACATTCCTGATGAACCGTTTACTCAACTTGTCACCATTTTCTCTGATCAAGAATCTGGAGATGATTGGTCACATGGCAGCTTCCCACTTGAGGAGTATATTAAAGCACTGGATCGTTCTAAAGGAGAACTTTATTATGATCATTCTCTTGGTATGCGTTATAGCAAGGTGAAATGACTAGATTTTTTGTTTAAGGCACTTATCAAATTAAGCAGTTTGTTATGATATACAATGCTAACTGATATGCACTTGTTGTCTTGCAGATTACTGATCAAATGTATGTAGGGTCTTGCATACAAACTGATAAAGATATAGAAACTTTGGCTAATGTTGCAGTGAGCACTACCAATCTTGTTAAAATTCACTTTATTTATTTATTTATTTTTTGGTTTTTGTATCATGTTGAATCTTTGGAGTACTTGGATCTAGCTTTTCCATTAACAGACACTGACAAAAAGATGATGGCTTTTTGCACAGGGAGTCACTGCTATATTAAATTTCCAAGGTGAAGTTGAAGCAGAAAATTGGGAAATTGATTCAAAATCAATTAACGAGTCTTGCCAACATAATAATATCCTTATGATCAACTATCCAATCAGGTAAAGTTTTTCTTGAGGGATTTTTTTGTTATTCCCATTATCAGCATGCTAACTTCTTCCACAAAATTTTCTTTTTGCAGGGAAAGAGACTCGTTTGACTTGAGGAGCAAACTTCCATTTTGTGTGGGTCTTCTTTTACGGTTGCTGAAAAAGAACCATTGTGTTTATGTTACTTGCACCACCGGTTTTGACCGGTCTCCAACCTGTGTGATCGCATACCTCCATTGGATGACAGATACTTCACTTCATGCAGCCTACAACTATGTATCTGGATTGCACACATGTCGTCCTGACAGGTTCTTAGTTCATATCTTGCGGATTTGTGATCAAAAGTAGTGAATTATGCTCAGGGATTTCTCTACAATATAAACAACTAAAGCAACCGCTTTAGGCTCCCAAAATTTAAGTGCCCCAACTTTCAAAAGAAAAACATACGTTTTTAGAGATACATGAGAAGGATAACATAATTATCGAAGGATAACAAAATTCTTGAAGGTTTACTTAACAAGAGAAAAGAAATTAAACATTTTCTTTTCTCTTCTCTTTCTCTTCTTTTCTCTTCTTTTCTTTTCTTTCTTTTCCTTTCTCTCCATTTCCTTCTATTTTGGAAGGATTGATTTTTGCCTTTATTTTTCTTCCATTTCCTTCCACTTCCTTCCACTTCCTTTCATTTCACTCCTTAACTAAACTCTGAAACACAAGTTATTAACAATCCTTCCATTTCCTTCCATTAAAAAAAACTCAGGAACACAACTAGTTTTTCTTTCCTTCCATTTCCTTTCTTTTCTCTCCTTAAATGAGACTCAGGAATACAACGCAAAAGTTCATTGAGTGTTCAATGTTGATGGTTTTTTTTAAGTTCATCAATTCTAAATTCTCTTTTGCAATTAATCATCTTATCTATTAACTATTTTTTTCAGTTCTTGATTCATGCTCAATTGCTTTAATCTATCATTGTTCTTTTGCTTATGTAATCTATTGTTGTTTGTTTTGATTTTAATCTACATTTACAATTGATTTTTCTCTTTACTTTAATCAATTGTTACTTCTTTATCATATAATATGCTCTTTTTTAGTTGAAAATGTTTAAGTTAATTAAGTTGTATTCTGACACACTGTAAATAAATTTGTTTATGTCGTCAGTTTGAGGCAAAGGTCTTTAGGAATAACATATAGTGGGGGCCTCAAAGTTTATTTCGCTTTAGGCCTTCAGAAATGTTGAGCCAGTCCTGATTATGCTGATTTACATATTTCTTTTTTCAGTTTGTAAAATAAGTTTTATATGTACTTGTTCAATGTTCAATGCAGACCAGCAATTGCTTGGGCAACATGGGATCTCATAGCAATGGTGGAACATGGCAAACATGATGGCCCTGCTACCCATTCTGTGACGTTTGTATGGAATGGACATGAGGTTCTTAACGACTTTCCCTTTTTCCAACTCATTTATCAATTAATTTACAGTTAGGAGTTGATTCTTTCTTTCAGTTGCACTGTGTTTCATCTCCCCTGAAAATCTGGTCATGTGATGGTATTCTTTTTGGCTAATATGCTTTGCATTACAGGGAGAGAATGTTGAATTGATTGGAGATTTTAGTAATTGGAAAGAACCAATTAAAGCAACCCACAAAGGCGGCCCAAGATATGAAGCCGAGGTTCGGCTTGCACAAGGGAAGTAAGTTATTGCATTTCAAGTCATTAAGCATTCAATAGACAATTAAATATTGAATCTTTGGTATTTTAGCAGTCTTAGATCCACCAAGGTTTCACTCATACTTATGCTTTGCAGTTGACCATTTTGGCATTTTCCATCTTCAGGTATTACTACAAGTTCATAGTCAATGGGGACTGGAGGCATTCGACATCTTCACCCACTGAAGGGATGACAGAGGAAACATCAATAATATTCTTGAGATTGGTGGAATTGCAAATGTTCGGCCTTCTATTCAACAACCAAGAAAGGTATGTATTTCTATTTTAGAATACTCATAAAGATACATGTTGAATACTAATGTCTATCTTCTCATACACATCATATGTGTATTAGGATGCAAATATTGTGAAAGTGATTGAGAGACCATTGACAGAAAATGAGAGGTTTATGTTAGCAAAAGCAGCTCGATGTGTTGCATTCTCTGTCTGCCCCATAAGACTGGCTCCTAAATAGTTTTACATCTACCATACCATACAATTGATTTGAAACAACTATGGGCCAAACTCCAAAGTTAACTGAATTTGCTTGTTGAGTCACCAACTCACCATATACGAGTCATTATGAACTCAGGGTGCCACTGATGAAGAATACTACTGCAAATCATCAAAATATAGTGTTTTCTTAAAGCTCAAGAACCTTCATGATAATGGCAGCTTTTGTAAATGACCCTTCTGCTGATTCGGATGATCTACCTTTGACTGCCAGCATTGCCCACTGGTTGAACGGTATTTTCTCTCATTTGATTATTTTGCTGACAGAAATATAAATAAATACGTATATACTTGTCATACATGTGCACAGACAAAAATAATTGCATTATTAGTAGATATAGTTACCATGGGTCTAGTTCATCATATTGTATTTTGGGATTATTCATCTCATAATCTTTCGTGAGTTTTGGAAGTCCCACATTTCTTTTTGAAGTACAAAAGATAAGTTGACAAGAAAACTGCATGTCAAGATCATGATTCATGTAAAAGTTCATTAACCACAGGGATCTTCCCTAAATGGTTATCGCACAACACCTCAACAGTAGCACGACAGTTTAATTGTTATAAACGCATGTTTGCCTTCACTCTGCGCCATATCATGCCACTCACACTCCATTTACATTCACTCAACAAAGAAAATACATCACTCCACACTTCACTCTTCATTCTCTTTATTAAACAAAAATAAACATCCCAGCAACAAAAATAGGAAAGCGGTGTTTACCTCTTTCCCACCCGTCACATATGTCACCATCTTTCATCTTTAGCGGTGATGCGGCATACACTCTTAACAACTTTATAGGGTTAAATAAATAAGAATACAGTTCTTTGTATTAGACTGCATACAGTGTTATGTTATGTGGAGTAATAGTACATAAAATTTCATATATTATAAACAAGGTACGTTCTTTATTTATACAAAATTGCAGTGACTTTTAGATTACATCATACTAATAAACTGATGTCAAGGTCTTATAATGAAAGATAAATGTGATATTTCGATATGTAAAGAGAAGATTTAATGTCATGCAACTAGAAAGAGAAGATTTAATGTCATGCAACTGGGAAAGAGAAAATTTAATGTCATGCAACTAGGAAGATTCGTAAATAAATATCATCGCTTGCAAAACTTACAAGTTACAACTGATTGACTTACACAATAACCATGACACTGGCACACATAGCAGTGTGTATACACACAACCTAAGAGATGATATGAAATTGTGTAATGAGTTTATAGTGATACAGTAAATCACTTTTAAAGCGATTCCAAGTTGGGTGATATCTTGAAATATAAAATCGACAAATATCCAACCAACATTGGGAAATTTGTGTCAGAGTCGTTAGAGAGCTTTCTGCCCATATAAAACAGACCCAAATAATTCTTATAACCTAACAAAAGTCACATCTATCTATTTAAAACTATTATAACACTAGAATCACTTCCTCCCCAAAAACCAAAGGTAACAAAAAGATCATAAAATTGTACCGAAGGGTCTAAGTTCCTTAGGAATTCCATCAAAGTTACCAGAATCCACATTGGACTGTAGCAATGTCCTGGACCCACTTTTCCAGTGAATCCCCTCAGCTAAATGCTCCTTGTTTGGTGTCAGCATTACAAAATTTGGATCTGCCCTTTGATAGCTGCAATCAAATCTTACTGTTAAAATTAATTGATCCAGTTAACTGATTTGTAAGCAAGAAAATCCTAGCAACGAACAAGAACCTTGCTTCTCTAACGTTGTCAACACAAACAGTAAATCCATATGATGTTTTTCCAACCATTCGATTTCTTATAGCTGCCAAATTCAAAAGGAATCGTATCATACAACGTTATTATCTTGCAACTTAGATGTTGGTTGCATATTGCTTGATTACCTGACATGCTAAATGTGAAAGAAGGTTTCCACCATGACTTGAAAGCTAAACAAAATGATGAACTAAGAGGACCCGCTTTTGCCTAAAAAGGCCAAAAAATAAAATACTTAGAATTCAGTATGGCCTGCATGTCAATAAGTAAACAATGAACAAAAAGTAAAGGACTACCTTGACCAAGATGTTCTTGTTGGCTTGCCAAGATGCAGCAACGTCAAAGGTTGAATCTTGAATGTTGTTTGATGCCTTTTCATCATTGATTCTGTTGAAAGATTTAAAGACTCAGATCCCAGACTTGAACCATTAGTAGATAGATTTTCATATCACACTTCAAAATTTTACCTTGTTTGCAACTCAAACCCAAAGTCTATATAATTTGTGATTCCAACAACTTCATTATCTTCAAGCGGATTCTTCACCTAAAGAATTGTGATAAACAACTTATATCAGCTTTAACTTATAAACACAGGCAGACATGAATACACACACAAATTACCCTTCTTTGGACCACCACATGCTGATAAAACGAGGCTATGAACTGCAGAACAAACATTATGAAGAAATATTAGAACTTGAGTACTTAAAGATAAAAAAGGTTTAGTAATAGCATAAATTAGAACGACTGTAAGGTAGGAAACTTCGCCTGTGGCTAACCTGTGAATTATGGGCAAGTTCAAGACCAAAATTGAATGATGGGCTCAGTGGGCTGCCGGTTCCAAGCCCATAGCCTATAGCATAATTCCAATTTTTTAAACTTCTATACCTTGCATCTTCCTTCTTCTCAACTTTCAACCAACCAAAATGTGTCAAGTGCAAAATTTATACGCAAATGAACATGTAAAAAAGCATAACACTTTTTTAAAAAAGAATGAACTTACATTTAGGATCAAATTGCATCCCAAGAGTTAGCCTGCCTATCTTGCTCACCAACCATGCAGATTTAGGAAATTCATCTCTCACTCCAAACCAAAATTATAATTATAAAAATGATGGCCCAAAAAATTCAGCAAATGAAAAGCGATGAAACCTATGTACATGAATATGGTATAAGCGTAGCTCCAACTGATAAAGTTGACGACCCATATCTGAAACCAATTACACCATAATCTTCTGAAGATACTCTGCACAATCATTAGTCAAATTAAGAAAGTAGAATAAGGTAATATGTTTAATTTTGGTGACAAAGATGAATAAACCTCTTCCTTTGAAGCACAGGGAAAATACCAAATGCTCCCAGCCCATATTTTGGATAGTATGCACATGCTCTCATGAGTAAAACCCTGAATATAAAACCACAACAGTTGTAAAAAACAGTACATTTTTGGAGAAAAAAGTTGAAAATTTGCTACTTACGGATCAGAACTGGATACAAATAGGTCGGCAAAGGTGTGAGGATCATCAATATCACTGTGAGAAATATAAGAGTTTTAAATCAAACACAATGACAAGATATGCAAATAGAGAAAACAGTGATTCGCTAACTCTTTGAATACCTTTGCAAACGAAATAGCGCATTGGCAATAATTGTCTCTTTGGTGTTTGGGTCAACTGGACCTGAAACCTGAATGTGGGAGCTAAGAAAACTCTTCATTATCATTCTCTATATAATTCAATTCGATTCCAAACAGGTCGAAACAAACAGACCGATCATAAAAAAATTTAAAAATGTCTCATGTAGATTAGTCACTTTATTTCTTTACATAAGGGAATCATAATCATAAAGGAGGTATGTAACTCTTTCTATAAAGAACAAAGGTTAACAAAATGTAAACTTTATTTGAGTGGATTAACCCGAATGCAAAGAGGTTTAGTTTAACCTGCAGATTATAATCTGATACATGGAAATCCAATACCATTTGCAATGAGAAACAGAATCAATCATGCAGTAAGTTAACAACTAAAAGTATGATAACAATATAATATGATACTAACAAAATGTATATGAAATAAAGCAGTGATTTGAGGGATACAGTGGCAATTAGATCCACATGAGGATCATCAGTGGGCTTAAGCAAAAGCTTGGTTGTAAAACGCTTTGCATCTTCAAAGTAATCATCAAAGAGGCATCTGAGAGCGAGCTTCCCAAACAAAAGGTTATATGATGACTCTAACATCCTGCAATTGAGATTGATAGAGTTGAAACCTAAATTCATTTGAATTGAAAAAGATAATGTGAATTGTGGGTTTAAGTAACCTGGTGCGAGCTGCTAGCGGTGGAAAGTCGAAGAGCGGTGGAACCAACACCATCGGCGGTGGAGGTTCTTTGCTCCATGACCAAAAGTTACCCATTGAGATTGAGCTCACCTTGTCGCTACACAAATAGGGTTTGCGACCACTGTTTTCTCTTTTCTTTTCAAGAGATGAAGATGTTTGACTAGTTTTGACTTTTGAAATCAAAGGTCAACTACATTTTGTTAAAATTTAACGAGGGATTGCATTTTGATATAGATTTATATTTTAAACTTAATCACGGATTTAGTTTATTTAGTTTTTATTTCAGGTAAATTGAACGAGGTCTGATTAATTATTTATATATTTTAATCTAATTTAATTTGTATTTAATTAGTTCTTTTTTGTATTTAATTAGTTCTTTTTTGTATTTAATTAGTTCTTTTTTGTATTTAATTAGTTCTTTATGTTTTTTTAATTTTAAATTTAAATTGGGGATGACATTAGTGATAGAAAGCTACCATAATGGGCAATCGCAAGCTCGTGCTACTTTCCTCATATTTATTACTATTTTATCATATAGTAAAAATTAACACTCTATTTGTTTGGATCTGAATGACTCTGGTTAGACTTATAAGTCTGACACGATCAACCCGATTGTTTGGTTGATACCCATTTTTTAATAAGACTCTTTTATTTTTCTCTTATTAGATCAGTGAAAATACAATCTCAAACTCAAGAAAATCCCCCCACCCCACTGCTCTTCGATCTCCCCTTACCTTCACCTGGAAGTCGCCGGGCGTTGACGGTTCAGACGAGGTAAGACGGTCTTCATCTCAAACTCGTCAGCCTCTCCTTCATCTGAAACTCGCCTCCTCCCTCCTGCTCGAACTCGCCTGCCTCTCCTTCATCTCAAACTCGCCGGCCTACGCAGGTACGTCTTCGGGGACGTTCGATTGGTTGTTTTGGGGACCTTCGGGTCTTCAGTGTTTTGGGACCTTTAGGTTTTCGGGTTGTAATACATATCAAAGAGGTTAGTTCAATGATTTAGGGTTTATGTAATACATATGTTCTTCTTTTGCCTGAATTTAGGTTCTAGAATTAACTGTTGTAGTCTTTACTTGCTTTTTAGTTTCCAGGGGTTGTGCTTTTAATTTCAATCCCAATTGAGCTCTCGTTCTATCTACTTTATTTATGGCATCTCTGTATTTATAGTTTTTGAAACTTTCTATGGTTGTGAGGGCTCCTTTATATGTGTATGCAAACGCTTAAGCTGCAAAAATTGTCACTAAATCGTTATTAGTAGAAGCTAGGTGAGGATTAACCAAACAACTAAACAAACGAGTCAGTTCAAGATCATTCTAGGAATTACATAAATATTTGATATAAACTGCTTTGTCTGTGAATAGTAATTGAGTACCCATCAACATAACCTGTATTATTAGAAGTTATAACCAAACAGATAAATTATATTTATCAAGAAGTAATTCAGATGTGTAAAATAGTCATTTTATATAGTCATTCAGATATCCAACCAAATAGACTTAATCTGGTTAAACACTTATTGTTTAAGACCTCTTACTAGTTCAGACCTCTTATTCGTTCAGCACTTATCCATTCAAAAGTTACCAAACAACCTCTAACACAATATAGTGAGATAGGAGGGAGTTATCTTTTCCCATCATTCCTCTCACTTACATTTTTTTATTCATGTAGACGTTACATCGTTTTTTTCATCTCTCGTTAACTTTTAATCCCTGATCATTCCCACCCTACCATAACGTACTAGGTTTGTAGCATAATGTACAAGTTGTGTTTGTGATAGATGGAGTACCACATTCTTGACCACCTCGTTTACCCCATAGTCGTGCCGTCATTTAAGGGAGGTGAGGTGGTGTTCATTCTCAGTAATGTATAAGTTGTTTAATATTTACCATTTTTAAAAATTAAAAGAAAAATAAGTAAAAGTTTCAATAACCAAATCCCAAACACTCACTACAAACCCTTCATGACCAATATACATACCTTTTTGTATATGTATGTTCTTTTGGTAATGCTGCACTAGTTCAACTTTCAACTTTCAAGCTTACAATCAAACAAATTACTTTTTCTAACATGATATGATTTGGAAAATCAAGTTGTTACTATATAGTAAGGACTCAAGAAACCTTCACTTCCATGAGATATATAACTCTCCGCCACCCTTCATATGATCAAAACCACATCAGTTTGACCCAAACCCGTTTTACCTGTTTATCTGACCCTCAATTTTGTCAAACTTACAACACAAATGCGAACAAGTTTTAAAAATGCAAGAAAAAATGAAGCTCCTCTTGCTCTAGATCTGCATAAACAACCCGACTGATGTACGTACATAACCGAAAGCATACATTTGGATGAGTATGCATATACACACATATATGTGTGTGTGTGCATATATGGATTGCTATCTAAATAAAAAGAGTGAGAGATGAATTTGTTAACCATCAAGTAGGAACTCAAGTGACAAATCTTTCTTGCTTCTATCCCTACCTGCATCTTTCAGTAACTGGGCCAACCTTCTTTTCTCATCATCCACATCAGAACTTGCTGTTCCCAGCTTCTCCTCTCTCATCCCCACAACATATTCCAATATATCAATTGCATCTTCCCACCTGCATATCACGATCAAGCCCATTAGAGTTAACCCGTTAGAATCAAGCCGTTAAGGACAGGATTCTGTATCTACATATATAATGCACATCAACATCTGGGCCCATTAGAGTTAAAGCCCGTTAGGATTGAGGCCGCTGAGGCTAGGATTCTGTATCCACATATACAATGTATATCGATATATGACCCCAATAGGGTTAAGGCTTTAGGGTTTGGCATTCTGTATCCATATATTGTCGTGTACATTACTACTACATTGTTATATCAATGGATATAGAGTGACATAAAAATACAAGAAAAACTCTAGACAATTCATCAGTAGTATTACCTGCCCATTGCATCATATGTTCCAGCAAGATTACTGTAAACCCCAAGTGTATCTGGATGATGAGGACCATATTCCACCTCCAAAACACCCTTGGCCTCTTGGAAAAGATCAGCAGCCTCGTCTAACAAGTCGATCTGAACACACGCTAGTCCCATTTGGTTCAAAACATTACCAAACAGCGCCGATTTCTTCTCCGCAACCACTCGCAGTTTTGAAACAGCAACCTTAAAGTAATCATATGAGTCGGAATAACTCCTCATCATGTAATACAAAACTCCCATTTGCGCCTCAACGCCTGCAATTGTGCTCAGTTGACCCTGAGCTTTCCCGAAAACCTTTAGGCCTTTTTTAATAAGTTTATCGCTGCCCCGACTTCATTCATGGATTCATAGATAGCTGCAACTTCTACGAAGCCGTTACCTATTTCATCATTTGGGCTTCCTTGCATTGGCTTTTCATAGATACGCAGCGCGTTACCACAGTAAGATTTTGACTCGCGAAACTTGCCCATTTTGTTGTACAGCTCAGCCAAACGAACGAAAACCGAAGCAACAGATGGATGATTGTCTCCTTTAGTAGCCTTGAACAGGTTTAACGCTTTCTGATAAGCAAAAACCGCTTCATCATAACGAGCTAACGATAGATAAGCATCACCAATACAAACATCAATGGCTGCAACATCAGAGTCTTGACCGGCTGCAGACATGGTGATGCTGGCTAGCACATAATGTTCAAGTGCAGCCTCGTATTCACCCTTGGCGTCGCAAACAAGCCCCATTAGTCTCCGGTCTGCTGCTTCTTCTACAGATGCAGTCGACCCGTTAGCTTTGTGTATGTCAAGAGCCATTTGACACAGTTTCTTAGCTTCATCAAACTCCAATGCTTGAATATGAGCTTCTGCAACATACCTGCAAGTTTCCCCAAACCGAGGGTCGGTTACACCCAAAACCTGTCTTTGGATCCCTAACCCTGCCGTGTAACATAATATCGAATTCTCAATGTATCCGAGCATCGCGTGTGTGTCACCTAACTGCATACACCCTGCAAATTTAGCCAGTGAGTTCTTATGCCCCTCACCCATGCTTGGTATCTCGATAGAACGTTCTAGAAGCGGAATGGCTTCACCATACTGCCCTAAACTACAGTACAATGCTGCTACAATATGCAAACACATAACATACTCCAAATTCGGCTTCTGAAACCGACTAGTTTCAAAGGCTTTCATCGCTCTTATACCCAATTCAAGAGCTTTCTTTGGGCTTTCCCCTAATGATATCAACTCCTGAGTTTGCTTCAGTAAGTAAGGCCCTAAGTATGCAGGATCTTCTCGCCCATTCGACCCCCGCGGGCTATTCTTTTCACTTACTCTCGGGCTCCCTAGAGGTAGAATATTGTTATTCTCATGGAATGATTTGCTTCTTGTTCTTGGTTTTGGAACCTGTGGAGATCTTGGAGATGAAACAGACCTTGGAGAAGATAAAGATTTTGGAGAAGATAAAGATTTTGGAGAAGATGCACTTTTAACACTTGGAGATTGGTTTAACTTCTTTGGAGTACTCGTTTTCGGAGTGCTGCAAGATGGTGAGTCCATGGTGTCAATCTTGATCACACTCCTCTTCATTGTTTTATCTCCTTTCCCATGATCTCCTGCTGCAAGAGCGCGTAGCTCTGAATCGAAGGCATCGCGATACAACTGCTCATACGTGTCATCAGCTAGAGGGCTGGCTTGATCCAGATCGATTATATCGTTGTCGAGTTCTTGTGTGCTTAATGTACTCCTTCGTGGTGGAACAATGAACAGGTTTTTATGAGGCAAAGAAAGATTGCCATGTGAGCTTGATTGTACACCAGATTTCGACATTGTTGTCCAAGAATAATATTATTGATTCTGCAAATGGGACATCAAAAGGAACTCCATAATCAATTCCCACATGATCATATACCCAAACAATTGTTTCTATAACCAGAATTGGATCATTAAATGTAAAGATAATAATGCTGTTGCTTCTGTAACATGAATGCTAAAATAGGGGTCACAAAATTCGTAATCAAGAATCGATTTTTATGAAGAAATTGAATACCGAACAATAAAAATCATATTAACAAACAAATGATCCACCATATATCAACAATCTTAACCAAAATCAAAATCAAAACTACCCATGATCATAAACGGAAAAACAGAGACGAAATGATCAATTAAAGATCCTAAAATTACGACAGAAAACAATAACGCTAATCAACATCATTAGACCAAAATTTAGAAAACAAGCCTGATAATTCATCAAATAACAATCCGATCTCCTCCAAATGTGATGAATTCTTCAAGCAATCACCAACAACAAGAAAACAGAGCAAGAGAAAGAAATGCAGTGTGTATATTGTGAAATTGTGAATCTTTCGTATCTGTCTTTGTGAATATAATATTAAGATGAACTTTTATCAGAGGATATGGCGGTGGAAGAGACAACAGAGATCGAATGGATGTTATGTTAGAAGATGACTGATCTACGCCCCCTCCGCAACCGTGTGCAACCACTCTTCAATCTCTCTTGTTATTTCTTTCTCAATCGATTTTCTTCGGTTATTATTACCTCATGGGATTATCTTTTGTGCAATTCTCGTTTCAAATTAGCAAAAAACGGTTTTTTTTCTTTTGTATACTTGTAAGTTAAAATCTTGTAGGGAATGACCGTTGATTAGAGATGTGTAATAATAACTAATAAAAGAAAGAATTGTTAGTTGTAATACAAACTACTCATGAATTGTGGGGTTGCAATAAGTTGTTTGAGAGTTAAATAAATATCTATCCTAATAATCTTTTATATTTTTAGACATATGATATTCTCATAATCACTCACGTAATCATTTTTCCACACAATTGAATGACCAGAATGTAACTACCAAGCGGGTTAAATGACCCAAGTATAATTTGCTACCGACTTCAAGAAATCTGCAACTCTTATTCATACCCTATCTCGCACTTAATCTTTCTCTCCATTACACGTTATCGAGATTAGGTATGATCGATATTAAAGATAGCGTTGAATGAGCTGGTGATCAAGGGGCACATGTACGATGGTTGGCTTGTCTTCTTCAACACCCTAATTAGTTCTTCATCTTTAAAGGTACTAATGTCAACTCATAATTCATGGATACCTTGTAGCCAATTTTGAAGTAGCTGTGCTTTCGTTGTTTCAAGTGGTGAAGTTACAAATAATAAGCAAAAAATTATCCATCTATCGATGACGAGTAGATGGTGTTCATATAGGTTGTCTTATGTAATTAGTAAAGTTAAATGTTAAAAAGTAAAATTAGTTATATAAATAAATGTACTTTACACTAATAGATCTAAATCTATATCTATAACATATAATAAAAATTTTTTTAAGACACATGATATCATTTTAACATATCAAAGGACAAATGTAATTATTCTAGCATATAAAAAACATGTTCTCGTCTCTTTCTCATAATAAATACTAACGTTGTAAAAACAATCATCTTGATTTTTCTTTTTAATTAAAATATGTTAAAACAAATATATTTATATATGTGTTTCTTCTCTCTCTCATATTAAATGATAACTATTTTAAATAATAAACTAAACTATTAAACATCTAAAATATAAATGTTCTTATTTTAATAATTTATTAATACATACTAAATTATATGATTTTCATATTTTATCTTTAAATATAGAATAATAATTTCTAATTTCATTATGTGTTATAACTTTTAAATATTCATTATATTTTTATTTCACCAATAGATAATAACACCTAGAAAATAAATAATTCATATAACTAATGCTTTTGATATGTTTTATTTATTCCACCCATGTAATACATGAGTTCTAACTTAGTGTGTGTGTGTGTATATATATATATGGGAGGGATCAAATGAAAACCACTTTTTTAATAGAAAACTAAGAAAACCAATTTCATCCAATCATATAATTTCTAACAATTTTATTATTTTTTAATTGAAAAAGGTATTTAAGTAAAGTTTCATTCCATTAATTTAGGTAACTGTATTTTTTTATTTTAAATCCTTATTTGACTTTTGACCAATCTCTTATCAAATCATCATCTTCGACATTTTTAGTCTATTCAAATCATCGTCTCATTTCTTGGTTATGTGGTTCAATAGAAGAAGATGAATGCGACGACAATGTGTAAGTGCTTTAACGAATTAGAGATCGTCTTGTCTTGATCGAGCGTTTTTGATGTTGACAACGCAGAAACCTAATTACTACGATTAAGGGCTTCAGTTGATTGTTAATATAGCCATCCTAATAAGAGGAAGAATTCATAATTTTGAACAAGGATGGAGCTAATTGAGGATGACTCTAAGTAGCAAGTCCTTATTGAAGGTGATTGAGGTATAATTTTTGAAGACGACATTCTTGTTTCTTCGAGGAGGAGTTGCAGATGATTCATGTGATAGATTCCGGAATTGTGAATTTGATATTCCTCTAGACAGGGGATGATTCATGTTCTGCTCGAGTAGGCGATAACTTCAGTTGTGAAATGCATAATGTATACATGGAATGGTATTAGGCTTTTACGGGTATGTATCATTGTTGTTGCATATACATAACTTTATTGTTATATATATGTACCCTTGTGTTGTTTTTGTATATATAACTCTATTGTTTTAATGTTAATATAACTTTACTAGATGCATGTGTAAGTTTTTTGTTTACGTATATGCACTTTTGTTTGTTACGT
Source organism: Flaveria trinervia (assembly GCA_025506515.1). Lineage (NCBI taxonomy): Eukaryota > Viridiplantae > Streptophyta > Magnoliopsida > Asterales > Asteraceae > Flaveria > Flaveria trinervia. Next base: position 8,380,701 of record CM046450.1, read on the forward strand.
ATTCGTAAGTTGGACTTGTATTCACACACACACATATATATGTAAGTGTTGGTACGTATATGTAACTTTGCTGTTACATATATGAACTATTGAAATCGTTTTTAGCATTGAAATTTTTTTGATTTAAAATGTATGTAACTCATTCTAGATGTTCATATTGGTTCGTTAACAATGAACACATATGTATGACAGTGTTACATACACGTAACACACAATGTTACGCATACATAACACATATTGTTACGCATACGTAACACAGTGTTACGAATGCATAAGTAGTCGTTTTATTTAGATTATTTATTTTTTAGAAGAAACATGATAATTTAATTTTTTGATTTAAAATAAAAAACAATACACTTGATTATTTAAATCTTTATTAAATATAAGAGAGAAATGAGAGAAAAATAAAGAAGGGAGTAAATTTACGAATTTTGTTAATTATAATTGGTAGTTACCAAATTAATTATATTGTTTATTCCTATTTTGCCCTTAATGCTTATTTAATCACTCATAATCTTTTCTTTAATTACTAAAATACCACTAGTTAATGTCAACCATAGATCAAAAAGATCAATGGTGAATAAGTAGTTTTCTTAGTTTTTAATTATAATATAATTTTTATTGGAACCCTCCCTTATATAGGGGAGGGTTCAAATGAGAACCACTTTTTTTGTGAGAACTTTAAGAACCAATCTCAGTCACTTATTTTTTATCACATGCAAATTACATGCCATTACCCCTTTTTTAAACGTTCGTAACTTTTTTTTTGATTTATAAATTTTTTAATATGTTTTTGTTCATTATAATTTTGTCATTGAGAACTAGTGGTTGAGATTGGTTCTTAGAGTTCTCACAAAAAAACTAGTTCTCATTTGATCCCTCCCATATATATATATATATATATATATATATATATATATATATATATATATATATATATATATATATTATATAATATATATATATATATTATATATATATATATATATATATATATATATATATATATATATAATATATAATATATATATATATATATATATAATATATATATAGGAGGGATCCAGTGAAAACCTTTATATAATTAAAAACTAAGAAAATCACTTCATAACCATTGATTTTTTTGATCTATGGTTGAAATTGTTTAGTGGTATGATTGTAGTTAATTGATGTTTAAAGTATTTAGTTAAAAGATTGCAGGGGTATAATAGGCAAAATAAATACAAATCATATGAAAATCTTTTCAAATTAATAAAATCCCTAAAATCTCTCATTCTCTCTCTTTTCTCTTAATTTATAAATTAAAATCTTTCATTCTCTCTCTTATTTTATTTGGTTTAATATTCTTTAAATTTAAACATTAAATTATACTAAATTTTGAATATATATTTGAATATAAACAAAAATCATAGATGCAACCACGTTAAACAAGAGTAAATTCAAAATGTAACATTGTGTTACGTATATGTACTATGTTCTATGTATATGAAACAATGTGTTACGTATATGTACCCTAGTCAAACTTTATTTTCACAATCAAATCCAATCTTAAATTTTTTACCATCTAAACCACATTGATTAATATTTCTATATATATACATCATTGTCATATATGTATATATAGGTATACCACATATAACAAGTACAAAACATTTTATTAAACTTAAAATTTTACATATACATATATGTTGTTATATATAAATAACCAAATACAAGTGAAACATGTTATAATCAATGCAAATACAAGTTGAGTAGCACCATAAATATAAGAGGATATTAAATAAGCAAAAATTGTTAAATACACAATAGTGTTACGTATACACAACAGTTTTGTATGTATATGTAACAAAAACGTTACGTATATTGTAATATCGGTGTTACGTATATGTAACAATAGTGTTCATCTTATAGAGTTTGTTCTTCGTGTTCTAAACTAGACACTTTGATAATTGCTCGACCATCTATAATCTTTTTCGACGTCTCATCATTTTGATGCATCATCTTTTTTGACAAATCATCAAACCTGATCCATCACCTATGTAAGTATGTAGCTTGATAAGTTTAAACTTTGAAATGACAATACTAATTTACTTGTATGTACCTGGGTACGTATATGTACCATACTATGATGCCTTTTTTCCATTCAATTGATTATCATATTCATAGCTATCATAGTTACGTATATGTACCGATCGTCATTTTCATAACTATCAAAGTTACATATATGTGCCTAACAAGGTTACATATATGTCTTGGGTATATATATGTATCATACTCGAATACCACTTTTCCATCCGGTTCATCTTCATTTTCATCTTCATCTTGACATAACTAGGAAGATGTCCACTTTACTTGATTCATTATAACTGACTTAACCATTTCCACTTGTATTCTAATCGTTTCTTCATATTCGATCAGAAGATTGAACCCTAGCCGCACCCAATTTTTTTAAATGTATAATATGAAACAATCAAAATTGATTTTGCATATTAATTGAACCATTTACAAATCTGGATTTGTGAACCCATATGCAAATTGATTTGAGGCTATGAATAGAGCTGATTGCATGTTCTTCGATGGTAGTATTGTTCTTTGATGATAGTTTGATCATATAAATCGATTTCAAATATAAATTGGATATCTCACCTCAAACTATTTTTTATACATGATTTGTTGAACAAAGGTTTCTATGGTGGATGGTGGTGATCGGTTTATAGGAGAGACAAGAGATGAAGGAGATGATGAAATATTCATGTATTAAATAAGTTAAATAAGGAGATAAATCAGGATTTCAAAAGATACTAAAATTAAAAGAATGTTAAAATTATCTTATTAACCTTTTAAATAAAAAATACAAATCTTAAAAGAAAATTTTTGATTGTTGATAGTGGTTTTTATGGTTTTCAATTATAAAGTTGGTTTTCATTTGATCCCTCCCCTATATATATATATGTGTGTGTGTGTGCGCGCGCGCGTCCTTATTGTAGAGTTTCCGTTTTACATGTCAACTTTTATAAATTGTAGACTTTTACCTTTCATCTATTCTATTAAATAATAATAATGTTCTCTAGTTTTGTTAAATAATATGATCATACCATAAAACATTCTCTTAAAAATATATGATATGCTATTTAAAATAAATATTTAAAAAAAAATAGTTAACATGTGTAATACATTTATATATTTAACTAGTTTTACATATATTTAAATAATATGTTTAGACACACACATGTATATATATATATGTATATGTATATATATATATTCACATATATAAAATTTTTGATCAGTTTGAAGTTATATATCTTAAATGCAAAATTGTGATCATCAGTTTGAAAAAAATTAGATATATGTAAACATTATGATTTAGTTTGAAAGTTCACATATATGTACATTTTTGTAAAATTTCGTTTCATAATATAGGTTTACAAATATCTAAATAGTTCATCAATTCAAATCCATGATATACATCTACTATGATATACCCATCATATAACATATAATCAAATGCTTCATTAATTAATTCATAATGTCATACATATAGGCTCATGCGCCTCCATCATATTATGCAAATCTTTCTATAATCACCTACTAGCTAGAATCTCACCATGGATTAACTTCCATGTTTTATTCATCTTAATTTATCTCCAAGAATCTCATAAATATATATATAATTAGCTCAATACAATCTGAAATCCAATGGTTCCCTTTGTTTAAGCATAGTCTTTGCTGTCTAAGCACCAACAATAATAATCAGACCTTGAGATTGCCAACAGTTCATCAGGACTCATCCTCTCAAGCTCACTTCGCCTCCATGAAGCAAAATTATTCTTATTTTGTGGGTCAGTAGCAAGTGGATAGCTTTCATTTCTATGAGCCTGTGATCTCATCCTCCTGTAAAGCCTCATTGATGCAACACAATCTTCATAAGGATCTTGCATGCCAATTTGAATATCATACCTGCGTAAAAAAACATTGATCATTCGATCCATTATGATTCTTAAAATGAATCTTTTTACTCATTAAATCTATGTAAACAGCTTCAAGGTCTACCAAAGATAATTACCCAAGGTATGCTTTTGTGAGATACTTAAGTGAGTTGCTGAGCTTGCTAGTCTTCATTAAGGGTGGGTAGTTTGCTGTATCTCTATACATAATAAAAATCAAATCTTTATAAACATCAAGAATCTTGCTAAATCATCATGCATACAGCATATTTGTATATGATAGTCTACAAAAAGATGTTTGCTTGCCTTAATTTACTTGCAGGGTACTCCAACTCTAAGCATTTAAGATAATGATCCAAACCATGACCTACAAGAATCCTTGCTTTCCCACCTCTTGCTCGGATCTTCCATACGGGTTCTCCATTGCACAAGAAATCTTGAATCTTTCTTTGAACTTGTCTAAGTGGTGCTGCATCCCTGAGGTATTCGGGCCGAATGCCAGTTATCTCATACCTATGTATTTTCAAAGTTTTCTTGTGTAAAACTTGCTTAATTGTATAATAAATAGGAGGTATATATGTATATAGGACATTAAGAAGGTAGAAATGATACCTGTAGTGTGTAACAGGAAGGTATGGTTTGACATAGGACCTGAATAATATGTTCTCATATTCATCAATGATGCAAACTTTTGCACAAAGATCCAAAGAACCGTCACTGCCTCCACCAACCATTTTGCAAGCAAGTGCAACTGCTCTTGTTTTCCCGTTATCGATCCTAAGGTCATCTTGGATGCCTAAGTTAGCAAATCGGTATGATAGAGCCTGAAGATATTAATAAGTGATAAGGGGATTTAGTTTCCTGATTAACACACATAGAAAAAAGATGCATTTTCAATCAAAATTGATGATTTATTACATTAGTTCCATATGATAGTTGGCATGTATCTCGGTGAACTCTGAGAGCATTGCGACTGCTAAAGATTGTTAAGCATATGTCACAACCTCGCTCGCGAAACACCCTTTCACATTCTGCCTTTGGTAAGGGTCCTGTGATAAAAGTAATTAATGTGTAAGTATTCTTGATGCTAAGAAGAAAATCAAATTGTAACACAGTTATCAAAGATTTGAGAATGCAATCACTCTAGCAAATCTACATACCTATAAGGTGTTCTCGAAGAGATTCGAATGATCGAGAGTGTTTTCCACAAATTCCACAAATCGGCTCATGAACCGAGTGGTATGAGGTCCTCATGTGTTCCACTAGGTGCTCCTTTCTGTTGAACTGCCTATAGCAGGCTGCACACTTATTCCTGCCCAAAAGAAAGTGTCATAAGATACAAAATATAACCAGGGTTGTTATAAGTATTAACTAACATATACATAAGAAGTAGTTTAATTCTTTATCATGTTGGATACATTGTTTGTGACAACATGTGCCTGATTATGATATACATGCACGCTTTTTAAATCATGCAAACCTACTACGAGGTTTATATTAACTGCGGTATGCAGAACTTGTTTCACCCTCCCTAGACCCTCCTCTATAAGCGGCACACTACTATGTATGCATTGATGTATGTTACTTATGAAAAACGTAATAAGCAGATAAACAGTTAATGTTAGTATGGGTGCCGATTTTTCTTGTTACCTTGGAGTCTCTGAAGGATCCATTATACTGTCAACTTAATTTGATGCCAATGAACTTGAGTTCTTTCTGGTAGTTTTAGGAGAACAAATGTTAAGTTGAGAGTACTGGTTGAGCAGGAAATGAAAGAATGTCCAAGGTATTTATAACCCGCGAAAGAGTAGATTTCTTTATGAAACGGGTTTAAATCGCATAAGTTATAATTCTAAATTCTTATCCTCTATCCTAGTCTGAGACAAGTACTAAAGAGAGAACATAGTCAAGATTTACAAGATGTATCCTGCAACCTGAGAACAGAAAATGACTGATTCCTTAAGAGTTAAGACTAGATATATAGCACTAGTTTGAGTTAAGGTGTGGGTGATCTTTTGAATGCTTCATTGGATATTCTTTACTCCAATTAAGAACATGCTTGATAATCCCATGGGCCCATTCCAAATGTTATGAATAATTATACCCCTATATATCATTCTTGATTATGTGAGTGATTATGGGATTGCTCCTATTACCTTTATTCCATACTGTCAAGTTGGTACTACCTCTTGGGGTAAGATACCACATTTTCTCCTAATATTCATTAGCTAATTTGAATTATTCTTACATACTTACATTAGTACACACGAGTAATATACTTTGTTCGAATAGGTAAGATAACCCGAAAACCAAACCGGGTAATGTTCCAAAGAGTTCAATTATATAGCCGGATTAGACAACTGATCATTCCCTTGGGTAATGACCGAGTCAGTGATATATCACTGACGATCAATTCTGTTGGAAATTAGTCGGTGATAGACGTGGTTATAGACAAGTATCTATCGACGACTCCACGATGCTTCACCAGAAATATGGTCGTGGGTAACGATTTTGAAGAGATAATCGATGGATATTAACGACATATAGCTTATCCACGGATTTACCATCGAGTTTTAAGATTTATTATATTGGTTGATTTACTTACGGATTTACCATATGGACGCCAATAATCAATCTTATCTATCTTAATAATAATGATTTAAAATACTTTATTTTAGTAATTTGTTATTTTGTTGATTTAAAAAATAAATATTATAGTATTTTATTTATTAGGAAAATATATAATATTTTTAAAAAATAATATTATAGTATTTGATAAGATTTTGAATATGATTCCCTTTTTCGCATATTAAACATTTATTATAGTAATTTATTTTTAGATTTAAATACATTTAAATAAAAAATTAAAACATGACCATAAAAAAAACATAGTTGACACTCAACTTAATACAATAAATGTTTAGTATGCAAGAAAAAGGAATCATATTCGAAATCTTATCAAAAATACCAACGGAGCTACCATTTGAAAAAGTGATTGTCATATAATTAAGCGTAGTAATCCTTCGGTATTTGTATAATCGTTATAATTTTTAGTTAGAGCTAATTACACAAATAGTCCGTGTGGTAATGCTCATCCGTATTATTTGAGTCAGTAAAACTTACCTCTTTCGTGTTGTTCACGCAGGCACTCTCTCCCCCGTTAATGATGAATCCATGCATGCATGAGCTGATATTCCTGCATGGGGATAAGAGATTAGTATTGAGAGATTAAAGTTAAGATCTTGGATCATTCTTGATGTTGGACCATGAGTGATGGGTGCACCCGCATGAACACATGATGCTGCGTTAGACTGAAAAGCTAACTTTTGACCAGGTTGGGGTCCATGAGATTCGACCTTTGAAGATGCCCAATAATAAAAAGTTGTTGAAAAAGGAGCATATTTGTGTTATCATGTTTTTGTGAGGTTCCATAGATCTCCAATTGTTGTAGTAACATAGTTGAATATCGAATGTCAAACAGAAGATGAGAAATGTGGTTCCGAGTGGGGAATAATGTTTTACAAGTCATTCGTGTGGTCAAAGAAGGCGATAGTTTGTGGTCGTGATGAAAAGGTTTTCTGAATTCGTACATTCAAAAGGCTGACCACGTGTCATTTCATTACCTTGAGAATGAATGATCCGTCTATATCCTATGTTGTTGAGGCAGACCAAATCTATCGGTTCAATTGTTTAACTAGCCAACCCGGATGGTTCGGCCATTGGTGGACCGATAATACGGCCGACTCAGCTTCCTACTGTCTAGTTCTAAAAACATTGTATGTGTCATATTTAAACTATTGGTTTTACGAAGCTTTTAGTTAAAATGCCTTCGCATTTTTAGAAATGTGATTAAATAATTTTAGGTATGTTAATACAAATTGTAAAATAATATTAAAAATTAAAATGTAATTTAATGGATGTGAAAGCCATTTCCACAAAAGAGTGGAGAATGATATATTGTTTATTAGAGTGGGTGACATGTGAATTGTCGCTCATTAGCAATAGTGATGCTTCTCTCTTCTCGTAACATCCACCTCTCCATCTCTCTGTTCTTTTTTTGAACGACAACTCGCACGCTAATCTAACAAACTCTTAAATTTATACACCGCAACTAATCTTAATAAAACCTGTCATAAAACGATGCTTGAACCTCTTAACCTTAAGGGGAGCTGATGACACAAGTTAGTATATTTTTTGGTTTGTTTTTAGGTTATCAAATAACAAGGTATATATGAAATAATATACATGGGCTTATTTTAGTTGGTAATAACTTTTTTGTTTTTTTATGTGTAATTGGGTTTTTCTTAGTGAGGTATAAGTTTGGCTTGTGTGTAAGGCTGCAAACGAACTGAACGTTCAACGACCAGTTTGTGAACCGTTCGGCGGAAAGTTCGTTTATGTTCGTTTGTTTAGTAAATGAACGAACACGAACACGAAAATTCCGTTCGTTTAGTTAAATGAACGAACATGAGCACAACCCGCGTTCGTTCATTTATGTTCGCGAACGTTCAATAATGTGTTCGTTTATGTTCGTTAGTGTTCGTTCGTGAACGTTCGATAAAGTGTTCGTTTATGTTCGTTTATATTCTTAATTATTGTGTCAGTTATTTTTATGATTATTATATCAAGTATTTTTTGATATATATGTTAACTACTTATTATTTTTTATTAATTTTGTGTAATCTTTGTAATAAAAAATATAAATTTTATTCTAAAATAAATCTATAATAATTTTTATTTGTTTGTGTTTATGATTTTTTTTGTGTTTATCATGTTTATAAACAGTTGTTTGTGTTTGTTTGCTTTTGTTTGTATTCGTTTGCGTTCGGTAAGTGTTCGTGAACAGTTCATGAACATGTTTATTTTCTTAATGAACGAACACGAACAAGAAATCTCGTTCGATAAGTGTTCGTGAACAATTCATGAACAAGTTTATTTCTTAACGAATGAATACGAACAAAACCTTGTTCGTGTTCGTTCGGTTCGTTTGCAGCCCTACTTGTGTGGATGTCAAATATATAGTGGAACAAAGAAGTTAGATGAAATATTATAATGGTTTGAATGCAACGTTATAATCTTTTTGGAGGCATCATTGCATCAATATATATCTATTATGCATTTAATCAAGTGCTTTACACATCAAAGGTCAGTGGCACCATTGGACACACAATTGTAAATGTTTGAAGCACTTTTATATTTCAGTAAATCTTTTCTAAGTGTTACACGCTAAGCCTCTACAATAAGTGTCTCATGTTAATCCTTTACAATACAGACATTAAACCAAAACCTATACCTCCAATGCAACACATACATTGTAAAACGTTTACGTATAGGGGTGTTTCATTTAACCAAATCCCTTTTTATATCACCTTAATGCAACAGATAGTTCAACAACCATATGTGTTGGTAGTCGGAAGTAAGAGTCAAAAACTTTTTAAGAGAAAACCAAGGTTTAGATCCTAGTACAGGGTAAATTAGAAGTTATTGTGATTTAGGTGTACAAGTATACAGTGTGTGGGATATTGTTCTTTATGAAAATTTCCAACACACCATGATCTTGGGATTTTTTAGTTGTTAATTATAACAACTAATGAAGAGGGTGATAACTAAAATATATAAATTATTTCATTGTCTGGCACATATGATATTAATATTTAAAAATGTCCTTAATATTTATAAAGATAGACAACACATGATATAAAGAGAGAGTATTAGAGAACTAAAGCCATGCTGGATCTTGAGATGAGTAACAACAGCTTTAACTTGCAGATAGTTATTGAGGCTGTAAATCCCCTTTTCTCTACCATGCCCACTCATCTTGTAACCACCAAAAGGAATTGCAGCATCAAACACATCGAAACAGTTGATCCACACGGTTCCAGCTTTCAACGCTCGGGTTAACGTATTAGCAGTATCAAGATTTTGTGTAAAGACACCAGCAGCTAGTCCAAATGAAGTTGCATTTGACCTTCGAATGACCTCGTTGATATCCCTGTTTTGTTATAAACCAATTAATAAACGTGAACGAAATAAAAAAGAAGAAAATACTAGGGATGCTTTATAACTCACTTGAATTTTAGAATTGTCTGTACTGGTCCAAAGATTTCATCTTTTGCTATTAGCATGTCATCCTGTTTGGAATAAGAAGCAAAAGATTATTAACATTTGATTAAAATGTAACTAGATAATTGTTTTTAGCATGGTGAATGAATATGTACCTGAACATTTGAGAAAACAGTGGGTTGGATATAATAGCCATTAGAGCCAAATCTTTGGCCTCCAGTTTCAAGGGTGGCACCACTGTCAACCCCAGATCTTATATACTTCAAGATCTTATCAAATTGTTCAGAATCAACCTGCAGAATGGAAAATAATCACAAAATAAAATAAAATAAAATAAAATAAAATAAAATAAAATAAAATAAAATAAAATAAAATAAAATAAAATAAAACAAATAAATAAAATATCAACTTTGTGTGTGTGTGTGTTTTTCTGAGTATTTATTAGCAGGCTATACCTGAGGACCTTGTTCAACACCCTTTTTAAATGGATCACCAACCACGCGTTTCAAAGCACGGGCCTTTGCTTTCTCTAGAAACTCATCATAAACACGTTCATGTACAAATGTACGTGATCCAGCACAACAACATTGGCCCTGCAAACAAAACCAAATAATTTTCAAATCAGGAAGTTTATGTGTGATACTATGCAAAATTAAGATGCTGTTAAATAAACCTGATTGTAGAACAGAGCTGCATGTGCCAGATCAGCAGCTTCATCAACATTGGCATCCTCACACACAATGAAAGGTGACTTCCCACCAAGTTCTAAAGTCACTGGTTTTAAATTGCTTCTTGCAGCCAATCCAAGAACGACTTTACCCGTCTCAGTGGATCCCGTAAAAGCAAGCTACATAAAGTTTATTAAAAAACACTGATATATATTTACAGATAATATTTAATGTTTATAAGCTTCAATCCTTGCACCAACCTTATCGACATCCATATGACTAGCAAGAGCAGCACCTGCAGTGGGGCCATAGCCAGAGACAATATTCAACACACCAGGAGGAAGCCCTGCCTGTTAATCATTATGATTATAAACATTACGAATTGGATATTACTGAAAAAAGTGTGATGTTAACTGTTATTGGTAATACCTCATGGAAAAGCTTTGACACATACAGCGCAGACAATGGTGTCTGTTCAGCGGTTTTAAGGACCACAGTGTTGCCACATGCTAAAGCAGGCCCAACCTTCCAAGAATACATTAGAGAGGGAAATTCCATGGAATGATTTGGCCTGCTACACCTATCGGTTCATGCAGGGTCTCAACATGATGAGGCCCGTCAGCCTGAATTGTGAGCCCATGGATTTTATCAGCCCAACCTATGAGGCAGTAACAATAGAACCAAAATCATTAACTTTTCAAGAGACAAAGTTATATAGTACCAATATGTCTACATCCACCATTGCTTACCAGCATAATAACGAAACAGTCGAATGAACAGGGGTATTTCATCTGATGTTGCCTGGTCATATGGCTTCCCATTGTCCCAAACTTCAAGAGCTGCTATTTCATCAGCATGCTTCTCAACCAAATCAGCAAATCGCAACAATATCTTAGATCGTTCCTGTTGATGTATAGAAAAAAGTATTAGATTATGTAAAACATCATTAACTAAAGAACAGTTAAAGAATAGGCTTACATAAGCAGTCATTCTAGGCCATGGGCCCTCATCAAACGCTTTGCGAGCTGCAGACACTGCACGATTAACATCTTCTATATCCCCTTCAGCAACATTGGCGATCAGTTGCCCTGTTCTTGGATCCAGGTTGGAAAAGTCTTCCCTGAATCAAAGATGGTCAATATCAATTCTTAACAACATATTATTCGATATTTACACAAGTCGAGTTACCCGACGCTGAATCCACAATTGTCCATTGATGAGGAGTTTGGTGTGTTCAATCTTGACAGGTGGAGTTATTGGTTCCTCTAAAGCAGCAGCTGTACTAAGCCTACTGATGCTAGTGACTCTGCCAGAATAGTTGCCTGAATTATGCAAATGATGGTCAAAATCTTGATCTCAATATCAGTATGCAAAAAGTGTGAATAATCAACATAAATCAGATAATTGGCATATTTACAAACAGACTATCATGTTTCTTAGACCCCATAAGTGTTTTCCCCAAGAATACATGATCAAACTGATGCTATATACATACTGAAAAAATTAAGAAACTAAGAGAAATTTAATATGAATGACTAAACACTTTTCTTCTTATCATCCATTTCAATTATAAGAGAATTCGCGTATGGAAACCAAGTCGCTTTGCCTACATCTACATCAGTTACAAGCATAAATCTGCTGACCACTTTGTATGTTCACCTCCGTCACACCTGAATGGCAGCATGTATAATTGTATTACACAACACTGCATGCAGTAGTTCAGCACTATGTGGCACAGAACGATTTTAAGCTGATTATTCTCTAAATTATTCTATCTACACCTATTCAGCACTATGTGGCACAGAACGATTTTAAGCTGATTATTCTCTAAATTATTCTATCTACACCTAGATGATTATACGCTGATTTATACAGAATTAATCTACCTACTAGGGCTCTATTTCATTAGGCATATTCTTCTGACCTATCAATAAGTCAAAAATGAAACCACGTAAAAAGGACTAACACGTGAAAACAAAATCAACTTTCAAAATCATTAAGCAGAGTAGTATGTACATCATATCAAAGCACCAAACAACTGCAAAACCTAACACGATCGATCGATTCGTCGATTTCAACAGCACAAAATCGCGTTATAACGAATTTTCATCACTCATCAGAGAAAACTGAATCAATCGTAAGATCTAAACGAACAACTAAAGAATACGAGCAACGATTCATGTATGAAGTCAAAAACAGTTGTTTTACCGATCGATCGTAGGAGAGTTGGCGCGTAAGAAGAAGAAAGCATCGATGACATTCTCCGTGCAGCCATTTTTCTGCAGGAATCGAAGATCACAGGCTGCTATGAAGTATATAGATCAAAGTATTGACGATTTGAAAGGTTTAGTTTCGAAATCGTTAGAGGTGATGATAGTGCATCAGGAAGTTGAGAGATCTGATAATTGAGGTTATGGATATAAAAGGTTGAACAAATTGAGTAACGACGACTTGTATGTCTATTCGCACCAAATCAGTCTTGAATAGACACCTTCAATACTATTCCCTCCATCCCCAAATCAAATAATAATAATAGTTAAAGACTTGACGGAGACAATAACATTTTAAACAAATACGTTTTGTCACATCATATACTCACCGGTCAAATAGTATCACATTATATTATACCATTGCACACCATAAAAACAAATAAATTAAACACTATAACTACTTTTCAACCATGATCATCACCGTCCTAATCACTTTCTGCCACTATCATCAACCACAAAACTATCTTTTAAAACTGAAACCATCATCTCACTTGGTTACAACCTTGACAATCACCGTATAAGCGTCAAGGAGGAGGAGGCGGGCGAGGGAGGAGAAGGTGATGACTGTTGGTGGGGTGGGTGGGTAAGGTCTTATGGTGTGGGTTTGTTTAAGAGTAATAATTATTGTTATTACTATTATTTTATATTACGTCACGTTAATAAATGTAGAACTTATGTGCATGTTTAAATTCGTGTGCATGCTCATCGAGACGAGGATGAATAAACACTTATGTAAAAAGAATTGAATGAAAAAAGTCGTAAGTGTAATAATTTTTACAATCAGTTATTTTTGAAACATTACAATTATCATGTTAATATGTTTTTATAAAGAAAAATATTAATCACTTATATATATTTAAGTAAATAATTGAATAAAACACCATATGTTAAGGCACTTAGCCTAATAACAAACTTACTATAAATGTTTGATTTTGTTTTGTAACTCATAGGATAAGAAAATACATAACTTTGAGTTATGAATTGTATTAAAGTCTAAGAGATACGGCACATAAAACAATTTCGTGATTGTAAAATTGAAATGAGTAGATAGAGTCGGAAAACAACACCTTCCAATAAGTTATAAAATTTATGAGAGAATATTGGTCATTGGATTCGAAAGTGGCTTGAGCCATGAAAGTTGGACCGATGTTTTTCCTAGAATATATATATCAAAGATCAAAAGATCTTATCCGATTCAAATAAATTATAATATAGGCATATAATTATATTGGGACGTGTTAAAGTATACCACTGCTCCGTTTTATTTGCGATTCGTTAAATTTAAAATTATCAAGGATGTGTACTACAAATTAATGAGCTGCGTAAAGTTTAACCAACCAACCTTTGATAATTCTATATTTCATGATATCGATTTATGCAGTAATAATATAACTTAAAGAATATAATACATTATTTTTTTAAATATATAAAGTATAACATAACATAAAATTAATGACAATTATTTTATTCTTGTATAAGATACAACCACTTTGACGATAAAATAATATTAGTAAGATTGTTTACATATTACCACTTACAATCAATTACATAATAACATAAACTTACTAATACTTATATAAAATTTTATATTATCTAACCATAAACGAAAAAAAAAAATTGTTTAAGCTTCAGCTATATCTTTTAATCTATTGTTTTCAAAAAAAATTAAGGCTACAATTGTAATATATATGTTTTTACATGTTTTGGGTAAAAATTTTGTTGAACAAATATGTATTTATGAATTACAATATTAATGCATAAATATTTAAGTAGTCATACAAAACTCATTTATATGGTGTTTTTGAACTTTAACTTAGAAAAAAAAAATAACAGACTTTTATAAAATACTACAAAAATAATAAATACTAAAAACAAGTGCGGTTGCAAAATGTCGTCCCATCATATTGTGTGCACAACGTTCTAGTTTTATTATATGTATAAGAAAGTCAAATGTAAACAATTTTGAATTTTCTTTTCTGTTTTATCCGCAGTTGGCTCGCCTTTTTCTACATCCAATTTTCCAATTGAAAACTAAGTTGTGGACTTTCAAATATAGTAACTAGGTTAGTATTTCGTGTATTACACGGGTTGAATAAATAAAATAATAAATAATTAGTAATAAAAAATTATGAATTATAAACCATGTTTGAAGATAAAATATTATTATAATTGTATATAAATAGCTAATTCAAGTAAATAAAAATAGATGGTTATAGATAGATAGATAGATAGATAGTATAGTAACTCATTTATTAACGAATTACAGTTAGTAATAAACACGAAAAGTTACAGTACGATATTTTAATATAAGATATGTATAAATATATATACGTACTTGTTCAAGAGATAAATAATTATACTATTCTCTTATCTAAATAGTTTCATTTTTAAATATTTGTTTTAAGATTTTTTATAAAATTTATTGTTTATAAAATTTTGGTTATTAAAAACTCAAGTTTCTAATTATTCTGGTTGTTTTAATAAAACTACATTTAGAAAATTCTATATTTTTTATATTTATTTTAAAAAAAGGACTAATTTAAAATATTTGGTTTCAAAAGGTTCAATGTTTTAAAAAATATATGAATTTTATTTTTCTAATAATTTTTTTTAAAAAACCATAATTTGATTTAAAAATGTAGATGATAAATTTTTTTATCAATCTATTAAATTAATTTTTATGAAAAGAAAGAAATTGTCTAAGTATTTAAATTACTGTAATACCCTTTTGGAGTGAAATAAAATGAGAATCTTTAAAAGAATAAAAAGTGTCAAAAGATGGTTAATAAAATAACAAGTGATAAAAGAAAACTTTTTTACTAGTATCTATAGATTATTGGGTCAGTAACTACAAAAATAATATTATCTAAATTAGCTTCATATATTCTTTGAATAGTTGTTAAAGAAAAATATCTTTGCTTGAGTTTGTATTATTAGCTTCTTCGAGTTTTAGCTTTTTTAAGTAAGATCCATTCTAAAAAGAGTTTAAGGTAGAAAATATTAATTTTAGAAACAATCAAATAAAAAATACATTAACAATTTATACATTTTGTCTTTTATCTTTATATTAAATTTTCAAATTTTATTCTTAACTAAAAATAATAATAAAAGTTCTTTTATGTTTAAAAAATTATAAGTTTTGTCATTTTTTACTAATACATTTATATGTTCTGTAAAATCAGTGTATTAGTGAGGCTTAATCGCATCCGGGGAAAAAGTACCTGTAGGCCTATAAATGAAACGAACGAACATGAACATCAGCATGTTCGTGTTTGTTCATTTAACGTTTACCGAACACGAACACATAATCGAACATGATTTTTTGTTCATGTTCGTTTATTAAGAAAATAAAAATGTTCATGTTCATTCATTAAAAACTTAATAAACACTTCACGAACACAAATGAACAATAATAAACAAACATAAATGAACAATAATAAACAAACATAACTGAACGCACAATAAATAACATTAAACGGTCATTTTGGAACTTTTAGGTGTATTAGTGTAAATTGAAATCTCATTAAACTCATAAATTCTAGTATAACATAATACACATATTTTCAATATTAACACATAATACCATTTTATTAATATACTCGTATATATAAATAAACAAACATAAACAAACGTAAATGAACAAACATAAACAGACATATGTGAACGAACATAAACAAACGTTCATGAACGTAAATGAACGAACAAAGCACGTGTTCATGTTTGTTCGTTTAACTAAACGAACACACAAATTTTGTTTATGTTCGTTCATTTACAAAATAAACGAACTTCCCGCTGAACAGTTCATGAACGTTCGGTTCTTTTACATGTCTAAGTACCTGCAGTGATTGCTGTGAAATTGTGTTGGTGAATGATGATAGTGACGATAGTGATGGTGGATGATGACGAATGATGGTGGAAGTGGTGGTTGAAGATGATGATGATCTTTGATGGTGGTATAATTGCAAATTTTAATAATTTTAACTTGGGTTCTACTATTTAGGATTTAACATATAAGAGTATTTACAGTAGGTTTTATTATTTTTATATGAGTGTGTGATTATATTACAAGAGATGATTGTGAGTGAAAAAAAGATAATATTTTATATTTATGGGGGGTGTATCGTGTTTTCCCATATTTGATGAAACAAGTATAACTCTTGTAATTTTTTAATACTTTTGAAAAAAATTGAGAGTGGAATAGGAAAAAATATATAATGATAAAGTTATAAAAAGTTATTATTTAAAAAGAAAAAATAATGTTTTAATGTGAAATATGAATGAGGATGGAAAGGTAGTGTGAATGCTCTAAAACTAACATTCATTAATGAAAATAATGAAACTTGCAACTTTTAAAATATAAAATAATTTTTTTGTTATTTATTTAGTTTAATTAAGTATAAAACTTGAAATTGGATGAAAATAAATGAGCAGACGTGTAATTTGTTAAAAGTATTTGACAAGTAATATGCAGAAAGAAATTATCAAGATACTATACTATAAACGTATATCTTACCATAGTTTCATGAAATGCCTATACTTTCTCAATGAGTGTATGTACTTCTTGAATCACTAGAGAGGGGTTAACATTTTCAATTTCATTATGCTATTCTTCTCGTGTATGATAGAATGACAAAAGTTATACGCATGAGAGTATTTTATATATGTATATATAGTTCGTTTTTTACTATTAATTAATTGACAGTATATTATCTAATTTTCTAACTTCTTCAAAAAGTAAATAAGGTTCTAACTTCTAATTTACCTTATCTTTTACTTTTGATACCTAACATGTTAATAACTTGTAGTATGACAAAATACTTTATTAGAGCAATCTATCATCTATCATAACTTATAAATGATTGAAGTATATAGAGAAAAACACATACCACCATCGACAATTGGAGTTATTGTCATAACCATACCCCTCGATAATGGACATTTGACTATCCGATCTCATATTATTTGACTAAACATTATATGTCAGTTTAAAGATTTGATGGTTTATAATGCTCTTGTGTTAAAAGTGTTGTAAGCTAAAGCTTTGCCATCGATATTAGAGAGCATAGTATATAGATTTTGCATATTTGAACTTTTAAGCTTGCAAAAAGCCTTGTGAATTGTTTGTTTATTTCAACAAAAATAATAAGTATTACAGTTTTTACGATGATCCAAAAAAAGTATTACACCTATAAAACCTAGAGTGCTTTTAGTTATTGTTTTAATCCATAAGATTGTAAGAATACCAGCTTATACAAAGTTGAGTGTCTAAAAAAGTATGAAAGCACACACGTAAAAAGAAAAAGAAAATTTCTAGAAGCATACATTTTATATCTAATCTTATCTTAAAACATGGATAAATGCATCCTTAAATAAAACAAATTTCATTTCCACTTATGTTATTTGATACATGTTCTCATTTATCAATTATATTGATTTTTTAGTACGTGTATTGTGAATGACAAGTTTTATCAACCTACACATACATAGATACATAGATATAAGGATAGTAGTGTGTTTTAAAATTTTAAGGTGCCCACTTATGTAAATCATTGTTGACAACAACACACCTTTCCAACTTATACATGTGTAGATATTAGATATATTATCTAATAATGTGCTTTACAATTTTTATATACATGTTCTATGTGGTTAGTAAAATAGTTAATTAGGCATATGTATATCACATATGTGTATCATTAGTAGCATTAGTAGTTTTTTTATTAACACACATGCATATTCTTTCAACCGCATTCTTTAACAAGTAGACTATACATTTTTTGTCCCTCAACTATATAGAGAAGATTTTTACAAACCATAAATCATGATGCGAGAATTACACGATCAATTAAAATCATTCTTTAAGATTTTAACACTAGTATTATACAGAATATACTTGAATTGATATATCCATATAAGCTTAAATTTATGTGTATTCATATTTTAAAATACATACATGTGTCTAAATTCACTACTTTTTTATCTAAACATTGTAAGAAACTTATTATGAAGAAGAAAAAGATGACATCGAGAAAGTACGGAAATCAACTAATTAGTGACTGAAATCATTAAATTTTATATATTATCTTTATTTCATATAATTATAATAATAATGAATAATTTTGATTTGGCTTTATAATATTTGTGATTCTCTAAACAACCCTCAACTCTCTCTATTATGTGTGTATAAAACGTATGACTGGTAAAACATGTCTTATCATTTTTAATTGATTAGAGATGTCGCGGGTTAACCAATGTATCAAACATAAATTTGACTTGTTTAACTAATTATATATCATGTCTATAGTTGTTTTTATATATTTTTATGAACCAAGAATAAGAAATAATAAGATCTTGCCTCCTATTTTAATTATTTTTAAAAATATAAAAATAAATAATATATTATTTATTAAAAAGTTTAATCATGTTATAAACAGATCGATAATTATCAGCCCTAATAAAAAGAGGAGGGAAAAGGATAGAAAGAGAGAGAGAGAGAGAGAAGGGAGGGAGGGAGAAAATAAGTCATTAACTATGTGAATCAAATAGGACATATACATTTTGCTTCAACTTTAACATATAAGAAGGTTACCTAACAAACTCATATTTTCTTTCTAATATATCTATCTATACTATTATATAATACATCTCTTTGGATAGAAATATAATTTTACCAAAAATACAAGTTTTAAAGTAACATGTATAAATGAGTGTATCATATTTAAGAGGGGTAGAATAGGGATTTGATTAAAATTTTAAGACACTTTAGGGGTAATATGGTAAATTTATCTATTAAATTTTATAAAACTTGACATTTTTGCCCTTGTCTCTTTCATGTATTTAATAAACATTATTAATATATTATTTAATTCACTTCATTAAATTTTATTTTATTTATGATACTATAAATTGACATTTAAATTATATTTACTAGTTATATTTTTATAACTAAATAATGTTTTAATTAAGTATATTATTTATTAAATATTTAGGTATATAACTTATATAAATCTTTATATTTATAATAACTATAATACTAATATTTTCTAGAGGTATATTATTATAAGTTTAATAATTTTAATATTTATTTATATATTTTATAATACAAGTGAAAGGAGGATAGACTGATAATTTTACATATGGATTAAGACACTCATATGAAAAGTAATGCTTAAATTTCAAAATTAATTATTTTATTTTATTTATGCCCTTACAATAAAGTATAATATATGATTGTTTATAATACAAATGCTAAAACATATACACATGGTCAAACAAAATCGCCATTTACTTTTAATGTCGTTTATATATTGTGACTGAGCACTAATCTCTCTTTACATTTCTTTTATCTGTTGTTAAAAACTCAATAACAATCAAAATGGTAATTTGTGATTATGATTTCTCCATTAACTTTATTCGGTATATGCAAATCACCACCAAAAGGTGACTCCGATAATCATAAAACTCTAAACTATATTTATAAAATAAATCCCCGTAAAATCTAGGTAATAAGTGATTTCTGACCATATATACCACCTATGTTTTCACTATTCTTGTTGGGATAATATAATGTCTTAAAGACTTTTGTAATATACGTAATTGTTTTCTTTTATTCAATTTCTTCAATAATTATATTTTGATTTTTTAATTTACGTTATAACGCACCGAGACAATACTGACTAAAATCGAATTCCAAAAAATCACGCAACAACCGTACCGCCGCAACTTAAATTAGTTTTGTTTTCAAATGCCCTTATGTGTATTACCCTTATACTATTCTTCTAGCTCTCTACTTAATTAATTTTGTTTTCAAATGCCCTTATGTGTATTACCATTATATTATTAGGAACATAATTAAATTACTTAAATAGTAAGTTGAATACTTTAAAAATCCTATCAATGTTAGACAAAATTGGCTTTAATTATGACTTATGAAACATGTCTAAGTAGTTAGAACGATATGCTCCTACTATTTGCTACGTGCCTCTTTCTCATTGGATAAATTATCTTAGAATGTCATCAAAGTTTCTACCTACTCTTAACATAATGTGGGTAGCTAATGGTGTTTGTCAATCTTTGCTAAAAAAGCAATTGTTCATACTCTTCGTCTTTCTGATAAATAAATACACCCACTATTAGCCGCAATTATAATTTTTATTGTCATAATAAGTATCATGTGTATAACTCATCTTATCATATTTACATCTTTTGATATATAACCTTTTCCGGAATCCTCTTGCTAACAATTGTAGTTTTTTCTTAATTTTCGGTAGAATCTCAAAATACCATAATAAAAATTATTTTAGGAGCGGGCCTAAAGTGTTAGATATCTGGGTCAAGCGACACATATAAGTTTTTCTAATGTTATATGTTATTAATATTTATTTATTTATTATATACAAGTTATTGTTTTACAACATGTATTCTTTACAATAAAACTCATATGTAAATTATTATTTCTTTACGATCAAATATAAAAAAAAGAAAAAAACTAGATTTTCATCCATATGTTGGTTCCACGTTGTATTTTTCATTGTTTTTTTCGTTTATGTACGATGGATTTCAAAACTTGCTATTTTTCATCCATGGTTTGTGCCAGTTGAGTGGGATTTTAAACGGTGAACATTCGTGTCTTTTTAGGCTTATTTATTTATAAAAAAATTATCCACCCCTTTTTCCTTTTAAACCCTAACCCATTGACAACGCATACCATCTTGTTGCACCTCATGATCCTCTATAAACCTTGATTTTTTGCTTTTATTGCTAAAATAGGTGACTACGAGTGTAAATCTAACTTAAATGTTACTTGGTTAGGCTGACCCTCTAATATGTCAAAAAGCTACTAGGATTACACGTAGTCTTTTAGTATCAATCAAGAAGCATGAAATATAACAAGCATGAAGTATTGAGAAGAAAAACAACAACAATCAAAGACTTAAATAACTATTAGATTTAAATTGGGTGTTATTTATGTTTTATATCTTTAAACTTGTCCAAAAATCATGTAATGGTTTTACTTTATGATCATTGTACATAATATCTTGATCATGAAATGAACACGTTTTGTCCAATTCATCATTCTTTTGTTTCCATGTCTTAATGTTGTTCATATCCATTAGAAACGTAAAACATGGCATTACAAACATCTAAACAGTTTAAACATACCATATCTTATAAACATGCCATGTTTAAAAACATTCACAATACTTTTATGACCAAAATACCATGTAACTTACGACCAAAACACCAATACCAAATAGGACCCGACTCGACCAAAATTCTATGAACAAATTATCTTCATACTACTTAAGTATTAGAGTTTTTTTTTTTAACATTTATAATTAAATGATTTATCCTAAGTATCAAGTAGGATTTGAGGTTATAGCTTCCAACCTTTGTCATCTCTTTAATCATTATCTATTGCTTTAAGGTGACATGAAAAACAAACCTCCTAATTTGTTTTCCAGCGTTAAATGTAGACCTTGATTACCTTATATTTCTCCCTCATAATGTAAATTAAGCACATCACTATCCCTCATGAGGGTTTTAAAGCAAAATCCAAGTCATTTTCTAAAATATTTAAAATTTAACCAATACATTGCATCAACTTATTTATTTTATTAATAAAGCTTGGTCGTAATCAACATATCAACAAAGTTAACCTTACCCTGATCATAACTATTTATTGAGAAATATGTAAATTTTCCCTATGGTGAATTCTAGTGTAAAAATACTAGGCTTCTGCTGTAAAATAAAAATGTATAATAATCTATATCTATACTATAATAATAAGTAAGCCTTTGAGTGTCGATTGCCATTTTCTATAACCTCAATTTTTTTATTTCCCGCTCATATTTTCTCCTCGAACATCTCTTTTAATTAACAAATCAAAGTACTAATACATCTTACTTCACTAATTTTCTTTCCTTTTCAAATGCATAAATAACAATACAAATATTTTCTTATACATTCCCTTTAAACGTATTTAATATCATACATACCTAAACAAAATTTAAAACAACTTTTCATATTTGCTCCATTTGATTTATTTTATTAAAAACACTTTATAACATAGATCATTTTAGTCTTATTTTTTAAACTTCAATAAATTATATTATTTGTTATAAAATTAAATAGTTCACATTTTAATTCCTTTAAACGTGATTATGATCAATTCTCTCCAGATTTAAGTTTCTCAAGTCCATAACGGCTTCTGTCTCTTTAGAAATAACTTCTACATGACTTTGTCCTTATCCCCACCCTTAATGTCTGCAATTTAGTCAAATGGTATCACTTTGTCAAACAGAAGATGAGAAATGTGGTACCTAGCGGGTGTTAGGACCGTTTTCGGTACGGAGTACTAACTGATTTACGTGTGTATCAAACCAAATAGTGCGGAATCCTATTTGATTGACGATCCAATCAGTGAGAACGCAAGTATAATCAATCCAAGAATGAAACTAAACGTTAAGAACGATAGTAGGATGATTTACTGCGATCTATGAACTTGGAACAGGTATTCTAGGGTCTCTGGACGGTTAGGGTATAATTTAGTACGTAGGGATTCGAATTGTTTAGTTTTTCCACGAATTAAGTGGTATTTATATGTTAGGGTTTTCATTCGTGCGACTAAACCATTTGCATGGTTCAATCGTGCGATTGAAGCATGCGGCTGATCCATCCGCACGACTGAAAATTCAGTCGTGCGACTGAAGATTCAGTCGTGCGACTGAGTCAATCTCATATTACAATCGTGCGACTGATCCAGTCTCATGGTTCAGTCGTGCGACTGGTTCATTAGCATGAAGTATTCATGCGTATGGTCCATTAGCATGATTCATTCGCATGAGAACTTCACACGATTAAGTTTAAGCACGTTTCTCAACCATTATTGACTAAGAACTATGTAAACAACCATAAACCTATATAGTTAGTTCAATATGCGTTAACACACAATAATCAATGACATATTAAACATTATAAGCATCACAAACACATTATATTTCATTCATACCCATTCTCTTACATATATGTAAGATATGAAAGACATTTTACATTAAGCTCATAAACTAGGTACATATGTATCTACAGTAGGGAATAATGTTTTACGAGTCATTCGTATGGTCAAAGAAGACGATGGTTTGTGGTCGTGATGAAAAGGTATTCTAAATTCGTACATTCAAAAGGCCGACCACGTGTCATTCATTACCTTGAGAATGAAATGACCCATCTATATCCTATGTTGTTAAGGCGGACCAAATCTGCCGGTTCAATCGTTTAGCTAGGCAATCCAGACGGTCAAGCCAATAAATGTATGAATAACATGGCTGACTCGACGTCATGGTGTCTAGTTCTAAAAGGCATTGTATGTGTCATAGAAAAAGTATTGGTTTTATGAAGCTTCTAATTTACAAATGCCTTTGTATTTTTAGAGATGTGATTAAATAATTTTAAAATAATTTAAAAAATAAAATCTAATGTAATGAATGTGAAAGTCATTTCCGTAAAAGAGTGGGCGAAATATGAATTGTCACCCATTAGCCTAACTCGCATTCTATGTTTCTCTCTCCTCGTAACATCAACCTCTCCTTCTCTTCTATTCTTTTTCTTTTTTTTCTTTAACGACTACTTTCACATCAATCTAACAAACTCCTAATTTTATACACCATAACTAATATAAATTAACATGTCATAAAATGATGATTGAACCGCTTAACCTTAAGGGAGGTAACGACCACAAGTCAGTATAAGTTTTTGCTTTGTTTTTAAGTTATCAAATTACAAGGGTATATATGAAATAATAATATACATGGGCTTATTTTAATTAATTATAACTTTGGATTTGTTTTAGTAGGTTATTGGGTTCTTTTTAGTGAGGTAAAAGTTTGGCTTGTGTGGATACCAAATATATAGTGGAACAAAGAAGTTGGATGATGTTTTATAATAGTTTGAATGCTAACATTATAATTTTTTTTGAGGCATCAATATGTGTTACAAATTTAATCTAAGTGTTTTACACGTCAAAGGTCAGTGGCACCATTGAACGCACTATTGTAAATGTTTGACGCGCTATTATAATTCAATAATTTTTTCTAAGTGTTACATGTTAAGCATCTAGAATAAGTGTCTCATGTCGTTGATCCCTTACAATACAGACATTATGCCAAAACCCATATCAACGGTAACATATACATTGTAAAACATTTGCGTTTAAGGTTGTTTCATTTAACCAAATCACTTTTTATATCACCTTAATGCAAAAGATAATTCAACAATAATCTGCTTAGTAGTCCAACGGTAATGGTTAAAAAATTCTTTAGAGAAAACCAAGGTTTAGATCTGGTATAGGGTAGATTAGAAGTTATCGTGATTTAGGTGTAAAAGTATATCAGCGTTCTTTAAAAAATTGTTCGACACACCATGATCTTTTTAGTCGTTATAATAAGTAATTAAGAGGGTGACAATTTTTATATATAAGTTATTTCATTGTCTAACACATGATATGAAGATAGAGTACTAGAGAACTAAAGCCATGCTGGATTCTTGAGATGAGTAACAACAGCTTTAACTTGCAGATAATTATTAAGGCTATAAATCCCCTTTTCTCTACCATGCCCACTCATCTTGTAACCACCATAAGGAATTGCAGCATCAAACACATCGAAACAGTTGATCCACACGGTTCCAGCTTTCAACGCTCGGGTTATGTATTAGCAGTATCAAGATTTTGTGTAAAGACACCAGCAGCTAGTCCAAATGAAGTTGCATTTGACCTTCGAATGACCTCGTTGATATCCCTGTTTTATTATAAACCAATTAATAAACGCGAACGAAATATAAAGAAGAAAAAAATACTAGGGATGATTTACAACTCACTTGAATTTTAGAATTGTCTGTACTGGTCCAAAGATTTCATCTTTTGCTATTAGCATGTCATCCTGTTTGGAATAAGAAGCAAAAGATTATTTATATTTGATTAAAATGAAACTAAACAAAAGAAAAATTCTCATGGTGGTTGAAAATGCACCTGAACATTTGAGAAAACAGTAGGTTGGATATAATATCCATTAGAGCCAAATCTTTGGCCTCCAGTTTCAAGGGTAGCACCACTGTCAACCCCAGATCTTATATACTTCAAGATCTTATCAAATTGGTCAGAATCAACCTGCAGGATGGACAATATCACAAAAGAAAATCAATTTTGTGATTCCATTTTGTTTTTGAGTAACTATTAACAGGCAATACCTGAGGACCTTGTTCAACACCCTTTTTAAATGGATCACCAACCACACGTTTTAAAGCACGGGCCTTTGCTTTCTCAAGAAACTCATCATAAACGCGTTCATGCACGAATGTACGCGATCCAGCACAGCAACATTGGCCCTGCAAACAAAACCAAAATCATTTTCAGATCATGAAGTTTATGCGTGAATTGTGATATTATACATAACGAAGATGCTGTTAAATAAACCTGATTGTAGAACAGAGCTGTATGTGCAAGATCAACAGCTTCATCAACATTGGCATCCTCACACACAATGAAAGGTGACTTCCCACCAAGTTCTAAAGTCACTGGTTTTAAATTGCTTCTTGCAGCCAATCCAAGAACGGTTTTACCCGTCTCAGTGGATCCCGTAAAAGCAAGCTACATATAGTTTATTAAAGAACACTGATATAAATTCACAGATAATATTTGATGTTTATAAGCTTCAATCCTTGCACCAACCTTATCGACATCCATATGACTAGCAAGAGCAGCACCTGCAGTGGGGCCATAGCCAGAGACAATATTCAACACACCAGGAGGAAGCCCTGCCTGTTAATCAAGATGATTATAAACATTACTAATTGGATATTACTGAAAGAAGTGTGATGTTAACTGTTAAAATTGTATTAATATTACCTCATGGAAAAGCTTTGACACATACAGTGCAGACAATGGTGTCTGTTCAGCAGTTTTAAGTACCACAGTATTGCCACATGCTAAAGCAGGCCCAACCTGTTGGAAGATCATAATCAAGACAATCCTAAATCATATGACTTAATGTTTATCTAGAGTCAGATTAGAAAAGTCAAATGTGTAAATTAGGAGTGAATTAAAGGGTTAATTATGTTAGTTTTGTTCGTTGATAACCGTCTATTGTAAGGGTATAAATACCCATCTTGTACAACATTTGTAGTGTGAAATTTTCATTGTGTTTTATGTGTGTAATTGTGTTCTTGTTTGACTTTGTTCTTTCCACTGAGTCACTGCACAATCTGTGCATACTCACAGCCATGTTCATCCACATAATCATGATCCTATTCTAAATGATCAGGGCCTCAACACAACCTTCCAAGAATACATTAGAAGAGGGAAATTCCATGGAATGATTTGGCCCGCGACACCTATCGGTTCATGAAGGGTCTCAACATGACGAGGTCCATCAGCCTGAATTGTGAGCCCATGGATTTTATCAGCCCAACCTATCAATTAGTAACACCAGAACCAAGATGGTTAACTTTTCAATTGTGCCAATATTTCTACATCCACCATTGCTTACCAGCATAATAACGAAACAGTCGAATGAACTGCGGTATTTCATCTGTTGTCGCCTGTTCATACGGCTTCCATTGTCCCAAACTTCAAGAGCTGCTATTTCATCAGCATGCTTCTCAACCAAATCAGCAAATCGCAACAGTATCTTAGATCTTTCCTGTTAAAGTATAAAACAAGTGTTAAATGATGTACCAAAAAATCACTAACTAACTGAAAGAACAGTCAAAGAATAGGCTTACATAAGCAGTCATTCTAGGCCATGGGCCCTCGTCGAACGCTTTGCGCGCTGCAGACACTGCGCGATTAACATCTTCTATGTCCCCTTCAGCAACATTGGCGATCACTTGCGCTGTTCTCGGATCCAGGGTTGGAAAAGTCTTCCCTGAATCAAAGATGGTCAATGTCAATTCTTAACATTTTAACAACATATTATTCGATATTCACACAAGTCGAGTTACCCGACGCCGAATCCACAAATTGTCCATTGATAAGGAGTTTGGTGTGTTCAATCTTGACTGGTGGAGTTATGGTTCCTCTAAATCAGCAGCTGTACAAAGCCTACTGATGCTAGTGACTCTGCCTGAATGATGCAAATGATGGTCAAAGTCAATCTTGATCTCAATAACAGTATGCAAAAAATGTGAACAATCAACACACAATCAGATAATTGGCATATTTACAAATAGACTATCATGTTGTTAGACCCCAAAAGTGTTTTTTTCCCAATAATACATGATCCAACTAATGCAGTATGCATGTAGACAAAACTAAGAACTTAAGAGAAAACTCTATATGCATGACAAAACAACAATATACAACGATTCGTGTATGAAGTCGAAAACAGTTCGTTTTACGCATGGATCGTAGGAGAGTTGGCACGTAAGAAGAAGAAAGAAGCGATGACAATCTCCGAGAAGCCATTTTTCTGCAGGAATGGAAGATCACAGGCTATTCACTCCTTACTACTAGAGTAAATAAATTCGCTGGTCTAAAATAATGATACAAACAATAAAAACGTGCTCATGACATAGATCTATGTAAAGGATAATGTTCCTTTTGTACTTTTAGATGATGGAGTGTTCTAACTTTTAAGGGTGCAAGTAACTATGTTAAGAGTACACTGATATAACTTTCTTGTAAGTAATAATAACCAATGTTTTCAGAATCGAATGAACATCGAATCAAACGTCATACTGGTTCATTGGTTGAACCGGATTTATGAACCGGAAGAATGCATAATTAGCTTTAACTTTTCAATGATATAAAAACTTAGAGTTTTGAAATTATGACACTAATCTAACAACTTGAATTTTAAAACATACATAATTTTAACTATATATATATTCAATACTATTTAATGTTTTTTTAAACCAAGTAATTGTATATACACAATGAGTAAAAAAAATATTATTATCAAAACAATTACTGATAGCAATACCGATACTTTGCTTTAAAAGTAGAATTAATTATTGTTGAGTTACTTTTCACTACTATTGAATATATGAAAGGGGTATGACAAAAGTCTTCATCATATTTTATAGTCTTTTACATTTTTCATTCTCGGATCATCTTTTCCCCCGTATCCTTCATATCTCGTTTGAACAAATATATATCTATCCATTCTAATAAGTAATAAAATAGTAGCTAGGGATGTTACATAGCAACACCACATTTATTCTTAACAAAATCCGTTTCTCTTTCATATTAAATAACTATATTAAAAATTGATTATATTATTTAATTCTTTTATTGATTAAAAATTATTTTTTTTTTAAATTATGAAATAGATCTTTTTATTGATGTTTGTTTCTAGAGAAATAAGTTTTATAAAAAGATTTTTTTCTAAAACAACATACCTTTTTTAAAACATGAAAATATTAAAATGTTTTTTTTGAAATGAAATCTTTAACTTATTTTCAGAAAAAACAAAAAAAATTAAAAACAAAATTTTAAATAATTGATATCACTATTTTATTGATTATAGTCATTACTAATACATAATTTAAATCGTATATTATTTTATAATTATAAAATTATATTTTATTTAATATTTTATTTATTAAACTCGTATAATATACAGATTTAATACAGGTAGTTATATATCAAAAGATCAAGAGACCTTATCCGATTTAAATAAGTTTTTATATAATAGGCATATAATTATGGGGACGTGTTAAAGCATACCACCGCTCCGTTTTATTTGCGATGCATTAAATTTAAAGTTATCAAGGGTGTGTACTAGAAATTTAATGAGTTGGGTAAAGTTTTAACCAACCACCCCTTGATAATTCAATATCTTCAAAGATATCGATTTATGCAGTAATAATATAACTTAAAGAATATAACACATTATTTTATTAGATATATAAAGCATATGAGATGATAATTAATTTAAGATACCATAAATAGTAAGAATAATTATTTTATTTATTGCATAAGATATGATCATTTTTAAAAGTAAAATAGTATTTATAATATTATTTACATATAATCACTCTAACTAGTTACATAATTACCTTAAACTTACTAGTACTTACAAAAAAGTTTATAATATTTAACAATAAACAAAAAAAAACTTAATTTGTTTAAGTTTCAGCTATAATTTTTAATCTATTGTATTTAAAAACTTTCTGAGACTAAAATCGTATTTTGTATATTTTATAAAAAATTTGGTGTAAACTTTTTACTGAACTAATCTGTATTTTGTGAATTATAATAAGTTAATACGTAAATATACAAGTAGTCATGTAAAACCCATTTATTTACAATATGAGTTACATAACAGACTTTTATAAATATACTATAATAATAATAAAATATTAAAAACATATGTTAGACGTAAAATATCATCATGTCACATTATACAGACACCAAATTAAAAGATGTATAAGAAAGTCAAATGAAGACAATTTTGACTTTTATTTTCTGTTTTATCCGCACTTGGCTCGCCTTTCTCTACATCTAATTTCCCAAATTAAAAACCAAGTCGTGGACTTTCAAATATAGTTAATTATTGGGTCAGTAACTAGAAAATAATATTATCTAAATTAGCTTCATATATTCTTTGAATACTTTGTTAAAGAAAAAATATTTTTGCTTGAGTTTGTATTGTTAGCTTCTTGGAATTTGAGCTTTTAAAGTAAGAACCATTCTAAGAAGAGATTAAGGTAGAAAATATTATTTTTAGAAACAATCAAATAATTTTATATTAAAAATTTATATATTTTTTCTTTTATCTTTATATATAAAATTTCATATTTTATTTTTAAACTAAGAAAATAGTAGAAGTTGTTCTTTATATTTTAAAAAAATTATAAGTTTTGTCATTTTTACTAATGCATTTATTTTGTCTGTTAAATCATGTGTTTATACGAGGCTTAATTGCATCCAGAGAAAAAGAGTACCTGAAGTGATTGTTGTGAAATTTTGTTGGTGAATGATGATAATGATGATGAAGATGGTGGTGGATGATGATGGATGATGGTGGAAGTGGTGGTTGAAGATGATGATGATCTTTAATGGTGGTGTAATTACAAAATTTTAAAATTGTAACTTGGGCCCTACTATTTAGGATTTAACATACAAGAGCATTTACAGTAAATTTTTTTATATGAGTGCGTGCTTTAAATTATAAGAGATGATTGTAAGTGAAAAAAAGAAAAGACTTATGGGGTGTATCTTGTTTTCTTATATTTGAGAAACCTAGATACAACTCTTATAGTTTTTAATATTTTTTGAATTGGTTGTAAGTAAAAAAGAAAAAATATAATCATAGAGTTATAGAAAAATATTATTTAGAAAGAGAAAAAAAATAATATTTTTAATGTAAACATATGAATGAAAATGAAAAAAAGCGAGTGTGAATGCTTTAAAGCTAACATTCAAAAATAGAAATAATGAAACTTGCAACTTTTATAAAAAATAAAATAAAATTTTTGTTATTTATTTAGTTTAACCAGGTATAAAACTTGAAATTTGGATGGAAATAAATGAGAGAAAGTGTAATTTGTTTAAAAGTATTTAACAAGTAACATGCAAAAAAATATATATCAAAATACTTTATTTTAAACGTATATCTTACCATAGTTTCATGAAATGCCTATACTTTGCCAAGGAGTATATGTACTTCTTGAATCACTAGAGAGGGGTTAACATTTTCAATTCTATTATGCTATTCTTCTCGTGTATGATTGGATGACATGTGTACGCATGAGAAAATTTCATATATGTATATATAAGTTCGTCTTTTTTACTATTGATTAATTGACTGTATATTATCTAATTTACTATCTTCTTTAAGAAGTAAATAAGGTTCTAACTTACCCTATCTTTTCCTTTTGTTACCTAATATATTAATCATTTGTTGTATGACAAAATAATTTATTATTACAACGATCTATTATAACTTATAAATGATTAAAGTATATAAAGAAAAGCGAATACCACCAACGACAGTTGGAGGTTATTGTCATGATTATACCCATGATAATGGACATTTGACTATCCGATCTCATAGTTGCTTGACTAAACATTATATGTTAGTTTAAAGATTTGATGGTTTTATATTGTTCATTTTGTTAGAAGTGTTGTAAGCTAAAGCTTTGTTATCGATATTAGAGAGCATAGCATATAGATTTTGTAGATTTGAATTTTTAGGCTTGCAAAAAAGCCTTGTTGGTTATTTTATGTCAACAAAAATAATAAGTATTACAGTTTTTATAGTGTTTGGGTTAATAAGTATTACAGTTTATTGGATTTTATAGTGTTTGGGTTACATACGAGTTTTACAGATATTTGTATAAAGGTTATGATGGGTTAGTAAGGTGCACAAAGGTGGATATCTGATTTTTGAAGCTTTAATCATCTAAAACACACGTCAAGCACCACCTTAAATTTAGTAGAATTCTTGCTATACTTTCACGATGCCATTGCCATTTGTTCAATTTTGTGTGTTTTGGTAACATGTACGAGTTCTCATGCTTTCTGCCGGCTAACAGGGTGAGCAACGTAATGGAGTCCTTGGGATGGACGAAGTGAGTAAGAGCCTAGACCATAGCGGCTTTAGAGACTTCGTTCTCGAATTTAACTGTGATGAAAATGTTCTTTGGAAGGTTTTTCTTTTTTGATTAACTGTGATTTACCCATTACCATTAGCATTCAAGGATTATGGTAATATTGAACTTTTTTTAGTCTAACCTTTTTGTATGTAATAGTTATTAATAATTAGTCTAACTAAACTACATATTGACTAGAAATATTATTCTCCTACATGATCTTGAATTTTAATGGAAGGGAAGCTAGCAAGGTGATTGTGTAAATAATGCTATTAAAGATTACATCGAGGTGGCAATTGATGCCAGGGGACAGCAGGCAGCAATGTTCCTCTTTGTAAAAGAGAAATTCAATTTAAGGTTTTTAACAATTTTATCACTTTGAGACTTAGCATATGGTATAAGTTGAAGTGTATCATAAGTTGGTCCTTTTTATGAAGTCTAACTTTATTTTACAAATTAGTTCTTATTAGAGCTTAATATGTTTGATCGTTTGTTAAATTTGTCATTTCATGTTGTTATTACAGCCATGCCATCATTAGTATTTTGAATGCTATATATTATACAAATGGTATCATCAGCTATTGTGACATGTTGTTGTGCCATTATGGTTCTTCATTGGAATTACAGTCACTACGAAATGTTTTGTAGTTTGGATCGTGGTAGAATTCCCTACGCAATGCGCAGCGGGGAAAACCCTAGTTTTAGTTAAGAACTATGTGAATCAAATATCACATATACATTTTGCTTCAACTTTAACATATAAGGAGGTTATGTAACAAACTCATAATTTTTTTCTAATATATCTTTCACGTACTACAGATAAGTGTTTATGTTATTCTTATAGCTCTCTGTTTAAGTTAAATTTGTTTTCAAATACTCTTATGTGTATTACCATTATATTATTAGGAAATGAATTAGTTAAATAGTAAGTTGAATATTTTAGGAATCCTATCAATGTTACAAAAGCTTGGCTTAATTTATTTCGACTTATGAAACGTGTCTAAGTAGTTAAAACGATACTCCTGCTACTTGTTGTGTGCCGCTTCCTCATTGGATAAATCATCTTAGAATGTCATCAAAGTTTCTACCTACTCTTAACATAATATGGGTAGCTAATGGTGTTTGTCAATCTTTACTCCAAAAGCAATTGTTCGTACTCGTCGTCCTTCTGATAATAATGTACACCCCCTATTAGCCGTCATTATAAGCTTTATTGTTATAATAAGTATCATGCGTATAACTCACGTCATCATATTTACATCTCTTGATATATCGTCTTTTTCGGAATCCTCTTGCTAATAATTTGTAGTTTTTTTAATGTGGTAGAATGTCAAAATACCATAATATATATCATTTTAGGAGCGGACCTAAAGTGTTGAATATCAAGGTCAAGTGACACGTATAAGTGTTTTCTAATGTTATATGTTATTCAATATCCTTTTATGTATAATATCAAGATAATTGTTTTACAACACGTATTCTTAACAATAAAACTCATATATAATTTATTATTTCTTTACAATGAAATTTAAAAAAGATAAAACTTTCGTCTATATGTTGGTTCCACGTCGCAACTTTCATTCCTTTTTTCCCGTCTATGTATGACTGATTTCAAAACTTGTCATTTTCATCCACGGTTTGTGCCATTTGAGTTGTATTTTAAATGGTGAACATTCATGTCTTTTTAGGCTTATTTGTTTATACAAAAAAATTATTCACCTATTTCCCCTTTTAAACCCTAACCCATTGACAATATTGCATATCACTGTCATCAACCAATAACAATCATCAAACTCTGTTCTTGTTGTTTGCCATCCTTTATTTGCACCTCATGAACCTCTATAAACATTGATTGTTGCTTTTAGTGTTGAAATAGGTGGCCAAGAGTGTATATTCAACCTAAATTTTACTTGGTTTTGCTTGAGTGAATTACGAAAAACAATTTATAGGGAAGGAGTTCTCTATTTGTTGGTTGGGCTAACCTTCTAATACGTCAAAGAGCTATCGAGATTACACTTAGACTTTAAAAATCAATCACGAAGCATGAAATATAACAAGTATGAAGTATTAAAAAGAAAAACAACAGTCAAGAATCAAAGACTCAAATAACTATTAGAATTTAATTGTGTATTTTTTTATGTTTTATTATCTTTAAACTTGACCAAAAATCATGTAATGGTCTAAATTTTTGATCATTGTACCGAATATTTTGCTCATGAATGAACATGTTTTGTTCAATGCATCAGTGTTACCTTTACATGTTCATATCCATTGAAAACACAAAACATGGCATAACAAGCATCTAAAGGCTTTAAACATACCATATCTCATAAACATGTCATTTTTAAAAGTTTCACATGAATGTGATGACCAAAATACCATGTAACTTACATACCATGACCAAAACACCAATACCAAATAGTACCATATTCGACTAAAATTCTGTGAACAAAATTATCTTCATACTGCTTAAGTGTTAAGATGTTTTTTTTCTTTTTTCAACATTTATAATTAACTGATTTATCCTAAGTCTCAAGTAGGATTTGAGGTTCTAGCTTTCAACCTTTGTCATCTATTTAATTATTATCTTATTGCTTTAAGGTGACATAAGAAACAAACCCTAATTTTTTTTCAATGTTCAATGTAGACGTTGATTACCTTATGTTTCTCTCCCATAATGCAGTAAGTTAAGCATATCACTATCATTCCTAAGGATTTTAAACCAAAATTCAAGCTATTTTCTGAAATTCTTGAATTTTAACCAATATATCGTATCAACATATTGATCTTATTAACAAGAGCTTGGTCGTAATCAACATATCAACAAAATCAACCTTACCCTAGTCATAACTACTTTTTAAGAAATGTGTAAATTCTCCCCATGATTAACTCTAGTGTAAAATTACTAGGCTTCTGTCGTAAAATAAAGATGTATCATAATCTATATCTATACTACAATAAATAGTAAGTCTTTTGAGTGTCACTTCTCATTTTTATATAACCTTGATCTTTTTTATTTCCTGCTCATATTTTCTCCTCAATCATCTATTTTGATTGACAACTCTTATATATATATATATATATATATATATATATATAATATATATATATATATATATATGTAACATCCGCTAATTTTCAAAATCATAAACCCAAACCCGTACTCATTTTGAACTTCCATTATTAAATTATTTTAATAATTTTAATGGATCAAATTTATGGATATAAATATATTTTTTCATGAAGTTATAGAGTTTTTATTAATGATTTTACAACAAACAACTAAATGGAAAAGACTTATTACAACTTATAATGTGATCAAATGAATTTTAATTAACTTATAAAGTTTTATTAGTAATTATGAATTTTAAATATTGAAAATAAATAATCAAATGATAAAGTTGACAAGTTTTATAAAAGTTATAAAGATTAACAAATAAATAACCTGATTGCTTATTCAAATTGGCTTTATAAAGTCTATAAAGATTTAATAAAAAAGTTTTTTAATTAAATTTAGAGTTTAAATTGTAATTATTATATTTAATTTTATATTTATAATTATAATCATAACCCCATTTTGAAAAACTTATAACTCACCATTAATACTATTCATAACCCCCTCCTAACATAAACTATAAAAGCAAACTTTAGGTCTCACTTTTCATTTGCTCATTCTCTAAAAATCTCACACACAAACCTTTCATCATCCTTTGTTTATAATCAATTTCAAGAATTTTCTCTTACAAGTAGTTTCAAGAATTTTCTAATGGGTAATCTTATATTGCTTATATATTATGAATTTTTATATTCTTTCAATCATCCTGACATCCAATTGTTTTCATGTTTTTACTTTTATTCTTTCTTCTACCAAATCTCTTTTAATTTAATTATTATCATTTGATTATTAACATTCTAACATTCACTAACCTTCTAACATTTGATTATTAACCTTCTAATATTCACTAACCTTATAACAATCATTAACATTCCTAAATCAAGTTAACAACACACTAATGTAAACAAAGAATCCTGTTTGTATATAGACGACTATGTCGCCACATTCGGTTATTCCACAAAATTATTTCTCTAATTGAGGGCTATGCCGAAGTCTTGGAATATTTTTTTGTATAACTCAAATGAAGTCTAATATATCATATATCGACATAATAAATTTGTTCTAATCCGTATCATGCTTTAAATATTTTAAAAGTGTACATAAATATTTTACTATAATTTTAACAGAATATAGTCTAACTTCAACTGACCATAACTTGGTGATAAAAAAATAAATTTGATTAAAATCAGACTCCAACATTAAGTTCATCAAATAACCTTTTCAACGACAGTCTATACGTCTTCAAACTCAATCAGACGACTTAACAAAAGCCTTCACAAGATAAGTGCGTATTTCAACACCTTCTGTCTTGTGCTGCTGTTTTGACTTATTTACGGGTCTTTTCATAAACATGTTTCTAAACAAAAGTTGTCCGTAAACTCTGAACTAGTCAACTATAAATTTTTATAATTTTATGAAACGTTTTCTATTTTTAAAACTGTTTAAATATGTACCAAACATTCTGTTCAGAATCTAAATTGATACAATAATCCTTTCCTAACCAACCTTTTGTTTTTTTGGTATTCTCTAAACGTCCTAACTTCATGTAATGAATTCCGACCTTAAGTTATTGTTTATTTTTTATCCTTTAAGATATCATCTTGACTCTTGAACATCCAAACTTCCTTATGTACTTTACAACCATCATTATACAATGTGAGTTTTCATGCCCCTTTTTACTTTATTTCACACTTTTTGGGGTGAAACATGTTAACCTTATCAACTTACACTTATAAACTTTTTATACTTGTAACACATATACAATTCATCTTTACTTTTGGTCATGGTTATTTGTATTATTGTGAGTGTTATATGAGATACATTATATGTTGACAATCATTAACTATTAGCTCGGCGACATCATAGATCTATGGGCCTGACAAGCCTATTTGGTGATAAAGCCGATGTATTGCCGGCTCTTGATGATGTATGACTTGTTCATCATGGGAACCAAGTACACTTAGCTAATCGTTATAAACTTATAATCTTAATCTTAGTCAAGGTTTGATTGTAGCTATACGTGTTCTATAAACTTGCATAATTCATAACCATTGACATGAATTGCTACTTGTAAATCTTTTATATATGTATGTTTAACCCATGGAAACTCACCAACTTTTAAAGTTAACCATTTATTTTTTAATATATTTCAGGATTGCTACTTGAGGAACTCTTTTTGCTCATATAGGACTTGGACTTAGTTTAATTAAACATCTTATGTTGTTGTTTATATCTTTGTTGTATTGTAACGACTTAATTGTCTTGTATTGTTCAATGAAAAATGGTATTTAATATTATTCCAACTTATTTAGTTCATGTGCTATGAATAATCGTTTTACATTCGTCCGGCCGATGGTTCCACCGTCGGTCGGGGTGTAACAATATACATGTAAATTACTACTATATCTTACATCACTAATGTTCTTTCCTTTTCAAATGCATAAATAACAATACAAATATTTTTCTAATACGTACCCTCTAAACTTATTTAATATCATATGTACCTAAACGGAATTTGAAACATCATTTCATATTTGCTCCATTTGATTTATTTTACTAAAAACACTTCATAACATAGATCATTTTACTCTTATTTTTTAAACTTCAGTAAATTATATTATTTATTATAAAATTAATTATTTCATGTTTTAATTCCTTTAAAGATGATTATGCTTCAATTCTCTCCAGATTTAAGTTTCTTAATTCAATAACAACTTCTGTCTCTTTAGAAATAGCTTCCACAAGACTTTGTCCTTACCTCGACCTTTAATGTCTTCAATTTGATCAAATGGTATCATGATATTATGATGTTTATTTATCCAACCAGCATATACACAAGTTTCTAGCATAGTTTTAAATAAATACATTGCAGACGTTTATGAGTTCAACTAAAAACAATACAAACAACTTTACATGTGTTCATCATAAAACTTCAACCGGATCGAAGTCTTCATCACAAGCTCGAATAAACAAAGAACTAGAGTCATTCCTCTTGTGATCAAAGGCAACAACTTTACTTTAATTGAGTTATTAATCGTTCAAAATCATACCTATTAGGTGTGATTTTTCTAGGCAATCGATCGTCAAACCTTAGTGACAAAAACGAAAGTAGGATGGTCTTTTAGAGTCCGAGATAAAAAAAGAACAAATGTTAGAACTGTGTTGTGTATGGAGGAGGGAGGGGGAGACTTGACTCTTTAGTGCTCCTCAATGTATAAGGAAAAATAAAAATATATAGATATAGTTGGAGTTTTTTTGTTAAAATGGTGTAGTTGGAATAATTATTTACAAAATGACGTAGTTAGTAAAATATTTATTAAAATAATGTAGTTTTTAAATTTATTGTTTCTTCCTCTTAATTTCACCTTAAAAATATATTTTTATTTACAATGTTATATAATACCTTTAGGGATAATATCTTTAAATTCTTAGAAATGTTTATTATGGGACCTTTTTTATGAAATAGTTTCTAATTTCTAATTTCTTTCTAAAACTAGAAGAACAATGTTTTTAGATGTTTGATTATTGTATTAAAATATAATTTTTTTGGTTTCTTTTAAAATTTTAAACTCAATTTGTAATTATTTTTGTTTCTTACGTTCTTTTACACTTATATAGTACCGCTTTTCCAGATTTTTACTTTTTTTACTCATGTGACATTTTGTTAGTAATTTAATATATTTCATAACTATATCAATAAAATACATATTAAAAATAACATATCTCGGCTTTTCTTTTTCAAGGTTTTGCTTACAATAAATTGTTTAATTTAATATTTTGATAACTATAGAATAAGCTACTTGAAAAAGATTTTCTTTTTCTAATGTTATGTAATACTTTTAGTGAGGGGATCTTGGAGTCTTAAGTTATGGTTAATACCATCTGTACTAAATTCAAATTTTTGTATATGTTTTTGGGATTAGTGTTGCAAATGAACCAAACGAACACGAATAAGGTGTTGTTCATGTTCGTTCGTTAAGAAATAAATTTGTTCATGAACTGTTCACAAACACTTACCAAACGAGATTTTTTATTCGTGTTTATTCATTAAGAAAAATGAACATGTTTATGAACTGTTTACGAACACTTACCGAACGCAAATGAACACAAATAAAATCAAACGAACACAAACAACTGTTCATGAACATGACGAACACAAACAACTGTTCATGAACATGACGAACACAAACAACTGTTCATGAACATGACGAACACAAACAACTGTTCATGAACATGACGAACACAAACAACTGTTCATGAACATGACGAACACAAAAAAGCTCATGAACATAAACAAATACAGATAATCATGGATTTATTTTAAAATAAAATTTATATTTTTTATTACAAACATTACACAAAATCAATAAAAAAATAAATAAATATCAAAAAGTACTATGGAATTGTCATAAAAATAACTGATACAAAAATTAAGAATATAAACGAACACCTTAACGAACGTTAACTTTAACGAACATAAACGAACACATTATCGAATGTTCACGAACATAAATAAACGAGCGTGGCTTGTGTTCATGTTCGTACGTTTTAACTAAATGAACAGAAATTTATTGTTCGTGTTCGTTCATTTACTAAACGAACTTCCCACCGAACGGTTCATGAACTGTTCACTGAACGTTCAATTCGTTTGCAGCCCTACCTGGGATGATACAAAGTTATCCCCCGATTAGTCACCATAGTCGAATGTAATCTTATATATTTAACAATGTTTTTTAATTGAGCTTATTATGTATGTTATAAAATAATTAAATTCAAAACCTTGAAAAAAAAACGCGAGAGATAATTTTTACTTATACGTATAATATTTATATAGTTATAAAATAAATATATTAAATTAAGAACAAAATCTCATCAGAGTAAAAAAAGGTAAAATCTGGAAAAACATTACAATATCAACTGTAAAAGACCAAAAGAAACGAAAACATTTACATTTCAATTTAAATAAGTTAAACGAAACCAAAAAAGTTATATTTTAATACAATAGTCAAACATTTAAAAACACCATTCTTATAATGTTAGAAAGAAATTAGAAACTATTTCTAGAAAACTAAAAAAAAGTTTCGTAAAAAAATAGTTCTAAAAAATTAAAGATATTATCCCTAAAGATTTTATATAACATTAACATTAAAATTTTCTTTTAAGTAGCCAATGAAAATAAAAAAGAAAAACAATAAAACTTTAAAACCACCTACAGTATTTTAGTAAATATTATTTTAACTACACTATTTTAATAAATAATTTTTTTAGCTATATTATTTTGAAAAAAAAAAACTGGATATAGTTGCATGCTTGGATCTTGAAAACTAAAATAATAGTTTACTCTAAAGAAAAAGAAAAAGAAGCGCAAACAGTGCAACTTCAAAGCTTTAGTTCGCGTGGCATCATCTCTCAAACAAAGCTTTCAACTTTTCATTCATTGGAACTTTGAGTGATGTTTTTAATAGTGTCACTGCCACCTTTGATCCTCTTTGCTTCTTCACTATATAATGCATTTATTCACTAATCTTTACCCACTAATCAATATCTTTCACTTTTTCCCCCTTTCATTATCTCCTGCAAATTCGCTATTTATAAAAGGGTCTGATTCTCTAATCATATTATCCCCCCAATCTTCACCACACCTCTTCATTTAGGGTTTCAGCCTCTGAACCAGAAGGTGTGCATCTTCAAGTTTTTAAGGTGTGTAGCAAATCTTGATATGTTTTATTACACATTGTGTTGTTGGGATATTTCAATCTGTTCTGCTTAAGTCCAAATGCTATAGCTTTATTGGATTTTAGATTAGGGTTTATTATTAATAATATGAGTTGGGTTTTAATTCTTGAGGTAAAAAGACATGTTTTGTTTAGTGTGATAAGTTTATGATATATGAAATGATGGATTTTAGAGAAGAAAGATGGGTTTCTAGGCATACCCATGTGAAAATGTCATGGTTGAAATATGAAATCCACAAGAACTATGAATCCTCTGGTTCTTCATCATCAATTTCACCATCATTTAGTATTACAGTTCATAATTCAGCAAACCCTACATCTTCTTCAGGTAGTAAGATTAGCCCAGCTATTCTTTTCATTGTTATAATCTTGGCTGTCTTGTTTTTCATATCTGGTTTGCTCCATTTGCTTGTGAGATTGTTAAACAAATACCACACATCATCGAATCCCAATCGATCTAACCGATACCCAACTAGTTCTACCTCTGATACACTTCAAAGACAGCTTCAACAGCTTTTTCTTTTACATGATTCTGGCTTAGATCAAGCGTTTATCGACTCGTTGCCTGTTTTCTTTTACAAAGAGATTGTAGGGGCAAAAGAGTCGTTTGATTGTGCAGTTTGTTTATCTGAATTCGTTGAATCAGATGAATTAAGATTGCTCCCCATCTGCAGCCATGCTTTTCATATAAAATGTATAGATACATGGCTTCAATCGAATTCAACATGTCCTCTTTGCAGAGATACCCTTTTTAACCCTGGGATATCCTTAGACAACCCGATTTTTGAATTTGATGATATGAGGGAAGCAGATGAGAATGGATCAGTTGCTGGAGAAAAGATGGTTGAACATGAACAAATCATTGCTGAAAAAGGGGTTTACATGGTTAGGCTTGGGAAATTTAGAAGATTAATAGAAGGTGAAAAGGAAAGAGGGGAGACTAGTAGCAGAAAACTGGATGCAAGAAGATGTTTTTCAATGGGTTCATATGAGTATGTTGTGGGTAATACGAGCCTCAAGCTGGCTTTGAACAACAAAAAAGACCGTTTGCAAACAACGATTGTAGAAGGTGAAGAAGGGAATGGAAATTCAAAAGTTAGTGATGATATGGAGGGAAAGAAGATCGGTATTGGGGCAAAAACCGATAGTTATTCAGTTTCCAAGATTTGGTTATGGTCTAAAAAGGGGAAATTTACAAGTTCTTCAGAGAATCAAATGCATAATCCATCTTCAGTTGACATGGAATTACCTTGGATGGACAGAAGGCAAGGTACATGAAAGAATTTGGTTCATTTTGATCTTATCTAGTATTATAATTATTAATTAGTAGTTCTTTATAATGATACTATCCAGTTGTTTTGGTTTCAAATTGTTCAAGAGTTCCTTACAAAAGAAAGTTTTATGGGTATAGAGCAAGTCAAAATGATAACTTTGTAGTTGAGTGGCTTACATGTACAAAGTACAAACCCTAAGAAATCTAAATGATACTAGACATGATTTTAAAGATTGAAACTGTGGTTCTGGTACAGTCTTGTGGGTTTCTTAGATTATCCTAAATTTC
Organism: Flaveria trinervia; assembly: GCA_025506515.1. Classification (NCBI taxonomy): domain Eukaryota; kingdom Viridiplantae; phylum Streptophyta; class Magnoliopsida; order Asterales; family Asteraceae; genus Flaveria; species Flaveria trinervia. The sequence goes on from CM046450.1 coordinate 8,423,650, forward strand.
CTTGTAAAAAACTTTGATTTTTAATGGGTTTGAAGCAAGAACTTCATAGTAGCATAATATTGTCAAAGATTGATACTTTATAGTTGCATGCCTTACTTCTTGAAACCTTGATCAAGAATAAAGTGATAATCAAAAATCAAGTTTTTTTGTTATATGTTAAGATTTCAAGAAGAAACATCTGTAAAACCAAGGATAGCAATGGCCCAATTGTAAAATTATGTCTTATACCCAGTCCCAAACCCGTCTAATAATGTTACTCATGAGTTTCATGCAAGGTATATTTGTTTATGATCTTATATGGTTGAAAATGACCCATTAAGATTCCTACTACTCGAAACTTAATCTTAAACTCACTTAAAACCAACTTGAAATAGCAAACACTCAACTACGCTTCTAAGAATTCAATGTTCAATAGTTATAATAATTTCAAGCTTTTGATATATAAGGCTTCAACGACAGTGAAAAGGTATGTGAGCAGGTGATATCAACTAATACTATACACGCGCCACACTCATGAAAAGTTTTGTAACTAATCTCATAACTGAACGCATGTCTTTCAAGCTTTCTTGTCGTGTTCGGTTTTTCTGCCAATTGCATGTAAAAAACTATTGTGACTTCATGATTAAGATTATGAACTGTTTAAGAGAATAACTTAAGAGTAATTGAAGGGCATACTTTGCCTCTTCATTTGCTTTTGCTTTTCCAAATTCTCTTTTACTTTTTATCATGTCTTTGGTTGTTTCTACAGCCTCTTTAATAAGCCATCTTTTTTGATAGAGTTGTGTGTGGAGTGAGAGTGGAATTGGTTCAGGAGAGTGGAATTGGTTCAGGTAAGTGTGAGCATCATGAAGCATCTTTTTCTTTCTTTCTAATTAAGGAAGTGATGATTTATTGCTTTTTTGATGGTTTTAGAATTGTGCATGGTGGTGGTGGTGTGGGTCATTTAAAAAGTTCTTTCTGTCAATGTGCCCTTGTTTTGGGCTTTTGGGAATGAAATTTGTTCTTTGTAACTTGGAAGAAAGATGTTTGCTTTATTGTCATTTAACTTATCAAACTGCAACAAAGTCTAAGAATGTGATTTAACTACTCTGTCAATCACAAGTTTAGTGGTTAAATTATGAAATCAATGATGTTGGAATGTTGGATCCCTCTCTTAATAGAAAAGTAGGTGATTGTGGGCTGGGCTGTCAACAGAACACATGCCTGTTTTTGCCATTTTTTGTTTTTCTTACGCAGAGATGGTAATGAGACCAGTATTATAATCTCAATTGTAAAACTGTGTTTTATAAATGGTTCCATGCACGTTTGGTAAAAATTTACCCTTTAGGATTTCAATATATATCTTTTTTACATAATTTTATCACACTGAGAAATTAAAAATATAAAAAAATAAAATTAATGGATATATTACCATACGAGTATGGTTCGGTAAATGTGTATTTTCAGTTAATCGGGATGGGTATCACATTATACCATACCCCATCTCATACCTCGGAATTTATTAAAAAGTTAAATTTAGTTTTTCTTTTTTGATCATTTGACAAAAAATCATTCTCTTCAAAAGATTTAGACCACCAACGGTGAAATCAAAAAATAACTAAAAACATTTATAGTCAGCAGTCAAATCAGACAAATATTTATTCTTCAAAAACACAAAAAAATTCTCTAATTGTAAAATTTTAAAAAACCTAAAAACATTGTCACATCATTATCATTTTTTACATTTATTTTTTAATATCAATCTTATATATTAATATAAAATAGAAATAAAATATTTATATGTCTTTTGTTGGATGAAAATTTTACAATATAAAAGTTAAATACCTTTTAGAGGAAAATTTTAAAATTTGAAATTTAAACTTTAAATTTAATAAATAATAATTTATTGTAAAAGATTAAAAATTAAATTTACTATTTAGATACATGAGTACCTTTTAAAGGAAAATTTTAAAATTTGAAATTTAAACAATATGAATATATGAGGCTGATCTTTGCCTAAAACCTTCAACAATTTCTTGAGGCAAGAAACAAGAGTACCTTGTGGAGAAATTTTGAATCGTCCAATCATCATATTCTGAATGCCCTAGACCAGAAAGAAAAACCTTAAATTGGTTTGAGTTGGAACAATTCAAGTTTCGTTTAATGAAAGAAAAACTAATCTAGATAGAATTGAATGGATCGGTACCAGTTTGGTGAATGAAAGCAGTAATTGAATATAATATATTTTAACAAAGATATATATTATAAATTATAAATTATAAATTAATTAGTTACACAAAATAACTTTCTATCTTTTATTATTACTTTTATTATATAAAAATACAAACGCGTAAATTTATTACAAGAAAGCATATATATTACAAATGCATTTTATTTGTTGGTGTTTAAGCGGCGTCATCCTTATTGTTGTTTAATGTTTTAATTTTCAATTGAAGGCGAATTCATCATAAAATGAGCATCTTTTCTTATGCTACATTTTTTTCGTATATGTTATCACGATAAATTTCAACGATAATGTAGTTGTTTTCCTTGTGTCGATTATTGGTCTGTATGATAGAATATACAAGTGAAGAGCGAGGTTACATGAGGCAGAAAATGAGGATACGTGGAGAGATGATGTTTGCTTTTATAGGGGACATAAAATGGTTATCATCCCACGGATGAATTGCTGCTAAATTTCAAGGTGTCCATTAACTGTACCCCAAAAAATCACATGAATGATAAAAATGCTTGAAATCATCTTGTAAACCGTCAAAACTATCGAGCTTACACGGTTAGCATTTAGTTTCAGATTCATCTAACGCCCAAGATTGTTTCAACCAGCGGTTACACTCATCGCTAGTAATTGAATATGTAATTACAATAACTATTAATCATATTGTCACATCCTGACCGATGGCGGAATCATTGTAGCGGACGAATGTGAATCGATTGCTCGTAATTCATGATAGTAAATACATTGAAATATTATTAAATGTCATTTTCATTAAATAAGTCAAATGAAATATTTTATTATAATATAATAAAGATTCAAACAACATAATAAAGTCTTTTATTAATTTAGTTCCAAGTCCTATATGAGCATGAAGAAGTTCTCTAAATTGCATCCCGAAACATGTTAAATATGGGGTCAACATACAATGTTGGTGAGTTCCTATGAATTTTTATATACATTTTAAATTTTTTTAAGAAGCAATTCAAATCATAGGTTAAGAAATAATGCAAGAATATATAAATAGCGTATTGATACAATCAAACCTTGACAGAAGAATGATCACAATAACATATACGATTAGCTAAGTGTACTTGGTTTTCATGATGAACAAGAATACGTCATCAAAAGCTGGCAATAATCTCGGCTTTAGCACCAAATAGGCTTGTCAAACTCATAGATCTATGATGTCGCTAGGCTAGCAATAGTTAATGATTGTTTTTTTACAAGATGATTATCATATAATGCTCACCATTATTTCAAATAACCATGACAAAATTTATAAGATGAATTGCACGTGCATTAGAAGTATTAAGATATTATACAAGTGTGTATTTATACGGTTAACATGCTTCACCTCAAAAGATGTGAAATAAAAATGAAAACGGAGTATAGAAAACTCATATTGTATAATAATGGTTGTAGAGTACATAAGAAAACTTGGATGTTAAGAGTCAAATGTGATGTCCTAAAAAATAAAAAATAATAACTTGAGGTCGGAATTCATTACAAAAAGTTAGGACATTTAGAGACTGCCAAAAAAATGAAAGATAGAATTAAAAAGGATTATTGCACAAATTTTAGATTCTGAACAGAATGTTTAATACGTGTTTGAATAGGTTATAAAAATATCAAACAATTTCATAAAATTATAAAAGTTTTCAGTTGATTAGTTCAGATTCTCCCAAACAACTTTTGTTAGAAACACTTTTAAGAAAAAGCATGTAAATAGGTCAAAACATCAGCACAAGACAAAAGGTGGTGAAATGCACACTTATCTTGTGAATGTTATTGTTGAGTCGTCCAATTGAGTTTGAAGACGTATAAGCTATCTTAAAAAGGTAATTCAATGAACTTAATATTAGAGTATGATTTTACTCAATTTAGCTTGTTATGACCAAATTATAGTTAGTTAAAGTCAGACTATATTCTATCAAATATATAGTAAGACACTTATGTGCATTTTAAAATTGCTAAAGCATAAAACGGGTTAGAAAAAATTTATTATGTCGATATATAGTATATTAGACTTCATTTGAGTTACATAACAATATTTCAAGACTTTGGCATAGCCACAATTTAAAGAAATAATATTGTTGAATAACCAAATGCGGCGATATAGCCGTCCATATGTGAACGAGATTCTTTGTTTACGTTAACATGTTATTAGGTTAATTTAGAAATGTTAGTGATTGTTATAAGTTAGTGAAAGTGAGAAGGTTATTGATCAAATGACAATAACTAAAACTAAAAGTGATTTAGTAGAAGAAAAAATAAAAGTAATAACATCAACTCATGAAAACAATTGGATGTTAAGATAATTGAAACAATATTGAAATGCATAATATAAGAACAATATAAGGTTACCTTAGTATTAGAAAATTATTGAAATTTGTTGTAAAATAAATTATTAAAATTGATCAAAACCAATCGATGAAGAAAGATATGTGAGTAAGACTTTTGAAAATAAGCAAATAAAAAGTGAGGTCTAAAGCTTGCTTTTATAGTTGAGGTTAAGAGGGGGTTATGAATGATTTTAATGATGAGTTACAAGTCTTTTAAAATGGCGTTATGCTTGGAATTTGAAATAAATAAAAGATTAAATAAAATAAATCGATAAATTCAATACAATTTAAACTTTTAATTTATTAAAACCTTAATTTTAATTTAGTCAACTTATTTTTTTATAAATCTTTATAGACTTTATAAATTTTACAAAAACTTTGCAATTTGATTATTTATTTGATTGAATATTTAAAATCTTATAAATACTAATAACCTTTCAAAATTTATAAAATTTATTTTATAAATTATAATATTGAATTAAGTTGATTAAGTGACACATTTATTATATTTGAAACATAAAAATATATAAAAATAAGTAAATAATGAATTTAAATGAATAAGTCATACATAATTTTAATAAAATCTTTACTTTAAAATATTATATCATAACTAAATTATTTTACTATTAATTATTTAATTTTTTAATCGCGTTTACCCAAAATCTTCAAAGGGGAACACGTAACGATGTCGATTCAGAGGTCGATCGTCGATGACCCTCTTTAACCCCTTCTTCAAGAAATTGGCGGCAACCATCGTCGGAACCACTAGTCTGAAGAGGAGACTATGGGTGTTCACGGCCTCTGGGACCTCTTATCCCCCGTCGGCCGCCGTGTCTCGGTGGAAACTCTCGCCGGAAAACGACTAGCAATTGGTCTCTATTCTCTACAAATCATATATTCATCATAAAGTTAAACGTATACGATCGTTGGTTTACTAATACTAGTTTTCAGTTCAATTAGTTGATGTTGAAATGGTATTGAGTTTGTTTCACAGATGCGAGCATATGGATGGTGCAGTTTATGAAGGCTATGCGGGATGAACACGGGGAGATGGTGAGGAACGCTCATATATTAGGGTTTTTCCGACGAATTTGCAAGCTATTGTTTCTAAGGACCAAACCGGTGTTTGTTTTTGACGGTGCTACACCTGCGTTAAAGCGGAGAACCGTGATTGCTCGTCGTCGTCAGCGTGAGAATGCTCAAGCGAAGATCAGAAAAACTGCTGAAAAGTTGCTTCTTAATCACGTGAGTGGTTTTGTATACTACTGTCTGTGCTATTGATTGGGGGATTCATGAGAACATATATGTTACAGAACAAAATCTCTCTGTTATAGCAGCATTTAGGGCTATTGGTGATTGATTGTATTGAAATTGGTGGTTTTGGGTGATTGGTTATAGCTTAAGGCAATGAGGTTGAAAGAGCTGGCAAATGATTTGGAGAATCAGAGAAAGAGTAACCGTGACAAGGGTAAAAAGGTGATCACAGACAAAGCTGATGTGTCTGGAATCGGTTCAGAAACAAATGCACAAGATGCAAAGGTTTTTGATCAGGAAGCTTTAGATGCAATGTAAGAACATCTATCTTTTTTTAATAATTGTTTTATTGTTTTACAATGGACCTGGATGATGCAAGTTGTGTTTTTAAAGGTTGGCAGCTTCAATTGAGGCGGAGGAAGGTGAGGGTTTCATAGGTGATGCATCTACATCTGGTGCTGGGGCTCTTGCTGAAGATGAAGATGGGGAAGATGATGAAGAGATGCTACTTGTAAGTTATCTTAATTAAGTAAGAGTGTAAGGTATGTAGGTCTCAGGTGGGAGTTTGGACAGCAATTTCCAGATTTATTTTCTTCATATTATCCTTTAGACATATCACTGCAGCTCACTGTTTATGTGAATTGCTAAGTAAATGTGTATTTTATCTTAGCATAAGTATTTGAAAAAGATGGAATATGATCTGAACCAACACTTGAAAATGTTGTGTTATCAATCAAAGAGTTCTTAAGAGTAGCACAACTAGAAGATATAGCAGCATCTATATGGACAAAACTTTACATATCCTTTACATTGAAGTATGGTCAATATGTCCTTGTTATTTTTTAGCTCATAAAGCTACAGAAGAATGAACTTATATTGGTGGTTCACTTTATTTAATGGGTCATCTATCTAATCAATTATTCAGCCAACACTGGAAGGAAAGATTGACCCTGCTGTTTTAGCTTCTTTACCACCTTCAATGCAACTTGATCTTCTTGTGCAAGTGAGTACATACATTAACATCAATCATGTATTATGTGAGTTTCAATAGAATTTTTTGATTAATTTTTTTTTCTATTTTGTTTACTTTTATAGATGAGAGAACGATTGATGGCAGAGAACCGACAAAAGTATCAAAAAGTCAAGAAGGTATATGTTTTATAACTTGGTGACTGAATGCGTTATTGCCCCTACAAGATCTTAGCTACACTTTTATGTGTATGCAGGCTCCTGCAAGATTTTCTGAATTGCAAATAGAGGCTTATCTTAAAACGGTTGCCTTTCGTAGGGAGATTAATGAAGTGCAGAAAGTAGCTGGTGGAAGGGGAGTTGGTGGAGTTCAGACTTCACGAATAGCGTCAGAAGCAAACAGAGAATTTATCTTTTCATCTTCTTTTACCGGAAACAGGCAGTGAGTATTCAGTTAATAATTTACAGTTCCTCTTGCCGCTTTCATTGTTTGGTAATCAAGATTTACCATGTAGATCCCTTGCATCTGCTGGAGTTGAGACAAACAGCAACATGCAAAGCCAGATAGCAACAAGGCAATCGTCTATTGCTTCTGTTAGTAGCGGGTCAACCATCAAGTCAAATGGTGCAATTGAGCCTACCATAAAAGAACCAAAAAAGGCATTTAATGAAGATGTTGAGACATACAGAGATGAAAGGGGACGTGTACGAGTCAGCAAGGTGAGAGCTATGGGGATTCGTATGACTCGTGATCTACAAAGGAATTTGGATCTAATGAAAGAGATTGAACAGGATAAAATTGATCCGAATAAACTTTCGGAAAGTTCTAAGCTTTCTGGGACTTCATATCAGGATCAGTTTGTTTGCTCCAACAAAACAAATCAGGAATCTATCCCCGTTAATGGAACATCGATAGAGGTATCCTTTGATGATGACAACGAACACCAATTTGCAGACAGTGATGATGATATATTTGTTCAATTTGTGTCTCATGATACATTATCTGAGAAGCAACCTATTATTAACCTTTCAGACTGTGAATGGGAGGAAGGACCTTCTGATAACCTTTCAGAGGGAATGCCTGGTAAAATTGAAGGAGAAAGACCTGTTGCTGCATGTAGTACAAGTGATGAAAGTGAAGTGGAATGGGAGGAAGGACCTTCTGATAATAATCCTGATTTGGGCTCTGCACATGAATTAGAACAAAAGGAATCTCTTTTGAAAGGTGATTTATTGGAAGAAATGGATTTCCAGGAAGCAATTAGACGAAGTTTGGATGATGTGAGGTGCGAGAAAGATATTGATGCATCGTCTGCACATGAAGAGTGTAAAGATGGTAAAAACACGGATAATACTTCAAGGTTATCTGCAGAGTGTGTTCTTCCAAACAAAGCATCTGTTGAGGTAGATGCTACCACTTCAAATGATTCAGATCCAATGGAAGTGCAAATGGAAACATCATATCAAAGTGCTCAGGAATACCAAAATGATTTAGTTAAAGCTGCAAGTGATGATTGGAATTCTCAAGGAGAAAGATGTGTGGAAACGGTAAATTCCGCTGAAGAAAGCAGAGTAGATTTGAGTAATGAGTTGCATGAAGATAATTGTAGAGAGAAGGCCGAGATTCCCATTAGTTCTAATAGTTTATCTTGTACCCCAACTCATATTTGTAACTCACCTGATGTTAATCTTACTGATGCTCAACAAAGTAAAGTCAAAGATCAGATTGTTGACCATGTATCAGAGCCATTGGGACCCAAAGGAACTTTTTTTAATGAATCAAAATCTGGATTTGATATTGTGCAGAAGGTTACCGAGGAAAGTGTCAGTAATGCATCTCCTACGCCATGGCAAGATGATACCAACAAATTTGTTCTGAATGATATGAGCGATGAACAGGTTGAAATAACAAAGGCCAATTTAGAGGAAGAAATGACAAATTTAACCAAGGAACGCACTGATCTTGGTGATGAACAAAGAAGGCTTGAGCGGAATACAGAGTCTGTAAGTGGTGAGATGTTTGCTGAATGCCAGGTAAGCACTAGTCCTCTTTTAGCAGGCTTGAGCCAATTTAGAGTCCTGCTCATTCCCGCAATAGAATGGTAAGTTAATTCTGTTTTATATTGATTCTAGGAGCTTCTTCAAATGTTTGGATTGCCATATATAATTGCTCCGATGGAAGCTGAAGCTCAATGTGCATACATGGAACTTGAAAAGCTTGTTGATGGTGTTGTTACTGATGACTCTGATGTGTTGTTGTTTGGGGCACGAAGTGTTTACAAAAACATATTTGATGATAGAAAATATGTAGAGACATACTTTATGAAGGTATGTAAACTAGGCCATCACTGAAATGCAACACTCATGAATTTATGTAGAATATATATTTAGTTGAATCTCATGCGTACTGATATGGTTTTGGGCCTTTAGGACATTGAGTCGGAGCTTGGCCTAACACGAGAGAAGTTAATCCGTATGGCAATGCTCCTGGGGAGTGATTACACTGAAGGTATCAGGTAAGATGCTCTTTGTTATCTTTTACTGGTATATGATGTTTCAATTAGGTTTGTAAGGTTTTCTGATTCCATTTGCATTATCCTGTAGTGGAATTGGCATTGTGAATGCTGTAGAAGTCATAAATGCATTTCCTGAAGAAGACGGGCTTCATAAATTTCGTGAGTGGATAGAATCTCCAGATCCAAGTATCCTCGGTAAAGTTGACTCTAAAGAAGGGTCAAATACAAGGAAAAGAGGGTCAAATGTGAGCGCAGAAGAAACTTCTACAGTTGATGACCTGAAGCAGATTTTCATGGATAAACATGTAAAAAAGACTTGTTTTTCGTTTTTAGTGTTATTTTCTCGCTGTCGTCTCCTTTGTCTTCTCATTTGACCCTGTTATATACAGAGAAATGTGAGCAAGAACTGGCATATTCCTTCTACTTTCCCAAGTGATGCAGTGGTTTCTGCATACGCATCTCCACAAGTAGACAAGTCGACAGAACCTTTTTCATGGGGAAAGCCAGATCTATTTGTTCTTCGCAAGTGAGTTTACTTTCAATATTTTCATAAATAATATGATGTTTTTGCCTGGTTTCTAATTTTGTTGATCTCTGCTTGTGTAAAGATTGTGTTTTGAGAAGTTTGGATGGAGTACACAGAAGGCGGATGAGTTGCTACAACCTGTTCTAAAGGAGTACAACAAACATGAGGTGCTCGGTCTTCTTCATCTCAGTTTTCCTTTGTTTAATTAATCTAAGAGAAAACATGCCTGATTTGGACAAACATCATTTTTGCAGACTCAACTGCGACTGGAAGCATTTTACACCTTTAATGAGAGATTTGCTAAAATTCGTAGCAAGAGGATAAGCAAGGCTGTGAAAGGACTTGCAGGGGGCAAAAGCACAGAATTAATGGATTACAATGAGCAGCTACATCCATCCAATGGAAACAAAAGAAAGCAGGTTAAGCTTGAAGAAGATAAAAATGATGTACAGCAGCTTACTAAAAAATTAAAATCGTCAAATCAACAGAAAGACAGTAAAAACACCAAAAAGGGCTCAAGTGTTGGAACAAGAAAATCAGTTGGGAGAGGAAGAAGGAAAAAGAAGAATAATCTCGAACACTCTGGAGCAAGTTCTGATGATGGGAACCTCAGTGACCATGTGCAACAAGTACATGCTGAACATACACATGCCGTGCGAAAGGTATACACATTAAATTCAGTTAATAGTTATTCGTCATGTATATCACTTTCTGATCAACTTACTGTGGTTGTCAGTCGAAGCGAGTTAAAAAGTCAGTGATATCCACATACAATGAAGACTTCGAAATTGATGAACCTACAACAAAAGATCATGAAGAGACGCCGGTCATTAATGTGGTGATTGGTGGCAATGAGGATCATAATCACACATCCCCATCACCAGGAAGCAGAAGCAATGCTGACGTGGCAGATCTAGATAATAATTGGTGTCAAAATGATGATGACCCTGACCCTGAGGCGGAGTTCTCAAAAGAATACCTCGAAATGGGGGGTGGATTTTGCTTGGATGAAGATGAGGATAACAAGGAGCCAGGTATATCTGGTTGCAGCCCACCAACCAAAGGGTCTAACGAACCAGACCATAGAGGGGAGGCGGAAGCATCAATTAGCCCAGATGTTGCAACTGGTTTGGTGGTGACTGTATCACCTAAGAACAATGAAGAAGACAATGACGGGAATAGGCCTGGAAGTTACTTCTCTGCTATGCCCAACCTGAGGCGAAAGCGAAAGAAGGTATGACACTTGTTTAACGGCTTTTGGCTCATGATACTTTAACTTCAAGGGTTTAGAGCTTATTGTTTTGTATAACCTGTGTAATCTGTTCACCATTTTCTTTAGTTTTTTTTATTACTAATTATCACCATTTCTTGTAGCAATGTATGAATATTATTATATATTTGTGGCTTGAGTCATCAATATGAAGTTGATGCCAAAGGTTGTTAAACGAGACCAAGTAACAGAGGTTATGAATCGTGGTGATTGGTGAAGAAGTTTATTGTGTTAGTAATCTATAGTCATCAAACAAAATGAGTCGAGCGTCAAAGCTGGAAATAATCAAATTATGCATGTGAATCTATATATATGTACTTCAGAAAAAATACATGTTATATGTGTGATCAGTCAATCCTGTATGTTTAGATCGATTTACGTATATGTAATTTGAAACAATACATATGAATGCTTGGGTATCTGGTTAATCATTTATGCTTGTTTAATCTACATATAAATGTATACATATTATTTATTGTAACATTCGGCTCTCATATTATGAATATTGTCTGCTTTTGGTTCCTCGAGTGATCTTTAGAAAGTATTTACCCGAGCAACAAAGGGCAACCGAAAACAACCCGTAAATTACATGTGGGCAAAACAGATAGTATTCAAGGTATACGGGGTCGAATGTTATAAATAGTATAAGAGTCACTTATCACAAATGTGTTTTGACACATTGCTTTAAATGAGGTGGAAACTTTATAGTTAAGTATAATTGGATGAGAACAATCCAGAAATAAATGATACTTTAACAAGTTTTCACTTTGGACAATTAAAAACATAGTTATGAGGATAAAATAGACAATATCGGTGGTATGAGTGTCGAATGTTATGTTTATGATTTGTGTTTGTTGCCCATTTGAATAAGAATGATCGTTTATTCATGATTTTATGTTTTTTCCGATCTTTGAGTTTAATAGTATTTGTTATTGGTCAATCGTGTCTGTTTAGTTATTATTATTATTATTGTTTACAATGCATATATGACAATACATGTGAATGAAAGTTTGTTATTGGTCAATTGTAATGTGATAATGAGTTGATATAACGTTAAATAAATTATATTAGACCACAAGTTATCTTGATATTATATACATATGTATAAGAATTATCAACATTTTTAAAGACCTAAAGCGTAAATAAAATTAGAGGGTTTTTAAAACTTTTTTAAAAACTCTCATGTATCAAAACACAAACAGTGATGATAAGCTTTATCATATGTTAATGAACTGATTTTAGTTACACAAAATAATATTAATATAATATTAATTATCAATTTAATCCATGCATTATAATCATTATGCTTTAAAAATTGTACTATCAATTCTCATTTGGTAAACTTATTATTAAATGTTGGGTCAATCTTTCAAATTAATTTGTATTCTTTATAATACAATATGAATACTAATTAACAAGTGCTTTATGCATAGGGGTGTAGTACTTCATGCTTATCAAGTGGTTTCCGTTTGAGAGTGTTGTGCTATGTGCTTGGTGAGTTGTACTCATCTTTTTGTTTTTTTAATTAAATCTTTAACTTTATATTAACTCAAAACTTTTACATATTTTACAATTTATCCTTAACATCTTTTTACTTTCAGTTTTGATCCTTTACACTTTTCATATCTTAAAAATTATTAGTTTTATATATCGATCTAAATTTTGGCAGTTAACACTTCACATCGTGCGTGAGTGGTTCAACGTTTTTACGCTTATTTTTTCACGTTTAACGGCTCCTTCGCCAGTTGGTGGTCCTATATCGCTTACTTATTATTTTATATGTTTTACGTTTAGCCTTCGTGGTTCAATTTTTTTCCGTTTACTTTTCGTTCAAATTTTTCGTTTTTATGCGGTTCACCTGCATGGTTCAATATTGTTACGTTTATTTTTCGTTTAGTTTTATTTGTTTTGTTTTATATTTCTTTTTAATATAGGAGTTATTTCTGTGTTGGTAGTTACTGGCAGTGGCGTATTATTGATGTTATTTGGTATGTTTTTACGCTCCCGACAACGCGGGGGTCATAAGACTAGTTATGCTATAAAAACCATTTGGTGTTAAAGATGCTTATGATGACTTGGTATGTTAAAGAGGGTATTGTAGTGTTTCAATGAGTTGATTTTAGTTACACAATGTTAAAGTATACCAAGTTATTTTTGGTGTTAAAGACATGCTTATGATAAATTGTATGTTAACGCACATGTAATGTGTTAACGAGTTGGTTTAATTTATAAAAAGTCATATTACATCATACCAAGTTTTGTTTACTTTTTTAAATCTTGTAAAGTTGCAGATACATATAAGATTCTATGTTACCATATTTATACCGACAAGCCGACACATTACCATGCGTATTGAATTACATTTCTACCACAATCATCCTATATAATATAACCTACCCAATAACATGTTTACTTCCTGGTTCAATTTCACTCACTAATTTTGTGAATAAAGGATCATTTGTAAAGCTAGAAGGAAATTATTTTAAAAAAAAATACGAACATTATTTTTAAAAACGAAACCAACACAAACAAGGCTGTGACATTCCATTTGCTTTTAGTTGATTTAATTTCGAGACAACCAATTCTATCGCATTAGTTACCATCAACTTTACAATAATTTTTCTTTTACACATTACATTAATAAAACAAGGAGGCGGAGATGAAGAAAACCAAGAATAATTTATAATATATTAAATATCAACTTTTCTATGCATAGGTGTTATAGCTTATGCATAGAGTCTTGTACCTTATGTTTAGTGTTTTTATATAAACATAATGATTTTTTTGTTTTAACCTAATTTTTTTTATCTTTTTAAATTTGACCTCACAACTTTTTACTTTCGAATTTAACCCCTAATACTTTTTTAGTTTTTCGCAAATTTCCAATTTACATTTCGTTCTAAGTTTTGCAAGTTAATACTGCACAACTAGCATGTGTGGTTTAACGTTATTACGTCTATTTTTCACGTTTGAAGGGTTTGGCGCAACTTGAGGGTCCTAGATCAACTTGGTTAAACTTTTATATATTTTACGTTTCGGTCTAATTTATCTGCATTAACACACCACAATTTCAATATTGATGGTCGCTAGAGATGGTGTGACATTATGATGATATTTGACACGGTTTCACTCTCCCGCGGCAACGCTGGGGCCTTAATTCTAGTTATAGCTATTGAACAAAGAAGACACTCATTTTTCTTTGACCGTTTATTGGTTTGAAAAGCTTGATCATCAGTTAATATTTAAAGCTCGAGCTCCACTCCTAAGTAATATTTAAGTTCAACTTGTCTGCCACTCATTAATTGTTTAATTACTATATATAAATGTATATATTTATTTATGTATTTATAATTATATAATTTTGTTGCCAATCGAATCTAAATGATTGGTTTGACAAAAAAGAATCGCATTAAAAGTCCCTGAGGAAAACGACCTCCAGATTTTTTTTGTTAAATGAACCCTACATGTCCTTTGCGTGTGGGTATTTCATTCATTCAGCTTTCAAGAATCAATGTGCTCCACAAGCTTCATAAGATGCTCTACAAGATAAATCGCATCACCATGGTAGGTTACTTGGTGAGGATGAGAGGGCGGCGTCTATCGCTCCATCGCTAATGTTCTAAAAACATCTTGTAGACTCGACGACAAGAATAAACATTGCAATCTAATAATACTCTTTGTCATGTATCATTATTTTCAGAGTCTATGTCATTTACATAACCTTTGGTCCATTTCTTGACAGCAACATTGATGTAATTTTAAGGATACGACAACAACATTGGACCATTGGGTTTCATTATGGTTGTAGCATTCTTCCATTCACTATATTCCATCTTTTCCGCCTCTAATATACCACACTATTAGAGCATTCATAATAGAGTATTTAAAATATGTGAGTGTGTTTTTTTTATTATATTGAATGGTTTTGAGTGAATGAGAAAGAAAAATATTACTCTTCATTGGTATCTTTGGGGAATCATTGTATAATTTTTATAAATTTCTTAATATTTTTTTAAAGTGGTTGTGAGTGAATGAGAGAATAAAAAGTAATAATAAGGGTATAAAATGTATTATTTAATTGAAAATTAAAGAAAAGATGTAATGATTTTTAATGTAATTATATAAATAAAAATAAGAATCTACTGTGAATGATCTTAAAAATTATCATAAAATATCCCGGTCTAGCTAGCTAGGTCCCCTATGGTTTGAAAATAGACCAACATATTTTTATCTTTGAAGTAAACTAGTGTTTTACAACACGGGTGTTGTTCCGATGGTATGTCACGCATTTGTACTGAAACAAACTTCATGATGAATGTTTTTTTTATGTTTCTTGAAAGAGACAATGTAATATACAGAATAATTCCAATCCGTTGATCATATATTTCCTCGGGTGGCGAGGAAATGACAGTCGGCCACCGCCTCCACCGGCACCGGCACCATCAGTTACACATTTGTCTATCTAGTTATGAAAACTAAATGTTAAACTTGATAAAGGTATGAATGGTATGAAATAAATATAAACATTTGTCTATCTAGTTATGAAAACTAAATGTTAAACTTGATAAAGGTATGAATGGTATGAAATAAATATAAGCATGTTAAAGAATGATAAACAACCAAAAAGAAGACTATAATAAATTTCTCGTGTGGCAAATGACTTCACGTGTTTCTTTTTTCTTTTCGTTTTGCTTGTACGAAATAAATTGCACTACCTTCGTTTAACTAAAAGTAGTTTTAGATGTTCTTAATAGTTTTGGCAGTTTTGGGCTTTTGGCCATTTATGTATAGAGTTCACTAACCACAATTTGCAACTTCTTACTTGATTTAGAATAGAGTAACTTACATTATTCATCCTTTATGTATATTATAATAGTATGAATTAAGGTTTTTTTTTATCTTTATTAATTACAGAGAACATTCTTTAGTTTAATCATTTATAATAATTATATCTTTTAAGTTAAGATTTGTTAATTAAGGGGTTAAATTAAACCCATGTTCATATCATCCGAGGATAGAATAGTAAATTCTTCTTTCCTCGTGGCTTTTAAAATATTTTTTTTTAAAATATTAATCAAGTAATCATTTTGTTTTCATTTATATGTTTGCCAACTTGCTTATAATTTTGCAATGTTTTTGAGACCGGATCAGACTGGATCGGGGATCGGTCAGGTGGCCGGTCCGGTCTGTTATGGCTTGTTTTTGTTTGGTCGAACTAGCCGGTTCGTCCCCAACGGTTCGAACCGGATTTTGATTTTGTATTTTTTATTTTAATGGGTAAAAACGGGGTGTTAAACTATAAATTAATATGCTGGATATACAAATATAGTTAAATTTTATATATAACTATAAAATACATATATAAATCATATATAAATTACTTATATTTAATTACATATATAAAAATAGTTAAATCCGGTCCAACCGGTCCGACCACCAAACCAGTAAGACGTTCGGTTCAACGTCCGATCCGGTTTGAATACACTTTAATTTTGACATCTTTCTCTGTAGTTCAAAAGTTACAATTATTGCAACCTTTAGGGCTAACGAGAGTCGTTGATCGTTTCGTAAATCGACGTCTAGATGTTTTTTAATGTTATTTATCATAATATAAGTTATTGGGGTTTGAAAAAAAATTGTTCGTAATAGCATGGAGTTTGACAAGCAAGTGATTACGTCAATTTTAGTTTCATTATAGCACGTAAATCTTACATCAATAGCATGCGTAAAATATGAATATTAAAAAACTTGTTCAAATCGCTAAAACCAAACGATCAATTCGTCAAAGCTAGGAGAATAGAGTTGTTTTTGAAGTAAACACGCACCCAAACAGGAATAATCTAGTCTATCTTTATAAATAAAGATTTATTTAAAAAAGTGGGAGGGTGGAAAGATTTACTATTACTATTACACTCTCATGTCATATGCACACGAGTTGATTTAACTCCTATATTTAACAAAAGTTAACTTAAAGGAGAGATAATTACAAACCGTTAGATTAAAAGATGTTCTTTGTAATTAGTTAAATGACGTAATCCCTAATTACTAGTAACATAAAAGATGAATTATGTGCTTTACTCTTTAGAATATGTGAAATATGAGATGGTTTTAAACTATAACTATCATATAAAAAAAAGAAGAAATATATGGTCTAGTGACATTACTGATTACCTCCAACGTGGTGTGAGTTCAAATATTTATACGTTCATTTTAAGTGAAATTAACGAGGAAAATCATCGTTCAAAATAAATGAAACAAATAAAAGTTAAAAGTAAATTTATTTTCTCAGTTTTCTATCGTGGAGCTAACGAAATAAGAAAACCAGCACGACTTATGATTAATAAGATGGATTTATGTAGGCGTGTGTTTTAGAGTATACATACATATTTGGGAAGGTTTTTTTTATACTAAACCACAAGTATCACAAGAATCTGTGACAACTAACCAACATAAATTATCATTTACTACTAAAATTAAATAAAAAGCTGCATAATTAAAAAAATAATTGTCTCTTTAACTAATTAGTTTACATACTATTTCTTTCTTTCATTAATTATTTTACATACTATTTCTTTCTTTCATCAAGTTTTATATGTATGACTGGATCAAAGAATTATAGTAAACATACATATGTGTAATTTTATAATATATAAATACACATAAATTTATGCATATCAATTCAAAACTATTCACACAACAATATTATATATTAATACTAGCTTTAGTAACCCCGTGTATTACACGGGTTAAATAAATAAAATAAAAATGATTAATTATAGAATAATAGATTAAGATATTATATGATTGAGATTATGTATGAGTAATAACTATAAGTAACAAAACAATAATATGAAATTTTTATTTTATTTTTTGTTTCTTTAAAAGATAAATTAAATATTTTATTTTAAAATAACGTTTTAAAAAATTTTCATTTTTAAAAAATTTTCTTACTATAACTCCTTATTTTAATTATTTTTTTAATAAAAATTACTTTAAAAAACCAATTTTGAAATATTACATAAAAACAGTTTTAATTTTTTTTTTGAAAAACAATCATTTTATAAAAAACTATCTCTATAGAAATAGCATTAATAAAAAAATTCTCTTTCTTATTTTTATTAAAAAGCTAATTATAATTTTAATGTAAATATAAATAGATAATATTATTAGTAATTAATATGGTTATTTAATAGGAGAGAGAAGCGAGAAAAATTTGATGAGAATAAATGTGATGGTGACAAGTGGTACACTTATTTATTATTTTATTAGAAAAAGAAGATAAGCATCAATAAATGAATGATTTATATTGGTTTTTACAAGTTCTCGTGTTATTTGTGGTTCTACAAGAATTGTTCCATCTATACATATAGACGAGTGATTATGCAAAACATTAAATATTACGAGAATACAAGAAGTAAAATGAATATTACAGTTTTTTCAATGTTAAATAGTTTTATAAAGATAAAAAGATATTATGGAATGTTTATTTGCTTCCCTTCTATTGAAATTCAAAAGAATATATGATAAAATTTGGTTATGGAATGTAGACATGTTTTAAAATATTATGGAATGTTTTATTGAAAAGAATGTTTGTTTGAAACACGTGTTATCATTTTAACATATTAAAAGACATGTGTCATCATTTTAATATATTTAAAAATTATTTGTTTGCACTTCTTTCTTATAAATATGAAAATTATAAAAACAATCAATTTGACTCTTCTTTTTACTAAAATATGTCATAACAAACATATTATATTTGTGCTTTTTGTCTTTATCATATTTTATAATAATTATTTTAAATATGTTTAAACTAAACTATCAAACATTTAAAATATAAATATTTTTATTTTAATAATTTATTAATACATACTAAAATATAGTAACAATTTATAAATTTATTATTTGTTATAATTTTTATTTATTCACTATATTTTTTTCACCAATGACGAATAACACTTAGAAAATAATTATTCATAAAATTAATGGGTTTACATGTTTTATTTATTCTATCATGTATTACATTAGCTCTAACATAGTATTACATATATATACATAATCTACATATGTGTAGATAGCTAGTTAACAAATTAAAACGTTTGAAGAAATTACTTTGACTATTGTATATATTAGTATAAACTTTAAATGTATAACCATTCATCAAAAGATTAAATTATTTATTTATTTTTCGTTCTTTGATTATTCATGTTTTTAAATGTATAACCATTTATCAAAAGATTAAATTATTCATGTTTTTTTTTTCGTTCTTATGATAACTTAATGCTCTCAGCGTATACATTTGTATGTATGTATACAAACAAAATTTATATTCCTAATAGAATCCAAAATGCAAAAACCAAAACTACTTAAAAGATGTGTTTTTATTGACTTTCGCATCACATCTTCACTAGTCTTTAATAAATATAAAATAAAAATAAAAATTTTCCTTTCCGTTTCTAAATCCTTCTAAACATTTTTATTCTAATCTATATAATTAAAATTGCAAACACCCAAAAATAATTACAATGTTTTTTATACTAAATCTTTTCTATAATTTCGTATTTCAAAACTACAAAACATATTTAAAAATATATTATAAAGTTATTTTATATAAAAATTGCATAAATTAAGTTCCTACAAATAAAATAAAAGATTAAAGAAAAAACATTACATAACTAATAATATATAATATGTATAAATTTAATAATAGTTTCTCATTAAAATCTTATAAAAATACAAACATATCGTTGGTTTTTTAGTATAACTAGTAAAAAGAAAAATGAAAGAAAATTAAAAAGGAAAAAAAAGAGAATGCAAATTAATAAACTATATAACGTTTATCGTGTTTCATAATTTGAAGAAAAATAAAATAATTTAACAAAACCTCTAGTGTTTCTAAGGTGAAAAGATAAATTAAAAACAATCACATTTTAGGCAAATTGGATTTTAATAATCCAAACTACTACAATCCATACTATTGATTTGTTGGTAATAATCTCAATTTTTATTTTAATTACCTACAACTGTACGAGTAGTATAATTTTTATGCATTCAAACTCAACTTGTAATTATTTTAGGCTTGATTTAACTTGTATGTTTTTTCATTTATTTCATTTTTAGTATTGTGAATGAAATCTAGTCGAAATTAAACGTAAATTTTTAATAATTATGTTATTGAGATTGTTGTTAGTAATAAGAATAAAATCAACACTATAAATTATTATCAATAAATGAGTAGTAGTTTGAATTATTAAAATCCAAATTACTTAAATTTAAATAAAAATTATTTAATTTAAAACTATTTTCCCCTAGTAATTTTTAACTAAATAGCGATGGGATACTTTTTTTGGGACCATTTCTCGATTTCTTGATTCATATTAAATAAACAGAGAAAGTGTCACGTAAGTTCTATCGTGGTCGACTTCTTGACCTTTGAATTATCAAGTACCATCACCTTATTTTGTCCAAACAACTTGTTTTACATGTGTGTAGGCACATTTATTATTTACATTAAACTCTGCCTAACTTATTAGATTTTTCTCTACCTTTCATATTTTTTTTTTCTTTTAGAAACGTATTTCATTAAATAAATATAGGAGAAAAACAAGTATATGTCGTATATAAGTGAATCTGCAATGTAGATTCTTCCAAACATCGCTCATTCAATTTATGAAGCTTATTAGCAAACCATTTTTTTAACACAAATGTACGACACTGTTTCGGAAGATAAGTGTTATTTTAATCGGGCTCACCTATCCATTTTCCAGCCGGGAGCGCACCCCCAACCCCCTCGGAGGAAACTCATTGCTGAAAAACCCTATGGCTCAACTTTGAGTATTTTGCTCAGAACGAGACTTGAACCCATGACCACTATTTTATTTATATGTCATGAGTATCTCATCTTAATTAGTTGGGCTAAGGATCATTAGTAGTAAACCATCTATCTATTAGGAATACATGTATTTCCTCTCTAACACACCGTCCTTCATAAACATCATTCAATTTTAACATTATAACTACTTTTTATAAATGTTAACATAGCGCAGTTATTTATTATAGGCTTATTGAATTTCAACAATCCCAAATTTCATTAATTGGTTTAGATTAATCACAATTCAAAAATGATTACATATACTTTTAATTTTAAACTTATTTTTTCCAACAATCTTTTACTAATTGAGAGGCAACGTCTTTAGTTTTTTTTTGATAAAATGTGACCAACTTTAAGTTTATTTAATTTCAACTCTGCCACCGGCCAGCCTCCATCTACTCTGTTGTCATGTGTCTAGCCACCATCGTCACCTGAAATGTACATTTAACGAGTCAAGTGGTGTAACACCGGCCCCTCGTATCAACAATATTGTCCGTTTTGCTCACAAGGAGCTCACGGATTTGCTTTTGGTTGCTCGAGTGAAAACTTCCCAGGGAGGTCACCCATCCCTGGATTGCTCCCACCTGAGCACGCTTAACTGCGGAGTTCTCCTCTCATCCACAACCAATACGCCCAAAACGCGTTATTGATGTTATAGACTAGACATTCCTTATGAACCAAGAATCTCTCCTATCCACGGCCGATGTGAGATATGTGTAGGGTGTCACAAGCACCTCCTGTTGGACTCATCGTCCTCGATGAGCCCGAGAAGTCACCATTCTTGGTTAGGTGTGTCCCACACCCCAAACGGCACAAGAGTGGCTCTAATACCATTCTGTAACACCCGGCCCCTCGTATCAACAATATTGTCCGCTTTGCCCACGAGGAGCTCAGGATTTGCTTTTGGTTGCCCGAGTGAAAACTTCCCAGGGAGGTCACCCATCCCTGGATTGCTCCCACCTGAGCACGCTTAACTGCGGAGTTCTCCTCTCATCCACAACCAATACGCCCAAAACGCGTTGTTGATGTTATAGACCAGACATTCCTTATGAACCAAGAATCTCTCCTGTCCACGGCCGATGTGAGATATGTGTAGGGTGTCACATCACCATTAACATCATTCATAACCTCCTCCTAATCTCAAGTATAAAAACAAGGCTTAGGCCTCACTTTTTATTTGCTAATTCTCTAAAAATCTCATTCTCATATCTTTCTTTCATCCATTGGTTATGATCAATTTGAAGAATTTTATTTTACAAGAAATTCAAGAATTCTTAATACTAAGGTATTTTTTTATTGCTTTTATATTATACATTTTAATCATCCTAACATCCAATTGTTCTCATGACTTTATGTTCTTACTATTGTTCTTTCTTCTACCAAATCTCTTTTTTATTTTAATCATCATCATTTGATCATTAACATTTTAATAATCACTAACCTTATAACAATCACTAACATTTCTAAATCAAGCTAACAACACACTAACATAAACAAAGAATCCCGTTTGCATATGGACGGCTATGCCGCCGCATTCGGTTATTCCACAAGATTATTGTTCTAAATGATGGCTATGCTAAAGTCTTAGAATACTTTTATAACTCAAATGAAGACTAATATACCATATATTGACATAATAAAATGTTCTAATCTGTTTCATGCTTTAATGATTTTAAAAATGCACATAAGTGTCTTATTACAATTCTAGCAGGATATAATCTTACTTTAACCGACCATAACTTGATCATAACAAAATAAATTTGAGTAAAATCAGACTCCAATGTTAATTTCTTTGAATTACCTTTTCAACGACAGTTTATATGTCTTTAAACTCAACAGGACGACTCAACAATAACCTTCACATGATAAGTGTGCATTTTAGCACCTTCTGTCTTGTGCTGCTTGTTTGACCTATTTAAAGATTTTTTTATAAAATTTTTTCTGAATGAAAGTTGTCCGGGAGACTTTGAACTAATTAATTATAAATTTTTATAATTTTATGAAACCTTTTTTGATTTTTAAAACCTATTCAAACACATACCAAACATTCTGTTATCGATTATATGTACAATCATTAACTATTGCTAGCTTAGCGACGTCATAGATCTATGGGCCTGACAAGCCTGCTACGTTAATCCAAGTACACTTAGCTAATCGTATATACTTGTAAACGTTTGAGACTTGTAAAAATTTGTCAATGTTTGATTGTGCATTCTGTCTTACATCCCTAGTTACTTTGTTCTCTAACTTACAACATGAATTGCCATCTTTTATATACTTATGTATTGAAAACTATGGAAATCTCACCAACTTTCAAAGTTGACCCTTTATTTTTAATATGTTTCAGGTTTGATACTTGAAGATCTCTTCGTGCTCATATAGGATTTGGACTAGTTAATTGAAAGTCTTATGTTGTTGTGTATATCTTGTTTGTGTTGTATCTATTTAATTGTCTTGTAATATTTAATAAAAATAATATTTAATATTATTACAACTTAATTAGTTTCATGTGCTTTGAACAATTGTTTCATATTCGTCCGCCTCGATGATTCCACCGTCAATCGGGGTGTGACACATAAATTTGTTTGGTAAGTTTTAGTAATATATAAATATTTATTTTGTACCTTTTCTAGGTGAAGGAAAAAAGGTTTTAAAGGAAAATCCATCATTACCCATTTGGGAGTTTGTGACCATAAACTTAAAGCCAAAAAATATATATACGTGATCTAAGCGTCAATGAGTCCTAAATCAAATGGTTTATAAGAAGACATTCTATTATTTTTTAAAATGGAGGTAACAGGTTGGAGTTTCATTAGGTGTAATATGTTTTAAGTAGGCAAAAGGTTTTACCACAGTGGATTTTTGGGTGATGAGTTTCTCTTGGAATGGTGGGCGCGCCGGGTCACCAACGTTGTCTGTGTTCGCGGGCGAGGGTGACCTTTCGTCATAAGTTTACCCGGGTGACCGGACTTAAAAATTATTCATTGGTCGTTCAAGAAAATATACGTGACTAGGCATTTCAAAAAACAAGGATGGTTTATCTCTCTCCATTAACACACTCAAACTTAATTACACATTAGGAGGCAGGAGCTCATGATTTAACTTATACATATGTATGATCTGTCATCTATGTCCATTCAATTCGAGTTATATTTAAGTTATTGATAATATTATAAAACAAGAGTGGGTCAAGAAATATACAAAATAATGTGAGGTCAACTTAGTCCATCTAAACCCAACTCATATTGGCTAAAACTTCAAATTATCTAATTGACAACGTGACATGGGCTCATTTTGATCCGGTACGCAACTCGTCCTAACAACTAGTTATCAACTTGAGTAAGTATCTAGAACAAATTTTAAAAATGTCAACTAACATGAATAAAAAGTCAAACTATATGGTTATATTAATACTTAAGTGTAATATAGCTCAAGTTTTATGCAAATAGCTAGACAAATGAATCTTGAAGGGTGTGAATTGTCACTTGCAAACTTAATTTTCTAGAAACTAATGGAAACATGGGGTGTTAGTACAAGTATTTAATGTAATAAAAAGCTAGATGGGTCCATACTAGAATTAACAACCATTTAATCCTTGTTATGAGCGTTTACACATAGAGTTGTTGAACAAATGTGTCACGTAGAAATTCCGTCAAGATAATAACTAATATAATATTATAAAAAAATTAAACATTTTATTTCTGAATCTCATATTTTACATTGTAATATATCTGTAGTTATATTAAATCTAGAGGTAAATACAAAAAATATGTAAAATAAGTTCGGTTCATAAAAAAAAGATAGAAGTAGTAGAAAGTAAAAACAAAAATTCAGTTATTGTCATAAAAGCGAGATAAATGCTAACCATTCAAAATTTCGTATTTATCTTTGTATAATAATAAAATCAGCCTCTCCTTTTATTAAAATGGCATCGGTTATAATTTTTCAAAATATTTAAATACCATTTAGCGATTTAAACATACGTACTTAAAAGATTTCTTTTTCAGAATTTTTCAACATACAACATGGCTACCTAAAAGAAAGTCTAACCGTGTGTTATCTCTCACGAATTTCCATTTTTCAATGCTAAGTGACACGGCTATGTATGTACGTAAGTAAGAACATTAAATAATCATGTGCGACATTTGATTACCATAACCCTTTAGTCCTTACGAGCATTATTTCTATGTACTATTATCTAAAACTAATTAAACAATGAAACCAAGAATGCCCATCTTGTGCTATTTTAAGATCAACAAATTTGATTGAATTAAGTATGATTAAATGTGCGATAGCATCCACTATTCCATGAATATTAATAAATCAGATTTATTGTTATTATTCAAAATACCATTTCAGTTTGTGTGGTCTATTTCTTAGCTAAGATCCCTCTCACTGACTAGAATCAAAAGATTAAATAGATTTGTTCTTTATAAATGATAGTAGGCTTAGGTTATTAACTTATAAGTTTTAAGTTTATAATATATAATCTGATAAAGAACTTGCATGATTATGTGCTTATAAGTTCAAACAAATGGACGGCTTCTTATATATTTACTTTCATATCATAAATACTAAATAAATAAAATAAGATTTATTTATAAAATAATATTTTAATATATATGATTGAAATTATGTTAGAGTAATCACTAAAGGGCTGTTTGGTAAGATCTGAATCATTAAGTGCTGAATGGTTAAGATGTCTAAATGGTTAAGAGGCTCTGAACCAGTAAGTGCTGAACCAAAATGTGTTGTTTGGTTGAATCTCTGAATGACTGCACAAAATGACAATTTTACCATTCTGAATTATTTTTTGCTAAAGAAAATGTATCTGTTTGGTTAGATCTCTGAATGACTGTACGTGAATGATGAACATATTAAAATTCAAACTCAAAATATTTCAAATACAACATACTAATATCCAATTACAAAGTAATTCAAATATTAATTAATTGAAACTAACTGACTAGCTATCTCATCACGCAAATTATTCATATAATTAATGCCTTGTGAACCCCATTCTATATCATGAACAAACTGGCTATCATTGTTACCATCTTGTGCTTCTGCAAACAATGTGTTCTCGTCGTATGCCATAAACAACTGATCATGAATGTTGCATTTCCGTATAAAGTTATGAATGGCGAAACAAGCAATAACTATGTCTCTTTGAATTGTAAATGAAAAGGGAGGCATTTGCTTTAAGATTGGGAATCTTGCCTTCAACACACCATATGCGCGCTCAATAACATTTCTAAGTTGTGCATGAGCATGATTGAATCTTTCTTCCTTAGTTAATGCACGTTGTCGTCGAAAATCGGCTAACCAATACCGCGTACTACGGTATGGAGTCATAAACCCACGAGTGTTGGTGTACGCAGCATCGCAAAGGTAATACTTATCTGCAATGTTAGTAAAAAAGGTATTACAAAAGAAAACAAATATTGTAACTAGTAAAAAATTTAAAAATGATTTAGAACCTGGTGGGGGGAAAGGAAAGCCGGATGTCGAGTTAAAAGCAACTTCTTTTAGAACTCGAGAATCATGCGCAATGCCCTCCCATCCAGCCCATACGAACGTGAATATCATATCAAAATCACAAATTCCTAACACATTC
Source organism: Flaveria trinervia (assembly GCA_025506515.1). Lineage (NCBI taxonomy): Eukaryota > Viridiplantae > Streptophyta > Magnoliopsida > Asterales > Asteraceae > Flaveria > Flaveria trinervia. The sequence goes on from CM046450.1 coordinate 8,450,230, forward strand.
TGGTAGCATTCACCTTTTCCTCTTCCTTTATAACGAGTTTGTTGATCGGCTGGTACGACTGCATGTATAAGAGTTCCATCTAACGCACCTATTGCTCCAGGAAATATTTGTTTTAACTTTCTATGTCTTTCCGAAGTATTTGTGATGCCATTAGAAGATGTTGGAACTATAATTTCTTTTGAGAAATTCATCATTGCATTTAGCACCTCATGAAAACATCTATGAATCGTTTCTGTTGAGTGTTGAAATTTTCGTTTAACCACCCGAAATCGTTCATTATGTCCTATGATAATAAAAAACATAGCCAACTTTTCTTGAAAGGTTATCGACCTACTACTTTGTAACCAATTTCTTTGTTGAAAATGATTGCATATTAGTACGAATGCTTCACGTGAAAGACACATCATCTCATGACATTGTGTAGAATATCCGTGCAACAACTCTTGCGTGTACGCATAGCCGGTCAATGCAGAATTCAAGTCTCTCGTCCTTTCAATTCTTCCTGTGGCTAACCGTAACCATTGCCAACAAAGTAAAATGAACACGACGATAATCTCATCCTCCGAATCCATATGCTACCTGTTAACAGTCATAAGTTTAAAAACCTACAAACATATTATCCATAAACTATCATCCATCACGTCCATCAAAAATTTAAAACCTACAAACATATTATCCAAAAAAGTTTTCATCACATCCAAAAAATCATCCATACACATAATATCCGAAAACCAAACAATCATATCCAAAAACATATTATCCCGAAAACTAAGGATCACAAAATAACCCATCAATATATTATCCTAAAAACTAACAATCACATCCATACATATAATATCCCAAAACCTAACAAGTTATCAAAATAGTCCATACTTCGCTCCTGCATTTTTGACCCATATCTGGCATGTCGACGGTTGTAGTCGCAACCACACCTTCCTTATGTCAGAACTTTCACCGAAAAGAAAAAGTGCAGTTTGGTATTTAGCATCAAACATGCCCCAACCTAAACTTTCAAGCTTATCCATACATGCATCCATATCATTAGACAACTTGTGTTTTTCAATCAACATCTTTGCAACTTGAGATATTTGGTCCCCAACTTCAATTAGCTTTGAGTTTAGTGTTTTCTTATCTTTTTGTTTCTCCTTTTTAGCTTTGGACCGAATGGTTGACTCCTCACTAACACTGGCAGTCGGGATTTTCCTTTTATTTTTCGACCTATCAGACGACTCTTCACTAACACCTAGATCCATTTGAGTGCATTCAATGTCATCAATACCATCTAAATTTTGATCAGACACCTCTTCAGAAGGACGAGGAAGTGTTGAAGATGGTCCTCAACTGTCAAACCCATTGGAAGTAGAACCCTCAAATAATTGAACACAAAGCTCGGGGTAAGAAAGAGGTGCACCTCTCAAAGCTTCTACATATTTGTTGGACTGTGTGAAAAAATTATAAAAATTGTATAAGATTATTGAATATAATGTACAATTATTAGTTAAATATATTTACGAAATACCTTCATCTCTAATTGCCATTCTTCTTCCGACAAGTTAAATGTGTTTGTTACGGGATCATAAATATTGCCGGTTTTGTTTTTTAGCTATGTCCAAGCAGCAAATTTAGCTTTTATGTAGTAATAGCGGTTCTTCATTTGTCTTTGATCAACTATGAAATTATGCTCAGTTTTTAGTTTTTCTGCTACATTCTTCCAAGAGAGTTGTTTAAGACTGCTTCCCTCGCGTCCATGAAGTGTTAATTCATGAACACATGATTCTAGAAAACTTTTTTCAACCCCCTCTTGCTTCCAATTAACCCTAATCTTTTTTTGAGCCATTTTCTTCAAACAATACAAAAAAAAAACAAACTTAAAAACTACCATCAATAATAAACTACAACACTAGAACAAAGAAACTTATGGTCAAAAGATGATATCAAATCAATATATTACTAGTAAACCAAAGTTCATGTAACATATTACTAGTAATCAAGTATACACATTTTGATACCATAAAACAAGATGATATCATCCTCATATACAAATCAAGCAACATCAAATCAACATAATAAAACTTAAACAAATCAAGCATACACATTTTGATACCTTAAACAAGATGATCAACACATGAAACCCTACAAACCCTAGAAAACTAATAACACAAATGATCAAACAACATCAGATCAACTATATACCTGGCTTAAAACAAACAATTTATTTAAAAGTACCAAAAATTTTGAAGTTTATAAAACCCTAGAAAACTTCAAATATGATAATCTACAACATGAAAATCTACAAACAAGATGATAGATTTTTACCCTAATAACATACAAAACCAATCATAAATTGAAAATCTACAACAAATAAAAAAAAATTTGAAGAAAAAAAGTTTTTTTCTCACCAATTTTAGGTGGTCGGAGGGTTCTGCAGGTCGGAGGTTAAGGATGGCGGAGGTGAGGATGGCGGTCTGTGGAGGGCTGCGTTCGTCGGGGGTGGCCTGCGGTAGGGCTGCGAAGGTCGGGGGTGGCCGGTCGACGGTGCTGCGGAGGTCGGCGGACGGAGATGCGGTCTGCAGAGGACTGCGTTCGTCGGGGGGTGGCCTGCGGTCGAGCTGCGGAGGTCGGGGGTGGCCGGCCGACAGTGCTGCGGAGGTTGCCGGTGGTTTGCTAGAGGTCGGTGGTGCTGGGGTTGGGGGGATGACGGGAGTTGAAGATGGGTTGAAGATGGGGGTTAGGTTTTGTGAGGGTATTTTTGTCTCAATTTCCATTCAGCATCTTTTCATATCTGAACCATTCAGCACTGAATGGTTCAGTTCAGAGCCTCTTTTTTTGTAAAACAAACACTCAAGCCTCTTAACGGTTCAGAGGTAGCCTCTTAATGAAACTATTAAGAGGCTACCAAATAGCCCCTAAGTACTAGAATAATGATATCAACTTTTACATTTTGTATATTAAACTTTTTTTTCCACAGAAAATCTAAACATTTTGTTTTGATACTAAAAATATCATTTTTATAATTTTCATATTATAACTCTCTATGTTAATTTTTTTTGTTTATAAAAAATTACTTTTGAAAACATTAATTCTAAAATAATTCATATTTTGAAAACATTAATTCTAAAATAATTCATATTTTTCAAAAAGTTTGATGTATTGAAAAATTTCTTATTTTATAATAATTTATTTATCTAGAAATAACATTAATAAAAAAGTTTTTTTTATAATTTATCAAAATTGTTTCTAATCCAAAAATCTAAAAATTAAATAATACTATTAGTAATTAACTTATTATTTAATAGGATAGAGAAGTTGGAAATTTTTTGTTGATGAGTAATGTGGTGTTGTCAAGTATCATAGTTATTTATACTTTTATTAAAGTAGAAATATAAAAAAATAAAAATTTACAATCTTAAAAGTAAAAAATTGTTAGGATAAAAATATAATACAACAACCACTTTTAACAAGACTTGCCAAAATACGGGAACTTAAAGAATAACATTATGAATATAGTTTAGGAAGGCTTAACTTAAAGAATTTGGTCGTTTATGTTTTCTTTTATTTCAAATCAAGTCATTTCGTTAACTCCGTAAATATCATTGTTAAGTCTTGTCACGAGTGATTTACGTGATGGGCAATATGGTAATTTAAACCCTTCCCCCTCCTTTTACAAGTCAGGCATTTCACATCATCTCCTCGAAAATGAAACTCATATAGTCGATTGTAAAGGATGCTGTTGTGATATCGGAATATAAACAATTAATCGAGTAACAATTCCTTGAAGGATTTGGAATCAAAACAATACGATTAATTCCATCAATGCTTCTAGCAACAATTCCCTAAGGTTATCATCATGGGTTACAATGAATTCAAAGGCTCAATCCCACTGGAGATTGCAAATCTTAAAAAAATCTAATATACCTTAATTTGGTCGTGGGGACACTCAGCGGAACAATTCCAAAGGAATTGGGTAATCTAAAGAAACTCACGGTAGTTTAATTTTATCGAAACATTTTTTTAGGTAAATTTTTGGTAAAAATAGAGAACCTCCCCTTGCTGCTTTATCTCGATCTCTACAGTAACCAGTTTTCCGATGAGATCCCACAAGAAATCGATGAATTAAGGAGCTTAAATTTTTTAAATCTGATAGGCAAACTAACTCATAGTTTCCATTCCAAATAGAATTAGGGAGTTGCCTAAGTTGGAGATTTTTGAATTATGAAAGAATTCATTAACACATTCGTTACCTGCTAAACTTAAAATGAATTCGCCATTATAGTGGTTGAATGTTTCTTCAAACATATTATCTAGCGAGATTCCAGATCCGGTTGGATCGTGTGATCCCAACAACCTCACTAAGCGTGGCCTCATAAAAACTTGTTTAAATTACTAGATTACCCATCACGTGAATCACATGTGATAGGACTTAACGACAATATTTAACAGAGTCAACAAAAAAGGACTTAATTTGAAATAAAATAAAACATAAAGGGCAACGTCTAATATTACTTTTAAACATTAAGGATGTCCCGTGAAAATAACATACAAAATGTTTTCTGTTGTTTTGTCTAAAAAATGAGACTAAGGAGCTTGAATGAATAAGATTAGGCCTGTAAATGAATCGAGCGAACACGAACATTAGCATGTTTGTGTTCGTTCATTAAACTTTTACCGATCACGATCACGAACACGAACATGAATACGAACACATTGTCACACCCCCACCCGGGCGGAATCATCGAGGCGGACGATTATGAATAGATTGTTCATAGCATATGGTAATAAATGCATTGAAATGATATTTAATGTCATTTAATTATTGAATAATGATAGTCAAACACACATTACAACACAATTAAAGTAAAACCGTGAAACATATATTGTCCTCTTTATTTTTTACTAGGTCCAATCCTATATGAGCAGAGAGAGAATTCTCTAAATAGCATTTCCTGAAATAAGGTGAAAAAAATAACGAGTCAGCTAACAAATTAACCGGTGAGTAATCATAGGTTTATATACACATATATAGATTGACTAAATATCTTGAAAAACAATTCAATTCACATGACAATGTCAAACTAAAATGCAACAGTGTATCATAACAGAAAACTCAACACAATCAACCCTAATGATTGAATTGACTCAGTCCTCAGATTAAACCTTATAGAATGAATAATTCCGGTTTCAATCACCAGGCGTCTAAACAAATAAGGTGGGTTTGTCAAACCAATAGATCTATCATTGTTACTGTGGTTGTATGAATTAATGATCATGTTATCAAGTTTATTTAACTATGAACACACAATTGAAAGTAATAACATAGCATGTATTGAATTGAATTTAGTATGAAATAGAATAAAATGAATAAATATGACTGAATATTGGATCACATAATTTCCTTAAATAATAAAACATAAAAATGGGAAATGAATACTCACTTATAATTATAAGCGTTTTGGAAACAATATAATGCTGGACGGGACACCAAAGATAACTCCTCAAACTTCAACCTAAAGTTTGGTGTAATCTTTGTTAAAATAACAATGGTTGAACGACTATTACCTGATTTGTTAAGTTGGACAGAAGGCGTGTGGTTTACCAGTTGGACAGAAGCCCATGATTTGTTAAGTATATGGCTTTCGATTAACATGGATAGGCGAGTGTAATCATATATCTAATTACCTGAATTGAGATTGAATCGATGGTGAACAGGTTGAATGTGTCGTCACGGGTGAATAATTGGTTCAAGCTGATTTTGTTGGTCTTAATCAAATTGCTTGCTCAGAAAGCTTCTAGTGGTCAATATGATCAAAAGCCCTCAACCAATATCTGTTGGGGTTGTCTTGGATGCTAAGTTCAATTAGCTGTAGGTTGCGGGTGAAGATGGAGCTCAAAAGGGTTGGGTGAGTGCGATGCTCTGGAATTGCAATTACCGTAGGTTTGAAAAAGGGATTATTTGATGATTTCCACTCGTTATATAGAATCGATTGATGCTGTTTCAAGGTCGATAAGTTAAAGTCTTAATTCGGAAGTTTCAATTATAAATTGATGGAGATTTACGGTTATCGGTTAAAATTGATTCAATTTTCATGATTGCGATGGTCAAAGATGCGTTACTGTTCATTTGATTTAGCCAATTGATCAATCACGAGTGAAACGGATATGCAATTGAGTGATTAACTTCGGTTACGAGGGAAAACAATTTCACCACTGATTACATCCAATTGAAACGGTTCACGAGTTCGAATCCGATTCACGAAGTAAAAGAAACGGTTCGATTGGTTTACTTTGGGTCGAGAGGGTTGATTTTGTAGTCGCCGGAGAGGCCGGAAGTTGGCCGAAGGAGGTTACGGGATACAGGGGTTTGATTTTGGGATTTAAGACGAATTACAGATTTGGCCCTTGAAGTTTGAATCTTTTGAATCTTTTGAATCTTTGTTATTTTATGTGTAAAACTTGTAATTCAAGTTTCATAAATGTCATTTTCCACCCTAAACTTAATAAACTCTTTTTTTTTCTTTTAAATAAACTATTTATTCACAAAATATTTATAAAACTTTTATAAATTTTTAACGAGCCTTTTTAAATTTAGTTATTTATCATAAATGACAAAACAAACTTTCAACTAAAATAAATAAATGTTTACAACCTTAGTATAATTTGTTCAAATGATTTAATAAATGAACATTCTAAATAAAACCAATTAATAATATTGATTAAACTACACCGAGTTACATTAATTCATTGAAATAAATACTCCAAAAAAATGGATTCGGGTTTGAAGATTGGAAATGGGTCGGATGCTACACACATAATCGAACATCATTTTTTGTTCATGTTCGTTTATTAAGAAAAATAAAAATGTTCATGTTCGTTCATGTTCGTTCACTAAAAAACTAAATGAACACTTCAAGAACATAAACGAACACAAATAAACAATAATAAACGAACATAAATGAACAATAATAAACAAGCATAAGTGAACACACAAAAAACAACCTTTAATGATTATTTTGGAACTTTTAGGTTTATTAGTGTAAATTGAAATCTCACTAAACTTATAGATTTCTAGTATAACTTAATACACTTATGTTTCAAATATTAACACATAATACTCTTGTATTAATATATTAATATATATATATATATATATATAAACAAAAATATACAAATGTATATGAACAAACATAAACGGACATATATGAACCAATATAAATGAACGTTCATGAACGTAAACAAATGAATAAAACATGTGTTCATGTTTTTCGTTTAACTAAACGAACACAAAAATTTTGTTCATGTTCGTTCATTTATTAAATAAACGAATTTCTCACTAAACAGTTTATGAACAGTTTATAAACGTTCGGTTTATTTACAAGCCTAAATAAGATAAATGAAAGAAAACCTAACATATTAAATACACATATTGTTTTACGTTCAACAGAATAACATATTTGTATAAATTAGACCACCATTGGGGGAATTAATGCATGTCATAGTCCGTTGCAAGTGTATATGACGCTAAGGTTACATCTTTTAGTTGTTTTGAACCGAAGGGAATTATATTTATAGATAAAATAAATACAAGTTCATGAACATCACGCATGCTGACAACTAATTAAGAGACCAAGTATATACCACAAGTGAGTATTTAAAGGATAGCACATATCTATACTATATATGTAGGATTCAACCTTTGAAATTCATCTATATATTTCTTTTGTTATCAATTAGTTTCCACCGAGACGGGGCAGTTAAAAAATTAGCAAACGTATTGTTTTTCAATTCACATATATTAAATCTTATTATAGGTACCGCTATAAACGAGGGGTTATTAAAGTTGAAAATTTTAATTTTAATAATTTATACGTTAATATTAACCAAATGAAAAAAGATTAAGTGCGAAACACTGATAAAAACTGTAATAGAAAATAATACTATATAAAAATAAATAACTCAAAACAAAAAAAAATATCGAATATGTAAATGGTGACTTTACTTTCATTAACGAGCTCTATTGTAAATTAATTAATTAAAAAAATTGACGTCACTCGAAGGCATAAGTATAAAACTTTAAAGAAGTTCAGATGAATAAATGTAGATTTGATAGAACTCGAAGGCTTAAGTATAAAACTTAAATAAATTTCAAGTAACTAATGTAAATTTGACATAACTCAAAGGCTTAAATATAAAATCAAAAAAAGAATGAGTAGGTATCAAGTTAAACAAAAAATAAAAAGAGAGAAAGTATTGTTGTTAGTTTTAAAAAAAATCTTTAGATGTTTAAATGTGAATTTGCAATAAAAAATAAAAATAATAAAGTAGGTTTTCTATTAGTTTGAAGAAAAAACAATATCGTAGTAACATTAAGAAAAAAATTACACACTCACTGCTTATATTTGTTTAATTTGTTCTATTTTAAACATTAATATATTTGGGTATTATTATCATTATAATCATGTAAAAATTTAGTGAGTATACATTTAAGTGTTTAAATAGAATAATATTTAAATCAAATAGTCTTAAGTTATAAAATTATAAATAATAAGTTTAATATATTAAATAATAATTTAAAAAAATTATAAATAAGATAATAATTAAAATAAATATAAATTAAATAATATATATATTAAGTGGGTGAAATTTATTAAATATGAGTAAATTAGAAACTGTTGTATTAATTATAATATAATATATAATGTAGTGAAATAAATATCTTCATTTTTACATAATGTATTAATAATATGTGTTAATTAGAAAAAAAACATTTATTAAAAGAGGGACAAAATAGAAATGATTACATAGAACACTTGTATTTAATACTTAAAAAATTGTAAATGTTTTAATTATTTTTTAATTACACTTGTATTCCAAAGTCTTGCTTTATATAGTATATACATACATGTTGCTTGTATATACTTAAGAAGTTGTATAGAACACTTGTGTTCCAAACTTTGGAAATGTTCTATAAAAATGTGTTAATTATAAAGCAAAACATTTTTCATTAACTCTAGACACATAAACATCATATATATAACTTATGTATGTTTCTGCGTGCGTGGGTAATTGTTTAGGTGTTATATGTACGTTATATGTACATATGAACGATGAGAAAAAAAGAAATTATTGTTTGTTATATGTACGGTTATGTTGTGGTGTTACTGGTGTATACGGCGTTATAGGAATAACCGGGTGTTTAAAGGTGAAAACAAATCGTTGGGAAGAATAATTGAAGGGATTAAGAAAACTGCTTTCTTTCGGATATTCTGTAGGTCAAAGCTTCCAACAATTAATTGGAGTGATTGGAAAATATATAAATTGATATCTTATAATTTATAGGAAGTATTTTGTAAGTTGGATGATTTGGATGTATTTCAGGCCTCCCGTATCTTGCTGGGCTGGTTGGTTTCTAGTTTAATAGAAGTTTTTTTGTGGTGTAAAAAAAACTTATCCAAGTTATGGTGGGAGATAAATAGTACAGTACCACTATGGCGATTTATATTTGTTTTTCTGCTTTCTCTTTCTTTTTTTTATTTTATTGTTTATTTATTAATATTCTTCTTATTATTATTACTACTATTACGATTAATATTACTTTTAAAATATAATCTTTTATATAATTACAAATATATCATTATGATTTAAAAAGAAAATTATGTAATAATATACAAATCATTGTAACACAAACATACAAAACATCATAACTGTTTCAAGGTTTTTACATTTTTTTTCTTTTTGCGTATTTAGAATATAATGTTTTATACTTTACTTCCTTGTTCTTTTTCTTTTGATTTATTATTATTATTATTATTATTATTGTTATATTATTATTATTATTATTATTATTATTATTATTATTATTATTATTATTATATTATTATTATTATTCTCTTCTGAGGTTTAAAAATATTGTTTACAAAATTCCAATCATATGATTTTGATATGCTTGCTTTTTTTACGTTTCAGTGTAAATTTAATTCAAAACGAATATGCTCAATAATAAACAAGTCATCGAAACATAACGTATAAGTCATCTAAGCTACGGCTTTGAGTTTCTATACATTTCTTTTGTTTTCCTCTTAAGTTTTATAAAATCAGAATTTATCTTTGCGTCATATTTATTTTTATCAACACTTTAACATTTATTTTTTAGAATTTGAGTTGTCAAAAACTACAGAAAGTATACTATAATATATAAGTCATCGAAACCGAGCTTTACAAGTTGCAATGCGTTGCGGCAATGCGCGGATTCACCAACTAGTTTAGCTTGTTGTTTCTTCACTTCCATCATCATTATGTATTCTATTTCTACTTCCATGAATCTAAAAAGTTATATTGATCTATGATAGAAACGACAGTATGCTACATATTTCGGTGGCTAAACAAATCGGTGTGTATTTCAAGTTATGTGAGAAAAATCAAATGATATCCATAAGTAATCAGAAACCAAAAGGTTTTATTCTTGCCTAAAAAACACAAGCAAAATTTGAGTATGCTTAAGAAAACTGCAGTGCTGCAAACCCCGAAACTGGTTTTTCGAATTTTCTTTTCTCAAATATGGTTTTTATTATATATTATTTTGCACATACATTTTATAGCTTCATAGAGATAACTACAACCATTATTTAGGTATTTGAACATGTTGATCTTTATTTAATAAACGGTTTTAAAACTTTTGGAATTGTCTGAGTGAAAATTATTATAATATCATTAATGTAGAAAAATATACAATATAACAATCTTAATGATTAAAGGTATCAAAAATTAATTATTGTGTTGTACCCACGACAAAAGAAAGGTCGGAGTCTGATATTGAGACTTGAGAGGAAGACTCCTTTTTCTAATATTTTTTTAATCCAAAGTAATTTTAGAAAAATCTTCTTACTCTAATAAAATAATAAATGGGAGTTACACATGTCATCATCATAATCTTCCTCACCAAAATTTTTCAGTCTCTCTCTCATATTAAATAATTACCTTAACTATTAATAATATTATTTTAATATTTTTAATATTTAATAAATTAATAAATAAATCTATTTATTAAGTTTATTTCTAAATAAATTAATACTTTTAAAAATATATTTTTTTAAAAACAAATTAAGCAAATTTGGGAGTTGTAATAAGAAATTTTAAAAATGTATTTTTATACGATTTGTTTTAAAACAAAATGTTATTTAAAAAAATTAAAAACAATATTTTAAAAAGTTGATATCACTATTTTATTATTTATAGTCATATCTCATACGTAATTTAAATTATATCATATCTTAAATATTATTCTATAATTAATAAATTTATTATATTAATATTTTATTTATTTAACCCGTGTAATACACAAGTTTGGTAAAACTAGTTAATAATAAACCTTCAAATTTTGGGGGGCACTAATCACTCTAAGAATGTAAATTCATATCATGATAATATGTTGATTGATTCATTACAAAATCTTAAATTAGTTATATTTAATACATAAAAAAACTAGAGGACTTAAAACACCTAAATTTATTGTATAATGCATTTGAATTTTTTAAAGTTAATTGGTTGGTTATCCCGAGCATAAATAAAATATAATGTAAATACGTCATAAATGTATATTCATAATTTATAAGAACATTAAGTTGTGAAAAGAGCATCTAGGAACACAAAAGTGAGTTGAAAAATAAATTAAATAAAAATATATAATGTTTGACCCGGCTCAAATTTAAATAGAAATTATAACGAAACGTATATTGCAATGACATATATATATATATATATATATATATATATATATATATATAAGAAAGATAATTTTTGGTTATGCCTGAGCGGGGCGTGACACAAGATTTAGATAATATTTATGTTGAAACATAATAAAAAAAAACAGGTCATGATAGTATATTTGAAATTTAAGAAATCAACAAAATCCTTTATTTTTTAAGAAAATTTTTACAAAACTACTTGTTTTAAAAAAAATATTTACAAATTAAAATGAGCCAATATACTAACTCAAAAACTTAATAATTAGTTCAGGGTAAATAACAAAAATAAACCAAAATACAGTTTTTGCATGAATTATATTTTATGTTTTGTCTTCTAAAAGTCCTTCAACGATTTTTACAAACAAAAAACTAACATACATTTTGTTTCTTCACATAAAAACCCCTCATCATAAAATTCTCTAAATATTTTTTGCACGTAAAAATCAACATTCTTTTTGTTGAGCGGTTTTATGTGAAAAAAAAGAAAAAGAAAAAAAAAGAAAGTATGTTGATTTTTATGTGCAAAATTATTAATGGATTTTTATGAGATAAAAACAAAAAGTAGATTGGTTTTTTACATCTAAAAAATTATACAAGAACTTTTGTAAGAAAAATTTGAAATTACGTTAATTTTTTGTGATATTTACTCTTAGTTTATTAGCTTAAGAAGATGCTTTTAGAAGCTTTTTAAACAAGGTTCTTTTTTAAGAGGCTTAACTAGGAGAGAAGCTTTTTGGTTAAAAAAAGAAGTTTTAGATACGTTCAGTTTGCAAAAAAGGTTTAGAAACTAATATTTTTATGAAATGTTTGGTTTGTATATCTACGAATAAGACTTGAACAGGACTTGAAATGTAGAAAAGTTTAAATGGCATTCTCTTGCTAAAACTAATTTGTCAAACATGATGTTTGAAATAATATCTCTAAATTAGCTTTATCTTTCAGCTCTAGTCTATACATAATAGCTTCAACGTACGTGCAGCGTTTAAGTGTTTAACTTCAATTGTTAATTATTTTTGCAGCTCCAGCTCGTAGTTTTACCAAATATAGTAAACATCATTAATTAGCACATATAGATGTCACACATTTATAAAAAATAAGATTCTTTTGGAATACACTTCATATTTTGGTATCAATGGATGAAACGAGCTGAAGAAGTTGTATTATATATGATACATAAAACTTTCCAAAGAAACTATATTTATATTATTATATATTTTTATAATTATATTTGATACTAGGTTAATGACTCGTGTGTATACGGATTGACCAATACTTACAATAACACATGAGTAATAAATTAGAGTAATATGTATATATGATATATATATATATATATATATATATATGATATTAGAAAAAATAAATTAGAATAAGAATCTTTTTTATAGAGTGATATCAAAAAATTAAAATGTTTCACAATAGAAATAAATGAAGATAGAACAGTTGAACATAAAAATAAAACAAATATTAACTAATAAACAAATATGATAAAATCTACAAAAGTATGTAAAGATGATCGTAACTAAGACAACAAACAATTAAAATTAAAAACTAATTGTTCATAAAGATGTAAATACTTATTTATGTAATAATATTTAAAGTTATAAAGGATGAGTAAAAGTTATAGCAATGAAAAGTTGTTAAAAACAAACAATATCAAAAATATGAATAATGTCATGAATTTTAGAATTACTTAAGAGAAAAATATATTTCAAAAGAAAATATAACAAAAGTTTTTATTTTAAATAAAATGAAATTTGTTAATGGTAATACTAAAACTAATAAATTAATCATTATTTGTTAACATAAATAATATTTTTTTATAAAATGTCAAACAAATTAAAAGTAATAATTGATAAATAATATAATACTTATTGTAATTGAAATGAGTTAAAATGTAATTGATATGAGTTAATAATTTCTAAATTTATAGTAACTCAAGATTAAAGTATGTAACAACGCGTGGCAATGCACATGTGACGCTTAGGTGGACGTGTTAGAAAGATGTCATATATACTCATAGTTAGTCTATTATTATAAGTTATACATAAGTTATAGATATATATGTGTATATACACACACATTAGTTATTATAATTATTTTACATAAACATAGGCGTTAGAAGATTATAAATTATGTGACTCCATTCAATATTTAAGAGATTTATAAATAGGTCATGTTAGATAGTCTAGTTGTACAATCTCGACTTAGAAAATTTCCAATTTGAGGTTCTTAGAACCCTTTTTAATTTTTTTACTCATTTGTTGAATATTCCTAGAGTCAAACCACAAAACGTGTCTTAAATATTCATACTTATAACTATATAAATAGGCCATCTTGGTGTTGTAAACCTTACAAAAACATTACACTTGCACATCAAACACACAAAATGAAATCATTCATGGCTTCTTCACTAGATCTACTTCTTTCACCCCTCAAACTCTTCATCCATTCTGACTTTCATGAACTCTTTCAAAAGATGTCACTCATCGATAAGTTTCTCTTCTTGGTACGTTAATATTAACAAGCACATGTTAGATACCGAACGTTTGATTAGCTTAAGAAAATATGCAATATACATTTCAACATTCTGATGGGGTTGGTGATATATTTTGACAGATTATTCATGGTGTTGATAAGTCAGGAATTGGGTGGCACCGATTCCCAGTGTTCTTGGGGCTTATTTACTTGGCTATACGTCGGAGTCTTCACGACAAGTATAACTTGCTCAATGTCGGGAAGACTCGTGTGGGGGTTCGGTTCAATACCGATGACGTTGATTTCAGGACAGTCAACGGAAGGTTTAACGATCCTGAAAATGAAGTTGCTGGAAGTGTAGGAACTTTCTTGGCCGTAACGTGCCCCCTGTTGATCAGAATGCTAAGGTATACACATGATTATTAATATATTAATTTTCTAAACTTCCATAATGCTTAATTCTTTTAGGTGTTGATTTAATCAAGTAATTTCCTTTAGAACATTTTTTTAGATGTTAGATATATGAATTTGATAATCCTAAATGTCTATTTGTATGATGTTGAGGATTATGTTTAGAACAATATATCATTTTCCATAACACAATTCTATGGACATCATTTTTTAATTAAAAGAAGTTAAATAAGTAACATGTTGATTATGTTGGCTATTTATTGTACATCTACTTAGGATTTGGTAATGCTAATTAACTTTTAAAAATATGATTTTCAAGACGGGTCGGATTATCTTGAGACAAATTTAATGAAACATTAATTTAAAAATAATTATATTATGTATCAATCATGATTTAGAATTAAATTTTAGTTGTGTATCACTCTTGTACAAAATATAAAAGGTCCTGCTACGATACACTAAGATTCATTGTTCAAGATTTTTGCTTAACTTGATTGTTTTTTTCCTTCTGTAATTTAGTTATTAAATATTGCAAGTACTTGACATTCGAACTACTACATCCGCAAGTGCATTTAGTATAACAAGAAAAGCGGGTAGGGTCAAGTCCAACATTGATAGTTAATAATAAAACCTTTTTTAATGCAATTATTGTCCATTTATATGATTTATTTAAAATATACTGCCTTAACTTCCTTTTGTTAGATAAGATTAGTTTTACCAACTTAATATTTAATGAGAAGTGGGAGATTGTATGACGTGTATGCAAAAAATTGTTTCGGTCAAGCTGATTTACTAGTTAAAATTAATTTATTACATCCCATTTAGGCACGATTAAAATACCTTAACGTTAATCTCATAACCTAATTATTCATATATAGTCCGTTAAATTAATAGAGTCTAAGACGCTACACATAAGTTATGATCACATCAAATTGTAAACAGTTAAAAAGAGCGTAGATGGGTAAACAGGTAATCATACGATAGAAGAAAAGATGATGAAGAGTATAAACAAATGATCATCTATTTGTTAAGAAAGATGCATTAACTGTAAAGAATTAAGAAAATGTAACACATCTTTTATTTTTGCCATTATGTAGCTAAATTGATGGATATATATATGTGATTTTTAAAAATAACATATAATATTTATCTCTATTCAAATCAAGCGGTTTATATCTAAAGTGCAAAATCAATATATATATAAACATGTTCAAATTTTTACTCATGCAGCTATTGAAGCCAAATCCGATGGTGATAGCAACAAAGCTTCTAGCACGTAAACAACTTCTAGACACTGGAAAACAGTTCAACATGATCGCTGCTTCATGGATTCAGTTCATGATTCATGATTGGATTGATCATCTTGAAGAAACAAACCAGGTAATTCGATCTAATAATAATATTCGTACGCACCTTGCCATCAATCGATAATCTTCTGACATAAGAAGGATGAAGTACTAACACATTATCATGAATTTTAAACAACAGATTGAGCTTAAGGCACCTGCAGAAGTAGCCAGTGAGTGCCCTCTTAAATCCTTCAAGTTCTTCGAGACTAAAGAAGTCGACACAGGTCTTGAGGACATTAAGAAAGGTCATCGTAACATCAGAACTCCTTGGTGGTATGATTTATTCCTATACCTTTATTTATTTATCTAGTAATTTATATCAATTTTATGCATCATAATCATATGTTACATAAATATTAAGAACTTAAGTGGGATATGTTATATGCATACGTATAGGGATGGGAGTGCAGTGTATGGAAGCACTTCAAGAGTTGCAAGTCATGTAAGAACATTCATCGA
Source organism: Flaveria trinervia (assembly GCA_025506515.1). Taxonomy (NCBI): domain Eukaryota; kingdom Viridiplantae; phylum Streptophyta; class Magnoliopsida; order Asterales; family Asteraceae; genus Flaveria; species Flaveria trinervia. The sequence goes on from CM046450.1 coordinate 8,466,665, forward strand.
TGGAAAGCTTAAGATCGCGGCAGACGGCCTCCTCCAACACGAAAATGGATTGGCTGTTGCAGGGGACATTCGTAACAGTTGGATCGGGGTGTCTACCTTGCAAGCCCTCTTCATTCACGAGCACAATGCTGTTTGTGACGCCTTAAAGGTATGCATGCATGGTGTGTGAATGATAATCATGTAGTTGTTATCTTTATTTTACTAGTAACCTTAGTCCCTACAATAAACTTATCATAATCAGAGAGAATATCCTGATTTGGACGATGAAGATTTGTATCGCCATGCGAGATTAGTGACTTCTGCGGTGATTGCAAAGATCCACACTATCGATTGGACTATTGAACTCTTGAAAACTGACATGCTTGCTGCTGGAATGAGAGCTAACTGGTAACTTATAACTAGTTAATATGGTTTTACCATGTGTTTAATTAGTTAGTAGTTATAAGTACTATCATTTTTTAAATGAATCATATAATAGTAATGATTTTGAAAAATGATGAATTCAGGTATGGGTTATTGGGGAAAAGATTCAAGGACACATTTGGTCATGTTGGAGGAGCTATTTTAGGTGGTCTTGTAGGGTTAAAGAAACCTGAAAACCATGGGTACCCTACTCGCTAACCGAAGAGTTTACAAGTGTTTATAGAATGCATTCTTTGTTACCTGATGAACTTCTCATTAGAGATGTTAATTCAACACCAGGACCTAACAAATCCCTAAGAATTGCTGAAACGTAAGACCTTTCACACGCAACTTCATTTATATTTGTTCAAATCTATGTAATCAAAAGCAAAAGGCGCTCACCTAGGCGCAAAAGGAAAGGCGAGGCGAGATGTATTCGATCAGCCATACCGCTTTATGTTCGACTTTGTCTCAGGCAATGATTCTAGTCAAATTTTGGTCAAAACTCGCTCAGACGAGGATTCTAGTCAAAAGTGATTAAAAACATTACAAACTAGCTATTTTAAATAAACCTGAAACATGTCTAAACTATCTTAAACCAGTGCATAACAACCTTAAAACATATCTAAAAACTCTAAAAATTGTATGTTTATCTTGTATGACTTGCTTAACAAAGACTCAAGCTTTTTACGCACCTTGCGCCTTGAGCGTTGTGGCACCTTCGATTACCTAGGTTTGAATACCAAACTTCTTTGTTCACAAAATAATATTCAAGCATGTATATTCATGTAATGAACAAAAATAAGCATGTTACATTATAAATTTACAGGCGTAAAATGATCGAATTAATTGGAAAAGATGGAGAAGATGCATTATCAAAAATTGGATTTACAACCCAAATGGTATCAATGGGACATCAAGCATGCGGTGCGCTTGAGCTATTTAACTATCCGAGTGGCTCGGGACATGTCCCTCAAAACGTGGACGGGACAGATCGTCCTGATCACATCGACTTAGCATCACTCGAGAGTAAGCATTTTCTATCGTTTATAAACAATGTGCAAAAGTGCATGATAGTAGATCCTAACATATGAAGATGTTGCAGTTTATAGGGATAGGGAGAGGAAAGTAGCGAGATACAATGAGTTCCGTAGATCACTCTTCTTGATCCCAATCTCCAAATGGGAAGATCTAACCGACGATACAGAAGCTATTCGTGCATTGCGCGAGGTGTATGGTGATGATGTAGAAGAGCTTGATCTGCTAGTCGGAATGATGGCCGAGAAGAAGATCAAAGGGTTCGCCATTAGCGAGACAGCGTTTATAATCTTTCTAACCATGGCCACAAGGTATATATAAATAGATTGTCACCAAATTAAGAGAATGTATGAAAACCATAACTTAACAAACCAACTTGATATATATACTAACCGGTTCACATGTGCACAAAATGTAGGAGGCTCCAAGCAGATAGATTTTTTACAAGTGATTTTAACGAAGATGTGTACACGAAAAAAGGGCTTGAATGGGTGAACACAACGGAGAGTTTGAAAGACGTTTTGGATCGACACTATCCAGAGATGACCGATCGATGGATGAACTCGACGAGTGCTTTTTCGGTGTGGGATGCTGCGCCGGAGCCTCATAATCCCGTACCGATTTATCTTCGTCTACCGAATTGATCATGCTAGATTTACATGTTTCTATCGTATATATATATGGGCATAAGTTAAGGGTGCCTAATGCAGTATGTTGTTTTTGTTTAGTATGCATTCTTATGGAATAAATGACTTGGAACTTAATTAGAAGTGGTATATTATTGTATTTATTTATTATATTGATGAAATAAATAAAAGCTAATGTAATATATTCTTTTTGTTCGGTTAGATTATAATATGTGTGCTTCAATAAAAATGTGTAAAAGCTAAATGATTTGTTGCAAATTCCATCAAATTTTATGTGTTTGCAAATGTGTATCTGGTAGGAGTGTTATTTATAAATATTTAAACGATAATAAATTCTTTTTCATGATTAATTTTTATCGATGAATTTTTGCACCCTGTCTGAAAGGGTAAGTGTGACATATTTATCGTATTTTTTGGCTATCAAAATGTTTTGTTTTGTACTAGAAAAACCTCTTAAATGCTTTTTAAGATCTAGTAACATTTGGATTATAATTGGTCACGTTTTAATGACAATACTCTATGCTAAAACTAGTAAAAAGAGCACTGCCCCTATTTGTAACAAGTATATTATATTATAGATTTAGCGAGATACACGTTTTCCATTTGACAAATATAAAATGAAGTAATAGATATAATATATAACTGACTTGTTGACTTTCAAAATAAGAGTGTTCTTTTTCGTTGTTAAAAGAATAAAAAAAACTTGTTCAAATTAAAATATAAACTTAAATGTTCAACTTGTTCCCACTCAAGTCATCAACATATATCTATATTATATATTACACACACACACACATATATATATATACATACATACATACATATATATATATATATATATATATATTATATATATATATATATATTATATATATATATATATATATATATATGAATATTGACTTGTTAAAGGTCCAAATATAACCCAGCATTCAAAGTGTTTTCACTTCAAATCAATTTTCAAGAAATTGACAACAGTCGGTAGCTTGTATATAAAATAAAACCCCACCTAACTCATTTACTTTTTCTACTTCTTTTAAATTAAAAGTAAGGAGAGAGTAAGAAACAGAAAATTATTTTAAAAAAAATTGACGGCCAGAATCATGCATTCCATACAATCAATTCGTACTTTCTTTAGTTTGATGGTTGAATTTTATTATCAAAAAATATACGTGATTTAATGACTGTAAAAATCTGATTTGGAAAATAATAATTCACAACTCTGACTATGTATTGAACGTTTTTTTTGTAGCATCTAGATTTGTTAAGGTATAATTATTATAGCATACATCATGATTCATGAAGATTGAAGACTACATAAACTTGTTAATTAGATACTCCACTATTTAACATCTGCATGTTCCTTTGGGGACAACTAAAACATTTGTTGTAGGGGTGTAGTCGAGTGAGACTTATCCAAAACTTTATTTCTGAAGCTTGAGTTTTGAGACACGAGAAATTATTCACTAGTAAAATAATAATATAAAATCAGGTCTTTCAGCATGGTTTATAAATTAGATTACATACATGTGAAGTTCCAAAACCTACACTTAGTTGTAATCATAGATAGTCTAGATACAAACTACTCAACTATATATATAACTAATAAAAATGCATTCATTCCATAAATCATTGTATTTAAGGTTTTATACAAAGAGAGAACGATAAAAAATAGACGCAAAATCTCTATTCATCAATATATGGCTGGTCAATTTGGTAGAGTTTTTGTCTCTTTGAGCGTATGTATTTTTTCAAACCTAGACATGGTGTAAATTAGTTTGGAATAATTTAGTAGCAGGATAGATTTTCATTGGTTTACATGTAGCAGTAGCCCCCTTGTTCTTCCTTGGTCGTAGCAGTGCAACAACCTTTACGTGAAGTCCTTCTTCGGATACTGCTTACGAACTCCCGGAAACTAATGTTCTTTATTTTAATGACAAATGTATGATCTTACTTTGAAGGATATGTGTTATCTTAATAGAGCTCACTTATCAGTTTTCAAGTTGTGATCGCACCCCCAACCCCCTCGGAAGAAAACCCACAACTGGAAAAAAAAAATCCCCATGCTTAACCTAATGCATTTTTATTTCGAACAAGACTCAAACCCAAATTTTTTGCACTTTTAATTGTCTTGAATATATCACATAATTATTTGAGCTAAAGATCATGTAGCTTCACTTTTATTAAAAAAATTAAGTAAAGTCTGATTAGAAAATAGAGTAAGGTGCGATTATAAACACCGGAAAAGAAAACAAAGCCTATCTCATGGATCCCTCATCTTGCATTGAGTTCTGGCCCACTAAAACCTAGCTTACATATTAAATTTCCTTGTAAAAACCCACGAATTTAATTGGTCCAAGTTTTCACCACTTTAATTCAACTATATTAACCAGTTAATCTCACAAAATGACCAAGTACACAATCCAACAAATGATTATTATTGTGATACTTCTGTAGTTCTGTGTTGTGTTGGATGTTTTAGGATACAACTTTTTATCCAGATAAATATATTATATTGGAGATTTGACCATCCATTTAGTATAAACGTATCAAATATAACTTATATTCATCTCAAACCTACAATATACAAAATCAATATAAAAGTAATATAATATATAATAATACGTTTAATGATTAATCTACTAACTAATATGAAATTAAGTGTGTAAGTATAAAAATGCACTGATCAATAAATAAGATCAAAGAACTTTTAGTGTAATCACACCCAGATAATATGCCACTGATACATACTTTCAAACCTCAAGTACATTAATAAAGGAACATAATGAAAAGTGATTTATTACTCTTTATAGCTTAGAGATGATGAGGAAACAAAATAAATATCACCGGAGATTTTTTAAAAGTTGTTAGTGAGTAGAGAAGATTTTTTAATTAAAAACTAAAAAACTAAAAAAAACTTAAAAACATGAATAGAATATCATTATTATTCGAATGGGCAACAAAAACAAGTCACAAACTAGTTTGTTGCTTGTCTGGTTTTAAAAACATTATCTATAATAATTATTTAGGTATTTGAATATGTTAAGTCTATCATCAACCCGACTTAATAGTTAAACGAGTCAAAATAAATTATTGTGTTCTACCCACGACAAAATAAAAGTCTTTTAATATTGAGAGGAAAGCTTCTTTTTCTAATCATTTTTTGATCCAAAGAAATTTTAGAAAAAGAAGAGTTTAATTATAATCCTTAATATTTTCGGAGGCACAAATCACATTAAGAATGTAATTATATCATGACAATATGTTGATTACGTCATTACAAATTACTAAATTAGTAAATTTTAAATTACTTTGGATCGATGAAAATCAATTTAGTGTATGCAATTTGAACTTATTTCTTATTAGAAGCTTATTGATTTGTATATCTTAATTCTTATATTGTTTAGGTTAGATACCGGTCAGAAAAATATTGTTAAGTTTAGATATAAATTTCCATATATTAAGTCAGAATAGTTCTAACATATATGAACATCTAATTTAAATATGGAATTTTAAGAATGAATTAAAAGATTGAGAGGGGTTCATCACGTGAGACGAAAAGCTAGAGGAAGAGGACCTAAAACACCTAAATTATTTATTGTACAAGCATTTGAGCTTTTAAAATTTAACTAGTGGGTTATGAGGTTAAGTCCGAGCGTGTAGCGTTTAGTTTTAAATAAAATTTGGAGTATTCTGTCATGTGCGTTGCGCGAGAAACCTTGTAACGATGTTGAATTTCAAAACATGAATAAAAAACATAACACAACTTTTACTCAAGACAAATAAAGAAAAACAAAGAAAAAAAACAACTATAAAAAAAACTACACAAAGCCGGTCATAATATTAAATCTAATCATAACACCAAAAGCAATATACACATGCTCATTGCGGCTCACTAAATTGATATACGGTAGAAAGTAGAGATACACAAGTAGTAATAATAAAAATTTTATTATAATAACTATAGCGTCAAAAGATACAACGGAGGATTGGGACGTAATAACCAATTGATAAAAATAACGACACAAATAAACAAGTCGCAACATATACATTATAAATAAAACATATATAATTGTAACATTTAATCTAACTTAATAAAGAAAATTACAGATTGTGTTATTTATTAATACACAAAATTATATTGTATGTTTTTTGTTTTAATAATTACATCCTATGTTTTTTTTTAAAATATGTGTACACTTATTATCTTTTACACTAACTTTCAGTTAAATGTACAGTTAATTTAATTATGTATCTCTCACATGATGTGTATTTTTGTCATTTTCTTTCCACATCTAATATATTAAACAAATAAAAGAATTAATTATCTTATATAGAAAATAAATTTAAAAGATACTGGAATGTAGGGTAAGTCAGTGAACACACGTTCCTCTTACGTTCAATACAATTAAATCCATCATCCTCCTCTATTTGATATCCCAATACTGGTCATCTTCACCACCTACAACATATCACACATTATTACAGCCCCTTGAACTCGAACAAACAAAGATGATAAGATTAAAATCCCTAATTTATTTTTTGTATTTTGTTGCTTTTTGAATTCTGGCTTATGTTTTTGTGTGATTAATGAGTGAGTCATAGTTTATTTTTTTGCTTTTGTAATTATATAAACAAAGAATCATAGATAATCTTCAAGTTTGTGTTCTGTATTGATTTTTCATTATTTGTTGGTGAGCATAGTTTATAAAGTATTTATGTGTATTCTTTTTGGTGTTTATTGTTGATTTTTCGACACTTTAAATGATTTGTGACTTAGATTTCTTAATTTAATAAATGTTATTGAAGATTGTTGTCATTAAAAGTTTTGATGATTAATCGAATGAACACATACCAAGAGTGATTGGTTTCACCTATTTAACGGTCAAATATCTTTTATTTTTCTTTTCATGTAAATTTTTATTTTTTAATAAATTTTATAATATATTAGACGTGAAGAACATGATAAAAATACCCTCATGTGAGGGCGTACATAACTGAGGTTAACAATATATTTAGATGATAGTTAGTGTAAAGAATAATATGTGTGCAATCTTTTAAGAAAATAACATCATATGTAACTATTAAAATTACAAAACATACCATGTAATTTTATATATTAATAAAAAACACAATTTCTAATTTACTCAACTTAATATTAAAGAATCTATAACATTTTCAAAACATACAACATTGAAACTAAACACTTAAAACTTTAAATAACAATAACTTAACATATTAAAATATTCGGCAAAAACACAATTTGTACTTAAATAATATTTTTATGCATAATTACATTTTTCATGACCTCTTCTTCACCTTTCTTCGTCATCACATCTCCATCTCTAAAAATAATCTAATGACTATGTCCAATCGTCTTCTTCAGCCACCACTAGCCACCATCAAGTCGACTCTAGCACCATAACGCTTGTAACCCACATATACATACATACATACAACAACCAAGCTAATGTTACTTTTGACCTAAATTCCTTCAAAATGTTCTCTCAAAGATTTTCTTTTCAAAAGGTCTTATCCAGACAAAACATAGACGTCTCCTTAGATAGAATAAGGACGTCTAGGTACTCAAAATCATACACATGTTCTGTAGAGACGAGACGAGACGCCTGCCTACATAAAAAAACATGTGTATGATTTTAAATAGTTTACTATACAGACGCACACCCTAGCTTCTCCTGTCCTCCATCACAATCTTCATCAAACACCTTCTACCCTTCAATTTCTACTAATAGCAACAATTCATCTCTCACACGTAATGTTTGAAACATAACCATAAACATACCAATTATCAAAGTAAAAGAGATAAAAAATGAGATATTAACAATCCATAAAACATAACCATATAACATAAATAATCATAACCATAAAGTTTAAACCAAAAATTTATGTAATACAAGAAAACTGGAAAAATAATGTGATTTAGTCCTTGCGGCCGAGCGTGGTGAACTGGTGGTAAACATGCATTGCTAGTTATATATTTCTATCATTATAATAATATATATTTTTATAATTATACTAATACAAATGGAGCTCTTATATAATCTTTTATGACAACATCATCCTTTTAAAAACCCAAACAAGAACTGCACACACTCTCTTATGAGGCTGCTAATGAACATAGTAAACCCATGTATATATTAGACAAATGATACCATCAATCTTTCATTCTTTATGTTTTGTACAGAAACAACAGATGTACGTAATGTTGCACACCAATTAAATACCTTCTGTATGCAAAGACTATCTGAAAAACAACTACAAGGCATCTCCGCATTAGAGTCTCCTATGCACATAGCGTAACGAGTGCGGAGCTACACCTAGTTCTATATAATATAACAGTTATTATAATTTTGAGTTAATTTCAATTTTACTACATATATATATATATATAAGGTTTGACAAAAGTAACAATTTTCTTTTAAAAACTTAACAACATTAATTTTAGTTCAGACGTTTTATTTTTTTGAATTTAAGTTGAAACAACTTATGAAACATTTGAAGGGTAAATTAATTTTTTAATATTTTGAAGGAAAAATAATTGTTTTCATCAAATTTCAACGTTCAAACTCTATAATTATTTTCATAAACATATGACGAGGCATTAGAAGATTATTATAAATTATATGACTCAGATTCAACTTTTTAACAATTTATAAATAGGCCATCTTGGTGTTATTATAAATCCATGATAGTCTAGTAAGTTGAAGAATCTCAGACTTTGAAAATTTCCAAATTGAGGTTCTTTGGAACAGTTGCTCTTCTTCATGTATTCTCACTTGTTAATTAATTAAATACACCTAAAGTTGAATCTTAAACGTGTATTAAGTATCTATGTGTATAACTATATAAATAGGTCATCTTGTTAATTATTGTAAACCTCACAAAAACCTAACATTCTATCAAACACCCAAATTGAAACCATTCATGTCGTCTGCCCTTCCTTCACCCCTCAGACGCTTCATCCATTCCGACTTTCACGAACTCTTGAACGGATGTCACTCGTCGACAAGTCACGCTTCTTGGTACGTTAGTTTTATTAATGTTCGCGCATGTTAGATAACTAAACGTTTGATTAGTTAGTTTAAGAAAATATGTAACACGTCTCAAGGTTCTGATGGAGCTGGTAATTGTTTTGGCAGATTATTCATGGTGTCGATAGGTCAAGGATCAAGTGGCACCGATACCCAGTGTTCTTGGGGCTTACTTATTTGGCTACTCGTCGGAGTCTTCACGACAAGTATAACATGCTCAATGTCGGGAAGACTCGTGTAGGGGTTCGGTTCAACACCGATGATTATGATTTCAGGACGGCCAATGGAATGTTTAACGATCCTGAAAATGAAGTTGCTGGAAGTGTAGGAACTTTCTTTGGCCGTAACATGCCCCCCGTTGATCAGAATGATAAGGTATACAAATGATTTTTAATATATTAACTGGTATTGAGCCCCTTGCGTTGCAGCCGCGGACGTAAAATCGTGTCAAGTAGTAACAATAACAAACCACCGTTAGTGACCACCTACAACGAAAAAACTCGTATTAGAAAAGAAAAAAAAACAAAAAATATAACCGAACGAAAAATAGACATAAAAATGTTGAATCACATAAACGAAATGTATAACATATAAAACAATAAGTGTATCTAGGACCAGTGTGTTGCGACGGTGACGAAAAAAATGAGTTTAAAAACGTTGAATCACACATGCACGTTGCCATGTGTTAACTCGTAAATTTTATACCGATACGCAAAAGGTAAAATTTGTAAGAATATAAGAAATATAGAAGACCAAAATTGAAAGTAAAAAAAATGTTGGGATTAAATTGTAAAATATGTAAAAGTATTTTGTTAAAATAAAAATGTTAAAGATTAAATGAAGAAAAAAAAAGATGGGTACAACCCCACTAAGCATAATATACAATCCATGATGCATAACTAACTTGCTAATTATATATTAAATTTTCTAAACTTCCATTAGTATTTAGTAATTAATTTTAGGTTTTGATTTAATCTAGTTATTTCCTTTAAAAAATTATTATAGATTTCAAATATCTGACTTTAATTTTCCTTATCTGTATGATGTTTACGATTATATTTAGAAAGGATATATCATTTTCGATAACACAAATTTATATATATATCCTTAATTTAGTATCAAGGACATCATTTTTTAGTTAAAAGAAGGGAATAAGTGACATGCTCCTGCAAAATAAAATTAGTTGAGTAGTAATCTGATAGTGATTTCGATTATTTTGGCTATTCATTGTACATTTAATTTGGATTTGTTCATACTTATTAATTTTTAAAATATATCAATGATTTTTAGTTCAACTGACTAAAATAAAACATATATGAGAGTTCAATTCTCAGAATTGAGCTAGTTGATTTTTCTAGCAATAGGATTTCTGATGAGGTGTTGGGGGTGCGGTCTCGGTTGGGAAACCGGATAGATAGACTCGATTAAGATACATCTATCTTTCGAAACAAGGTTACACATTTGTTGTTCAAAAAAATATAAATTTCAATATCTTAGGAGAAAAATTTAATAAAACGTTCATTTAAAAATAATTATATTATGCATCAATCATATTTTTAAATTAAATTTCAATTGTGTATCACTTGTAATAAATTATAAAAAGTCCTGCTAAGATACACTAAGAATCATTGTTCAAGATTTGTGCTTAACTAGATTGTTTTTTTCCTTTTGTAATGTAGTTACTGAATATTGACAAGTACTTGACATTCGAACTACTACACCAGCTTGTGCATTTAACTATTATTAGAAAAACGGGTATGGTCAAGTACTCAAGTGCAACGTTGATAGTTGATACTAAAACCTTTTTAATATTGCAATTATTATCTAATTATACGCATGATTTACTAATTAGTACACTAACTTTTGTTAGATAAGATTAGTTTTACCAACTTAATTTTTAATGAGAAGTGGGAGATGGTTAGTATGACGTGTGTGCAAAAATATTGTGTTTGTCAATCAGATTTACGAGTTAAATATGGTTAACTCCAATTTGGAAACAGTTAAAATACCGAAACTTAAATATTGTAACCTAATTATTTATATAGTTTGTTAGATAATACAGGTTTGGATCGAGGTTAGACATAAATTATTATCAAATTATAAATAGTTAAAAGAACCGTAACTAGACGAACAGGTTAACATAATCATATGATAGAAGAAAAGATGATAAAGAGAACTATAAACATATGATCGTCTACTTGTTAAGAAAGATGCATTAATTGTTTTAAAAAATGTAACACAATCTTTTACTTATGTCATTACGTAGCTAAATTGATGAATATATATTTGTGATATTACTCGCTGAAATCTTATATTATATAATCATATTAGTTTATTATTTTTTATTTCTTTTAATAAAGTAAACAACATCTGTTCTTGTATCAAGCTCAAATTTATCTTAGTTTATTCCTATTAATTAAAATAAATTTAACTAAATCAATTTTCTTTATAAAATGCAACACGAAAAAAGTTCGATCATCAAATGGTAGTCCTTCAATGTTCAGTGGTAATAGTTTTTGAAGTAAAACAGTTGTATTAAACCGTAGTTTCGTGCAGCTATTGAAGCCAAATCCGATGGTGATAGCAACAAAGCTTTTAGCTCGTAAACAACTTATCGACACCGGAAAACAATTCAACATGATCGCTGCTTCATGGATTCAATTCATGATTCATGATTGGATTGATCATCTTGAAGAAACTAACCAGGTAATTCGATCGATCAATAATATCAGTTTACTTACCATTAACGCGCCTCGCGATGATCAATCGATTATTTTTTGATATAAGATGGATGAATTACTAACATATTATCATAAACTTAAACAACAGATTGAGCTTAAAGCACCTGCAGAAGTAGCCAGTGAGTGCCCTCTTAAATCCTTCAAGTTCTTCGAGACTAAAGAAGTTGACACAGGTCTTGATGACATTAAGAAAGGCCATCGTAACATTAGAACTCCTTGGTGGTATGATTTTTGAATATTTATTAATTTAAGCAGTACTAATTTGTGTCGTTTTATATGCATCATAATGAGTCATGTTAACATTTAATATAATCATATGTTACATAAATGTTATGAAGTTAAGTGAGATATGTTATGCATGCCTATAGGGATGGGAGTGTAGTGTATGGAAGCAATTCAAGCGTTGCGAGTCACGTAAGAACATTCATCGATGGAAAGCTCAAGATCGCGGCAAATGGCCTCCTCCAACACGAAAATGGATTGCCCGTTGCAGGGGACATTCGTAACAATTGGATAGGGGTGTCCACCTTGCAAGCCCTTTTCATCCACGAGCACAATGCGGTTTGTGACGCCCTAAAGGTATGTATGCGTGTCCAGTGTGTGAATGATAATATATCATGTGGTTGTCTCTGACAATAAACTTATGATAATTAGAGAGAATATCCTGATTTGGACGATGAAGATCTGTATCGCCACGCGAGATTAGTAACTTCTGCGGTGATTGCAAAGATTCACACTATCGATTGGACCATCGAGCTTTTGAAAACTGACACGCTTGTTGCTGGAATGAGAGCTAACTGGTAACTTATATTGTTCAAATAATATGGTTTTACCATGTGTTAGTTACTACTTATAAGGACTACTATTCTTATAATAAATGATCATATAATAATAATGATTTTTGAAAAATGATGAATTCAGGTATGGTATATTAGGGAAAAGATTCAAGGACACATTTGGGCATGTTGGAGGAGCTATTTTGGGTGGTCTTGTAGGGTTAAAGAAACCCGAAAACCATGGGGTACCCTACTCGCTAACCGAAGAGTTTACAAGTGTCTATAGAATGCATTCTATGTTACCTGATGAACTTTTCATTAGAGATGTTAATTCAACACCAGGACCTAACAAGTCCCTAAGAATTGCTGAAACGTAAGATCTTTCACACCCAACTTCATTTATATTTGTTCAAATCTATGTATGTAATCAAAAGAAAAAGGCGCTCACCTAGACGCAAAAGGCGAGGCGAGATGAATTCAACCATACCGCCTTGGGTTCGTCTTTGTGCTGAGGCGGGAATTCTAGTTCAATTCCGGTCAAAACTGGTTTAAAACATTTAGAATTAACTAGTCTGCCAAAGTTAACTTGAAATATGTCTAAACCGTCTTAAATTAGCATATAACAACCTTAAATATATCTAAAAACTCTAAATTAAAATGGTATGTTTATATTGTATGACTTACTTAAAAAGACTCATGCTTTTTGAATACCTAACTTGTTTGTTCATAGAAGAATATTTGAGCATGTTTATTCATGTAATGAACGAAAAATAGGAATGTTACATTATAAATTTGCAGGCGTAAAATGATTGAATTAATTGGGAAGGATGGAGAAAATGTATTATCAGAAATTGGATTTACAACACAAATGGTATCAATGGGGCATCAAGCATGCGGTGCGCTTGAGCTATTTAACTATCCCGAGTGGCTCCGGGACATTGTCCCTCAAAACGTGGACGGGACAGATCGTCCTGATCACATCGACTTAGCATCACTCGAGAGTAAGCATTTTCTATCGTTTATAAACAATGTGCAAAAGTGCATGATAGTATATCCTAACATATGAAGATGTTGCAGTTTATAGGGATAGGGAGAGGAAAGTAGCAAGATACAACGAGTTCCGTAGATCACTCTTCTTGATTCCAATCTCCAAATGGGAAGATCTAACTGACGATATAGAAGCTATTCGCGTGTTGCGTGAAGTGTATGGTGATGATGTAGAAGAGCTTGATCTGCTGGTCGGAATGATGGCCGAGAAGAAGATCAAAGGGTTCGCTATTAGCGAGACAGCGTTTATAATCTTTCTAACCATGGCCACAAGGTATATAGAACTAGATTGTCACCAAATTAAGAGAATGTATAAGAACCATAACATAAAAAACCTAACTTAATAATTTTACTAACTGGTTCACATGTGCACATATTATAGGAGGCTCCAAGCAGATAGATTCTTTACAAGTGATTTTAACGAAGAAGTGTACACGAAAAAAGGGTTCGAATGGGTGAACACAACGGAGAGTTTGAAAGACGTGTTGGATCGACATTATCCGGAGATGACCGATCGATGGATGAACTCGACTAGTGCTTTTTCGGTATGGGATGCTGCACCAGAGCCTCATAACCCCGTACCAATTTATTTTCGGTTCCCCAAGTGATCATGATAGATTTACATGTTTCTATCGTATATATGTATTAAGCATAAGTTGAGGGTGCCTATCGAAGAAGTATGCATTCTTATGGAATAAATAAATTAGAAGTGGTATATTGTACTTATTTTAATGAAATAAATAAAAGCTACTGTAATATATTCTTTTTTGTTTAGTACGCCTAATATAATATACTAGCTTTAGTATATTATAAAACGACATTTAAATAAAATAAATAAAAGCTAGTGTAATATATTCTTTTTTGTTTAGTATGCCTATATAATATACCAGCTTTAATAAATAAAATAAAATTTTATTAATTATAAAACGTTATTTTAATATATGCGATTAAATTACGTATGAGTAAAAATTATAAGTAATAAACAATGATATCAAATTTTTATCAAAGTTTTGTATGAGAAACCATTGATATGTACATGAGTTTAAAATTTTAATTAAATAACCTAACGTGACAATTAAAAAAAAGTAAATTACTAATCTCGTATCCAGCAATTATAAATGATAAAAAATATAAAATATGATGGTGTAAGTAAAAATTGCATGGAAATTTACTAAAGAAAAGGCCATGTAAAAAGAAGGGTTTGTAATACCTTTTCGTATTAATTATAATATATAATCACGCACATATTTAGTTGAGTTATTATTAAACTTACGCTCACATGATAATACAACTAAGCATGGACAATACAAAAATCAATCAAAAGAACATTCTAAATTTCACATTAAAAATGACTACTCTATATCTTAATACACTTGATTAAAGAGTTATACATTAATAAAAACTATTATAATAAACTGGATAAAAACATAAAAAAATATTATCTAATAAATTAAAAAACCACTTATAAAATAAAATAAAATATTTCTAACAAAATAAGTATACATTTAAAAAATAGTTAAAAACATCTTAAATTTTGGAAAATAATAATTTTGTTGATGGTAACAAATAAAAAAAATAAAAAAAGAAGGTAATGAAATAAAAGACAATTGAAAATATTGATGTCTAATTTAAATACTCTTTTTTAATAGTATTTTATTTTAATTAATTAAAACCAATTATTTGTTTTTACTAATAATAGTTTTTATAGAAAAACATATAAAACATTGTAATTTGTGCGCCTTTAAGTGTTACTATATAATCTTAAAGTAATAATTTATTTTAGAATTATGACTTATTTTGTTTTTCAAAAAGTAAAGATTTGATAAGAGGATAAATTTAAAAATTAATCAATAGAGTTTGCTAGAAGTAAAAGTAAAAGATCTATGTTTTTTATTTTAAAATGAAAAAGTTTTAATTTATATCCCATTAATTTTGGAAATAAAAAATGTATTTAAAAATTTTAATACAAAAATGGTAGATTAAAATTTTTTTGGGCAGGAAAAATATTTATTATTAAATATCAAGATGACATATGACATTAGATGTGCTTAAAAAGTAACATGTGACAATCATAATTATCATTTTATTAGAATAGTAGGATTCTTCAATTAGATTATAATGTGTTAACCAACTGTGGTTTAATGAAAATGTATAAAAGTTAAATGATTTGATACAAATTCCATCAGTTGTTATGTTGTTTGCAAACGTGTATCTGGTTGGAGTGCTATATATAAATATTCAAATTTAAATGTTAATTTTCGATGAATTTTTGCGTCGTGTCTAAAAGTGTATTAGTGACAAATGTATCATCGTTTTTGGATTTTGAAATGGTCTGTTTTGTACTAGGAAAAACTCTTAAACGCTTTAAAATCTAGTGACAGTTGGATTATAATTGGACTCGTTGTTATCTAAATACTTGATGCAAAAAAGACCACCGCCCCTATTTGTAACGAGTATTTTGTAGTATAGCTTTAGCGAAATACATGTTTTTTCAATTGACAAGAGATAAAATGAAAGAACAATAATATATAACTGATTATTGATTAGTTGACTTTAAAAAACATGACATAACTTATTTTTTTACCCATGGCGCGTCGCGGTGGCATCGTGATAATAAAGTATAAAATAAAATAGACCATACTTGTTTTCAAATTAAATTTACGTTGAAACTTAAAATAACTTGAATTTATACCGTTAAATGAAACTTATTATATTATACCCGACTATTTTCCGTATAAATTTATGTCAAAACATAGACTTATAATCGCTACGACTTGTTTTTAAACTAAATTAAAGTCGAAACGTAGAGCGAATGAAAATGTGTTTTATTTGATTCAAAAGGGAGACAAAGAGACATGTAGTAGCTAAATCGGTGAAGAAACAAAGAAAGAAGGAAAAAACATTGGTAAGAGAGAGAAAAATAAATAAATAAATAAATAGCAACATTGATAATTAAATAAGAGTATAATGATCAAATATTTGTTGTCAAAGGAATAAAATAAACTTGAATATCATTTCAATTTAAAATATATATCCCTAAGTTCAAAATGTTCATACTGATAGGTGTTGTTTGTTTTTCTGTAGGAAAACATCAGCAGTTTGCGAATCATATTTACAGATATCTGCAACAGAAGAGTAGATCAAATGTCTGCAGTCTGCAAGAAAAAAATGTTTGTTTTTTTAACATTTGCACAATACTGAAATATTCTGTAATTAAACTAAATCTATTTTTTAAACTTTAAAAACTACTAATACATTAATATATAAATAAAAGTCATAGAAATACATAAAAATATAAATACTCGTCAAAGTACACTCCACCTCAAAGATTCAATCTTTCTAACATCCATAACAAAGAGTACCAAAATTTCTTTATAAATCTCAATCTTCAACATTTTTTGGTTCACTGTTTCTTAATTTTCCGGCAAAACAAGAAGCTTTTAGCGCGTTTTCTCGCCGGAAAATATGGCAATGGATTTCTGGGATTCAAGGGTTCACTCTGTAAAACATGTAGATACATGTGTCCCTAGTTTCTGAACTTAATGTAAAATGTCATTGTTGTCTTACACATATGTAATTGAATGGGTACTCAATGAAATACAATGTGTGGTTGTGCTTATAACGTTTTATTTCATTGATTAGTAGGTTAACACTTATTGAACTAATTATATGGGTTTGTGGTTGTTTGAATACATATAAGTCAATTAATGATTGTGAAACATATTCAAACTTAATCATATAAAGTTCTCATGTGATTGGCCCATGCTAATGGACCATACTCATGAACAACTTCATGCTAATGAACCAGTCGTACGAATGAACCAGGAGACTGGATCAGTCGTATGATTGTAACATGAGATTGACTCAGTCGCACGACTGAACACTCAGTTATGCGAATGGATCAACCGCATGACTCAGTCGCACGACTGAACCATGTAAATGGTCTAGTCGCACGATTGAGAAACCCTAACCTATAAATACCACTTAAATCATGGAAAAACGTGACACTTTGAATATTTCGATATCTACACATACCCTAGCCGTCCAGAGACCTCTAGCAACCTGTTCCAACTTCATAGATCGCAGTAGATCGATTGCTAATCGTTCTTGACATTTAGATTCAATTTTAATTGATTCTACGTGTGTTCTCACCGATTGGATCGCCAATCAAATAGGATTCCGTACTATTTAATTCTGTACACGCGTAAATCTGTTAGTATTCGTCCATTACACGATCCGAACAAAAAATCACCACTTCCATAATGCTGGTGACTCTCAAACCTTATTTTTATCTTATATTTTGTAAATCTTGTTTAATGGATTACAAATTTATGTGTTCAGCAATATATTATCCACTGGGTCTTTGTAATTATGATCTTTACTGGAAAAAATCTAACTTGGGGTCGAAGGGGGTAGGGGTCGAAAGGGCCGAAGGGGTGGGGGTCGAAGGGGGTGGAAGATGACGGTGGTGGTCGGAGTTAGGGGCTACGGCGGCGGTCAGTCGAAGGGGCTGACGGGGACGGTTGAAAGGGGCCAAAGGGGGTGGGGGTCAAAGGGGCTATTGCTTGGGGTTGAAGGGGGTGGGGGTTGAAGGGGGTGGAAGACGACGGTGGCGGTCGGTCTTAGGGGCTGCGGCGGCAGAGTCGTTTGAAGGGGCTGACGGGGGTGGTGTTGTGGAGTGGGGCGATGGGTAGAGTGGGGAGGTGGGTTCAAATGAAAGAAGAAAAGGGTTAGAAGAGGTTGTAAAGAGATCAGAAGACCTTGTTCCACATTTTATCCGTGCAGACATCAGGAAGACGTTTTTTTAATTAAACGTCTTCCAGAAAACAAACACTTTGCGAAGTAAAAACCCCTTCTCGTGTTAACATGGCGCAGATGAAGAGATGGGGAATAGATTTTTTTTAAAAACAAACACCCCTATAGTCTTCATGGTATATATTATCCATCATTGACTTGTTAAAGTTCCAAATACAATCGATTGACTTGTTAAAGATCCAAATACGACCTAACATTCAAGTGTTCACACTTTAAATCAACTTTCAAGAAATTGACCAAAGTTGGTAGCTACTAGCTAGTTATAAGCATAAAACTCCACCAAACTCATTCAATGATAATTTGCCTTTAAAATGACTTGTGAGGAGACAGTGAAAAACCAATAATTATATAACAAAACAAAATTATACAGATTGTCCTTCATAAATGTATCTAACTTACAAATCATGGTTTACACTTTAATAAGTATACTCGATGTACTTATTTTGAAAAGAGTAAAATTTATTTTCATTTTTGATTTTTTGTTAAATTTGTTATTTCAATTCAAATTTTTTTTGTCATTTAGTCAATGTGGTTTACCAAATGTTACCATTTTCATCTACTCCATTAACTCCGTTAAGTTCTCCGTTAAATATGAGTGTATTTTAGTACTAACTCCGTTAAGTTCTCCATTAAATATGAGTGTATTTTAGTATTTTTAACACTTTAATTGTCCAATTAAACAAAGTTAATCAATAAAATATTCAACTAAAACTAAAAAAAATATTAAGCAACTAGTGAGACCGGACACTTCAGTTTAAAAGTTTTGATTAACGTTAACTAGTTTAGAAACTCGTCTAGACGTCTACTACACGTGTTGTATGAAAAATTAAATAATAATTATTTAGTACTATTAAAAGTTAAAAAATAATATTTTGAGATAAAATATGCTTAAAGTTACATATAATCAAACAAGTAATTGAAAAATAACAATAATTTTTCAAACTCTCGTCTTTAAAAAAGTTTTGATTTTAAAAAATATTGACTTTATTAAATCTAAAAAAATTTATTAAAATGTTTGTATTAAAAAGTTTTAGTTTTTTATGATACGAAACAAACCTAGTAAAAAATTATTAATAAAACATTTAAAAACCAAATCATATGAAATATAAAGTTTTTTAATACAAATATTTTTATAATTTTTTGGAGATTTAAAAAATCAATATTTTTTTAAAAGCAAAACTTCTTTAAAGACGAATTTTTGAAAAACTAGTGTTATTGTTTAATTACTTAATGGTTAATTATATGTAACTTTAAGCATATTTTACTCAAAAAATTATTTTTTTAATTTTTAATATTACTAAATAATTATTATTTAATCTTTTCATACAACATGTGTAGTCGACGGATTTTTAAACTAGTTAGCGTTAGTCAAAACTTTTAAATGGAAACGTCTGGTCTTCTAGTTGCTTCGTATTTTTATTTTTAGTTTTAGTTGAATATTTTATTGATTGATTTTTTTTAATTGGACAATTAGGGTGTTAAAAAGACTAAAATACATTCATATTTAACGAAGAACTTACCGAAGTTAGTGTAGTGGATGGAAATGACAACATTTGGTAAACCATAATGATTGAAATGACAAAAAAATTGAATTGAAATAACAAATTCAATAAAACGTCATGGATAAAGATAACATTTTACTCTTTTGAAAATTTTGCACCAAAAATCCACACTTGAGAGACTTATGAGATACTTAACATAAAAAATGGTTGGGAGTTGGTGCAAAGAGGGCTCTTGTGCAAAATTTAAAAATAAGTCCATCCAATGTATTTATAATTTATTAAAGTGTAAAGATATATGTGCAAGTTGGTATATATATAACGTACAAAATGTGTAATTAAAATAATTTATTTATTTTATATAATATAAGAAGATTTGCCAAAATAACTCATCACATAAAATTAATTTTACTTTCTTTAATTTAATAATTTCTTTTTTATTAAAAGAATATATGGCATTTATGATTGTAGAAATCTGATTTGGGAAATAATATTTCAAAACTTTCGACTATGATTTGAAACTTTTTTCTTCCAACAGTAACATGTAGATCTTTTAGGATACAGTTATTATAATTAGCACTTGCAAAACTAAAACTAATTACTTGTTAATTAGAGAGTTCACCACTTAACATCACCATATCTTCATGGGACAACCGAAACATTTGTTATGGGGTGTAAACAAGCCGAGCTTATTCAAAGCTTTATTCTTAAAGCTCAAACTCAACACACAAGAACTTATTTAGTGGTAAAATAATAAAAACTGAGGTTCTTTTAACATTGTTTATAAATTGGATTAAACATATTTAGAAATGCACATACGTGCCCCATTTGTGATCACATATACAAACTACTCAACCATTAGTACAAATAATAAACAAATTTCACTTAGTAAATCGTTGTATTTAAGATTTTATACAACCAAACAATAATTAAAAAAATTATATAAAATTACTGTTCAAAATTGTTCTCTACCTTGTTTATGTCTTTAAGTGTAGAAGCAGCCCTCTTGGGCCCTTGTTCATCCTCTGTCGTAGACTCGTCACAGTGAGCAGCCCACAAAAGAAAAAAAGCCCGTCTCATGGATCCATAATCTTGTATTGAGTTTTGGGCTTTTGGCCCTTTAAAACTTAGCACACTTATGTAGTTTCCTTGTAAAAAAGCCCAGGAATTTAATTGGCCCAGTATACACCACTTGAGTTAAAGTAATTATCCTGGAGCTTTGACCATCCATTTAGTACAACATATCATTTAAGCTGATTAATATGAAATTAAGTGTGTACAAAAATGCACCTATCATCTAATAAAGGAATGTAATGAAGAGTAATTTACCACTCTTATAGGCTAAGGGTACAATCTTTTGATGTGTGGTGACCCTTTTAAGTAGGGTTTTCGGTTCCCCTAACCCACCGGTGGAGAGAGAGACATTGGGGCCGTAGATCGACATAGCCAGTGCATGTCATTGTCGGTGTTATATCGGTCTGCAAGTTTACTATTTGCATGTCGTTCTCAGTTTTCGGCTATGATATTTTTCTGTGATTACTAATGTCTTGTGGGTGACCTAAATTGTTTGTTATTTAAGGTTGTTTATACGGCTACGGTCTATGAAAATGACTCTTGCTTTATCTAAGAATGTTTTTAGTTTTCTTTTTTTTCTTTTTAAATTGTAATGTTGGCTATGCTCTAATTTCATTTGCCTTGTTTGTCACCTGATGATGGTGATGTTGGGTCTAGGATGTTAAGCTTATGTCATCCTTTTGGCGTAAGCCCTAATATTTGATATTGTTTCTAAATGAATTTCAATGTTGGTTAAGTGTATGAAGACTCGGTTATAGTGATGACATCTAGTCAATGACGATGGGATTTTCTTCATCTTAGATGTATTGAGTTTACGTTTTAGCATCTTCTCATTTTTGGCTATGATGATCATGGACCTTGATTTCTTATGTGTATGGGTCTAGCTTTGGTTGGGGTGTAGGTAAATCAATGTGCATGATATTGGTCAATGTTAATGAGGCACGTCTCATCTAAGACGTTAAATCTAAACTCTTTTTGACGAGTATAAGTCTTTTTTTATTAAAACCTCTTTGTGATCTAATACTTATGATCGTAAGGTGTAATATGTTTGTGGTTTAACAAATAGTCCTGATCAACAATAGTTCCTCATGTTGCATTAGAAACTGATTTTAACACCATTTTTTTGGATAGTTGAATCTTGATGGTTGAAAAGTGACGCTAATAAAAAATTAGATGTTGTGTTTGTTGTTTTTAGCGTGGTAAACAACCCATTTGCAACCTTAACAAGCCATAATTATATCGCTTAGTTTTTGCGAAAACGATTTGAACCCGTCGTGAAGCGCGGACGGAGTCCCGCTAGGCACCAAAATTTTACAATTCTAACAACCTGAAGTCATACCTTGTGCAACTTTAGTTGTACCCTGAATCACAAGTATGATCATACTTGGACCGGATAGGGTGATAATATTTAATCTTCTCTTCTCCATTCTCAACAGATTCACACAAATCCCCATTGATTCAATTTTGCAGAAGAAAAACCAACAACAATGGCGACTGTTTCCGCATCTCCATCAATCTATTACTGTACGGCCTTCAAACCCCATCAAAACCCTAAAACCCTTTTGCCCACTTCTCTTTCTTCCACCACCGTCTCCTGTTCTTCGCTCGTTCGACACCAATTGACCCATCGTTGCATTAGCATTCCCAATTATTACCCTATTTCATCGATGCTCCATAAAAAGTTGTCGAATTTGAAGAAGATAAGGTCTTCTGTAGCAGAAGAAGATACCCTTATCCCCGAACAAGAAGAAGAAGAGAGCAGTAGCAACGAAGGGGAAGTGGAGCCCACTGTTACTGTTCCAATTTCTCGTTCTGATATGCTCATTATGTTCTTTAAGGTAAATTGTTGCTTCCACATGCTTTTCTTTGTGAAAATTGTGAGAAGAAACTGTTTGTTTTCATTGTGTACATGTTATATTATTGATGGATAAATTTATGCACACCAACTGTTTGATTATAGTTCAAAGAGAAATCTTAGTATCCCGTATGTGGAAATGACCTTCTATCACATTCATATATCTTAATTACTTCTAGTTGTATGCTGAAATTCATTTACATGCAATGTTGATTTAGGTATCTGTGATCATCTTTTTTTGTTTCTAACAGAATTCAGATATAATTACTTGTGTATGTGTTATCGGATTTGATCCGACTAATAATCTTCGATCTTTATGTATATGGAGGCTGAGGGAACGATGAGTGAAGCGGCTATTCCTTCTGTAACAAGTGCTCTAGAGGTAAATCTAACTGAATCTTTATTTGAAATGGTGCAGTCTTTCATAGCCTGAAAGATGATAAATTTCATGCCTTAATGTTGATAAGATAATGTTTGAACGATTGGAGTTTGCTAATTTGTTTTGGAACTAAATCTGTTTGCAACATCTGATGCTATACAAATATGCATTCTATTTTTTTCAGGAGATAGAGGATATCTCAAACTTAAGAGTCCAGTTCTTGAGGGTATTGCGAGTGTTGAGGTGAGCAGTTTTTACTTTTTATTAATTATCTTTAAATATGTATTTCATCATTCATAGTAAGAATGGTAATGGCCCGGGTATGGACGGGTTTTGATAATCCCAATCTGTAATCATAAAACCATGCCTCATACCCGTTCGTTGCTCAATACCCATTGAGTTAACAGGTATACCTGCGGTATACCCGTTTATAATCTTGACTTGTTTAATAAAACTCAATTGATTTTTGTTTTGTTGTAGTTAAAGAAAAACAACCGTGCAAGCTACTGGAGTGGCTTCTAATCTGGTTGAGATCTTACAAAATTCTGGATTCAAATTACAGACACTGAGTTTGAGCTTTGATGATGATGCCAACTAATTACTAAATATTCAATTTTACTTAATGTCCTTAAATTAATAGCGTTCGCATCCTCATAGTCAAGGTATCTTGACTTTTCTTGCTGATGCTATCTTTCAAGAATGTATCTTTATTTGTGTTTCTTTCTTTCTCTTGGATGTAAGAGTTATATAACATATGTATTTTTAGCGGTTAGATGTTAGTTGTTAGTATTATCAAGTTAATAAAATTTACACATGTCAAAGTTAACATCCAAAAAAGACAAAGTCTCCCATCTTCCCATTGACCTAGTGGTCAAGAGATCATTGGCAGTTATATAAGATATGTAGATTCATCATTCTTCCCCCAATGTCTCAGTTTTATTGTTGTATTTGACTAGTTAATGATGGGTGAGCTTTTGGAGTTGACTATATGTTTTCTAAAATGATATCTAACTAATGTTTAATGATGTGCATGCCCCGAATTAACACATGCATCAAAGGTTGTGCCTTGTGCACAGATTACTCAACCTGTTTGAGATGATTGTTAAGTGTAAGTTTGTATATTACGAAGAGAGTAAAATCTTACCAAATGTTTTTTTACCATTTAAGTTGCTATAGTTTTTCAAATGTTATTATTTTTATTTACTACACTAACTTAAATATTATGCTAGTTTAGTACTTTTTTAATACTTTAATTATTCAATAAACAAATTAACCAATTAATTTCAGATAAAACTAAAAAACACATGAAACGACTAGTAAGACCGGTCGCTTCGATTTAAAAACTTCGATTAACTTTAATCTTTGTTGTTCGATTGAGCTTCAATTTTAACTTTGTAGGAGCTTTGAGCAAAGCTCAATCTCAAGAAGCTAGCTTAGCTTAACCGCTCACGAAACACCCCAAACCAACACCATCTACAGTCCAAATCTTTCTCCAACCGAAGTTGAGCGAGAAATCTAGTGCCACTCTAGATACGCTTGTCTAATAGAGGTCGTTTCATCACCTCTAATGGAAAAGACTAAAGTTCACTTCCTGAAAGGGATAGGAGTAAGTAACATTCATAGTTACACAAATAACATTTGCATAGTTTCTACTTTCTAGTACAAGCCCTAGGACACATCACACATAAAAACGCATATAAACTTCTTACTTCTTACCTCTTTCAGTATAAAATTTATATAATAATTCAACATCCCAAGACCAAAACCAAAACCAAAACCAAGAAAAACAAAAACAATCATCTCTTTCAATTAAAAGAATCACATCTCCTACGAATTTCCCCATTCCCACCGGTCTTGACACCATACAAGCTCAACTTCTCGATCGCTCTCGCAAGGCGTCGAAAACGCCTTCTGATCCCTCGCGTAAAGCTCGACGAACGGCCTCGTCCGTGGATCCATCGCCATTGCCCTATCCGACCTCAACACCCCCACCCCTTTGGCAAATTCTTATAATACGAGTTGTCGAAATCCCTCGGCGTCATTACGTCGTTAAACACCGATAACGAAGGGTTTTTGTGGTAATCAGCACACGCGTTACGTAACCCTTCAGCGTACCTCGTATTATACGACGGATCGAACTCCGATGTTCTACTGTAGTTGTAGATATCAGAGCTGATCTCCGTACAGTGAGAGAATCCAATGGTGTGAGCTCCTGTAACGCCACCATCTCCTGTACGGACAGCCCGATTGACTTAAAGACGTTGATGATTTCGTTCATCGACATCGACGGTTTGGGGAGGATGGCGGCGGCGCGTGAGGCGCGTGAGGTCAACCCGTCTCTCCGCCCGAGTTTGACGGTGTAGTACGGGCCACCCATCATGGTGACGAGGTTGCGGGTGGCGACGGCGAGGATGTCGGAGCATGAAACGACGCCGGGGCAGGCGAGTTCTAGGGCGGTTTTGGCGCGAACGACGACGTCGAAGCCGTCGCCGGGGAGGGAGAGGTTGATGTCGGCGTCACGTTCGGCTTTGTTGAAGGGGGTGGAGGAGATGAGGACGGAGGCGTCGCAGCCGTCGACGAGGCAGTCGTGGAAGAAGAGGCGGAGGGCGGCGCCGGCGGTGGTGGGGGAGGTGTGCTGTTTGTCGGTGGTGGTTTGTTGCATGATGTGGTCGAATTGGGGGCATGAGTGGTGGTAGAAGGTGGTGGTGAGGGTGGGAGAATGAGGGCGAGAGGATGGAGGAGATGAAGAGGGTGAAGATGATGATGGTGATGGGGTTTGGGGTTATCGCCATTGTCGAGCTTCTGTGAGCTCGATGATGAAGAAGGTGAGTGCTGAAGGAATCTTGTTGAACGAGGAGGGGGGTATTATGTGTGATTTTGTTGTATTTGTGTTCTGTAAAGTAACTTTTGTTTAGATGAGAGACGGGTAATGATTTATAACGTTAAAGTCAAATGTGGACCTTGTGTTTTCGAAAGAACTGATTTTTATTTATATTTGTGAGTATGTTTCGAGTGTATAAGATTTTTTTAATGTGTAACTATATAGTTGATAATAGGGGTAATTTTGTAAATTTGTAACAAACTTTTAAAAGTGTTCTAATTAAGTAACTCAAGTTTTAAAAGTGATTCAATTAGATCACTAATTTTTATATTTTATACAAATTAAAAGTCATAACATACTTTTTAGCATATTATACTTTTGGATTCAGTTAGAATATATTTTTTTCTATCTTTTGATGCTGATATAGAACGTTGACGTAAATTTTAGGCACTTTTTTTTTTATTTTTTTCATAATTAACATGTTTTTTTATTTTTTAATATAATTTTATATATTGAAAATTATAACTCCAATGTATTTTTCATCATTATTTTCTTGTCATAATAAAATTTGATAATTACTCGATTTGATCGTTTGAAGGTCCAATTTTAGAAAAATATGCACGAGTGATTAAATTAAAACATTTTTGAAACTTGGTTACTATTCTGTGACATTTTCCCTTGATAATATACGGTTCATTTACTATTAATTTTTAATGGTTTTTAAGTAGTTATGAGTTTTTAAAAAAGAAAAAATAATGATAAACATGTAAACTGTAATATTTAATTAGTAATAACCAATTATTATTACCCTAAATGGTTAAAATAAAATACTCATAACATTTAAATTTTAGCATATTACGAGTTAAAAAAATGAGTTTTCTCAGCAATAGGTTTATATAGAGAAAGTTGGGGTGCAGTTCCAAGTATTATACGAATAGTTGAACCTGATTGAGATGGTACCTTTTTTTTAAAATGTCGTATATTTGTTTAATAAAAGTTTAGTTGATAATGATAGAGAATAACTAATGATTTAATTATAAGATAATGATAATGAAGTTGATGTTAATGCTTTTATTAACGTTCTAGGCAAATGTAAAGGTTGTATTATTAATAGCTTACTTGTCCTAATAAAAGGTTAATTACATAGAGACACATATTTAAATATTAGACATAAGTTAATGTAATAGGTTTTTATTAGATGGTATAAAGATCACACGATATGTTACCAAAAATAGATATCTTACAGAGACAGATAAGTAGATAGCACGAGTACAGTTGTTTGCTATTATGGATTTATATGTCAAGGTATTTTTCACAAAAATAATCAATAACCCATAGACAAAAAAGCAAAATATGACGATTCAGAAAATCAATTATCGATTACCTTAAATATAAAATCACCAACAAAGTGTATGATAATGATACTACTGTAATTCACATTTGAGGCCGTTATTATATGATTAGTAGATATATATAACTATTAATTAATTAATTTCATTTGAAGTAGTTAGGATGATAAAGCTGCCACTAATCACGGTGCACGTCACGCGGTTTAAGGTGTCGAAGGGGGTATTTTCGTAATTTCGCATCCCAGTGAGTCTTGATGTAATGGTGACAGATGTCGGGGATGTGTTCCAATGGTACCATGTGAATCCAGAGAGGACCATCATCAAACGGTGGAAAGTCAATTCTTTTAAATACACATTTCAAAAAAATAAAAACAAAAAACTTTTAAATAATTTAAGAAATTTATTATATACAACATCGGCATGGAATTTTGCATCGTTTATTATTATTATTTTTTGAAAAGCTGGATTTCATTAAAAAATTTGCATGGTTTATGTTGTTGAACTTTTTGAATAAATTAAAAATTATGTTATTTACAATGTGATATGTAGCAGCATCACGCTTGGGGTTAGGGCTGGCTTTGAGGGTGGGTTGAGTGGATGATGGTTTATAGCTCGATCTTCTTAAAGACATACAATTTTTTTAAAAATTAAATATTTAATAATAGTATTTTGAAAAAAAACTATAAACTATTAACAAACTTATAAGAAAACCCAATAACATTTTTATTATTTTAACCTGTATAATTTTCCCTCAAAGCTTATTAACATTTTAAATAGGTTAACCTAATACTAAGAGCTTAGATTACTTAAGTAAATAAATTGGATTATTTTGATACAATTTTTGTCTTGTTTATTTTTATAACAATTATTTTCATACTATAAAATTTTTTTATATATAAATTATTCGGTTTTGACTTTTTTTATAATTTTGTTCTCGTCACGGACCCAAGGTCTCTTGAGAATTCTAGGGACCAGCCCTACTCGGGGTGCTTGCAAGAACACTGGTCCGGGTGGTGCAAGTAGAGGTAGGGGGTTGGCTTGTGGGTTTACCATTTACTAACCGCTTTGGTTTGCATAATTGGTCGTTGTGCTACGATTAAATAGTCGTTTTGTTTATCAAACAACATGGTGGTTCGCCTAGCCGTACTTGTGACAACTCTGTTTCAACTACCGGTCGGACTTGTTTCGACCAGTAAACCGGTAATACAATCATTACATTCTCCAGCGCAGTTATTATGACATTGTAAATGATGGTCAAAACCTGGGATCCGGCATTCTTCATCACTAGGCCACCGCCGACCTTTGACAGGGAAAAAAAGTTGCAATAGAAAGTGAAACTTTTAGATCACACCTACATAAAATGGATTAGAAATATTAAAGTAAAAAATTTCTTTATAATAAGTTTAAAAGACGAATATATTTATATTAATATTATTTCAATAATAATGAAATCCCTCAAAAAGAGAGAATATGATTACAATTAATAATGTTTTGTCAAGTTACATCAAAATAGAAGGTAGACGGGCAACAAGCTGCGCCGCCACCCCTTTCTGAATAGCAAATCCTAACCTTCCAAAAACAAATTCTTGCCTCCCCGGGATTGAGCAATGGTTGTCTATGACCCGTTGGACCCTGATCAAAAAGTTGATAGCTTCTGGCGTGTCATTATAACAATTAAATGTCACAAGATATCATTACAACTAACGTAAACCCGTCTTTAGAATGCAAGACTTAAGAAATGTCACATACTTTTTTACCAACTTATCACGTGAATTATTGTATTTTACGTTGTATAAATTAGACGGCAAATTCATAAAATATTATACATGGCACGCCAATATTTTTTTGACAATAAGTTTTGAATTCATTATACATGTGAATAATTGTACACACGCCATACTTGGGAGGATAATAATCCATTGTTATAATAGCACTTATACGAGTTTAAGTTGTGACATTATAAATATATATTATGTATTAATTATTATTAATTACAAAAGTTAAGAACTAGTTTAAGTTTAATAAATCAATTATAGCATAACATAACTCTCCAATGATAGTTATGAGAGTTTTGACAAATTTTCCGTCAAAGCTAACACACGTTATATTATATGTTAAGATAAGATGATAAAGGATAAATGTTATAGTGGTTTCTGATCCATTGGATTGTTCCTGTTTGGCTCATTCCTCACATTTCTATACCTTTTTTTTCCAAAAAGTGATTTGTCTCATAACTGGCTAAACGTCTAATATTTGTCGCTGATTTAGTTACTTGACTAGTCAATTTGATAAAAATAAAAAAGTATGTTTAATTATTAAATTTAAACATGTCCTTTAGCAAGTAATTTGGTATGAATTGCTTAGTTTACCAATCTAATTTTGTTTGGTTTGAACAAATTGTTTTATGTGTAACTAAATAGTAAAATCTTTGATTGTTTTGTTTCAATAAATACTTGTATCGATTAATTTATCGAAAAGTTAGTCAATTGACATATATAAAATGACTCTTAGATAATATTAATAATAACATCATTTCATAACATAACAAAAATTAACTAATTAAATCTTTAATATATGATTGATAATTTGATATAAATCATTTGGGCAAAAAGGGAGCACAAGCATGTGTATGGTTGACCCACTGGCCATTACCAACTAATCTGTTGTTTTACCGTCCAATTCCCATCGAATATCTTCAAATTCCAAGAAAAGAGTAGAAAATCATCTATCTTAATTATGGGGTTATTTTATCCGCTTGTAAAATAAATCTGATACGTTAATTTGAGTCGAGTTTAAATAAGCTCTCAAGTTTATACTCGACTCATTTGATATACAAGCTCAATCCGTAACAACACGTCAACCCATATCGATCTCTGATACGTCAACCCATATCGATCTCTCAAGTTAGATGTAAGATATTTTGTTCATCATTTTATGAAATAAGTGGAAAGAAACTAACAAATTTTAGTAAGTAACTAGTTTCTTAACTCGTTGCACGTTGCGGCGGAATAGTACGTGTCGTGATGAAATATAAACTACAATCGGGTGGACTTGTTTCTGAATTTAAATTATATTAAAATGTAAAGTAACTCAAGTTTATACTGTTGAAATGAAAACATATTATATTTCACTTGACTTTCTCCAAACAAAAATTATGTTTAAATGTAGATCAACTCAAAATGATATAAATATAGCACGGTTGTAGTAAAGTATGTATTACAATCGTAACAACTCGTTTTCGAACTAAATTCATATCGAAAAATAGTATAGTTCAGATTTTACCATCGAATGAAAATGTACTATATTTGATGAACTTAAAACGTAAGTAAAAATAATCACGGGAAGTATTGATTTAATCTAAAGTTGTAAATTTGTGCTAATATATGAATTGGTATTATATCTGACGGTTGGGTAGCCTAATAGTACCATGTACCATGTCGTTTAGCATAAAACAATATAATAGAAAAAAATAAGAATAAAAGCAAAATGTTGATTTATGTTTGCACACTTATTTATGTTTCTAAGTGGTGATAGTTTATGAGTTAAGTCGAGCTTGATCTTGTATAGGCTTCAGCTTGACTTATGAAGATTTAGAAGAGTTCGAGCTTGAGTTTGACTCGTTTTGAATTTTATATTTAAAATTCAAATTCAGCTCGTCAAATACCTTTTTAAGCTTGAGCTCGGCTCGAGCTGGGCTTGTTTATCTAATTAAATATTGTTTTGATATTTAATTTTGATATATATATATATATATAAATGATTATATATTTTATATACAATATTATGCAAATTATTTAATTGTTTTTTATCATAACTATTAACTTTATATATAATAAATATTATTTATATAACATATTTAATAAATTAAATAAAAATATATAAATAAAAACTAGTTTAACCTCGCGAGCTGGCTCGAGCTCGATACGTGAAGCTCGAGCTCTAGCTCGATAATTAAATGAGCTTATTTCAAGCTCGAGCTCAACTTAGGCTCGATAAAACTCAGCTCGTTTCGAGCTTTTTATCGATCTGATGTCGAATAGTTCACGAACTGCTCATCTCATTTGCACCGACATTGTTATTTGCGTACTAGTACTAATATAATATAACGGTTAAGTGTATTTGAAAAATGTTGATTTTTTTAATAATCCGGGTCCGGGCTTCGGGGTTGTTAGAATATTAATAGTGATATAACCCAAACCCACATGAAAAGCCCGGTATTGAAAGAGAGGATGCAATCATGCAAGGCTTTCTCACGAGAGGCCCATTATGGATTAAATGAAACACTTTCTATGGCCCATGTATGAGTTTTATGGATTTCATGCTTAATCCACAGCCCAAATAATGGTTTCCTTTTCCTCCACCACAATATTTATAGTACATCTAGTGAAGAAAGTTGATTATATCACGCTACACGTCTATTATTTGAAAATTTCATATAAATGTGACACTATTTATATTTCAATTACCATACTAATGTACTTCTTGTGAAGCAACTTGTTTATCATGCTACCGCTCCTTACTAATATATCCGCTATTTTGTGCTTGTAATGTAATTAGGGGTGCAAACGAGCCGACCCGCTTATTAGCTACTCGAATCGGATCGATAAATAGCTCGAAAAGAGCCGAGCTTTATCGAGCCCGAGCCGAGCTCAAGCTTGAAAAAAAACTTATTTAATTATTGAGCTTGAGCCCGACCTTCATATATCGAGCTCGAGCCGGCTCGCGTGCCTAAACAAGTTTTTATTTATATATTTTTATTTAAATTATTAATATATCATATAAATAATATCTATTGTATAAAGTTATGATTAAAAACAATTAAATAAAATGAATAATGTTATATATATAATATAATAGTTAATATATATCAAAATTAAATATAAAAAATTAAAAATAATATTTATATAAATAAACGAGCAGAGCCCAATCCGAGCTTGAGCTTTCAAAATAAAGGTCGAAACGAGCCGAGTTCGAGCTCGAGCTCTCCTAAGCCATCACTAGCCGAGCTCGAGCTCTCCTAAACCATCACGAGCCGAGCTCGAGCCCATACAAGCTCGGGCTCGGCTCGACTCATTGCACCCCTAAATGTCATCATCAATCAGCAAGGAAACCTATGTCATACATACTATCTTAGAACTAGGGAAGGAGGGGTGTGGCCGTGTGGGTTCAAGTGATCTTTAAAAACTTTGTATTGTAAAGGATATTAATAATTAAATGGTTATTGGATTTTAATATTTCTTATTTTTATGTATTGGTCGGGATTAATCGTAATTTAGCAAATATTTACGAACAATTCCAACTTTGAGTTTATTTTCCTGCAACGATTTTTTACTAACCGAGAGTTAACATCATTAATTTTTTTTGTGATATGAATTATTTATATGACCAAAACATTAAGCAGAAAGTTGAAATTAATTGTTGGGCCTGTCAATCTGAAACTTCTACAACCTAAAACCCGTTTAATCTTCACCTTCTGATTTTAACCACTTGAATCGTTAAATGTAGTTTTTAAGTGACAATGGATGCTAGACACTGGAAAAAGGACCTGATAGAGGTTGGGCGGCGGTTGCGTTGAAAAATGGCTCAAAATTAGTCCCATTTCATCAAAAAAACTAACGGACGTTAACTCTTAATTAGTAAGGGATTGTTGAAGGAAAATAAGCTCAATGTTAAAAGTGTCTGTAAAAATTTACTTAGTTGGGATTAATCTCGGTTAATAACAAAAATTACGATTACTAAAATCCAATAACCCATAACTAAAATCCTTAAAATAATAGTGCTAATCACATATATTCTCTTCTCAACTTATAAACTTACATATATCGTTTAAGCATTCTTGAAAACTTATGTTCTAAATAAATATGTGATTTTTTAAATTAGAAGTGGGTGCGTGAAGATCTCCCCAAAATAATGTATATAATTTTATGAAATAGTGGGTAATATCAAGTGTTATGTAGTAAACATATATACATGCTGGTTTTGTAACGTTTTAGTCATGAAATGAACGAAAAAAAACTATAGCAATATAAGTTCACCCTAAGATTATTTTAAATTTTGTGTTTTAAATCTTATCATCTATTTTAATTTCAATATGGTGTTAGAGCTTCATACGCTCTTAATGACCAAAGCGTTTAAGTTTGTTTGAATTAGACATCGACCGTGAACTTTAAAAACCAAAGCATAAAACTAATATGCAACATATATAGATGAAAACGAAGATGAGGATGATAACAAGAGTGAGAAAGAACAACTTGATGATGATGATGATTAAGAACAACAACAAAAATGATTAAAAATTAAGGCGGTAATTATAATTCCTAATATAAGTTAAACAACATCATGAAAATATTTATATTGTAAGTACTAATTAAGTATGCTTTGTAAGTACATTGACATACTTTAATTTACACATAAAATTATAAATCGTGATTTGTTCATCAATTATCAATTTAAATTTGTTAACCCAATACGATCTGTAATTTAAATAATTAAGTATATACACTTAATTATAGAAAGTTTATAATTTCATCAACTTTCACCAAAACAAAAATTATAAACCCCTACAAGCATAAAGCATCTATACTTATTCTCAGTTCTATATCAACTTTCCAACAACTCAACTCAAAGCAAAACACAAAAACAAAACAAACATCTTTACGTATGAAAAGAAAGCTTAACGTACCAACGTAAACGACAATATGTACACCACATGCACGTAACCGACAACACTAAACCCCTTTGTTAAACCTATGATATGATATGATGCACCAACTTTCACTCATCAATCATCATTGTGTTGTCTTTTGAAACCTACAAAGCACAACAAACACCACCAAACTCACACTACTCGTACCCGCAAGCAACCAATAATACTTATCGAGCCGCGCTTCGGTCATATCGTCCGCAAACCAGTTCCCCTTTCCATCATCGGACGTCGTAAAATACTCCACCAAGTACACCATAAACGCGCTCAAAAAGCTACCAACACCAAAAACGCTCGTGTAAAGAGCGATCCCCATCGTCCGCATCCCCTCGGGGACCGCGCTATAGAAAAACTCCTGCATCCCCACCACAGTAAAAATATCAGAAATCCCCAATAGCACATACTGAGGCAGCAGCCAGAAAATGCTTATGGTTTCTAGTTCTGACTGCAGCCTTTTCGTTTCGAGAGTGGCGGCGAATATCATCGCGATGACGGAGAGGAACATGCCGACCGCGATGCGCTGCATCGTGGTGATCCCGTGGTCGTTGCGGAGGATTACGCGGGCGAAGGGGATGAAAACGGTGTCGTAAAACGGCATGAGGAGGACGATGGAGATGGTGATGGCGCTTTGGAGGGTGGCTGGGGGGATCTTGTAGTTGTCTCCGATGTTTCGCTTCATCGACATACCTTGTTTGATGAAGAATGTTGCAGGTTGTTGGAAGATTACGGCGAACATTAGGAGTGTTGTCCATATGGGCAGGAGTTGGATGACCACTTTTAGGATTTTGACTAGGTGGTTTGGGTTTGGGGCTTTTTGGTCCGACCGGTGGTCGGCTTCGGCTTCGCGTTTTACGCATAGGGGTTTGTCTTCGAGCCTGAAAAGAAACCGTAATAAGAATAATGAGTGGTTTAGATTAGTTCTTATTAACTTACTCTGATTAATTACAAAGTCAGGCCGGAAGAATTGAATGAATTTAAGTGAATATAATGTTTGTAGTTTGTTCTACTTTATCCCGACACATAGACGGAAATATAATTAAGTTTGTTGTTACAAACAACGATTTGTTAATGTATTTGATAAATGTTAACAGTCGAGAAATGATTCTAGTGTACGTTGGATCAAAAACGGCTAAAATGAATTTTAATGGACAAAACAAGTAACTCTATATCAATGCATGTAAGCACTGTTGGAAAAAATATGTTTAATGTAACTTTTTAAAAACAACTTTTAACAAAAAAGAAAACTTGCATATCCTAATAAATATATTTGCATTATTTAATGAAAGAGCTACTTTAAATCTAATGCAACTTTAATTAATCTAGTTTTTAGTAAAAACTAGTATTAAGCCTTCATGTTGCGGTGGGGGCGTAAGATCGTATCAAGTGTCATCAATTTCACACTATCAGCAAACACCACCAACACTAGAAAAATCGTATTAAAAAATAAAAATATGAAAGATAAAACCGAACGAAAGTAGTCGTAATAACATTGAACCGCACGTGAAACATAAAATATTAAAAACTATAACTAAGTCAATCTAAGACGCCCACGTTACGCCGTGTTAACTCGTAAAAAATTAACCCGATACGTAAAACGAAAAATTGTAAAAGATGAAAAGTATAGGGAACAAAAGTTGAAAGTGAAAAATTATATAGGTTAAATTGTAAAAGATGTAAAAATATTAGGTAATAAAAAAAGAAAAAAACAAAAGTGAGTACAACCTACTAAACCTAAGTTACAACTCATAATGCATAAAGCGCTTAGTAATTAATATTATGTATAATTAAAGTTTATAAAAAAGACAAAAATATTACTTAAACTAATACAATATTTTCAAAACTTATTACAATGGAGAGTGAAACTTGTACTTTTGTTTAAATAAAACCTTATAAACATTAAAAGAACACTATCTTAAGTTAATAAAACCATAGAGCGATAAAAGTGTTCTACTTTGAACAAATGGCGGTTGTTCGAGTCTCGTGAGGCTATAAAATGATGTTCGCTTTAGAAAAAAATAAGTTTTATAAAATTGTATCCCATGCACCAATTATTGCAACTCCAAATACTATGTAAAAACTCTTTAACCAACCCTTTGTACGATGTTTTGCTTTTGGGAAAAGAAGCTTTCGAATATTATGTACTACGAGTGAAGCACAAGGTACAACCAATAACATGAATAACTAAAGTTAAACATGAATCATGATTCATGAAGCACTTACTCAAGCTCCACAACGTTGGCTTTCTCGTCATTTCTCAAATGGACAAATTTTGACACATAGCTTTTAACAGCTTGTACAAGTTTCTCCACCGATTTCACGTCATTATTCCCATCACCATCGTACGAATAAAATCGACTTCCACACGAAAACACGATCATCGAAACCGCCATCGCCATAGCCGGCACCGCGAACCCTAAGCCCCAACCCAAAGAGTCCTGTATATTCGGCATGATTGACACCCCTAATAGCGCGCCACTGCATATACCAAAATACCACCATTGGAAAAAGGCGCTTTTTTTATCGGAACTCGTGTCGGTTTTTGACACGGGGAGCTCGTCATCGGTGTCGATTTGATCGGCCCCGAAGGCCTGCAATGACGGGTTGTACCCGCCGATCCCGAGGGAAATTAAGTAGAGTGAAATGAACATTGATGACGATGAGGCTGATGATTTTGACTTGTTTAATGCCGTTGATGTTAACGCCATAAGCCCCTGAAACCAATGTAAACCGATCAGGTTGTGATGTATTTATCTTATGAAATAATACTGTTAAAAAAAGTTTTTAAGATGTGATGTGTACTATGAGGTAGATGAAGGAAGAGGCTAAGATGGTGGAATATCGGCTCCAATACGAGTCGACGAGCGGCGCCACCACAACGGGACCATGGACGTGAACCCGGTCCAGCTATTACGGTTCTCGCGGCAGACGAGCTAGTCATCCCCATCACTTCGATGAGGTAAATCACAAGATTCGACCCCACACCTTTGAACACAACCGCTCTATCCCAGCAATCACTGTCAGACAAACAAACAACAAACAAACAAACATACCAAGTAAAGTCACTGTTAATGAAACAGACTGACCCAAATCATAACGACGAATGAAACGAATACCTATGAGAAGAACACAGGGTTTGTTGAGTGCTCGAAATCTTTTATCTCCGGCCATTGTAAGTTGATTTGAGGTGATGGAGATTGTGTGTAATGGGAGGTGATTGGAGAGACAACAAAGGCACAATAGCTTCAAATTTATTGATGTTGGAGAGACAAAAGTTGATTAATGGTACACTAGACAAATCACTCAAAATTAAAGGCATAAAAGAAGGTTATCGATCAGTTGAAAGTGTCGTCACCATGACCATACGACATGACAGTGTTGAATTAGACTATGATCTGTTTGGTTCAGAACCAAGAGCCTCTGTTGCTGCTTCAGGTGTTCACGGGCTAACACCAATTGATCGGGAGATCGTATTGGTTTAATAACGTTTTTTTTAATATAGGAAACCGATAGTATGTTACAATGTGACAAAACTTTTCTTTTAACTAATTTTGGTATTTAGTTATTGGAATCACTAATTGTGTGTTAAGATGTCGTAATTTGTATAGGCATATGGATCGATCTCACCTCAACCCAACTTGTGTTAAAGAGATGTGTGATTTTAAATCTTAGGTTCTGTTTGATAATCTTTAAATAATTTTGAAAAAAATTCCTTGAGGTAGGGAGTGTTTCATTCATTTAAAAGTCACATTTTAATTTTTTATGAATTTTCTTAATGGGTAAAATTCCGGAAACATTCTGAATTATCCAAAAACTACCTATTATTCTGTAATTTGATTACCAAACAACCCTTTAATAGTTCCTGATCATCATAGTAATTTGATTTAAAGTTAGGACAGTGATTTTTTTTTATTTTTTTTTTGCGATTAAGGGTTTCAGGCATAATTATAACAGGTGAGTGTAATAAGTTAATTTAGTAGAATATACCTATACATGATAACATATACTTGTTAAAAAACAGTTTTATTTTGATCTAGTTTCATTTCTTTAATGATTTGGTTTTAACTTAGGAAAGATCAAAAGCTGTTACTAAATGTATAATTTGCATAATAAAAACCGTCAAAACAGAAAATGTATATTATTTTTATACTATATTTGTTTGGAGAAAATGATTTTCTGAAAATCTGAAAGACGGCACCATTTACCACATGGAAATTCACATTTCCGCCACGTAAGCCCAACTTATAAGTAAATAAAATCATTTCATTTCCGTACTTAAGAGTATGAATTATTCGAATAATGACACCATTTATTTCACAATATTCTGGAGTAGTGACGAGTTTAAAAGCATGATCATTGACGATTTTAGACAAATGCCATGTTTAAAAGCGTGATTAGAAGGTATTATTATGTATATTGCTTTCGTAAAAAGAAAAAAATGCAAGGTTACGTTTAATATGGAAATGAGATTAACTAAGCAAGATATATAGTTATTAGTGGTTGGATGTTATGATCCATTTAACCGTTAAAGAATTTATAGTGTGGCAAGTAAAATGCCAAATGCTGATAACTTCATACAAAACGTGACTTTTTGTAAAAGAAGTAACTCTGAGTATATGTATATATTACTTGTTTTTGTGTATGAAAAAAAAGCGTTTTAATTTTAGAAGTTTAGATATTATATTATTTCACACAAAGAGGCCGGTTGTATGGTAATAAAAAGAATGTAATTTGTGATAATTGTGAGAAGCAACTATAAACCGCCATATGTATCATGGAGTGACGTAAATACAGAGTTAAAGAGTCGCACATACCCTGTTAAGAATAAATGGATTAAAGTAAAAGAAAAAGAAAAAAAAAGGAATATGGTAATATTGTTGTGTTAAAGAGGAAAAAATAACTCAATTTTAGCAGCCTACGTGAAAGGCTAAAAGCTTTTGATGTATTACAAAGGATAGAACTAATTATGGTTTTCATGTTTAAGTAAAATTATGGTTCTTGTGATCACCAACAATTATGGTTTTCATGTTTTACCTCTCTAGATACAAAACATGCTAGTTAGGTTCTTGTGATCACCCACTCATCTTAGTTATTTTTTTCTGTCAAATGTTAATATTCATTTTCATACTTAAAGTTTTAATATATATTAACTAATGATACATAAAAATGTTTTAATACTTTTATGAACGACGTATTTGCTGATCACGGAATACATGTATATTTTATCTAATTTAGTAAAAATACTTATATATATTCACCAATAAATAATATTATGCACGCTACACGTTTACCATTTTTGTCCATGTAAATCGTGAGTTTAGTTAAGTAATGTTACCTATGGAAAGGTTTACATTTTTCTATTTACAACATTTTTAACGCAGAAAGTTATGATGCAGTTTTTTGTTTGTTTATAAAAGGAGGTTGGTTACACGTACACTTAAATTCTTATTGAAATCACACTAAAAGCATCAAATTATTTTTTTAAAACGGTTAACTCATGTCATTTAATCTTAGGGGCCGTTTTGCATGCAATAATTCAATGTAATTTAATAAAACTAAAATTTAAAATTTTATGAGTTATTGTGTTTGGTTAGTAGAAATTTATTGAAACTTAAATTTCATTCTTAACGTGTTTGGTTGCGAAACATTACAATTGTAATTGAAATTAATTTTCTTAAATTCCTTCAATTAAGAATTTCAAAATCCTTCTAAATTTTGAAGGATTTTAAATAGCCTTCGCCATCGACTGCCACCTACCACCCTCACCCACTGCCAACCAACACTACAGACGACTCTTGACGACTTGCCGATTGCCGCTGCCGGCCTAGACCACTTACAGACGATGCCGTCGATCGCCCCCAACCCCGACGCTGATGCCCATGACCATTGTCACCGGACTCACCCCTGACCGCCAAACACTCTCGCCCGACTGTCAATCATTGCCAACCTCTAACCACAGCCACCTCGACCGTTGACTGTTGCCGACCACCACATCCGACTACTACGGCCATGGAACGCCACCTCCGACTATGCCCACCACAACACTTGAGATCTGACCGTCAGCCCAAAGCCATTTGACGCCCCACTCACTTCTCGTTTATCACCTTACTCCTCGACAATCCAAACCCGCTAACACCGATCATGCCATAACCATTGATGGCAATCGACAGTCGGCGCTAACCGCACCCGCTGCCTACAAATACTCGTGTCCACCAACCCCACCCGCGCCCGACCACTGATTATCGCCGCCATACCGCGTCTGTTTTAGACGCGGCGACTACCGGTTCTCGGTGGCGGGCGTGATCGATTTGTGGCGGCGGTGGGGTACAGGCGGTTTTCAACAACGGCACGATTGGTGGTCGCAGTCGATTGTTAGCGGCGACAGTCAGTGGTATGTAATGACGGTGATCAATGGTCATGAATGTGGTGACGGTTTGCAATTGGTGATAATTTTCAATTACTTTATAAGTGTTGAATGTGATGACGGTTTGTAATGGATGATAAATTTCAATTACTTTATAAGTGTTTTGTCATTAAAATGTATTTAGAATTTAAAATCTTTTTATATATTTTAGTTCCCTTCAATTCAAATCCATTTTGAAAATATTGAATTCTAAATCAAATTCTTTAAATTTCAATTCAAATCTCAATTCCAATTACTAATCCAATTCCATCACATTCTGCGAACCAAATACCCAGTTTATCTTAATCATACGTCTAGTCATTTATCCCGAGACTTAAACCTCAACACTGTGGATAGACTTGTCATATGACTCATGGTGAAACACCTTTTTAACACTTTTTGGTTATCATTTAGCCGGGGGGCTTCTAAGGGGGCGAGGTGGGAGATTGTTTTGAGTCCGATTTCTTCAAGTGCCAGAATTTTAAGAAAAAGTTATATTATATCCGCTTTTGCTATACTATTTTTGTTTTGTTTATTTTAGTAACAATCATTATCGTATTATAAATTATAAATTTTATATATAAAAGTTATTTGGTTTATATTTTATTTATAGGTCGTATTACAGGAGTTATTTTGTATTCGCCCCGGCCATGGTCACTCGAAAATTCTTAGGGCTGGCCCTACATTTTGCGTGAAAACACATGTTTGTTCATTTTCTTGTTGTTTTCTTTAACGATGCATGAAATTGGGTGGGTAAACTGAAAGGTTACGTAGCATAAAATCATAAGCATGCAATATCCACGTGGGCAGTGGAATGGTGGAGCTACTTCCACGCATCTGCACAAGCCCATCACGTGTCCACTACTAATTTTCTCCACCACCTTTTTCATCCACTTTGTTTTTATGGATTAAAATTGGTTGTTGTTTTCATTGCTTTTATTTTATAAATAAACAACTACTGATTTTTTATTTAATTTAATGAACGACGCAATACTCCAACTTCTGTTCCTTTTAAGTAAACTAGTATTTTTAGTCACGAACTCAGAATTTGTTTGGTGTAATTGATTAAAGTTATGATAATAATTTCATAAGTAAACAGTGTGTGTGTGTATATATATATATATATATGTGTGTGTGTGTGTGTGTGTGTGGAGTCAATCGAATTAGCTGATGACATTCTTTCCGGAACTATTTGCTTTGTGAATACTATTTGGTGCGTCATATGTCATATGTCTTTCCCGCATAACCAGGTTATGTTATTTTTGCTAAAACCTACTCATTTCACTATATTCATATATACTCGAATACTAATCATCACATTCTTCGTTGCTATGGCGAGGCTAACGAATGGCTGCTTGGATATATGAACCTAGTCCTCGTCGTTGCAACTTCATTGTTCTGAAATGTCCTTGTGAGAAGCCCTTTTGCTTCATTGTATAACAAATCGTTATGAAGTTACCATGTAACTAGTGTATAAACAAGATCGAAATAATTATTAATAACTATTTAATATCAACAATACATTGTTTTTTAAGATTTTTATAATAATAAATAGAGTAAATTAAAATTTTTGTCATTTACATATGTTTCAAATTATGAATCTTGTCCTTAAACTTTGATAATTACACTGAACGTCATTTATTTAAAATTTATCATATTTTATATCATTTCTACTAACTGAAGTTAACTTTTTCAGTTAGTTTTGTGTGAATATATCATTTTGCCTTTATCCCTTAAAGGACGAAATCTATAATTTTCCTTAATCTTTTACTATTTTCATTTTGTTTTTATTTTATTTACTTTATCTTTTTTAACCAATTTTTATTTTATAAAATTTTATGAAATATTATTACTTAAATATTTTTTATAAACTATAATTTTATCTATAGTTTTTTATTTATTATATTTTTTATTTCTAAAAAATTAGTTATCTACCTTTTTAATCATACGAGAATAAGATGGAGAGCTTACAATATTTTTTTATGTTATAAATTTTAAACTAGTAATTGATTTTGTTTCATCATCGTTTTTCTATTACCTTATTGGTATAAGAATTTTCAACTATTTTAAGTAGTTTGACTTAAGGTTTATATTAGAAACCTATTAAAGACCGTATGACTTTAATATATACTTTTTTTTATATTTTACTTGGTTATAATTATTCTAAATTAAGCTATATATATAATTAAAATAGATATATTTAAACGCTTTTACTGAAAAATATTCAATAAACTTAATCGTAAAACCGAAGCAAAGCAAAGCAAACCCTTAGTAATTATTTGGTTCGGTTTTGTTTTAATTTTAAGTGGTTTGGCTTTGATTTCTGTTGATAAAAAATATTATTAACAGTTTAGATAAAACCATAAATAAAAATACATTTAATAAAAATTTTTGAATGATTATTAATTTAAAAACTCCGAGTAGTTCTTTAGTAACCTTTTAGTATATTTTATTTTAAGTTAAAGTAACGCGCTATCATATTATATTATATTTAAAAACAAACCATTTGATTGAATACAAAAAAAAAAATTCATATCATAAACCAAAATCTTACTTTCTACAACCGGTTTTGAATATATACCCTAAACCAAATAACTTGAAATGATTAAAAAATCTTGTATCGCAAAAGTTAAAATTTTAGTTGTTTAATATCTATTAGTTTTATTACAAAGGTAAAAACGTATAAATAAAAATACATTTTGTAAAAAATAAAATAAAATTACTACTAATATTTATGATTGTTTCTTTAAACAAAAAGGTCTAA
Source organism: Flaveria trinervia (assembly GCA_025506515.1). Taxonomy (NCBI): domain Eukaryota; kingdom Viridiplantae; phylum Streptophyta; class Magnoliopsida; order Asterales; family Asteraceae; genus Flaveria; species Flaveria trinervia. Next base: position 8,510,027 of record CM046450.1, read on the forward strand.
AAATAAATAAAAGTAAAGAAAATAATATAAAATTAAAATAATAATAATAATAAAAGAGTAATAATAACACATTTTGTCATTTTAAGGATTGAGTGTAAATAGACCATTAAGAAAATAAGTTTATTAAAATAAAAGTGGTCGGAAAAGAAAAAAAATTAGAAAGAAATAAAGTAAATAAAATAAAAACAAAAAATATAAATAAAAGATTAGTGAAAATTACAGATTTCGTCCTTTAAAGAGGAAGGGTAAAATGGTCTTTGATAAAAAACTAACTGAAAAAGCTAACTTCAGTTAGTAGAAAGGATATAAAGCGTGATAAGTTTTTAAACATAAGACGCTCAGTATAATTATGAAAGTTTAAAAACAAAATCTATAATTTTAAGTATACTTAAAGGATAAATTTGTAATTTACTCTAATAAATAAAAAGATTTCACTTTGGATATATATCCTGACATCGTGGACATTTCCTCGTAAAAAGAAAGTTAAAAATGACAACATCTTACACTTCATTTAACTTATTGCACAACAAAATTATAAAATTGGATTCCCTTTATATAGTAAACTAAATTAGACTTAGAGAAGGCGATTTTACAGTTTAGGTGATGCGATGATATGGTAGATGTCGACACTAACATGTGGGATTAACGCATACATCAGTTTCAACGTATAAACAGTGATATATAAAAATTTTATAATTTTATAATGTATCATCCAATATGGCCATCAACATTTATAATTCATTGTCGCTCTAATATTTGTTTTAAATATTAGACCCCCTTTATATAGTAATCGAAATATTTTGATTTCCGAGTGATTACACGATTTAGAAAATATCCAGAAATTACCAATTGTATTACATTAAGAAATCCAAATATATAAGATTAAGTTAACATCTGGTAATAAGTAATTTTCAAGTTTCTAGTATTAAAGTATAAAAAGAGTAAAACTAGTGTTAACTCATGCCGGGTTACAACATATATTCAGAACTTTTATGTAAAATCATGCGTTGCAAGAAATGCATTGACGATACTCAGAATCTTATATAAAAATACATAGCAGTTTTATATCTGAATGTCCACCTTGATAAGCACACAGTAGGAATGTTGATAACAAAACTTTATACAAGTAAAAAAACGCTTTAAAAGGTCGGTGAAGGGGGTGATAGTTGAATTAACATGAAAAAGATATTTACTACAATGACTAATCTGTAATACAAGAAGGATGATTTAAAATATATAATCTTTTATTTTTAAAAAAAATATAAGAGATCGATGAGTAGAAGTATAACCGGTGAGATGAAAAATAATTAAGTATCATGGACAACGAACATGATGATATGCTAATCTAAAAATAAAAAAAGAATAATTAAAAGCTGTTAATGGGGATAACATACATATATATCCCTCTTTATTTAAAATATTACATGTTAACATTCTTTAACCTTAATTTAAGAACGCAAGCAATTTACAACTTTAGAGGGTTACATATGTAATTACTCATTATAGAAAAATCCATAAAAACACGTAGAGATAGGTTTCGAAAAGCTGATGTAAAGTTTGACAACGGTAAACTCGGAAGTTTACCATTAACACAACACTTATTTTGATTAAATTCTTAAACTAATAATATATATAGAATAATGCGAAAACTAAGTTAATAATTTCACAACTAAGATGTCACATGCCACTTTCTATCACTCTTGAAAAAATTTCCTACCTATATTAATATATTATTTTAGTTAAGTTTTTTATTTTAAATACTAAATTAATAATAATAATTCATTTTGTTTTAAATTTAATTTTTCATTTTATCAAATTAAATTGTGTAATCATAATATTGTTTTGATTTATACATACTTGTATATGTAACACCCAGTTATTTTAAAAAGGATAAGAGTTGAAGAATAAAGAATATAAAATGTCAAGGAATCCAAGTTAAGGGGTTAAAATGTAAAAGGGACAAAAGTACATAAAAGATGGGTGTAAAAGTGGGCATGGCCGCCCACCCTCACTTCACATCATCATTTTCATTCGGTTTTAGAGAGAGAGAGCAGAGAAACTCTCGGTTGAAGAAAAAAGAAGAAGAGAAACGAATTCAAGGTAAGAATTCGTGGTTTCAAGTATTTATGACGGGTTTTATCCTGGTTATATGCTTATGTGCTTATATGCTTGTGTGTGTGTGTGTCCGTGTGTGTGTGTTGGTGTTGTTTTTAGGTGTTTGAACTCATTTGCAAGCGGGTTAGAAGGAAGAAACACCCAAGTTGCATCAGGTGAGTTTCTAGACCCCGGTTTCTACTTGTTTTAAACATCTTTGAGGCTGTAAAATGTATTAAAATGATTTTATAAAGTTTATGTATGTATACCCGTATGTATTATGCATGTTGGATGTTGATTCTTGAATGCTTATAGGTTGTTCATGTTTAGAATAGCCATGTTAAGCTTAAAACAGACGGTTTTGATGATTGGGTTCGAAATCATCCTAGAACATGTTACACAAAAGGTTCATGCGCCTAGATAAGGCTCATGCGCCTAGATAAGGCTCATGCGCCTGAAAATGCCTTAGAAGGATTTAAGTGTAACCCATGCGCCTGAACTGTAGCCCATACGCCTAAAATTGCCTTAGAAATGTTTAAGTATAGCCCATTGATGTCGGTTTGTCAAGCCTAATCAAAATATAATTTATAACAGTCCAAACTCACCTAAGATAGCTAGGGTAAGTCGGGTCAATCCACAGAGAATATGTGGAAAGTGTGGTTCAACTCGTAAAGTCTAAGGGTTTATTGAAAATACTTTTAACTTAACTAAATTGTAAAAAGTACTTAAATTAAAAAGGGAAATTGATTGTAACTAATGGTGAGAGAAGTAATCCTCTCCGGGATTTAGGTTTATGACTCAGGCTTGCCCTTTTAGTTTAACGGGTCACATAGACATAACCAAATTAACTCGTTTTAAGATAATGAATTGAGTGAAACTGTGTCTACGCACTTATTCGAATCATACCCTACGTTTGTCTTACCTCAATCCCATCCACAATTGACATTTACAGATGAAAAAGAAATCTAAAAAATTCAAGAACAGAACAATTGGATTGAAGATAAAACACGTATTTTAGAATCTCAAAACGATTAATAATGTTACTCGGTTTAATTCACCGTGTTCAACATCAAGATTAACAAAAAACAATCAAGAACAAGTTAGAGTATAAACCTTACCACCCGGAGAAGATCACGGGTGGATTAGCCGGACATGGAAACGAAAAACAACTCAAAATCGAAAGTAAACATGGTATCTAATATTAAAGATTCAAACCGAATGATAAAAATGAGATCTTGAGCCTTGAAATCGCCTCCGGAAGCCTCCTGGATCGATTGGGGTCGTTCGGGAACCTTCGGGGCGGCTTAGAGTGAAAAATCCCCTTAAACCCTAATTTTTGCGACTTATAAGTGATTTCAGCGCGTCATCTACCATAGGTCAGCTTTCTACCGTAAGTCGGGTTAGGGCCATTCTGTTTATTTTTGAACTGATGCACCGTAAGTCATGTTTCCGCCGTAAGTCATGGCCAATCAGCTTTGTCCGATTCTTGTTTTCTTCGTAACTTCTTCGTTCGAACTCCGTTTTCCTCCCCGTTTGCGGCCACGTTCTCGTAATTGAATCCTATATCACCTCATCTACCATGATCTTCATTTATCAACGATATACATTCTTCAAAACACGTAAAATCATCGCCTTTAACCTTCAATACACCAAATCATCGTAGTTAACTTATTCAACATAATACTTTATGTATGAGCTCATTAAACATATTAAAGTTAACTATTAATCATGATAAACATCGTTTCAAGCCCCTTGAATCACATCCCCACACTTGTTTCTCGTTTGCTCTCAAGCGAGGTTGCTTTTAAAACTCAACAATTCGGGTTAAAGTTTTTCAATTAAGACACGTAAATACTAACCATCACCCAAGGCTCAAAGTCATACCTGATTTCCAAACTCGATAATCATGACCCGTTTACAACCATACACCCTCTAACCCGCAGAATACCAAACTCTAAGTGGCTCCCTTGCACATGGCACACCCCTCACAATGAGACTCTCCACTCAGTTTGATTTTTGAACTCGGCAGAAGATGTGTCGATGATTTATGAACACTCAACAATAGTGCAAACTAGTGAGCATAGGCTTGTAAGATAATCACCTCTCCACCCACTAACACAAGATATCATACCAATCATGAGGGCTTTTCAAAGGTTGTAATGTTAGGCTGAGGTTTGGGTAGGAGTAATTTGGGCTATAGTGACTAGGGTGATGGGACGCTTGAGTTAACTACTTTATTCAACACTAAACAAAACTACTTCAAATACTTTAACTACAACTTACTTCAAAGCACAATCTTTTTTTTTCTTTTCTTGTCTAATAATTCAATCTTTCAAACTTAACTTTTTCGACAACTTTCTTTTCTTTTCTTTTGTTTCATTTTTTTGAACTAATGAACCAAAATTAACAAAATACAGTGGAGTGCACTCAACTTAGCTATCCCCAACTGCAACTTCAAAACATGATATCAAATCAAACTTAACACTATTACCACTAATTAACTCAAGTTCCATCACACGGGTAAACAAATGAATAGGCTAAACAAATGGCTAATGGGTCAAAAATTTTAGTTTAAACAAATGAATGGGGAAAAGGCTCAAACTTGGCTACTAGTGAATAAATGTCGGATGGGTGGGTCTTATGGGGTTATTCTACGGTTGATCCTATGCATCAATCACTTTGATATGAATCTCGGTCTCGAATCTCAAGATGCACACGCCCCACAAGTTCTACCACTAAGTAGGCACTATTACACTCTCAACAAGCAATTAGATATACAAATATCAAAGAATAGGCTTCTCACATATGGAAACGGTAGAATTGGGTTACCAACATGACACATGCAAGTTTACTACACCCAAAGTTTGCCATCCCTAGTTGGGCATTCATTTTCCAACTTCCACAAACCAACCGGGTTTAAACATTTAAGGAATCAACCATGACCAAGAATCTTAACCAATGATTAGTATTTTAAAAATTGAGAAAAATGTTAAAATTTTTAAAATTTGTTCAAATTTCCATTTCTCCAAAATGTGTCTATCGACACTTCCCCCATCCCCACACTTGGGATACATTATCCCCAATGTATGGTTGTTTCAAATTTAACATGACTTCTTGTGATCTTTACCAGCCCCAAACACTCTGTCAAGTGCAAAACAAAATAGCAAATAAAGTCAAAGAAATTTCACATGGACCTGATGGCGGATGATTTGATAGTGCTTCAATATTGTTATATGGAGACTGTGGGTAAACCTGCCAAGCACCTCATCAAATATGCTTCTAAAATTCCACATGCTTCTCCACACTTGCATGTTTGCATTGACTATCTAAAACTAAAAAACAAAACAAAAACTAAAAAATAACAAAACTCACTTCGTAGGAATCACGGTTGCATTTAGCATATGCAACAAGCCTTTTACACCTCTCGATAGGCCCGAGTGGACGAGTGAAGTCTCGTGAGGGTTTCTAGTGAACACACTCACAAAGTTCAAAACAACTAAAAACATTAAAAATTACCAATATCTCAGGTTGTCTCCCAAGTAGCACTAAGTTTTAGGTCTTCAGCCAGACCTTACCTGTCACCACTCATGGTGGTCGAAAGTGGTGCTTGCCTTCTGAGAGTTCTATAACTATATGCTTTTGTTGATCTAGTGGGTTCCTAAAGTCATCAAAACATGGACCGAACATCATTGTATCAACTTGAGCATTTTTAGGATCAAGTGGATCACTAACTTTTTCCTTCCATTTTGGCTTTTCATGCTTTATTTTCATCTTTATCACCGGCTATTTATTTTCTTTTGAATCTAAAAACTCTTTCAAATCTACCAGCTTAGCCCTATCATACTTAAAACCATTCTCAAAAGTTATGTACTTGCTTACATGTGAGATGTAGGGAGGAACACACACGTTAGTCATATTTGCATAAAAAAGTTTATCATTAACAAAGTAAGTGATTGACTTGGAAAACACATCAAAACGTAACTTACAGGTTTCACATGTCATATCAGTTGTTCCATCCTGACAGTTGATTTGAGCATTGGCAGTTGCCAAAAATGGTCGACCTAAAATAACTTTTTGTTGTTCGTTTGCTCTCACTGGTGCATAGTCAAGCACCATAAAGTCCACCGGGTAGTGGAAATATCCAAACTTGGTCATCACTTCTTTTAGCATCCCCCAAGGACGTTTGCAAGTCAATTCAGCTAACACCATGGTGGTGTCAACCTCCTGTAAAGGGCCAAACTCATATTGATCATATAACGCACGAGGCAAGATACTAACACTTGCCCCATAATCCAAGAGGGCCCTTTTTATCTTGAACTTCCCTACTTTGATTGGAATGACAGGTGCTCCTAGGTCATTCTCTTTTGCTGTATCGATTTCATTTTCCTTACCTGCAACTTGATTTGAAAAAGAAATAAAGTCGTTAGTAAAGATTTCAGAATTAGGAAGGATACTAACCGAATTAATGTGGACATTTTTCATGTTCTTTATCTTTGTCCCTTGATGTTGTGGATTCATGATCGTATCACTTGGTAGTTTCCCCCGGATCTTTCCTAAGAGCTGCCACTTCTTCTGCTAGTTGACCAACTTGCTTGGTCAAAGCCTCATGACTCTTGTCTTGAACCTCATTAGATTTCTTCATCTCCTTCATAAATTCCAGAAGTTCCCTATTTGATGGCTCTGCAATTCCTCCCGATCCACCCTGGTCTTGATTATTCTGGTAGTTTCTCTGACCACCCCTGTTATAATTCCCCTGAATGTATTGACCACTTTGACCTGTTTTGATATTGCTGATGTGAATTACCTTGAAAGTTTGGGTTCAATTGGTTATATGGATTACCATATCTAAGGTTTAGGTGATTCCTCAAACCGGGGTGATAAGTGTTATTATTGGTGTTGTTGTTGTATGGTCGCCTATCACCCTGTATATAACTCACTTCTTCCAACCCTTCATCAAACTCTGGACAATGTGTTGAAGTATGTACAGCTTCACCACATCCCTGACATATAGCAAAAGAACTTGTAGCCTTTACTGTAGCCTTACATGCTGACTGACCCAACCTAGAAGCTCTTCTATCCACATCATCAACCACATTCCTTGATCTCCTACGAGACTGAGCTTGTCTTTTTGAGTGTATACTCATCCGTTCCAGTAGCTTCCAGTCATCATCCTCAGTATTAGTCATGAAAGTTCCTGCACTTATTGAATTCACATCTCTCACATCTTTAGCAGATAACCCATCATAAAAGGAAGAAATAAACTCCCATTGGGGAATGTTGTGATGTGGACATGTTCTCAATAACTCCTTGAACCTTGTCCAAGCCTCATGAAATGGCTCATCTGGTTGCTGATTGAAGATACAAATGGCAGTCCTGGCCTCACTTGTCTTCTCTAGTGTATAGCATTCCTCTAAGAACGCCTGCTGCATTTGCTCCCAAGTGTAAATGCTGGCGGCAGGTAGTGAATGGAACCACTTCTTCGTATTTCCTTTCAATGTAAACTGGAATAGAACCAACATCACTTTCTCTGGTGTGAAACCTTGTGCCCCAATGGTCTCGCAGATGGCACTAAACTCATTAAGGTGCAAATAAGGTTCTTCCTTGGATACTCCATGAAACTCTGGAAGAATAGCCAAACTATTGGATCTAATCTCAAATGACCTCCCTCTCAATTGTGCCCTAACTATGGGTGATACAGCTCCAGCTATGGTGGGGCGGAAATGACTATCAACCCCTTGAACTATAGCTTGGTGTGGTTGAAACCTGAGGTTTTGATTTGCCCGAGGGAACTCTTGCCTTCGACCTTGACCTCGGCCCAGATTCCGCCTTTGCTGCCTTAGTTGTTCATTCTGTCTATACCGACCTGGATTGTTATTGGGTTTATTGTGTTGCACCTCATCTTCAGCATATTCCTCTTCATACCCATCACTTCGTCCATCTATGTCATCATCCCAAGTATGGATACTCAGCGTGTCAAATCTATCATCTTCCTCCCCGAACCTGTTACCTCCCCTTTGTTGTCTTAGATTCTGTCTTGGAGGTCCATGTTGGTGTGGGTTCTGCCTTGGTTGAGGATATGGATTTTGTCTTTGAGGTGGTGGATTCTGGCCAATTGGGTTTTGTGCTTGTGGCTGCACATTTGGGTATGGTAATGGATCATTTGGTTGGTTTGGTGGTGGTGGGTTTTCCATCTTACACTCTTTGACTACACTTGGCGATTGGGTTTTTGCACGGTATTATGCTCGATTTCTTCGAGCGGTCTTTTCAACTTCTGGGTCAAAAATTAACAGAGACTTATTCCTTGTGTACCGGGTATGCATGCACGGAGCTGTCACGTGCACACAACAAGCACACCTAGCGTAACAACGAAAAAGAAAGTAAATAAAATACACAAGCTAAACTAAGAATCAAACAAAACACTTTGCGCACTAATTCCCCGGAAATGGCGTCATTTTGATGTCGGTTTGTCAAGCCTAATCAAAAATAATTTATAACAGTCCAAACTCACCTAAGATAGCTAGGGTAAGTCGGGTCGATCCACAGAGATATGTGGAAAGTGTGGTTCAACTCGTAAAGTCTAAGGGTTTATTGAAAATACTTTTAACTTAACTAAATTGTAAAAAGTACTTAAATTAAAAAGGGAAATTGATTGTAACTAATGGTGAGAGAAGTAATCCTCTCCGGGATTCAGGTTTATGACTCAGGCTTGCCCTTTTAGTTTAACGGGTCACATAGACATAACCAAATTAACTCGTTTTAAGATAATGAATTGAGTGAAACTGTGTCTACGCACTTATTCGAATCATACCCTACGTTTGTCTTACCTCAATCCCATCCACAATTGACGTTTACAGATGAAAAAGAAATCTAAAAAATTCAAGAACAGAACAATTGGATTGAAGATAAAACACGTATTTTAGAATCTCAAAACGATTATAATGTTACTCGGTTTAATTCACCGTGTTCAAACATCAAGATTAACAAAAAACAATCAAGAACAAGTTAGAGTATAAACCTTACCACCCGGAGAAGATCACGGGTGGATTAGCCGGACATGGAAACGAAAAACAACTCAAAATCGAAAGTAAACATGGTATCTAATATTAAAGATTCAAACCGAATGATAAAAATGAGATCTTGAGCCTTGAAATCGCCTCCGGAAGCCTCCTGGATCGATTGGGGTCGTTCGGGAACCTTCGGGGCGGCTTAGAGTGAAAAATCCCCTTAAACCCTAATTTTTGCGACTTATAAGTGATTTCAGCGCGTCATCTACCATAGGTCAGCTTTCTACCGTAAGTCGGGTTAGGGCCATTCTGTTTATTTTTGAACTGATGCACCGTAAGTCATGTTTCCGCCGTAAGTCATGGCCAATCAGCTTTGTCCGATTCTTGTTTTCTTCGTAACTTCTTCGTTCGAACTCCGTTTTCCTCCCCGTTTGCGGCCACGTTCTCGTAATTGAATCCTATATCACCTCATCTACCATGATCTTCATTTATCAACGATATACATTCTTCAAAACACGTAAAATCATCGCCTTTAACCTTCAATACACCAAATCATCGTAGTTAACTTATTCAACATAATACTTTATGTATGAGCTCATTAAACATATTAAAGTTAACTATTTAATCATGATAAACATCGTTCCAAGCCCGTTGCATCACCCATGCGCCTGAACAGTGGTCCATGCCCCTAGAAATATTAGTCGGACGACTAAGTATAGAGCCCTGCGCCTCAATAGTGCCCATGCGCCCAAGTGGCTCATGCGCCTAAGTGTTCATACGCCCAAATAGTGCCCATGCGCCTGAATAGTTCATGCGCCTTAGTGATAAAATGATTAAGTGTTGGCTGATGCGTCTACATAGTTATGAAACGCCCAAACAAGGCTCATGCGCCCAAATAGTGTCAAAGCGTCTAGACACTTAGAAATTTTTACAGAATTTTTGGGAGTCTGTGCTTTTAGGGTTTTGATCGAGGTTTGACTAGGGCTTATTTTTGATGATGTTCCATGCTTGATTATGATTGTTCGTTATTATTATTATTGCTATTATTATTATTACTTATAGTATGTGACTTTACGTGATATGTTTATTATCGTAACGTAAAGTATATTGTAATAATAAAGAGAAAGAGCAATAAAGAAAAAAAGAGAAACATTAATAAAATGTTAACAGTCTTGCAAGCTTACATGAGTGACACGACCATGTTGTCGTTAGCTCGACCGTGTTGCGGGTTAGCTACCCCATATTGCACACGGGACCAGGACCTTTGCAGCGTGCCCTAGGTGATTGGGTCGGTCTTGTATACAGTAAACAGAACACTTTCGAGGGATATAGATGACCCTTTCGGGGGATATAGATGACCCTTTCGAGGGATATAGATGACCCTTTTTAAGGGATATAGATGACCCTTTTTAAGGGATATAGATGACCCTTTTTAAGGGATATAGATGGCCCATCACCCGTTTTCCACCCCGCATACAGTTTGGGGTATTGCTCATTGGTCCATACAGAAAGTGAAAAATAAAGATAAAAGATTACAGAACATACAAGACATACAGTAATGAGAACGAACAGTATATGTTCATATAGTTAATGCGTGCTCGCATATACAGTAAAGAATTGTATTTTACAGAAAAGAGTATTTTCATATACAACATACAGAAAGTATTTTATTACTTTTAAAACTAAAACTCACTCAGCAACGCTGACTTTTATACATTTTCAGTTGGCAGGTAATTATTGTTGAGGATGGCACGAGGGTGAAACTACTTGACAGGGAAAGACTGACATCCATTCGTATTTTATGTTGCTGTTGTTTTGTAATGCAGTAAAACAATTCTTTTTGTAAACAGTTAAACGATGATGTATTGCTTAACAACAGTGTTTTAAATGAAATGAATGGTTTTCGATAAATTATTTCCGCTACTTAAGTTTGTATAATTATAATGTTTAATGTTTTAGCTGCTATGATTGACCAACTGTAAGGTCTCTGGGAACGGGACCTTACACTATAGCCAAATAATATTCAACTATAAAAAATCAAAAGAAACAAACATTTATTGATATATTTATATACATGAGTAAATTGTATGTTATACTATTCAAATAAATATTTGAATATTTATAACTTATAACTTTAACTTTTTATTTTTTATTGTTATAGTAATACGTAACTTAATTATACGAAATATTTATACATGTATATATCATATATTGTTTTTATATTTAATTTCAACCTAGCCCGGTAATAATAATATGTAGTAACAACGACAATAATAACAATAATAACAAGAAAAACATGTCTTGTACCTGGTGCATTAATAATTGCAAAGAACGAACAGTTACTTTGGTGTCACTAAAACATCCTCGTTATTATACATTGTTAACATGTTATTATAAAAATAACTCTGAGTAGCTTTTACATTATTACATTATCCAACTAAAATACAAAAAAATAAACTATTAGATATTATTGCTACGTGATAGATAATAATAATCTAATCTAATCAATAGTTTTTTCTACACTTGTGCCGTATGTTATACAACTTTTAATTCATTCGGGATAATTCATATAGGTAAACCAACCTGGGTAATCACACGCTTCGATCTCCATTGTTATGTTCATCCGATTTTAATCTTTTTGTTGGTAAAGGAGGTTCAACATGCTATTGAGTGAATTAATTAATCTTTTTCATGTATATATCTTCTAAAGAATATGAATACTTTTCGTGTTAAGGATATACTAACCACGAATTAAATACGAGCATCTTATGGTAGATTAATCACTTCCTATGTGACAATCAACATAGACGTCCACTTAAGCAATATATCATGATCTTATCTTTGTTGCAGTTAATATAAACATCCATGTGTTTTTAAGTCATTTTAAAAAACAATCATTGAGTTACTTATAAACAAATAATTTTAGAAAAACTTATATAATTATTGACGAATTGAGACCCCCTAACTACGATATTGGAAATAACACATAACTAGCCGCTTTGAAGATTTACGGGGTTCAATTGTGACGGTTTATAGACATTACTTAAATAACTAAATAGATCATTTCAATCCCAGGCCCGACTACTCCAACCTTTTATATTTTTTTTAGAATTTTAGAATTTATAAAAGCTGATCAATTCTTATTGCCTAATCTGCATATTAAGATTCCAGCTAACATCATGCTAATTATAACTTAACTATATACGATATAAAGGTAGTGAAAAGTTTCTAAATCCTATTGGTTGTCTTGGGTGGTGTAGCCACGTGGCTTGTGGTGATGGACTTTTTTTTTTTGCATTGTACACACTTTTAAACATCGTTGTCATCATCTCGCTCGAAACATGAGATGCAAAACAAACACCAAACCATGATATGCATAACAAATTTTTACAAATACAAATAGTTGTTGTGGTATCAAAAGGAACTTTAGCTAGGTTACTACTATTTCCAATGTTTAACTATAACTAATTTAATTTGGTATTAAAAAGAACTTTAGCTAAGTTACTACTACTTTCTAAGTTTAACTATAACTAATATGCCAAATATACCATGACTCCATGAGACACCTAATATGTTTACCTTAATTAACAAAGGCCAAATGATGAGTTACTATAGGTACTTACAATCTTTTACAACACATTCTGAATTATGTTTAGTTAAAAAAGAATTGTTTGTTTGATGGATATGAGGAGACATTCTCACATTACCTTTAATTTTATAATATTTGATATATATGTTGGATTAGATTGTATATACTTTTAAAACACATGATTAGTTATTACGGTATCTGATTTTTATTTTTCTTCTTTATTGTTTGCTCTAGTCATCCGAGTTCGAGGCATACAGATTTCTTTTTGTTCCTTCATTAGCACCTCCGTCACCATGTGCCTTGTTTTGAATTTGCTATGTTGAAACATCTTCTTGATGGTTGATTTGAGTTTAAATATGTAGATACTTATAACCTCCAATTGCTTTCTATCTCTCTTTAGCTCTATCACAAAATCACCCTCAAATGCATCATTAGCAACCACAGTTCATTCATCTTTTTTATCTATTTTAAAAAACACACCTAAAAAATTTGACGGTTCAAATGGATATGATAATAAATACGATGATTCAAAAACCACTTCGTTGTAAGGTCAATAACTAAAAATTGGTCAAGAATGACGTGTTGTTTGAGTTGTGGAGCTTTGAACCACTCCCTAAATATGTTTTAACAAACAAAAATTGCAATGTGCATCGATTGTCCCCTCTCAAACTTGGTTTTGTGAACATTTATGGAGTTTTTGGAGAATTTTGGAGCAAGATATACTCGAAGGTGGGGATTACATATGGTTGTTTTTATTTTATTTTTTATTGGAAAAGAGGAGTTTGGTTAACTAAAAAATTAATGGAATATTTTAATTTCAGTTAGGTTAAAGGCCCTAACATGTTACAAACCTTTTACATAAATAACGTTCATCGTAATTATAGAAGTTAAAGGACGAAACTTGCTAATTAATGTATCCAGAAGAATGTTTTTATTGTTAATTTACTGTAACGTTTTCTTGGTCCCACTAATTATTGGAAGCAACTAGGGTTTCATGTTATTCTCTTAAAATGCGAGTGTTTTGTCATTTTCTTATCAAGAACAAGTAGCCAACAACATTTAAGACAAATGATTCTGTATTTCTTTTTATCCTTTAGCTATTTGTGTAATTTTTTCAATTCATATTTACATGTTAACGTTAGTGAAGGTTGCAAGCTGTTGGAATTCTTGAAGTACATCTCCGTTTTCGTATTTGTCTAGTTAATTGTACTAGACTCTTTGTTGGAGTTCTTGAAGTACTCAAGTACATCTCCGGTATTGTGTTGGGCTAATTAATTGTACTGGGTTGTTTGTTTCTTAATTTTTTTCATTTTTTTATTTTCTTTTCCAATTCTCGACTATATATTAATACAAAATCGTCATTAAACATATCTAATAAATCAAATTATTTATGTCTAATGCTATAAAACAATTTTTTTTAGGATTTTAAATATTTCTAATACTATAAAACTTAATTTTATGAATTAAACTTAGGAATTGTTTGATAGCATCTGAATCAGACTCTAATAATTCGGATGTCTGAATGATTTAGCATTTAATGGTTCAGACTGTTTGTTTCGCGAGCAAATTGTCTGAATGGTTCAAACATTTATCTCTGAATAGTTAAATATTATACTAATGCTGAATGGTTAATAGGTCTAATGTTGAATGATTAAGACATCTTACCTAAATTGGTCAGACGTTTGTTTTTTAATAGTTAAACGATATACTAACTTTTAATGGTTCAGCACTGGTTAATGGTTCAGATCCTTTTATTAGTTTAGTACTTAATCATTCACAAGTTGCCAAACATATCATTAATAATTATCGATTTGTGTCGTATCTAAATATTTACTAATCGAACAAAAGTATTGATTTCTAAGGTTTCTACGGTTAGTACGTTATATGTACCATCAAATAATAAAGATGATACAAGCAACTTCTCCGTCACCTGACACTGTTTAATCCGGAATTTTAAAAATATATTAAACATGTGTGTTGTGTATATGTATGTCAGTATGTGTTGAACTGATATTATATGCACGAAAGAGTTGTTTCTTTATTATTAAATTACATAAATCTCTCTTTTAAACTTTTGAAATTACATATTTCTAAAGTATTCATAAAATGCATTGTACTTATGCATTGTACTTATGCATTGAAAACTTATGTTTTGAGAATATATGTAATTTCAAAGGTGAATAGAGAGATATATGTAATTCTTCATTAAATTAAATATACTTATGCATTGAAAACTTATATTTTAAGAATATATGTAATTTCAAGTTTAGACATTCAAAACTGAACTGCTACAACACGTGATATATCTCATTAGTTTTATACATGTCAAAAAACCAGATTAGTTGTAAGCATGCATGTATACATGGGCGGGCTTAAGAAGGGTGGGAGGGGTCAACCAACCCCGTAGATTTTTCCTCCTATATGTAACATGTATTGACAGTTTTTTATTGATCCCGTGTATTTTTTAATACTAACCCCTATATATAAAAAAATTACGACCCCTAAACCCCATTTTTATTGGAATGTTTAACCCAATAAAAATTAAAATAATAGCTCGCTTAGTTAAGAAAATTAATATCAAAATAATCACAATAGTTTATTTTGTATACAATCTCTAAGCTCATTTATTTAACTAAACACCTAACACATATTTTATTAATCTATTAACACCCCTTAATAATCTCTAAAAAAAATTAAAAGAATACCTTAAACAAAACTTGCATTTGCTACATTGAGAAATTAAGACGTTTTCAAAACGGTTTCGATTGATGGTGTAGTGGATATCTTTCAAGAGATGAAAAAACATAAACAACAACTATAAAATGTAATGTATTTTACTTTTTAATGAATTATATATTTATCAAATGTCTTATAATATGATTGTAATTTGTTTTGTGTGATCTGATCCGACTCAAACCAAAATTTCTAGTATTGAGTTAATATATACATCTCTATTCAAAAACTGGAAAAAAAAATACCCACAAGAAAAAAAATTCTGGGTCTGGCCTCATGTTTATACCAATATATAAAGGCACCCTTACTATCTAACAAATTTAAGTTGAGATCTGAAATGAATAACTATACGTGGTGCTAATAAAATGAAATGACAGATAAAATAAATGGTTATACTTTGACATGTTGTGTTTCTAAATCACATTTGAAAAATTAGAGAGAAATATTAGTCATATTAAATTATGCACACACACATATATTAAATATATGTAGCAGTTCGATTTTTTTAGCTTATACACGTATAAACAAAATTAACAAATTAATTTAGTCGGTTTTTTAAATCTTAAATAATTTAGTAATAAAGTTATTTTAAAATTTTTAGTTTTTTCTGAAATAACTCTTAAAATATAATGTTTTTGTAAGTTCGAATATAGTGTTGTGATGTATTTATTTTCTTCTATGTTTCGACATAAATTTTATTCAAAACTAAGCCGACTCGGGTTTGATCATTTTGGTTCGAGAAAATTGCAAAGATGATCTATGGTTTGACCAAATTGTACATTAAGTCCCCAAACTTTAAAAACTGTAAAGTTAGTCCAAATTTTTATATAATCATTGCATATTTGGTTCCTAACATTAAATTCATTTAGTTTTTATATATTTTAGAAATTTTGGACTAACTTTTAAATTCAACTTTAGGGACCAAAAGTGCAAAGCTTACATAAAAGTTTTGACTAACTTTATAATTTTTAAAAAATTAGACGCCAAACTTGCATTAACTACATAAATTTTTTGACTAACTTTGTAATTTCTAAAGTCTGGGGACCAAATATGTAATTTAATCAAACCACAAGGACTTTTTATGCAACTTTCTCTTTTGGTTTCATGTTTGATTTAGTGTTTATTAATATTTACATTGTTAGTATTCCGTTTATTACACGAGTTGAATAAATAAAATAATAAATAATTAGTAATAACAATTTATGAACTATAAAACTATGTTTGAAGATAAAATATGATTATAATTATATATGAATAGTTATTTCAAGTAAATAAATAATAGATAGGTTATAAATAGATAAATATATAGATAAATAGATAGTCTAGAAACTAATTTATTAAACAGATTATAGTTAGTAATAAACACGAAAACTTGCCGTACGATATTTTAATATAAGATATGTATAAAATTATATATACGTACTTATTCAAGAGATAAAACAATTATACTATTTTTAACTCTCTTATCTAAATAGTTTTATTTTTTAATATTTGTTTTAAGATTTGCTTATAGAAATTAACTATTAATAAAAATCTTGTTTATTAAAAACTCAAGTTTCTAATTATTCCGGTTATTTTAATAAAACTACTTTAGAAAATTCCATATTTTTTATAATTGTTTTAAAAAATAATTGATTTAAAATATTTTGTTTCAAAAGATTCAATGTGTTAGAAAATATATGAATTTTAATTTTTTTAATAAAATTTATTTTTAAAAACATAGTTTGATTTTTAAAAAAATATAGATGAAGAGAAAAATATATCAATTGACCAAATTAAGTTTTATGAAAAGATAGAAATTATTTGAGTGTTTAAATTACTTTAATACCATTTTGAAAAGAAAATAAAATGATGATGTTTACAAGAATAACAATTGTCAAAAAAATAGTTTAAAAAGACAAGTGATAAAAAAAACATTATTTTATTAGTATCTATAGATATAGATAATTACAATAACGGAATGATTTCAAAAAAAGAAAAGAATTCCCATAGAAAATTTATAAGCAGGAAATCTTTATGGTGGCAAACAATGGAGACAATATAAGGCTGTAGCAACCACGACAAGAGGCACATTATTTGATCTATGTTTACAGGAAGTATGACTCTGATAACATGAGATACAACAATGGCAACAAGAGAAACTAATAGAACATAATCTGTATGTGTTACAATGTATCACGGGGTAAAAAAAGAAATAAATAAATTAAGAAAGTTATTATAGGGGTGATAATCCAATCAATCAAGACCTGACTACAAAATCTAGATAGAGGGATAGAAAAGGGTACCATATAGGAATGTTGTGACTATATTTACTAAAGAAAATCTAATCGTATCATAAATATTCTGATGATAATTTATTTATAATATATAATATATAAAAACGAGTAATTAAAATGTCACATGCCACTCTTATGTTATTTTTTAAAAATATTTTCCCGCTTAAAATAATGTATTATTTTAATTAAGTTTTTTATTTTAAGAAACTAAATTAACAGTAATAATTTATTTTGTTTTGAATTAACTTTTTTATATTATCAACTTAATTGTGTAATCATATTGTTTTGAACTATACATATTCTATATAGCCAAACAAGATTCAACTAAAAAACTAAAAAATTATTTATTGATATATTTATATATTTTAGATTAGTGTGATCTTAGGACGGTTGATTTTTTAATTTTTCACATGGGTTAACTTTATGTTATATTATTCAAAATAGTATTTGAATTTTATTACTTATAAATGTAACCTTCTGTTTTTATTTTTGTTAATCATACGTAATATTTATACATTTATAAATTATGTTGTTTATATATTTCAACCTATGTATTACACTGAGTTTACAAAAGGTAGTAAAGAATATTATAATAAACTATAACTAATATATATATATTTTAATATCCTGATAGGATGAGGTCAAATGAAAAACACGTGTCATTGCAAGAACTTATAAAAACTCATCAGGATCAATAAAAATTATTGTTTTTGTTTGAACAACATTATTATACATATAGAAGTTTTTGTTTTTTTATGTACATATGTAAATTTACAAGTATAAAAAAGTTAGCATTAGTGTAAGTTATGCCAAAAAAATATATATTTGCATGTTTAAATAAATTTAGAAGCTGTTTGGTAATTTCTGAATGATTAAGTGATACTAATAAGAGATCTTTACCATTAAGTGTTAAACCATTAAGAGGTCTGAACCATTAAAAGCTAGAATATCGCTTAACTATTCAAAGACAAATGTCTGATCAATTCAAATAAGAAATTTTTATCATTCAGCATTATACCCCTTACCATTCAGCATTATACTTATTAATCATTCAACATTAGTATAATGTTAATTATTCAGAGACAAATGTCTAAACCATTCAGACATTTGCTCGTGAAATAAACAATCTGAGTCATTAAATGTTGAACCATTAAAACACATGAATCCATTAAAAGACTGGTTAATATGTTGTCAAACAGCGCCTTACATTGTAAACTTTTTTATACTTGTGGATTTATATATATACATTAAAGGTCATAATATTTTTTATGTGTAGTATTGTTATTCTGACTAAATAATATAATAAATTTAATTTATCTTGACGGTTTTCATAAGTTAACACATTAAAACATTTTTCTCGTTTAAACTTCTGTCTACTTTCATATTTGTTCAAAAGGTTGTACATAATGTTTATATGAAAATGAGATGGTGTGTAAAATATAAGATGAGAAAACTTTCTATCATCATATCTATAACAATTGGTAGAAATATCTATTTGATTATTGTTTTTCTCAGTTTAAAATTAGTTTTATATTAATAATTTATTATCACTCATATATTTCTTATTTTTATTTTATAAAATAATAAAAGAAAAGGCTGTTCTTTGTACACCTCACATATTTTATTTCTTGCTTTTGTTTACTACAAACACATTCCAACTAATAATAATTTTCCATCTTTTATAGGTTACGTGTTTACATTTTCTTTGCCTTTTGTATGTTCTTGCAATATTGATAATGTAAACTTACAATTCTTTTGCCTAAAAAAGAAAAAAGTTAAAGGCGTTTTTAAATCACTTTAACAAACAGCAAATATAACATCAAGCTTTTATTTTGAATTATTTGCGTAGTAAATATTTTTTTTAATTTGTACTTTAAAATATATTTACTAAAAGTCATAGTTTAAGTGATTATCAACTTAATATGTACGTGAAGTAATATTTGACAATGAATCTTAGATTAAGTGGTTTAGGAGTAGACATCCTATGATTTTCCAAATTGAAGGTTATGGATTGGAGTCTCACTAATATGTCTCAAGTGAGTCATGAGTTTTACCACAATGGACATTTGGGTTGTAGGTTTTCCTTAGAATGGTGGGCGAACCGGGTTACAGGACTTAAAAATTATTCGTTGACCGTTAAAAAATGTAAAATAATATTTAAAGAATTATTATTGAAATTAGTTAAGTCTTTTTATACCAGCATATTGTAACGAGTTAGTTTGATGTTGCGTTTACTTCTATACATTGAAGTTGTTAAGATTTTTTTATTTAATTTAATAAAAAAAAAACCTAAAACACAAAAACGAATTTTATGCATTTAAATATCTAACACGTTGGGGTTATGTATACCACAGTTGTAAAATATATGAATAAAAAGTTACCCTAAAATATATGATTAGAGTATTATTTTCATATTGATTGCAAGTTTATATAAAAGTAGATGAAATTGATGTTTAAACTCAGACATTATTTTATTTTTACTTTGATATTTTCTTGAAGAACTACTTTAAATAAATAGTTTTATTATTGTACTGGTGTTTATTAAAGTTAAATTTAGGGTTGTTTGGATCACTTAAAAAGACATAAAGTTAGAGATTGTTTATTGATTTTTATTTTTATGACACTTTTGAGAATTTCGTACTTAAGTGTCCATCCAAATTTTCTAATTTATTATCCCCAACAAAATTTAAAATACCAAATATGTTAATTTCTAATATTTCTTATTTATGTTAATTGTATCTTTAATTAATCTCTCTAGATTCTCTCAAATTTACTCTCCTTGAGATATTGATCGATGTCATTTTTTAGAATCACCTGTAAAAACAAACTATAGTATTCATATACAAGTTATTCTTAATTAGAGGTAACAAATCATGAGCTAATCTAAACTCGAGTTCATCCATCTTTGCATTTTAAGAGAGCTCAACTCAATCTGTGAATAGTTATTTCTCTTCAAACTCGACCTCTGGCTTGTTTATTATTTATTAATCGGTTAATTAATTAATTTATATATTACTAGCTTTAGTAAACCTGTGTGTTACACGGGTCGAATAAATAAAATATTAATATAATAAATTTATTAATTATAAAATGATATTTTAAGATATGATATAACTGAAATTACGTATAAAAATGACTATAAATAATAAAACAGTGATATCAACTTTTTAAATTTTTTTAAAAATGTACATTTTATTTTAAAACAAACCGTATAAAAATGTTATTTAAAAAAAATTCTTATTACAACTGCCTAATTTGATTATTTTTTGTTTTAAAAAATTGACTTATTAAAAATATCAATTTATTTAGAAATAACCTTAATAAATAAATTTCTTTCTTAATTATTATATATTAAAGTGTATTAAAATAATTTTATTAGTAATTAAGGTAATTATTTAATAGGAGAGAGAAGCGGAAAAAAATTGATGAGAATGATTGTGGTGTTGACACATGGCACTCTTATTTACCATTTTATTAAAGTAGTAAGAAGTAAGATTAAAATTATCAATTTATTTAGAAATAAACTTAATAAATAAATTTCTTTTTTAATTTATTATATATTAAAGTGTATTAAAATAATTTTATTAGTAATTAAGGTAATTATTTAATAGGAGAGAGAAGCGATAAAAAATTGATGAGAATGATTATGGTGTCGACACATAGCACTCTTATTTACCATTTTATTAGAGTAGTAAGATAAGATTAAAAATATCAATTTATTTAAAAATAACCTTAATAAATAATTTCTTTCTTAATTTATTATATATTAAAGTGTATTAAAATAATTTTATTAGTAATTAAGATAATTATTTAATATAAGAGAGAAGCGGAAAAAATGATGAGAATGATTATGGTGCCGACACATGACACTCTTATTTACCCTTTCATTAGAGTAGTAAGATAAGATAAGATTTATATAGGGTAAAGATCAAATGAAAATTTTTATAATTTGAAAAACTCAATAAATACAACAAAGTGATATTATTTTAATTACAATACTAAAATTATTATTAAATTTAATATCCTTATATGAGTTTATATGTGATATGCATGCTTATTTTTAGAAATTTACGTATGTGTAGATAGTAAAACCTACACATGTGTAAATGGTAAATTTTAAAATATATAAATACATGTAAATTAACACATATAAATTTATTTAAATATGTTATATTTTAATACTAATAATAGGTTTTTGGAGATCTCACGAAAAATGAAAATAACCATTTGAACCTTACCCTACTTATATATATGTATGCATATTTCTATATACTTTTTATTTATACTATACATTTAAAGAAAAGTTACGTTACAAAGTGTTTTTTTCGTGCCAAATTTACAAAGTTATCATGCAAGAATGAAGATTACAGGTGAAATTATAACGCAAGTGCAAAATTAATCACGCAGAGATGGAATTATCACGCAAAAGTGGAATTATCACGCAAAGGTGGAATTATCACGCAAGAAGGTATTAGTGCGTGATAGTTCTATCTTTGCGTGATAATTCCACGCTAGTGCAATTCGTCTTGCGTAATTATCACTTTGTTCTTGCGTGATTATTATTGTTCTTGTGTGATAATTCCACCCCAAAATTTCATATATTTCGCACGAAAAAACACTTTGTATAGTAATCACGCCCCATATATATATATATATATATATATATATATATATATATATAATATATATATATATATATATATATATATATATATTATATTATATATATATATATATATATATATATATATATATATCATTGTTTTATCTATAATAATTATCATGCAATTATATATATATAAAAATCAAGAATTAAATTTGGTGTTGTTTCCTGAGTTTTAACAAAAATAACAATATTTCTCTAAATATTAAAAACATTAATTTACATCAAAAATTTATTGTTTCAATTTCAGTCCAAAAAAATTATTAGTTGTTCAACTTGAATTCAAACAATAAAACTTTTAGATTGAAAATGACACAAATAATAAAATTTACGGATTAAAATTGATATTTTAAACATTTGAAGAAAAATTATTACTTTTGTCAAATTTTAAAAAGCAAAACTATAATTAACTCAAAACTCAAATAGATAATAGGGTCTTAAGCAAGTGTAGACTTGCGAGACTAGTAAAACTTGATATATGAAACTCGGGCTTGAGCTCCTCCATTAAATGAGCTCCAGTAAAAACTTGAGCTCAGACGCGAGCTTATTTAAGTTCGATTCAATTCAAACTTTAAACTAGGGTTTTAGTACTTCATTTACTATGTGTTATTTGTTATAAGCACGACAGTCACTCAATTCGCTTTGCTCAAATTTCCCAACAATAATGCTTCTCAAATTTATTTTCAAAACGTTTTTACTTACTAATACATATTAAGGAAATTACTCCCCTTTATATATTATAATAATTACTATCAACACGTATCAGCTAATCAGCGACTTGACGTGATTAAGATTAACACATCACCACTAATCAACTACTGAGTATTAAACGATGTCGCCTTAGGCCGAGTTGACCATATTTACCTATGGTCATTGGTCAAAGTGGGGCTGGCCAGATTTGTTGTTGTCTAGTCACTCAACATTATAACCATCTTCAAAATATCATGCATTTCATTTAAAATATTGTTATTTCAACATCATACATAAGTAAATTATGTCCTAATATAACTACTATATAATTATCCATACATTTTAATTGGATCCCGTATCTTCAAGTATAATTTTTAAATTTTATGTTTTTATATAATTCACTGGCAATCAATTCAATTCATGGACATCCGTGTGGCAATCAATTCAATTCATGGACATCCGTGTAGGCAAACAAATCCACAGACAACCTTCACGGACTATTGAGGCGTTTGTCCTCAGGTGTTCGATCATTAATCAACCACGTTCGTTCTTCAGTTATCTATCATCTGTACGATTCTATTAAACTTTAATCGGATATATATTAGGTTAAAACATGAATGTATACATAATGTCATCTACTCTAATTAAACTCTAAACTAGAACCACTCTTGTATTTGAAGGGAGGGGATGTAGGTAGATTCGGCGTAATGGGTCGAATATACCTGAGCTTAAGCTTTGACGTTAAGCCTAATCCTAATGATAAGTCGTCACCAACCATTGGGTTACAATATAGTTACCTAACAACATTGATCATCTTACCATATTATACGCTTAAAAGACAAAAAAAGGTATTCATTTATATATTTGTAATTATATAGTAGTTGAGATGGCGACATGCATGCTTTTGAAGAGATATAAAAGAGAACAAATTGGGATAAAAGAGAAGTGAAGAAAGGTTGCACTATTAATATACATATACATATATATGGTGGTCAGTTGCTCCCTCAAGTTGGCAGTGGTGGTGATTTTCTGATATGGAGTTCACTTGATTTGAATATCCACCTTTTGTTTAATAATGTTGCATGTTTGCCCATCAATACCATTCAGAGCTTTCGCATTCAGACAATTCTTTTTTTTACCCTTTTATATAATATAACACTTCTTTATCTTTTAATGTACATTAGCAAACTCAAACTAAATATACATGAATGTGATTAACCTTTCTATATTATAATACTTGTTTATCTTTTTTTTTAATATTCATTATCTTTAATTTTAGCATACTATGCCAGGTTCTCATATAAACATTTTATTTAAGTTATTAGGCCATAACAAGCATGATTTCTTCATTTGATTAATGAGTGATTTTTTGTTGTTGCTTCTACGAGATACAATGCTTTAGAAACAAACACAAATATTGTGTGTGTATATGTTAATTTTTTAACTTCTATACGCATATTTCAATACATGAGGATGATTTAAGGCGAGACATGACATGATGACATAGTTATTGATAACTCTATGTGCAGTTGCACGGATGATCTATACATTGCATAACATTTAATAAAAGAGCATAAATGCACCGATCAGTATTTGAATGATGCTAGGACGGGTTGTTAGTAGTTGCTAGCGGACTCACGGTGGGTGCATCAATGTTTTTGTGTGTGTTTGTAAAGGGATTATTTCAGTGTATTCAACATTATTATTAATTTTTTTAAATCCGCTTCATTAACACATAAGTAAATTAAAGGAAGCGTCATTCGATTGAGTATAGTGGTTCAGAGTTTAGACGATTACAAGTCACCTATCACCATAATAGTTATATCAGATCGCATTATAAAAGTATGTTATGTTACGTTGTTATTTCATTAGTTTAGAATTTATATATATATATATTATATATATATATATATATATATATATATATATATATATATATATATAATATATATATATATATATATATATATTAATGTTGATAGAGTCTTAAAATCATGTGTTTCTATTTGATGTTAGAAGCTCCTTAAATCTTGTGTTTTCTTTTTGCCTTTTAATCCAATATCTTTGTTTTATGATTAAAAGATGAGTGATATTATCTTGTCATCCATGTACGACAATACATGACCAATACATCAATACTTTATTATTTTTGTTAATATTACGTGTTCATTTTGAAATGGTGGTGGCACCACTAAATATATTTAAAAAGAATGCGTTCACGACACTCTAATTCATCACTTAATTTGCTCGTTCATGCATTGAAAAGATATGGAAACTTCATCAAAATGGCATCTAATTGACCAAAAGTATTCTCCACAAACTATAACCTCTTTTTTATAAATAATATTAAAAAACGATTGGAACTATGGTATTTCTTCACCTTTTCAAAATTAACTAATGAAACTGCATTTAGAAGCCTTACATTCACATTATAATAGTTGGTATAATGTTAGTTTATGTTTTCAATTTGAATTAGGGGTTCTAAACGCGGGCACATTAGTTTCTAAAAACATATATATAAAATGTATTTTTTGTTACTATTTTCTGCACCATTAATTTTCAAAATATGTTACTACAACATGATATCAACAAGATGAAAACTATAATACAGATTTGATGCAAGTCATGTAACTGTTAACATATGAATCGAATCGGTATACACAATTATATTTTAAATAATTTGGTACTTGATGTATTATGATGCTCAAGTGTTGGGCTATTTACAACATCGCTAAAGAGCAATTCAGGCCCAACACAATGTGTAAATTGACATATTCAGTTTCTCAAAGCCATGTAAGAGTGTATGAGCATTATTAATATTGCGCTAGACGAATTCAATTTTTCAAAGCCCAAATAAGAATTTTTAATCAGTTAAAGCTGGGGTTTACTAACATCTGTATTTCTTATCTTTTCTATTTGGAAAAGCTTTAACTGTGTTTCAAATATCACTTATATTTTTATTTATTTTAATCAGGTTACTAAAAATTTAGTAGTGGTTCAATTAGATTACTAATATTTTTATTTGTTCCAATCAGTTAACTATATTTTTAGAAGTGTTTCAATTAAGTAACTCATATTTTTTTAATTTTCAAACATAATTCAGTTTTTATACATATTTTTTATTTTTCTTAAACATTTCAACTTTTTGACTTATAAATGACCTAATTAGAACAACTTTAAAACTTTAGTAATCTGATTGGGGAAAAAAATTACGAGTGATCTGATTGAAATAAAAAACTTTATGAATGATCTAATTAAAATAATCCTAAAATTTGATTACTATTTTACAAAGTTACTCGTTTAAGTTTTTTTTAGTACGAATTACACCTATTTTACACAAATCATATTTTTAAAATCATCATACTAGGATTTAAAACGCTACATTTTGGATAAAAATACATTGCTGACCTCTTTATCACAAGTATGTCCTCTTAGGACCGGTGGTGTTAAGGTTTTAAAGCTAATCTACACAGGGTCTAAAAATAAATAATGTTCAAAAGAAACCACCGCTTATAGATTTAAATTATTATTACAAAAGTATTGGCTGGATACGAAATTTGTAACGTTCATTCGCTTATAAGTTTCTGTAATTATTTAAAACTAGTATTAAGCCTTTCGCGTTGCAGCGGGAGGCGTAAATCGTACCAAGTAACATCAATGACACACCACGTCCACTGATAACTAAAAATAAAAAACCAAACAAAAAGTAAACGTAAAACGTTAAACCACGCAGGCAAAACGTAAAGCATATAAAATAATAAGTAAGTCGATCTAGAACCAGCGCATTGCGACGGGACCGTTAAACGGGGAAAAATAAGCGTAAAATGATGAACCACACACGCAAGTTACGACGTGTTAACTCGTAAAATTTAGACCGGAACGTAAAACGAACAATTTGTAAAATATAAAAAGTATTGGGCATTAAAGTTGAAAGTAAAAGAATATTGAAGCTAAATTGTAAAAGATATAAAGTATTAGGTTAAAACAAAAATGTTTCGGATTAATAAACAAAAAACAAAAACTGAGTACAACCAATATAGCAAATGATTCAACCCACCAAGCATAAGAAAGTTAGTAATTAGTATATTATAAATATCTATCTTTTACTTCAGTCAATGATGTTTTATACTCCATCGGTCCATCCATGTATTTAACTAACGATAAATAACAGTTTATACTTTGATTAAGTTATCACTTATCACCCAAAATATATTCCCATTTCACTTATCATTTAATTAACAATACCAACATATTTAATATAAATATATTACTTTTATCTTTACAAGTTTGACGAACCAAAAAATTCACAAGTATTTAATAGTTACTTAGTTTTAGGCTGCAAGATGGGTCGATTATATTCTGATTTTGTATTGCTGCACATTTTGGTTTTCTTGCAGCCTTACAGCTGTTTAATTGACCCATTTTGCTCCCCTGCAGTCACATTTTCTGCAAGTTAGTGTTCCATTTTGTTTCTTTAACAATTGTATCTCACAAACACATTGTTCATGATCATTAAATTGGGTTGATCTTTTTTGCCCTTTTGGAAACAGTTTATGTCAAATTGGATCACAGTGTCCAGTTTGTAAGCATTCGTATATCGATCAAGGTATGGATGGATGAAATATATAGAGATACAATTAGGGTCTTGATCAAGGTTGTGCATTTGTTTGTTGACTGAAAAAAGCATCAAATTTAATTTTCATTTAGGGAAGATTTAGTGCTTTTTCAAAGTGGTCTCATGGTCTGATTGGATTGATATTTGTCATATTTCAGAGGTAAAACCTGCACCTTTTATGGAAAATATTGTGACCATCTATAGAAATCTCGAAGCTACATTCAATGCATGTGTTATTCATCATCCTGTGTGTTTGGTAAGAGTTTAAAGATTGTTTATAGTGGTTTAGTTTTCTTTAGTAGGTTTGAACTTTGAAGTTGGGGATTTCGGTTATATTCATTTGAAAGCTTTCATCCCTGCAGATGTTAGACATTGGTCAACACAGTGTCCAGCTTATTTTAAGATGGATGTTAATAGTAATATGAGAAAAAAGAATGTTGATGTTGCAAAAGAGGGGAATTCTGATATTCGTCCGTCGGCAAATTTACACATTGATGTACACAATTTGTCAAATGGTTCTGCTGGAAAATTGGTTACCCCTGAAAGTGTTCAAAAGCAAGAATGTAAGGTGAGTGACTGCGATAAACTTAGTCATTCAAGTTCTAAGGTACATCTGGTGCATGGGGACACTGTTGTGGATGGTGCATGGGGAGATTGCTGAATTTTGTAAAGGTTTTTGTCAGTGTATTCTAATAATTTCCGTGTGTTGGTTTTTAAGATGAAGAATAACATTTGATTATCTTATTAATATATACATTTTTCATATGCTCTTGTGATATGTGTCAAAATATGTACTTCTGTTCTTGTGAGTTTCAATACTAGGATCTTACATTACTTGATTATTCTATTTTACGTGATTGATATTTAGTTACTTTTTAACTCTATGTTGCATTTGCCCCCTCACATGATACGCCTGATTTGTATGTATCCTATGTACATTTGCTTTTGTATGTCACAGTTTGTTATTTTATGAATCAGGTTTGTAATGTGTTAAAGTGATTTTTAAAATTCAGCTAGAAATGCATCAAAGAGAGCAGCTAAAAATGATGCTTATGAAACAAATTTGGGGTCAAATGGCAAAAGACAAAAGAAAACAAATCATGGATTAGATGATACAAACTTGGAAATGAATGACCATCCTCGGTAGGGGTATTCATTTTCGGATATCCGAAATGAAAATTTCAGATAGTGGATTTCACTATCCGAATCCGAATCCGAAATTTCGGATATCCGATTTTCGGATATCCGAAATTTCGGATTCGGATATCCGTTCGGATATCCGAATTTCAGAAAAAAGTTGTATCATTTGATAAATTTTATAAAAATATAATAAATTTTATTGAATTTATTTCATATATCCAAAGTATTTATTAAAATGTCACACCCCGACCAAAGCGGCGGAACATGCCGGGGCGCAACTAAGATTGTTCAAATGCACACGACACTATTAAAGTGACAATATTTAATCAACTCATTCATTTCATAACATGTTCTTACAAATACAAGAAAATAAATAGTTCTTAACTAATAACCTAACGGTCCAAAATAAAGTAACGTCTTTAAATCTTCAATCAACCGATAATCAAACCTGTAGCATTGCATAAAATATGTTTTGTCAACATGTATGTTGGTGAGCAATTCCATGACTTTATAAATATAATATAAGGCAAAAATACACAACTCCAATATGTGAAGCAATAAATAAAAGTGACAATTGAGGTATATCAATCATAAATAAATGAGGCTCTTTTCTAATTGATAAAACTACCATCTTACAAGGAGGAACGTATGATCATACTTATTGAGGATGAGGATGAGGCTAAACGATCAAAAGCAATAAACATGTAGCAATTAATCATATGAGGTATATAACATACAATTGGACAATTATTCTAAGCAACACATAACCTAGAGGTTGTGGGTTGAGGATCTAGATGTTAAATCATTTTTTTTTGGTTGAGTAAGTATGCTTGCTACCCCCAAAGTATAGAAGAGAAAATAGGGATGAAATTACTCACATGGAATAAAATGACGTTGATGAATAAATTTTGAATAAAATCCCCAAGTAAGCGAGTCTGACGGTCTTAACGTGCGTGTCCTAGATTGAAAGATCTTGAGTAAGTATTGAGTATTGAAGATGAAATATAAATGGTATAAAAGTTCATAAAAATAAGGCTTGGGTTTTCGGGAGTTTTAGTTATATTTTACAAAGTGTGTTTAAATAACGTAAGTATAAAAATGAGTTTTACAAGAAAACGGGTCCTTGATGTTTAGTTTTACTCAACCATTGTTAAGTTTTACATATGGGAGTTGGTTTAGTGCTAGTATGCACGATCCCATTAATGTAAGCATCAAGGTCTGACTTGCACTCTCTTTAACCCGAGTTTGAGACTTTAATTAATAAAGAAATTCGCTTAAACCCGATATTAGTATAAAACCAAGTTTGGTTCCGTCATACCATAATATTATTAATACAAATAACATAAAGCGAAACATAAGTTAAAAAAATTAGGAAAGATTTTTCTTTTGGCGTTTTGAACGGTGGCTAGCTCGTTAAGACGATAAGTTTGACTTTTACT
Organism: Flaveria trinervia; assembly: GCA_025506515.1. Lineage (NCBI taxonomy): Eukaryota > Viridiplantae > Streptophyta > Magnoliopsida > Asterales > Asteraceae > Flaveria > Flaveria trinervia. The sequence goes on from CM046450.1 coordinate 8,540,270, forward strand.
CGGGTTTATTCTTACCCGAAACTTGGTTTGAGCTAATATTTGTTCTAACACTTCCAAAATCTTAAGTAATATGAGTAATATAAATTAAAACATAACTAAAAAGATAGGTTGAACTTTTGGTGGTTTGAACATTGACTAACTCGTTAAAACGGGTGTTCGGTTTTACTCGGTTTTTACTCGAAACTTGGGTTCAAGCCAAGATTTGTTCTACACCTCCATATCAACCATATAATAACTAAAATATCAAGAAAAACTCAGATCTAAAGTGTTTGATGTAACATGATCACTTAAAAGTTATTTAAAGTGCTTAAACGAGCGTTCGGTTTGGTTCGGTCTTTGACTCGGTATGAACCCGAGGATGGTTACCACATGTCCAAAACCATTGAACTAAAAATAAGGTAAAACTTCCAGATCTAAACTCAAACAAGAAAGTTAATCAAGTAAACTTCCCGAAAACGACCCAAACGGGTCTAAAATGCATAAATATGAGTTTGAATGCCCACAAGACTTAAATAAAGATGAAAATGGTTTTGTGAACATAAAATAACTTAGAAAAAAACTGAAAATAACCAAAATTACATACCCGAAATGATTTGAAATGCAAGATTCGGTTCCGTTGACTTTTTAAAGTCAAACTTAAGCAAAACTAGCTAGAACAACTTACAAGATCAAAAATTTTGGGAGAAGAAGATGAAAATGTGCAGGTGAAATGGTTGAGAATGAGTGGTATTTATAGAGAAAGATTAGGGTTTGAGGAAATGGGTAATGCGTTTGTCCGGTGGGTAAAAGGGTGCACTTTGATTCTTTTATTTAAAATAAATTTTAATTTAAATAAATTATGACCAGGTATTTACATGTTTGGAGGGTTCTAGAATAGTTATGGGTTAGGTCTTGGTTGGTTTGGATGGTTAAAATACAAGTCCGGACCTTAAACGAACTGAAAACGTTAAAAAAACTGATTTTGTTGAAACGAACTGTGGGTCACGCCACGACAAGTATGAAACATGATTACAACATAAAATCCATCATTTTATTAATATTCAAAGATCCGAAGACCAAAACGAGTCGGGTTTACAATACAGGATAACAAATACAAAGCTAGTCGAAAATGACGAATGTCACATAAAATATCCAAAATATTTGAAAGTATCTAAAATATTTAATTAATATTTAATATTTTTATAATTTTATAAAAATATTTTGGATATTTCGGATATCCGAAATATCCGGAAATTCTCAAAATCACTATCCGAATCCAAATCCGAAATTTCGGATATCCGAATTTTGGATTTTCGGATATTTCGGATTCGGATATTTTTTAACACACCTAAATTCCTCGGAATAACAATTTGATTTCTAAAAATATAACTACTAGCGGTTGTAATACAGAGACCAAGTCTGAAAAATCTCTTTCAGGTGGGGAGTCAGATCTGAAAATAAGTCCTTGTGACTTTTGCCATTATACAAAGATAACATAAGTGAGTTCTAAAACCAAACTGTCTTGTAATTCTTATATGACAATTTTGTAAATTTTGCCCAAAAACTTATTAAAAAAAGATAATATATAAAGCTTGATATTGTTTATTTTATGAGTTTTGTAGGGAAGTGGAGCATCTACAAACTTGAATCCTTGCACAATATTACTAAATGTTGAAAAAAATTTGTATTATGTCGTTCGCTCTTTCTTCAAATCAAAAGATTAGTATACAAGTTTATTTATGGTTGGTGGAAATTTTATAAATGTTCATGTTTTCATAAAAAAATTTTAACCTGTAACTCTGAATATGCAGTTTATTCTAGCTGATTTTGTAAAAAGTAATGGCGCAGTAATTTAAAAATGCCGGAAAGATAATGTCACCCATGTGATCGCCGACACTGATTCAAAGGGTGCATGGACAAGAACACTGCAAGTTATCATGGACATTTTGAACGGGAAATGGATTCTTTTGCAAGCTCCAAAAACTTTCATCAACATGAAATTTTATTTTATTGGCGATTTCATTCAAGCTTTCAAGACTTGTCTCATAAACTTGGTCAAGACTGCTGGAGGCACAATTAGTGAGACCAAGGATCAAGCAACTTTAGTTACTTACAATGCTGATCTTTCAAATTGTGATGCGGTAGAGGATGCAACTCAAGAAATACGGGTCTCGGGTCATTGGGCATACTTGTAAGAAAATACAATAAAGTATTCAGAAAACACGTTAAGAAGAAAGCAATAATCAATGAACACGAAAATCGGGCTTGTGTTTGACACAATCCCCTTAAACAGATTCACGGTCTGTTACCAGGGTACGCCGGTTTGAAGCAGCAGATGCGTACTGCAGGACCTGAACCACTTGCCTGAAAGTTAACCGGAAGTCGAGTTCGAAAAGAGGAAGAATGTATATTTTCTTGTCTTTCTTCTGCAGTCAAATTGGTTTAAATAATCATGGTAACCATAACCGATTAGCACCATTATTGAGTCATTATTATGATCATTAGTGCATAATAACGACGATCATTAATGCAGACTAAATTGGCAATAATAATGACAATGATGATCATTAAAACAAACAGTAGTTACAAGTTTCAAAATTTTAAAAACCGAGTTCAAAAAACTACCTCTCACGGGCCTGAATTATTGGAGCTGCATTCATGTCCGCGGGACGTGCGGGCACGCACATATTCGATGAAAATCCAACGAAAACCCAGTTTTTGCATCCCCCTTGCGCGCAAGTAGGACTTGTGGCAAAATATGTCATAAAGATACAATAAGGGTGGTAAGACAACTCCTTATGAATCAATTTCCACTTTGTTCTGACACCAATGTGGGACAAAGTGTTCACCACATAATTTAAACATTCACTCACCCAATCCTTCCAACAAACCCCCACATGACTAAAGGTTGATCTCAAAACAACATTATTCCGGTTAAATTCAACAGTTTGCATACGATAAGTAGGTGTTACTCTTTGAACCTTCGCTTATGAAGTGCACTTAGCCCGCTGACTCTGAGTAGACAACAATGCCTTTGAACTCGTCTGCTGTTTATATAGATGACAATACACTACACACAATGCTCTCCCTGACAAAGTCAAGTCCTCATATATGTTTGTTATGGTCATGAACATGAGCTTGGTTCTGCGAGAGCCATTAAGTATTGTGCCCTAACAATACCCTTCGAAATGACCCCACTTCTTCTCACATAGGTGATTCACTATGTATGGTTACCTTAGTCGAATCATTAAAAGCCATAGACTTAGCCTCACACTTGTTACTTTTAGGAATGGACTGGGACATTTACTTAGCTTTGTAATAAATTCCCTTTTAAATAAGTAGGGTTATCCCCCCACAGTGACCTCGCTAATTCATACAATTAGGTTGTCCTATTGAACTCAATTCTTGGGATCTCCAGTCTATTGAGTTAGGTTTTCTTCATATGAATTAAAATTTTCAAATGCTTTAGTCCTATTCCCATTGACGACTTCTGAACTAACTCTCTACTTAGGCCTTTTGTTAGCGGATCCGCGATATTATCCTTTGACTTCACATAGTCAACAATGATAATTCCTTTAGATATTAGTTGTTGTACGGTATTATGTCTACGTCTGATATGTCTAATTTACCTTTATACATTGTGCTATGAGCTCTGCCAATTGTCGATTGACTATCACAATGTATACAAATGGTCGATACCAGCTTAGGCTATCTTGGTATATTCTTAACAAATTAACATAGCCATTCCGCCTCCTCACCCGCTTTATCTAAAGCGATGAATTCTGATTCCATCGTGGATCTAGCAATAATCGTTTGTTTTGATAATTTCCACGATATTGTTGCACCTCCAAGTGTGAATACATACCCACTTATTGCTCTAGAATCATTCATGTCATATATCCAATTTGCATCACAATATCCTTCGATAACTGCTGGATATCTGTTATAATGCAGCCCATATTTGTGAGTGTATCTTAAGTAACAAAGCAACCGAGTCATACGTCTCCAATAAATTAAGCTTGGGTTGCTCGTGTATCTACTTAGGTTGCTTACAGCATATGCTAAGTCTGTTCTAGTACAACTCATAAGATACATCAAGTTGCCAATAATTCTTGAGTATTCCAACTGATTAACAGGTTGACCTTTATTTTTAGCTAGTTGTTGGCTTGTGTCAATTGAGTTCTAGCTACATTAGAGTCATTTGCATTAAACTTCTCAAGAATTTTGTCTACGTAGAAGGATTGACTTAGAACAAGTCCATCTTGGGTTCGTGATCAGCAAAGCCCATGTTTTTCATGTCAAATCTTGCTTTTACCATGTTATTTATAGACATTATGATTTTATCATCACTTCCTGCAATAAGCATATCATCTACATATAGACACAAAATGAAATATCCATCTGATGTGTCCTTTATGTATACACATTTGTCACATTCATTGACTTTGAACCCAGCATCAACCATGACATGATCAAACTTTTGATGCCATTGTTTTGGAGCTTGTTTCAATCCATACAAAGATTTTACAAGTTTACACACTTTCTTTTCTTGCCTAGTGGCTATGAAACCTTCAGGTTGTTCCATGTAAATTTCATCCTCTAGATTTCCATTCAAGAAAGTTGTTTTTACATCCATTTGGTGGACTTCCAAATTTCTAATGGCGGCAATAGCAAGAACCATCCTGATGGAGGTTATTCGCGTAACAGACGAATATGTGTCAAAGTAATCTAAACCTTTTTGTTGTTTATATCCTTTGATCACCAACCTTGCTTTGTACTTATCAATAGTGCCATATGGTTTCATTTTTTTCTTGAATATCAATCGATATCCTAGTGGTTTACATCCTTAAGGAAGCTCTACTAATTCCCAAGTATGATTTTATGAGATAGAGTCTATCTCAAATTTGATGGCCTCCCTCTACTGAGGTCCTTCTGAGGAATTTACCGCTTGTTGATATGTTTGTGGTTCCTCTTCTACCATATAGCTAAGAAAATCAGGGCCGGAGGATTTTTCAGTCCTTTTTCGTTTACTCTTTCGGATTTCAGTTTCCTCAGTCTTTGATTGTTCTTGAGGATCATTATTTCCAACCTCATCTTCTGGAATAATTTCCTCAACTGGTTTTGAAAAACTCGATTCACCTTTACCCAAGCATGGGAACACATGCTCAAACCATGATGCATCCTTAGATTCTATTATGGTGTTTTTGCTTATTCTAGGGTTTTTAGAATCATGCACAAGAAAACGAAATGCACCACCAGGACAGATGTATCCTATAAATACACAATCTACTGTTTTGGGTTCTATTAGTAGACGCTTTGGTGGTGTCACTACCACCTTGGCTAAGCACCCCTAGAATCTTAAGTATTTATATGATGGTTTATATCCCGTCCACAATTCGTATGGCGTTACATCTCCTTTTCCTTATTAGGTATCATATTCAATACATAATTTGCTGATAAGATTGTTTCCCTTCACATGTTTTGACTTATCCTAAAACTTATTATCATGGCATTCATCATTTCTTTCAAAGTGTGGTTTTTTTATTCCTCTATGCCATTTGATTGAGGAGAGTAAATAGGCGTGATTTCATGTATGATTCCATCCTTTGCACATATATCAATAAAAGGTGAAACATATTCACCTCCTTGGTTGCTTCTTATGATTTTAATTTTTCGATTTAGTTGAATCTCAACTTTAGCTTTGAATAAGATAAACTTATCAATAGCCTCATCCTTACTCTTAAGTAAGTACACATAGCAATACCTTGTACTATCATCAATGAACGTGATGAAATACTTGTTCCCACCATGAGTAATAATTGCTTTTAGATCACACACATCAGTGTGTATTGTCTCGAGGGGTTCGGTAATTCGTTCAACCTTTTTGAATAACGATCTTGTTTGTTTTGCTTCAATGAAAGTTTCATATTTATTATTTGAGTTGATATCGAATGTTGGTATGCAATTAAGTTTAATCAAACGACGAATGGAATTAAAATTAACATGTCCGAGTCTACCATGTCAAACATTAGAAAACTCAAGCAAATAAGTAGAACTAGTAGCATTTTCATTCATTGCATTCACAACTATTACATTCAATTTAAACATGTTATTAAGGGCATAGCCCTTACCAACATACAAACCATTTTTGGTCAACACGACCTTATTCGACTCAAAACTATTTTAAACCCAAACATGTTCAATTGGCATCCGGACACAAGGTTCTTATGAATTTTTGAAACATACAACACGTTGGACCAGGTAATTTCCTTTCCAGAAGTCATCTTGAAAACAACATCCCCCCCCTTTGATTTCGGTCGTGGCAAAATTTCCCATAAAGACCCTTTCTCCACAAGCCACCTCCTTGAACGTGCTAGAGAGACTTTTGTCAAAGCACACATGACGGATAGCCCCCGTATCGACCCACCAATCCTTATTGTTTTGGCCGACCAAATTAACTTCGGTGACCAAAATTGGAAATCTGTGACCATAGCAACAAGGTTTTCAACCTCATGAACCATGTTCATTTGTCGAGCATTTTCATTCTTTGGAAGTTTGCAGTCATTGGCCCTATGACCTTGCCTTCCACGGTTATAACAAGTTTCAGTGAACTATTTCTTCCTAACTCCCCCCTTAGGACCAAGGTTAAAACCTTTCCCATGATTCTTTTTTCCACCCTTTCCACTATTCTTGTTTCCTTTTGAAGATTGGCCATGTTCAACAACAGTGGCCTTTGCTGTTGCAGGACCATCAATCCTTTTCAAAGCAACTTTGTTATCTTCTTCAATACGAAGACGAACAACAAGATCTTCAATAGTCATTTCTTTTTGTTTATGCTTGAGATAGTTCTTGAAATCAACCCAGCTTGGTGGTAGCTTTTCAATCATAGCAGCAACTTGAAATGTCTCGCTTAGAGTCATTCCTTTTGCATGTATATCATGAAGATTAACTTGAATTCTTGAACTTGGCTCATGACAGTTTTAGTGTCTATCATTTTTAAAGTCCAAAAACTTAGCTACCACGAACTTCTTAGTACCTTCATCTTCCGTTTTGTATTTGCGGTCCAAAGACTCCCACAATTTTTTGGCAGTTTTGGCCTTGCAATAGACATTGTATAGTGCATCCACCATACCATTCAAAAGGTAGTTTCGGCACAAGAAATCAGAATGATTCCAAGCTTCAATCGCGCTCAATGATTGAGCATCCATTTCCCCTTCAACATGGGGAACAGTTTCAGTCAAGAACCTTGCTAGGTTCAACATGGTAAGATAAAAGAACATCTTTTGCTGTCACCGTTTAAAATTAAGACCGTTGAATTTTTCCAGTTTCTCAGCATGCGATGTGACCACATTAGGCAGTGGTGCCACCAAAGTAGGCATAACAGCAACAACAGAAGTCATGATCGCAGAAACAACAATGTTCAAGGGTTGTGAAGATTCCATTCTGAAAGTTAACCGTAACAGAGTCAGTTAGTAAGAAGTGAATCTGTTTAAGTTTGTTAGAAAATACAATAAAGAATTAATAAACACGTTAAGAAGAAAGCAGTAATCAATAAACATGAAAACCAGGCTTGTGTTTGACACAATCCCCTTAAACAGAATCACGGTCCGTTCTTGTGAGCTTCAATACTAGGATCTTACATTACTTGATTATTCTATTTTACATGGTTGATTTTTAGTTACTTTTTAGCTCTATGTTGCATTTGTCCCCTCATATGATATGCCTGATTTGTATGTATCCCATGTACATTTGCTTTTGCATGTAATAGTTTGTTATTTTGTGAATCAGGTGTGTAATGTGTTAAAATGATTTTCAGAATTCAGCTAGAAATGCACCAAAGAGAACAGCTAAAAATGATGCTTACGAAACAAATTTAGAGTCAAATGGCAAAAGACAAAAGAAAACAAATCATGGATTAGATGATACAAACTTGGAAATGAAGGACCATCCTCGGAATAACAATTTAACTTCTAAAAATATAGCTATCGGTTGTTGTAATACAGAGACCAAGTCTGAAAAATCTCTTTCTGGTGGAGAGTCAGATCTGAAAATAAGTCCTTGTGACTTTTGCCATTATACAAAAATAACAGAAGTGAGTTCTAAAACCAAACTATCCTGCAATTTTTATATGATAGTTTTGTAAAATTTTCCAAAAACTTATGGAAAAAAGATAATATATAAAGCTTGATATTGTTTATTTTATGAGTTTTGTAGGAAAGTGAACATCTACAAACTTGAATCCTTGCACAACATAACTAAATGGGGGAAAAAGTTTTGTATTATGTCATTCGCTCTTTCTTCAAATCAAAAGATTAGTATACAAGTCTATTTATGGTTGGTGGAAATTTTATAAATGTCCATGTTTTCATAATTCTTTTTAACCTGTAACTCTAAATATGCAGTTTATTCTAGCTGATTTTGAAAAAAGTAATGGCGCAGTAGTTTAAAATGCTGGAAAGATAATGTCACCCATGTGATCGTCGACACTGATTCAAAGGGTGCATGGACAAGAACACTGCAAGTTGTCATGGCCATTTTGAACGGGAAATGGATTCTTTTGCAGGCTCCAAAAACTTTCATCAACGTGAAAATTTTATTTTATTGGTGATTTCGTTCAAGCTTTCAAGACTTGTCTCATAGACTTGGTTAAGACTACTGGAGGCACAATTAGTGAGACCAAAGATCAAACAACTTTAGTTATTTACAATATTGATCTTTCAAATTGTGCTGCAGCAGAGGATGCAGCTCAAGAATAACGGTCTCGGGTCATTGGGCATCCTTGTTAGAAAATACAATAAAGAATTCAAAAACACGTTAAGAAGAAAGCAGTAATCAATGAACACGAAAATCATGTTTGTGTTTGACACAATCCCCTTAAACATATTCACGGTCTGTTCCGAGGGTACGCCAGTTTGAAGCAACAGACGCGTACTGCCGGACCTGAACCACTTGCCTGAAAGTTAATCGGAAGTCGAGTTCGAAGAGAGGAAGAATGTATATTTTCGGTGTCGGGCCCGAATTTTTGGAGCTGCAATCGTGTCCGCGGGACGTGCGGGCACACACAAGTTCGATGAAATTCAACTGAAAACCCGGTTTTTGCACCCCACTACGCGCGGGTAGGACTTGTGGCAAAATATGTCATAAAGATACAATAAAAGTGGTAAGACAATTTCTTATTAATCAATCCCATTTTGTTCCCACACTAATATGGAACAAAATGTTCACCACATAATTTAAACATTTATTCATCCAATACTTCCAACAATACTTGGGTTATAGAATCAATTGTTGCATGTAATAAGCCTTTAACATCAAGGGTCTAACAATGTTTTATATAGTTTTTAGGGTCCTTGATACCTTCTTGCATACCTTTTTTTTGGGATGTTGCTTTTGTCACACTATATTGTGTATGCCAAGACTAATTATAAATGATTAGCAAGCCACATATGTTTTGGTTCTATGTTTGTGATTGGAAAATTTTTCAACTTTTAACACTGAACCTTTTGTAACAATTATCTAAATTTTACTAATTGTAAATTGCCCTTTTAATTTTTCAAAAGTAGTAATTGTAAGACTTAGAATATATTTACATTTACATTCAAATTGACAGCTAGATCTACCTATCATCCACAAACATTAGGCAAGTTCTTGTGTTTGTTAAAGTTATTTGATTATATCATATTTGGTTAAAAATAAAGATAACTTCTTACAAAACATAAGAAACAACTAGCTATGTTAATACATAAACTAAATCCTTAAACACACAAGTTGGATTGGTGTAGAGGTGAGGAAAAACCAAACCATTAACCAATAAAACCGAATGAAATTAACCATAAACCAACAAGACCAAAAATTGAATTAAATGTTAGTCAACAAAACCGAAAATTAAATTAACCGAAACCGAAGTTTTTTTAAAGTTTCGGTTATGGTTTCTTCAATGACAGATGTTTGGTTATCGGTGTAATGGAAGGTAAAACCAAAATTGAACTGAATCATACACAGTTATATCACTATGTGTATTATTAAAGACATCTAATACTAAATAATACAATATATTGATATGTTTTATCAAATCAATCTACAATACATGTAACTCTACATATGATACAGATTAACATAGTAATACTCAGAACTTTCAATTTTTAATTTAGAATATATGAACATCTAGGAAAATAGAATGATCTTATTTAAAATTTTTGTATGAACATAAAATTACAATACATAATTTCACATTTCATCCTTAAGATTAAAAAATTAAAAGTTTAATCTTTAAAATTTGAAAAAATGTAACGCCTTTTGTCTGTGTCGTGAAGATCACCTTCACCGTTACCAATTACCATTGAGGGTTGTCTTAATCAACCAAAACCCTAGTTCATTATACGAGATTTCACCAGCATAAATCACTTCAATTCATTTCTTCATCTCTTACCATTGCTTGTTAACATACGATACAATCTAGCAAGAGGGAAGAAATCTACCGACTGAAAGCCCGATTCGAGATGATGATATCCGATGATGCCACTAGTGACGCATGCAAGTACAACACCAAATGCATCACTGTTTAGACCTCCGATCTCGTGTTCGATTGACGGTGGTACGTTTATGGCTACTGATGCTAACTGCACCAGTGATTCAACCACCAGCTATAGGGTAAGAAAACGTTTCTGAGTTTAAGCTACAGTTTGAGTGATCTAATTGTGTTGATTCTTTAGGATGATGATTAAATTGGAGCCAATTTTAGTATGTGTTGACTGTTGAGTACTATTATGTGCACCAGTTTATATTTAGTTCTATCTTTCATTTTTATTCTTTTAAGTTGGAAAGTTGGTTTGAATGTGTTTCCTTTATGTGTTCTTTTGCTTAAAAAATTGGAATCATTAACAGTTGGTCATCATTGTATCATGCATTCTTGCTTTTGTGCATTTGTCATAATATTATTATTTCCAGAAGTCGGTAAGAGATTCACCAAAGAGAAATGGTGCTTCTGGAGCTAAAGGTCAAACCATTGAAGGAAAAAGGCGAAAGAAAACTGTTGATGGACGAATTGATGCAAAGTTGGAAATAAATGGCTACTCACAGACTGAAGATTTGGCTCTTTCTGATGGGCAGTCATCGGTTGTTTTGAAGCAGAGTCCTTGTGCCTTTTGTCATTCTACTAAACAGACCGAGGTGAGTTTAAGACCACTGTTCTTGTTTTTCTGAAATGATGTTTTTATTCAATAATGCATGTGTAGATTACCTAAAAACTAATGGAAAGAAAGATAAGCTAAAGTTCTTGTAAAGCGGAGCTTATGGTGTTTGTTTTATCAATTATGTAGGGAAGTGGATCATTTTTGGCCTTTGCTCAAGGGAAGGAAGTAGTTGGGAATGTGGATAACTTCTCCAACGTTATACATGTTCACGCAAAATGTATAAATTGGTATGCTTTTGACTTCTGTTGGGGAATACATCTACAGATTTCCATGAAACCCTTTGTTGAGGGAACATTAGAAGTGGTATTTTATATCTACAGGGCTCCTAGGATTTATTTCAAGGATGGAATAATCAAGAACTTAGAATCAGAAATCGCAAGGGCAAATAAGCTAAAATGCAGCAGTTGTGCTAAGAAGGGAGCTGGGCTTGGCTGCTATATGAAGTCGTGCCCAAGAACTTATCACGTGCCTTGTGCGTATGACATTCCTGGTTGTAGATGGGATGTAAGTAACTATTATGCACATTTGGGGATTCTGCTGTTATAATTCTGTCTGTTAACTTTTTTAATTTCTATTATGCACATTTTGGGATTCTGTTAACATTTTAGGATGGTTACTTGTTACTGTGTCCAAGTCATGCATCGCACACGTTTCCAAGTGAAAGAAATGCAAAATCTGGAAAGCAAGACACCAAGAAAAAGTATGATATATTTTGTAGTTCATACGAGTTTTTCTGTGCATTGAATCATTTAGTTTCTTGGTTTTCTTTATCTGTACTCTAGCATTTATAAAATTTTACAACATATCATTAATATAAATAGAAAGGAAATGCTAATTTGTTTTCTTATATCTGTCATTCTGATCACAGAATATCTAAACATCCGAATCCTAGCACAACATTGTCAGATGTTGGAAAGAATTTGGTTTTTTGTGGTTCAGCTCTTTCTTCGGATGAAAAGGTCAGTATACAAAACTTCTTAATATAACATTGCCATTATATCATAGGTTGTTGATAGCACAATCATGTTTGAGTTTTTTCCTTGCTTTGGAAAAGTAGCTTATTTTCATCTTCTTGCTTTGGTTAGGCTTGTAAGATTTTGATATCTTTTCATGGATCTTTTCTAATTGGTAACTTTAAAATGCAGTTTACCCTAGTTGATTTTGCAAGTAGCATTGGAGCAGTAGTGTCTAAATACTGGAGAAATAATGTCACTCATGTGATTGCTGACACAGATTCAAATGGCGCATGCACAAGAACACTAAAAGTTTTAATGGCCATTCTGAATGGAAAATGGGTTCTCACAATGGAATGTAAGGTTTCTGTCATGACACTTATTAGCCCTAATGATTGATTTTGAACACATTTGTTCTGTTTTGCAGGGGTCAACGCTTGTATAGAAGCTGGACATCTTGTGAAAGAAGAACCGTATGAAGTTCTTCTTGATAACCATGGTTCTTCTGGTGGCCCTAAAGCAGGAGACTAAGAGTTCAAAATATGTAAGATTGATTAAAATTAGTGGATAATGCTTAGTTAGTTTATCTTTAGCGCTCCTGACGTGATTTTGATGCAAGAAACTGAATATTATGTCTTTGCAGGCCCCTAAACTTTTCAGCAACTTGAATTTTTACTTTTTTGGGGATTTTGTACCATCTTTTAAAGCTGATCTTATGAACTTGGTCACAACTGCTGGAGGCACAATTACTGAGACTAAAGATCAGTTAATGTTACCATCAAGAAATAATGCAGATACAAAAGCAAACGTGAATCAGGTTACGTTGGTCGTGTACAATGCTGACTTTTCAGATAATTTTGGGGTTGAGGATGAAGATTCCATGAAATCTCAAAGAATAGCTGCAGCAGAGGATGTAGCTCAAGAATTTGGGTGTCGGGTTGTCGGGCATATATGGATTTTGGAATCAGTTGCATGTGGTTTACTATGTCTAATGAGTCTTTGAGCCCAAAACTTAACTTGCATACCTGTTGTCCTGTTTATAGCTGCGCATTGTAAGCAAGACACGTTGGTTTTGATATATATGTGACTAGGTTAATATCCCGTGTATTACACGGGTTGAATAAATAAAATAATAAATATTAGTAATAAAATTTATGAATTATAAAACCATGTTTGAAGATAAATATGATTATAATCGCATATGAATAGCTATTTTAAATAAATAAACAATAGATAGATTATAGATAGATACATATATAAATAAATAAATAGTCTAGTTAAACAGAGTATAGTTAGTAATAAACACGAAAAGTTACAGTATGATATTTTAATATAAAATATGTATAAAAATATATATACGTATTTGTTCAAAAGATAAAATAATAATATTATTTTTAAATCTTTTATTAAATAGTTTTATTTTTAAATATTTGTTTTAAAATTTTATTATAAAAATTTATTGTTTATAAATATCTTGTTTATTAAAAACTCAAGTTTTTAATTATTTTGGTTGTTTTAATAAAATTACTTTTAGAAAATTTCATATTTTTTATAATTATTTAAAAAAAGACTAATTTAAAATATTTTGTTTCAAAAGGTTTAATGTTTTAGAAAATATATAAATTTTAATTTTCTTAATAAAACTAATTTTAAAAACATAGTTTGATTTTAAAAAAATATAAATGAGAGAAAAATACATCAATTGACCAAATTAGTTTTTATGAAGAGAAAATTATTTGTGTGTTTAAATTACTTTAATACTTTTTCGGAGGGAAAATAAAGTAAGGATTTTTAGAAAAATAACAAGTATAAAAAAGATGGTTTAAGAATATGACAAGTGTCAAAAAAACGTTCTTTTATTAATATTTATAGATTTGTAGATATGTTAGCGCTTATGGTTTAGCTTATCAGCTATTTAATCGTTGGATGAAATAATCACAATAGAATGATGAACAGTAAAATCGGCTGTTATCCTTGAAGCAACATATTTTGCTAATTAGGTATGTTTATAACGGCATGAACATTAAAGAAAGCTGATGTCAAAATTTGAGCCTGGCTTGTTACTTAATAGAGCTTCGGTTTGAGCGTCAAGCTTCAATTTTGAATAGGTTGTAAGTTTAACTTTAGCTCACTTATATTTTATATATAATTTTGTAAGTAAAGTTTAAATGCATAATATTTACTGTTGTGTTATTTTTATCATGTGTCCAAAATCACTGTCCGTTGCTATAATGCCATCGATCAACACTATTTATCATGTCTAAGGTACAAGTTAGTGCATGTTTTTATTAAATACACTTTTTATCATAACCTTACCTAATTATTATAGTAATTAAAATTCTCTTGTATTTACTTCAATAATTGACTTCTGTAGGTTCTAAATAGGCTTGTTTAATGTGAGTTTGTGTTTAAAATGAGCTTCAATTTAGACTTAAGCTAGTACAACCGTAACTTGCTAACCTCGTGACGGGTCAATCTCTAATAGCTCACGAGATTAACTAGTTTACACTCCTAAAAATGATGTTTTGAATTATCAAATGAAGCTGTTTACGAAGTCAGTCTGCTTGCAGATGAGCAAGAACAATTCGTTCTCTTAACCAGTTTTTTCAGTTCCATGGATTCATTTCATTCAAATAAGTACGAAACATTCTTCCATATGAACGGTTGGTAGTACGAACATAAACATGTTGAAAATACATCTAAAAATGATACATGTCACAAAGAGAAGGCTTTTAAGTTCATTATCAAATGAAAACCACAAATGTCTGCAAGATTGAAACCATTTGATCACATGAAACTGGGATGAACTGGTCCCTTTGAGAGCCCAACACGGACCTCCATACCATGATGCAAGTCTGGAGCGCGCATGGTTTCAGTGTCATGGACACCTGCAACAATCATCAACACAAAATTAAGACCGAGCAAAGGCATACTAAAAAAAGTTTGAAAATAATTTCACTTTCGCATTATGTTGTTACCTTGAAGGTAATCTTCAACACCAAAATCTTCCAGAGCTCCTGTATATGACTCTAATCCAAGCATGGAGGATGGTATAAGTCCTGGAGGCCTTTGAAATCTGAAAGGTCAAAATGTTAACAAAATTAAAACTCTCACCAGGAAATCGAATAATCCACAAAAAACAATTTGGAGAACTATTGGATAAACTAGATTAATTGGGTTTAACAAGTTGAATCTTTGTAATTTGAAGAAATGAATTTGTCCCAACAATAATTGACATGAGCAGCAGATTTCAACTTGTACTGTTAAAAAAGGATTCTAAACCGTATCCTGTCACATTTATCATTCATGGTGTTAGTGTATTCCACATGTAACTCATCTTGAATCTTTCTTTACATCTTCTCTTGTGTTAATCTAGAGGGACCTACATCACTCCTACGAACAAGTATGCTATAAAAAGTTCAATTTGGTGCGGCATTGAAAGATTATTAAAAATGAAAGTCTATTGTTACAAGTTCTACCTGCAAAAACAGGGCTGGCTCTATGGATAAACAAGAAAAAGCAAGACCGTAGGCCCATTGAATTTCAAAGTCCACTAATATTTAAAAGGCTAAAAAACAGTTCAACAGTTATAACTAGTGTTTTTAAATAACAAAACCAAAAGAGTGTGCTGCAATGATGCATCGGCTTGAGGTAGCCTTCTTTCTGAAGGGAATTTCCTATAGCACTAATTTCTTCTCTCATCAATGTAGGATGGAATATTTTCTACAGATTCTTAGAAAGTTCACATTTTTTCTAATTTCACCACCCAGAAGAGACGAAATTATATAGATTTATTATAAGAAACAATTATGAATTATGAAATGATTATTAACTTTTTGTATCACACACAGTTACAAGAAAATTTTCATCTAAAAGTATGGATGGCTGTTATGCTAAATTCTCTCTTGTAGGAAAAGGGCTCGAAACTCTAAGTTCACATGAGGCCCTGAAATGGGTTGAGCAGCCTATATCAGCCTTCGTTAAGTTGAGTGACAATCAGTCAATCACTAACATTCACTATCACGTTCATAAAAACATACATGATATGGAAATGAATATGCCACAATCAAGACACAAATAAACCAACCTTCTGGTGGTCAGCTGTTTAAAAGGGGAGGCCAGACTTATTGTCCTAATAATCTAATATGTATACATGAGTAAAACAAACATCTTGAATCCATTTGTTCAAATTACTAAGCTGAGCCTTCTTATATTGATTTACTTAATTAACATAAAACGTCAACTAAAGCCCCAAAAATCCCTCAGACAAGCAAAACCCTAATTTTCTTCAATTTCAAAATAAACAAGAGAATGAAAGTGCATCAGATGTCAAGAACATAATTCGGCAAAATAAATACTCGTATCGACAATAAGATCTGAACAAAAACCAAATGAATGAATACCTAGAAAGGATTTTTCGATCAAACTCCTGCTTCAAAGGAAAAGCGGATCCGTAAGTGTTCGCAAGCATTTTCCTCTTCATCTGTTCTTCTCTCACGATTGCCTGCACAAACACAATCGATCAACCGTAAAAAAATGTTATTCAAACAGAATTCATACACAATCTAAATAGGTACCGATTGAAAGGCGGATTCGAGGGGATGAGATCCGATGATGTCACTCTTGACGCCTTGAAGGCCGAATCGAAGTGCATCGTTCTTCAGACCTCCGATCTCGTGTTCGATTTTCTTTGATGCATCCATTGTTATGGTGATTGTTTTCTCTTCGTTTCTGTAGAGAACGATGGCTCTGTAAATACTCTTGAAGAAGAAGAAAACTTTGGAAGCAAGACACTGATGTGTATTAATATGTTGGGCCTTCAATATCAGTGTCCAGTACTGTTCTTGATATTTTATCATGGGCCTAATAACCAAAGGCCCACATAGGTAAAAATAACTACAGAAGTGTGTATGAATTATGAATTGGGTTATTGGATTTTAACAATCTTAAAGTTTTATTTATTTACTGAGCTTAATTCCAACTTAATATATGTTCACGGACGTTTCTAACTTTAAATTTATTTTACTCCAATGATCCCTTACTAACTGATAGTTAGCCCGTTAGTTTTTTATGACGTGGACTACTTTTGTAGCCAAAACACTAAGCGAAAAGTTGAAATCTATCATTACGTCCGTGAATTTGAAACTTGCACACCAAAACCCGTTAATCTCTACCTCCTGATTTGAACTACTTGACTCGTTAGAGGTAGATTTTAGGTGATGACAAATGTTAAGACAATGGAAAACGGACTTAAATTGAGACTAGGCAGTGTCTAAGTTGAAAAATGGCTTAAAGTTGGTCTCATTCTATCAGAAAAACTAACGATTGTTAACTCTCGATTAGTAAAAGATCATTGGAGGAAAATAAGTTTAAAGTTAAGAGTGACTATAGATATTTCATGAGTTGGGATTAATCCCAGCCAATAAAAAAGTTGAGATCATTAAAATCCAATAATTCTTATGAATTTACGATGATATTCATGAAAATAATTTTGTCTAGAATACATAGTATATGAAAATTGTAGATGGTGATGATGATATGAAAAATGCAAGTTCGTTTTGGGATAGATTCGTTGCTTTGAAAAGTTTGCAGGTGTCGCTGATTTATTAGGTGATTAGGCACGTTTTTAAGTGTTTAATGTCATACAATTGCTAATGTTTCAAGTCGATCTACCATTGCTGAAAGTTATTTGTTTTGACACGGTTTCAATAATTCGCCAATTTGGCTTTTAGTTTAGAGTGATTAAAAAATTGTTATTAACAATTTGGCTCAGGATTTAAACTAAAAACAATCGAAATCTAACACATAAACACCTCCACTCGCATGGGTCATTAAACTAATATGATTTATTACACTAACAATTGCACAAAAAACCATCTAACCCTTCTATGATCATCATCTGTATATCATAAAGTGTACAAAAAAAACAACAGTAATAGTTTCCCTCATACATAAAAACATATATCAACGTGCTAACAAAATGCCAAACTGCTACAACAGTAATCAGTTTATCATATCTATCATTTCTTTAAGCTACAATGGAGTTAGCTTGTCACGAGAAGAGATATACCTGTATCATTCGGGTCGGGTCGGGTCACTTGGCATCCTTTTAGCACATCCACTTCCCTCATCATTTTGATAGTCATCAGTGGTAAATCAAACATTCAAACCCACATTAACTTAACTGGTAACGGGCCGTAAATTAAATTTGTAAGCCTGCAATTCCATAGGCGAGATGACAACCCGACCTTGAGAAACATCTGAAACTTGCTCACCATATCCGAGCATCTCTGTATCATCATGCAAAAGGTTTAAAGAGGTAGCTTTTGCATTTAAAACATCAAGACCCTGAAACATGTTCAACAGGTTCAGATTCTCATCATCCATCCTTAAACAATCCGATTTTCCTTTTCGACAGTAGGATGGATCCCAATGTCTTCTCTGCAAAATCAAAACCGACCTCGGTTCTTCAAGATTCTGTTGTGTGTACTTTAACGGTCTTGGGACCTTAAGACTCACAACATGCAAGTCACATGGCAATGGAGCTGCTAAGGGTGAGAAAGATCTCAGGGGCGGTTGAACTGATATTTCTTGTGGGTTTTTGGCTATGAACGCGTGCAAAGGGTGGTTCAAGTGAGCCCCGACACGATGGGAGAAGAGAGACGGACTTATGGGACCCGGGTGTGAAACTGGGTCAAGAACTGAGGATATGTTGGTTTCGAATGTGAGGTGGAAGACCACGTTCATCGGATGGTTATCCATCACTCCTTGACCAAGTCCACGCCCATCATCTCGTGACAGTCGTCGATCAAGCATGATCTCGAACCACCCGTTTTTAGGACTAGCCACACCCAATGATTGCCTCGTGTGTACAGAAAACCGGCTTCCTTTAGAGTCTTGCATAAAAGCAAGTGAAGGCATTGGGTAGTAATTACCCTGAAGAGGAATTTTATCATATGTTTCTCTACGACTCGTCTGAAAGCCATTTAAATCCGAATAGAAAATCCTCTTGTTATCAACATTGGTTTTATACCTAACAACCAACTCTTTGTCATTAAATTCATGGCCGATAAGCTCCACATGATACTCATTTTCAATCAAAAACTCCTGCACGGAACCTTCACAGTTGAAGACGCGGGTGCTGTGGGAGACGGGTGATTTGGCCCAGACAGTTTTCGGAATTGAAAAAACTTCTTGCACCAGAAAACCCTCAGAAACTACAATTTCACTACCAGTTTCAGTAATCGTTGTAGCATCACCGCTGGGTTTAAAAAGATAGGCCCCACTCTCAGGACTGGTGTACATAGCCAGTTCTACATCGATAACATTCTGGGGTCCACCTTTGGTTTCAGTTACTTTATGCAACAACCCGAATTTGGAATCAAAAGTAAGAGCTTGATGTCGGTTTCTAATCTGGACCGAATCTCCTTCCGCTTTTGAGCAGCTATATGGTGCAAAACAAGGAAGAGTTTTAGCAGTTGATGAAATTTTTAGCTTTGCTGGTTTGGCCTTTTCACATCCTACAAAACTGTTAGCAATGTAATAAGTCTGTAACCCCATAGGAGGAACAGAAGCCTTAAAATATACTCTATGCCTTCCTGTAAACATCTTCATCTTATTATGCTGCAATTCAGGAGATACTTGACTTTTAACACAAGTCCAATTCGAGTCGAGAATAGTTACATCAGGTCTCTCAACAATAAACATCACAATCTCATTTCTTGTTTGCTCAAGAGAGTTAAAAATCACCACTGATTGCACGGTTCCTTGATTAGCACTAATTGGTTGATGCACTGGTTGAGCATCGTATCTCGACCTAACCTGAGCCGGCTCAAACTGTGACGGTTTCTGATCATTTTTATCATGATGGAAACCTAGCAGTACTTCAATAGCTTTGGACATAAAATTTGAAGGTCTTGTAATGAAGTGTGCATTCGCATCCCATAGTCTTGAACCACGTGATCTTTAGCCGTACCTGTTACACCATCATGATGCTGAAACAGAGCCAAGTTCCTTCTTGCAGCGGTTAACTTATGGGTGAAACCCGTTGGCAATTTTTCACATTGGGCCCGCTGGCAATATCCGAGTAAAAATGCCATTGTCATTTCAGTGGCCCGTAGAGTGTGCTCAAGTACACGGTCAACTGATTTGAAGAAAGGGCGTGAAACATAATAACCACTCCAGTAATCTTGCTGTCTATCAGCATAAGTAAAGAAATCACCTGATAAAGAAGGAAAACCGGGAACCTGACCGGACCCGATTTCACCAGGACGGGAATAGTTTATTTTTTCAGCTTCTTCTCTTACAGTTCGGAAATAATCTTCTAAAGTTCCGAATTTTGCCTCAGTGTTCAATTCTGGAGTTGAATTTATGTAATCAAATAGCATTTGATAATTCCTAAATTGAGCTTCTGCTTCATCAATGCTGATGTAACGAAAATCGTCACAAGTGGGACCAGAAGTGTGTTGGTTCGGTAAAGTGTCGACTTTTTCTTGTACTGATCTAGAAGTTTAAGGGCTCGTTCCTTCACGTTTTCTTGGGTTGTTTCTTCTGGATGTATTCCCCAAGGGCAACGTTCATACATAAATCCATACATTCTTGCAAAATCAAACTGGCAACATACAGCGGGCTCGGGCCCACAAGTATGTGGAATATCATAAGAGTAAAATGGCATCATGTGGACAAAAATATCAGTTGTTTCATATGTATCCCAACTCTGCCTCCATATGTATTCCAAATTTTTATGTAACGCTAGTTCCTTTTTTAATTCGTAATGAGTTCTTTGTATAAGCATGTTTTCGAAACCCATACGCTTAAGAAGATACGCCATGGTGGCTGAATAGCCAAAGGGATCTATTGCCCATGAATTTTTTGGGATCACACCAATTGTTTCATTTAACCACATATTTCCCTCCATTATCTGAAGCAAAAATACAAGATATGAACTCAAACTTCAGCATAAAAACAAATTTATAAATCAAGATTTGTGGAATTTCCAGTTATTAAACAAAACTAAGGTTTTTACAGTGATGACAAACTATGATCCTATACCTTGAAAGTCATTTACTATAAAAAGGAGCTGCTATTATCATATAAGGTGCTTCATTTATGAATAACAAAAAGATTGCTCAAAGAATAACAACCATCACCAGAAGAATTTCAATGTTACTTAGTTAAGCTCAACAATACCTGTTCAATGATAGCAAAATAATGTGAATTGGCCTGCAACAGAGATAAAAAACATGTACTTCAGCAACACTAAAAGGCCAATAAAAAGTGCAATCACTTCAGTAAAACTATGCTAAATTGCTAAGATGTTTATCTTTCACGACAGTAACATATACGCGTCATACATGATCCACCGTGAATGATTCATTTCAACATAACACATTTAAGATCCATTGTTACTTTCTAAAGCCTATACAATCAAAACAACGAATGCAAGAACCAAAACAACACAAAAGCAAGCGAGATCGAATCATAATCACCTCATCATTCATCACCCAACCACCTCCAACGATCTCCAACTGCCCATTCTGCAGCAAGTGGATCAAAGACTCCTTTTTCGCATCCGATGCATCCCTCCACCACCTCTCCAAATAAGACATCTCCTCCCATATAAACTTCCTCCTTTCATCCTAAACAATCACAATTCCACAACAAACCAATCCATTATCCCATTCAATAACTAGCAGATCAAACAAACCTACATAACCTAAACTGCGGAATCATCAATCAGATCACACAGACACACACCTTGGATAGAGTTTCAACAATGGTATCAATGATATGCCTAGATTGGCGACCATAATACTCCTCAACCGTAAGCTTCCACCCGGGATCATTATGCGAATGCGGCACCACAAACACCTTCAACTTCTCAGAATCCCACTCATCCCCTTTGTACGAAACCCTCCACCCTTGCTTCCACGGGCCACCATCAACATCCTTGAACTCAATCGCATCATACAGCTCCTTCGTGCTCAAATCCACCGCGGCGGTTCTCAGATCCAGATTCGACCGGTTCGCCGGCGAGAATCCGGCCGCCGGCGGTTTGCGGTGAACCGGCTTACGTGGCCTGAGGGATCGGGGGTTGGTGGAGAGGGAGACGATGAGGAGGAAGAAGAGGATGGAGGCGGAGAGTGCGATGATGAAGAAATGGTTGAAGATGAAGGTTGTGAGGGCGGTGCGTTTGCGGGATTTGCGAGGGGCTTTGGTGGGTTTGGTGGTCGGGAGGGACCATGGTGCGGCGGTGCCACGGCGGACATTGGCGGTGGTGGGGGAAGTGAAGAACGCCATTGGATCGGATCGGTGGTGGTGGTGGTGGTGGTGGTGGTGTGGTGGTGGTGGTGGTGGTGGTGATTAGAGAAACGGTGTGTCAGTTGGGGTTTGAGTTAATTGTAAAGTCTTTAGATGAAGTCGTTTTGTGTTTAGTATCAACTATCTGTAACCAACTTGCACGTTTTGTGGGACAAAACAAGTGATAGGAACGTTTAGATACCTTGTAGAAAAGGTTTGGAATTTTTGAAGGGTGTATAGACGGGGTATTAGGGTTGTTTGGCAATTTATAAATAATTAAATGTTGAACCAATAAGAGACCTGAATTATTAAAAGGTCTGGACCATCGTTTAACTATTCAAATACAAATGTCTGATCAATTCAGATAAAAAAGTCTTAACCATTCAGCATTAAAGCTCTTAACCATTCAACACTAGTATAATGTTTAACCATTCAGAGGCATTTGCTCGCGAAATAAACAGTCTAAACACTTGAGTGCTGAATCATTCAGACATCTGAACAATTAAAAGCCCGATTAAGAAATTATCAAATAACCTCTTAGTTGGAGAATGGTATATTGGTGTGTGTTTTAATAACTTGGGATGTTTTTAGAGTGTATAGATTAGGATGTCTATGGATTAGAAATTGCCAAATAGATCTCTGTTTTTATAGCGTATAGACATCTAAATCATTCAGACATCTGAACAATTATAGTTGTATACGATAGCTATCTTGGGTTGTCTTTAGTATTACTGTAGTAGATGTATGATTAGCTCTAATTGTAGTTATAGGTGAGTTTACTTATAAGTCTGGTAGAAGTTTATATGTATTCATTTAGTTATAGGTGTTTGTTTAATCTTAAGAGTACATTCAGCTTCCGTTGATGAATTTTATTTGTGTATATATGATGTTTGTATGGGTTATTCAATTTTTGTCTTCTATGTTCTATCAAGGGTCTCTCTAAGGCTCTACCAAGTCTCTTTATTTTAAGTTAAAGGTAAGATTGGTTTGCATTCTTACCCCAGATCATACTCTTGTAAGATTTTACTAAGTTTGTTTGTTTGCTTACTTGACTCAGAAGTTTCAAATATTTATGAATTTTTTTTTGAGAAGTTAATCAAGTTATAACTCAAAAATCCTTTAATTCTACTCGCAAATCTTACCATATTCGTTATATGTGACATGTCATTTAAAAACATACCTAAAACCATCACTCATTGTACTCCCACAAGATGTCATGTTTTTTTCTTCTTATGTTTACAATAAGAAAGTGACGATCAAAGAGCGTGTGTATATTTACATGCATGCGTGTTGCATGCATACTCCTTATCTTTTGCAGATGATACTATTGAATTATTAAGCTATAACACTGTCATAGTACATTTGCAGTTATAAGAATGTATTTGATTTGACCATAACTATCACCATTAACCAACTATATTGCTAGTCGACTAGGATGTAACTTTCTTTACTTTAACTCCAGAATTCTCAAAGATGAATAGCACATATGTACGGTGTACCAACCAAATGTTTTGATAAAAGTTCAAACATTTAACTGAATAGTAGTGAAGAATACTCGTATTGTAGATATACGTTTGTGCATCATCTGTGTATGGTGTTTAAAGAATAATAAACAAATACAGACTATTCATTTATAAACATACAAGACATATACAACTTCATTTCCATAAGAAAAGAAGATGAACACAAAAGTATTTGTTTCGTTTCTTTGTTTGGTTGAATTTAAACAACAGAATATATACAAGGCCTTGTTTCAAGTTGGTGTGCTTTAGCTTACAGCTCCAACATGAAACTTTAGCTTGTCGCCGGAATTGCACAAACAATTTAAAAAAAAATAAACATTCTTAAAAAGACTATACATGTTGCAAAGAAAACTGATGTTTTCTTTATGGGTAACAAAATTGTAAAATAAAAAGAAACAAGAAGCTAAGGGCAAAAAATGGAAGAGATGATAAATAAACAGTTAAAGCCAACTAAATGTCAGATTACCATAAATGTATTTAACATCAACAGTTTGGTAGTAAGCTCTGTACAAAAAGCCCAGAATACTCCCTTTAAAAGAGCAAGAGCTTCCTATTTCTCGGTCAAAATAAAAACAAATAAAAACCCTTCTCCACATTTGGTGAAATACTTCTGACATTATAAATTCGTTGGCTAGCCACTTAAAATAGAAAAAAAAACAAAAAAAAGTATTTAATTCTAAAAAAGGGTGGTTTGTGTTGCAGCACAACAAAAACAGAAGCAATTAGATGAGCAGAAACCTCAACTGTAACATGAAGCCTATTTACACAACCGATTGCCTGTATACCATTGTTTGTATCTACTTCACAAGCCACTTGTTACATTTTTGCCTCAAGTAGCACATTTTTGCTGATCTAATTTAAGCCACCATGGTTCTACAAAACAAGAATAAGATACTCTTTATTGGTGTTATCATACGATACTAACTTGCAATTTGTAGCACTTTGCTTTCTAGATGCTGCATGCAAAACTAATGAAAGTAAAATATGTACCTTCAAGTTCAAACTGATTGTTACAGTATAGAGGTTTCTAAGAATTTGTGAAACCGTTGTACTTTTGCTTCCCAATATGATGATCGTCTGCATCGCGAGGCTTTTTGTGCTTTTCTTCTTTTGAAGAAATCTTCTGTATCGAGGACGTAGGAGATCTGTCAGCACAAAACTGATTAGAATGCAGATAAGTTGTACCAATAGATTAATTATAAAACATGGAGCGATTATTTCATGAAAACTGTAACCGTCGGAAATGTGATATAATTCAGGGTATTAGATACAATGCATGAAGCAAATAGAGCGCAAATCCAAACAGAAGATTACAATCTACCTGGCGAATCAATCATGTATGAATGGAAATATTATATGTGATTATGTCAATTTATTGTACATTTCTTCCCTTTTGTGTTGTTTCTTGGATTGTTTGAAGAGCCTGTTGGTCTATAATGTTGCACTGAACTCGGTAACAGGACAAGGCAGGTTCACGTGTTACACTCGTAGGGAACCACATGCCTTTTATTAAGTTGTTTATCCAGATAGACGGTAATGAACCAGATTACTATGTAGGCAGAAAATGATTTGGTGAGATTATTATTGATTTCTTGAGGGATGAACCACAAACTATGAGGCAGAATAATTATTTTCTAAGGTTCGGGAGAGATGGCCAACATCTCAAAATTTGGCCAATCAAATGCTTTGGTGTTTGTTATTTTCATAACTAAACTTGACCAGGTTCTATAGCATGATAACTTACTTCTTATAGACATCACTGCGATTTGTGCACTTCTTGCTAAGTTGTTACGCATACGTGTGTATGTGTGTGTGCATGCGGCAGTATGTATGTACGTATAACTGAATTTAAGATGTAGCATAACTGATTGGAAAGCAGGTAAACACGTCAGGGAATGCAACATGCTGTCAGATTACTATTCATGTTAGATACATTTGAGTTCAGTGAAACAATAAAGGAACAGTTTGACTTATTTTCAAACCAGAGAAGAAAAAATCAGTTATTTTCAAGAAACTTTCCTAAAGAAATAAAACAAAATCAGCA
This sequence comes from Flaveria trinervia, assembly GCA_025506515.1. Lineage (NCBI taxonomy): Eukaryota > Viridiplantae > Streptophyta > Magnoliopsida > Asterales > Asteraceae > Flaveria > Flaveria trinervia. Next base: position 8,566,260 of record CM046450.1, read on the forward strand.
AGAAATTCATGAAAAAAAACATCTCTTTAAGAGAAATTTCTAAAATATCAAATTAATTCCGCAACTACATAACACAGTATCGTGCATGTCAAAAGGGTAAGATCCAGGACTAAATCACATTCTCAATGAAGCAAACAATTCAAACCCAATTAGTAAATCGAAACCAATCCGACTTGAACCTGTTTTATGCATTCTACAACTCCTGTTTGAGATTTCTTAAAACTAGTAATAAGACCCGCTCAATAATAAGAGGAAAACAAACCTTAATTAGATCAAGTCATCAAACAAATAAAATGAGCAAAAAACAGTCTATAATCAATAAATATACCAACTATCCCACAATTTACTTCAGATAGGTAGGCCAACTCTCCCGATTGACACCAAGTTAAATTGAGTGTGACAATAAACCAATCAACTTATATAATAAAGCAATTTATAAATCCTAATCACATACAAAAAATCCTTATTCGGTAACAAAACCGAACTTGACTATTAAAGAAAGAACTTTAGTACTTATGTCCTAAGAAGACTTAATTAATAACAAACAACACATATGCACCGTATCAATAATATCAGATTTATTAACACAAAACTTATTCACGTGAAGGATATATCGGAGTTTGTAACAACACAAGCCCAAAGTGATAGGCTAGCCTAATGATCCCTCGGAATACCATGGTGAACCCCTGTTGTCAATAGCGGCTATAATGACCGCTATAGCGCGCTACAATGTATAGTTATGTTCCCGCTATGTGTTTTGCAACCAAATGGCGATCTGTAGCTATTTTTTATTATTTTTTGTTTTTTGTTTTTCATTATTTATAAATATAAAATCAACTCAATTAGAGTATTTTAGCTATTTTGGTGGTGTTTGCTTATATTTTCTACTGCTTCATAGCTATACATGTTAGTTTATTGAATGTAAAACATTTCTTAAAACTTTTTACTACTTTATCGGTAAACACAAGATAGCGGGCATTGTTTATCATTATTCGCTGTGTAGCATATAGGTGGCTTGTCGCTATTTACCGCTATTTGTTATTGAAAACTATAGTGGAAACTATTAGTAGCCAACATCTAAGATTATAGGCTTGGCTTTAAAAAGTGCACCTACATGCAAGGGTGTGGGCTTTAAACTGCTCAAGGCGCAAGGTGTACAAGAAGAGCACCTAAGGCGTAAGGGAAAAAGCTCTTGAAAGTACGTACGAGGCCACCTCACATACATGGGTGGATATTATTCATTAGTGTGTTATACTAGTTTCTAGGTTGTACATATAGTTTAGTTATGTATTAAATCATATATGATGCTTATTTATAGCTAAATTTTGGATACAAGGTGCTAAAAGCCTTAAAACTTATAAGAAATATAATATTATTTATAAAAACACATTTTGCCTGGCATGCAAAAAGCATTGCATTTATGCCCCTTGCGCCTCGGCTTGGGACCCTATCGCCTCAATGTTCTTCACGCTTTTTCAAACCAAGCTTATAAGCTTTCTATCGACGTGGACCATGTTGCCTCCACCCACAAACTTAAATGCCTCACTTCTATCCATGTTCTTTTTGTTTATTAGGATATTCTATAACATCAAACAATATAATGTAAGAGCCCAATATTTTTAATTGCAAAACCAAAAATTATCATCATCACACCTAATCCACACACAATCCTAAGCTTTCTTAAGCCATAAGAGTTTCACCTCCTTATGTTCACTTCTATTCTAATAAAATACATTAGTAGTTCAATTGATTTCACCTAAAATGTCTCAAACTCTCACTAGTTTTGAAATAACACGCTACGATTGTAGTTGTATACTTGTATATGATCATATTAGAAAAAACTTGAAAAAAGTTATGACTTGCCTTAGTTAGCAATTCATGCACTTAATTGCGTTACATGAATGAATTCACGAATGGACAATGGATTGTCCCACATTCCCACTATCTGGTCCTATACATGTTAAGACTTTAGTATCACTTAAAATGGCATGCACTTATCAATGTTTAACAAACTCAACCCCAATGATCAAGTTGAACCTCCACCTAATAAGAAACAAATATAGCAAATTTCAAAAAGAATCCATGCTAGTGAGATCGACTAATCAATTGTTACACTTTTGCAGGTTGGCACCAAATATTTCCACCTTGTTCTTCTACCACTGTACTTATATATGTCTTTTCTTTGTTTTTTAAAATTCCAAATAGTAATGTTGTATGAGTCTTTGATAAACTATTTATGTTACATTATCGCAAGAAACTTATTTAAGGTAATTAGCATCAGAAATGAAAATTTTTACTTTAGTTACTTCTTTGTTTCTTAACTAATTTGGATTAGTGAAAATTTGGTTTTACAAATTGTGCCAATCATTAGACATGACTATTCCTTTTATAGTTTTCATTATATGCTTTGTTTTTTTACCTATTTTAGGTTGATGAATGATGGTTTTAGAAATATTGGCATTCATAAAAAAATGAAGGCTCCTTCTATAGTTCACATATATTCACAAGATTCCATGTTTTAACATGAAAGTAGTCTGTAGATTTAGATCAAGATATAGGATGTGAAAATTAGGTAAGTACCAAAATACAAACAATGGTGTAATTGTAACTATAATTGATTTATTATAGCAGTATAGCACTAACCTAAATAGAATTCAAAATATAATGATTTAGTAACTATAACTGATAATCTGATACGAATCTAGCTGTTAGTATGGCGAAAATTAATTCCAGAATTAATTCAAACATTTAGGAAGTGAGTAGTTGATCCAAAAAATAGGACATGAGGAAGGGGGGTGCAAACTTCTGAAGAGAATAGAATATATATATATATATATATATATATATATATATATATATATATTATATATATATTTATATATATATATAGATCTTCTTATTATTTGTATTGTAATTTGAAATTAGAAACTAGCCCCACTCGAATCAGGCTGACTATCTTGTTCATCTTTGTTTTATCTAATCAACGTTTCGGTATCTATCATTTGGTTCCATTGCCAGGAAATCGAATGGCGCCTGCAACCCGAATTTGATAGATCAATTAGCAACCATTACAGCAAAATTAGATGCTATTCTTGCATCTTTGAGGGAAGATATTGAAGAAATCCAAAGTCAGGTGCACACAGAAGGTCCCGCAACAAAACCACCACCACCAGAACTACCAACTACGCCACCACTGCCGCCGCCAAAACTACCGGGACCGCCGCCGGCCGCCGCTGCCGTCAAAGCACATCTTCCATCACTGAAACTACCAACACAGCAACCACCACCACTTAAACTACCCAATTTCACTACTATCTTCTTCAAATATCAAATAGCAACATGAAGGAAAAAGAGTTGTTTGTTCGAGGAGCAGTTGTCAACATACCAACAAATACAATTCCAAACTCAACTGCCAAAAGCAAGGAAAAAGGGTTCAACGCATTGAAGCTAAACCTCAAACCACGGTCAGACAATGCAACAGGGTGACGCGAGTGGCTGTTAGGATCAAACTGGTACGAACACACACAAATACACAACAGAGAACAAATAAACAGTAACAAAGACACGAGAGATTTATAGAGGTTCGGTCGTGGTGTGCAACCTACGTCCTCTTGAGGCAACTTAGATTTTTATTGAGTGATAATAATTACAAGTACAATGAGATATATTTATAGGCTACAATTAGGGTTAATCCCTTTAGTTAATAATCTAACTAAACTCGGCCTATTTAGAGCTTGTGTCGGCCGAGCCCAACTGCTCCAAATTAAATCACCCGAAGCCTACACCCTACAGTGGCGGCCACCATGGCAACCACGGTCTCGTTGTTTGGGGAGTGCACCGAACGCCATCAAAAGACATGAGTGGCGAACACCATGAACTGATACGTTTTCGACAACATTTGTACGACTCAAACGGTGATCACAATGGGACTTTGATACGGATCTGAAAGCTTCACTCGCACCATTTCATCTTGACTTATGAACAAGTCATTTCTCCGGGCAGGTAGAAGTGATACTAACCCAGCTATTGGTATGACGGGAAGTAATTCTAGAATTAATTCAAACATTTAGGAAGTGAGTAGTTGATCCAAAAAATCAGAACTTGGGGAAGGAGGTGCAGACTTCCGATGAGAATTATAATATATCTAGATCTTGTTTATTGTTTAGGTGTCTTCGTGATTATTATTTGTATTGTAATATGAATTTGGAGACTAATCCCTCTCAAATCAGGTCGAGTATCTTGTTCATTTTTGTTTACTCTAATCGAAGTTTCGGTATCTATCATATTCATAGCCAGATATAGCACATAAAAAAGAAGTAACACTACATTAATTAATGAATCAACATAAAAATAATTTGACATCAAAATATCCATATCAAGATCAAACAAAGACAAAGAATCAATTGGTTGTGGGCTCGTGGCATGTGCAACGTTCATATGGCCGGTGTAACTTTAAAACGAGAAGTGAATTTATAAGCCCATAAACGCTAATCCATTACAAGGTCATCCAGGATCAGTATTTATATGGAAATTCAAGACATTCTCCTATTTTGTGAAAATATGCTCTTTGTCTACTAAATCTTCCACAAATCCAAAAAAAGGATCCCCAAAAGTTGGTATAATCTTAATAGGCAAAAAACTACGAAACCGGGTTTCGAAATGCCAAATAAAAAACGTTGTGAAGTTTCAAGAAAGAAAGACAGGGTCATGAAGTAAGTAACAAGATAAGTAAACTAGGAAATATCCACTTCATCAAATAATAGTTTTGAGCTCAAACACAATATAAAATCTATAATGTGTGTTTCCAAAGTATAAATCATTTATATGAGTAGTTCAAGATGGGATTGGTGAGACATTCTTGTTTCTGCAACAAATAGATGGAAAATATATTTAAGGAAAAAGGGTGAAAACAAGAAAACGGCATAGTCTGAAATAACAAATGAGACGGTAGATGCACCTATGCAGTATGGCAATGCAAAAAAATATGGATAATATTTATGAAAATGCAGTATGAAATTAGCAGCAGCAGTAAGGAGAAAAAATAAAAAATACCTTTGACGAGCTGCAAGACATCTTATACTCCAAACCATTGATCGCTTGAGCCCCTTCCATGGCAGCTGACATGGAAGAAGATTCATCCATGTTCGAGTATTGGCATTTATTTCTGCAGATGGTTAAAATTATGATGTAATTAGAAAACATATAAATGACTAGATTCTGTCAAACTGAAAAAATGATCAATTAGAAATGTTAAGTCATATTCCAGGGCAAAAGGGTGACTTGTCTATTATACTATGAGCTAAGATCGTTTATTTTGAACCAAAGGGTGTAATCTACCTCTGCAACATAATGCCAGATTCCTTTATTCCAGGTACAACAGAAAGAAAATCATTGCGAAGATAAGCTGCAAAATTTGGATCAACAGAAACCGCAACAACTTCAGCCTTTTCATTTCCTTCATCCATCAGCTGGATAGTCAAACAAGATGGGCCAAATGACTGCAAAAGCATAAAAAAAATAAATAAACCAAAAACGCATTCATGGTAACTTGCCAAGAAAGAAAAGGAATTAACTGAAAGAAAAAAAAGAAAGCTTACACACTGAAATCTGAATATGTTTTCATCATGAAGGATGTTATGTACATTCTCATAGTATACAGAATCAACAAACTTTTCAGGCTTTCGAGATCTTTCATACTCGTACAGTTGAAGTAGTTTGTTGTCCACCTCATCACCTGCAACATTTTGAAGCTGCACCCATAAAAGGATTAGTTAGAACCTTTCCTTTAGAGATGGAAGAAATATTAATTTTACCCCTCAAAACTTACAATATTCTCCCTCACACACACATATATACACACATCTGAAAAACAAGTTTTGGGTGCAGAAGGTACAATGCTTCAAGCATATTTTATGGGTGCAGCTTCAAAACTTGCTTGAAGCATTGTACCTTCTGCACCCAACAAAGGTTTAGGGATTTTGTTGAAGCTGTTTCAAGCATCATCTGATATACACACACATATATACACACATATGCTGTCCACCTCATCAGCTGATATTTTGTATGGGTATACATGAAAATTCTTTAAATGAATTAAGCATGACATCATATGTAGATGCATACCTGTTTCACGAGCTTATAAATCAGCTTATCCAAAGTAAATAAGACATAGGATTGGTTTCCAAGAATAGCCCGACAATCATCTTCAAATTTTGCATTATCAGCAGATCCATCAAGCAGATTATACAAAGCACTCATAAATCTGCAAAGTACAATGATAATATATGAGGGAATAATATTTTGTTATAAGATTCTGAGTAAAACATATAAGCGCAAGAAAATTACCTGGAATATAAATCAGGTGGAGAAGTGTCCTTAGCAGCTCTCCACCTTGTTTCAGCAGATGTAGAATTAATTCTAGCTGATAATAGTCTGTCATATAACACCTGACAGCATAAAACAGTATATTTATAAAATAAGAAGTATCATGGATTTTATATTTATATATATATTGACAACAAGAGAGAGAACAGTTTTCTTACTTGATGAAGCCTAAACAGCACATAAAAGGATTCATTTCCGTAAAAGACGTTACAATCTTTTTTCCCACCATCAAGAAATGGAGAAGCCACACGTTTCGCAAGTGGTTTTGCAGTAAGCGAAAAAAGATCTGAAGATGGCAATGATGTGGCATCTCCACCACCAAAGTTTGCATCTTCAATACCCTCAGCCTCACCTTCACTTCGGCCTTACCATCAATATCATCATGGTCTCCATCTTCTTCTTCATGCTCTTCTCTAGACACATCATCAGCAGCAGATTCACTTCCTGACACTTCATCACCCCCGTCTGGAACATTCTCACTGTCCTCGTCATCAGCATCTGCGTCAATCTCTACGCTATGCTTTGCTTTAGCATGTGACCCGTTATTATCTCCATAGGCAACAAAGTCGGCATCATCAAAATCACCATTTGGTGATAACTCTCCCTCTTCTTTCTCAAATTTAGCAAAACTTCCATTTGCCACTGTTGCAGGTCTTGAGATATCACCATGCTGTAGAACAGATAAGATACATTAGATATAAGAGAAATCATTGGAAATGTGCAACGAGTGGCAAAAGAAATTTAAAATAAGAAATACAGAAAACCTGAGTTGAAGGAACTTCGCCATTGTTTGACTTGACCTCATGGCCATCCTCATGAACGTTATTTGGTTTAGAAAGACTGCTATCGTTTAAAAGACCAATTACTGGAGCTTTATCCCCAACGCCTGCATTCTTAGAACCATCTTCTTTAGGCAAAGTAGTCCCATTTACCAAAATGCCTTTGCCCTTGTTTGAATCTACTCTTTTTGGTGAAATGCTATCATCTCCATTGCATGGTGGTTTTCCATGCTTAACAGTCAAGGTAACACTATCACTACCCAGACTCTCATCACTATCACGCGTAGACATCGCAACATCGTCAATGTTATCAGAATTGTGGGAGCGAGAAGGAACACCAAGAATTGGCTCCAAGAATGTGGTCCACAATTCTATTACTTTGTTCAGTTGTTCCTTTGTTGTGCAAATCTCCTCGCACGAATATTTAATAAGTTTGAATAAGTCTTCATGAATATCCTTGTCAGTAAACTCAAACTCAAGATTTGGCATAATAGAGTGGCGGTTTCCAGCAGCAATAGTAAGGAGCACATCATCATCTTTCTGGCTCTTTTCCTTTATTTCTTTAATCTCAGTCACTAAGCCTAGTCATACAGAAAACAAAAAAATGAATTTCAATAAGAGAAGAAACCACCAACCTTATGATCAGTAAATGCCAACATTCACTTACATTTCGTGCTCAAATTCTTTGAATCTTGTTGCTTAAAATAGAAACTCCGGTGATCAAGTGATTTGTAATGATTCTTCGCATAAACATCAGCCCAGACCTTGTTAAAATCTGATCTACACTTTGTCCACTCCTCTTGTTTCTGCTTCAGTCGAATTAATATAATAGGCAAAGAAACAGATGGGTTTTTACGCAGTGTATCCAACACTTCAAGACCATGATCACCGTATAGACGCTCAATGCAACGTAAATTCAGAGCTACAAGTATTGATAACAAAATTCAATAATATAAGAACACAATTACATAATCAAATTACAAGTATTCATAAGAAGGAAAACATATAATTACCAGTGAAATGATCTTCAACGCGAATAGGACCCTCAGAATTAACCGAGCAGTCATTAATGTTGTTTAGTAGTTCCTCGGCATGTTTAATAGTTGAACTCACGGACTCCAACAACATGTCTAGCTCAAACCTAGAAAAACATCATCAAGAAACATACTTGATTAGATTAATATCTATATCTGTTTTTCTTTATATTTAACACTGTTAATTAATAAATTACCTGTCATCTTCACATCTAAACAGGCTCTCTTCATACTGGTTTCTACGCATATGCTTGAATGAATAATCCTCGCTACCAGAAGTCACAGATACCCAGTGATCATTCAGCACTTGAGTACCGAGCTCTGATCTTTGACTTACTGATGGAATTGGGTACTACAGAAGAAAATAACCAGATATAAACTGTAAGCAGGAATAGTATATAATAGCGGTAAAAATGGTAAAAGACACAATAGACTTACATCATCAGGAAGAAGTCTATAACTAGGAGTGCATCTTTGACAATTAGAGAGGTCAAGTTCTTGTATAGATTTTCCCCAATACTTCTCTTTGTACCTGTCCTTCTCTTTACTAGCTTCAGTTTCACGCCTATTTTCTCTTTCTTTCTCCTCTGTTCTTGTAGACTTGGAAACATTCCATATAGCTTCTGCAATGAATAAGATGTAAAATAATGAGAGATTTTTTTCCCATTCTAAGTGCAAGATCAAATAAAAATAAATTAAAGAATTGTGCCGGAAAACGAAAATTAAAATAGTAGATATACATACTTTTGTCCATAACACCAGCTAGGAACCCATCTGTAAACAATATACATTAGTGAGGATGAAAATGAATTATCAAAACACAAAAAAAGGAAAAAAAACAAGTACAACTGATAATCAAAAAGCCACCTATGTTTTCACAACGTTCTAAAAATGCACTGAACCCTTCCATAAGATCTGTGTGTTTCCCAAGTAAATCAGCAACCTGAAAAAGAAAATTAAAAGATATATCAAATGTACATTGCCTAATTTAATCAACCCAAACAGAAAAGGCTCCTTTTGGAGCATTGTATGTTTGCAAGTAATGCAAAAGAAAAGGCAAAGGGGCATAAAAAGTATAAGCTACTTAGCATACCAAGCTCTGTAATTCCTTCCTTGTGATTATTTCTGTGCTATAGATATGAAGGCATTTCAAAAAGGCTTGATAATCATCTGAATTGCGTAATCTATTCTTCACATTCTCACAGAAAGTAAATTCATGGCTGTACAGACCTACAATAAACAAATACCATATTATGAGATAACTTTAAAAAGGAAGACCTAAATCAATGTGACTCAGTTAAAAAAAATCTACTACTACTTTGAATTTTAAAAGAAATATGATTGCACGCAACTTGCAAACCCCTAAACGTAAGTATAACTGTGTAAGCAACTTTCATATTTCAAAAATCAAGAACCAAAAATGCAGTATTAATGATGTTCAGAGTCAATAAAAAACATGACAATTCAAAGAAAGCAAGGTGGATGGTTTCTAATCTGAACAAATGCAAAGCATATTTGTAAGTTCAACAGCTGAAAAAACAAAGAATACACTCACTTTTGAGGGCATCTTTATCATCATACGGAGCAGAACCCGAATGTACTCCAAAATCCTCAACTTTTCGTGCAGACTTTCGTTTTTCAAGACGCTCCCTGTTGCTATCAAGTTCAGGATCTTTATAATCCTGATCATTGTTTCTCCTATCCCTGCTCTCCTTTTCAGCACGCTTCCTTTGCTCCTTGTGAATTTTCATCATTGTTTTATCATCCATATCAGGACAGTCAACACTTGGGTCCCGTTCAGCATTGATTTTGTCTCTCCGGCCTCGCTGCTAAGGCAAAAGCTAATTAATTCCTTCAAAAACTTAAAAAAATATAACAAAATAATAATTAATTAACCAAAATACCTTATCATGTTGTCCCGGTCTAAGTGGGACCACGGCTGAACTCCGTTCATCATATCGTTGATAGGAATGACGTAATGAAGCATGGTGTGCAGATGCAGCAGCGGAAGCATCTGGCAGAAATCTTGTGAATTCATCAAGAAGATCAGGATGATCATCAAAAAGTGAAGCAACCTGCATACAGTACAAGCAGTGAATCATATATGATTTTATAGAAGCATTTTTATAAAATCCTACAAAAACTCACCTCACTGTAAACTTCATTAATACCCTTGTGTTCCTTTCTGTACATGTTTAATATGTCCAAAAATGATTTGTAAACTTGATCATCATTTTGAAAGCGTTTCTGCAATCAGCAAGGCATGATAATTACATTAAGAACAGAAAACTATTGTTGTTTTTTCACCAAATAAGAAAATCAATTCAACCTTTATTTTGTTTACAAAGCTTATAGCCTCTTCAAACTCCACAGTTCTCTTTGGTGGGGCCTCATCATCCTCAATGACAGTTATTTCATAACCCTTGGGCAAGAAAGTGTTAAACCCAAAAATTAGATTATTGTGACCTTTAAACAATTCTTTCACCCTTGCTATGACACCAGTAGTATCAATTCTGCATCACAGAGGTTCTCAATTAGGTCAAATTAATGCCAGTATAGCCACAGAGGTTCTCAATTAGGTCAAATTAATGCCAGTATAGCCATCCTTCCAACAGAATTTTACTTACCTTTGAGCTTTAAAATCTTTCATCACATCAAGAAACATGTCATATTTCTCTCGCTGGTCTTGGAACATGTCTTTAACCTCCTTTAAATAAGTCAAAGCATCATTGGTTGTGAGTTTCTGTGCACTGCTACCGCCGCCGCCAACACCACCGCCGCCTCCCCCTCCTACACCTGCCCCTGCCCCTCCTGCTGCTTCACCACCTCCTCCCGGGGCTTGTGGTTGGCCATATCTTCAATTTAAAGATGAACACTTATTAGTTTAGCATTTAATAAGCTGATATCACAAACAAGCAAGACGTGTTGTAATTTATAAATCGTATATCCAATTCCTTTCTCATAATAGTGTTTTTGAGATGCTACATAAGAGATTCAGCAACTAAAGTGTATTCTGGAATCATTTAATGGGCTTTCTGTGTAATCTAATGGAGTTTGTTTTATGGTCAAGCGATATTTTACCCTAAGCAAATTTTAGGTTTTATTTCCCTTTTCCTAATAAGATTTTGTCAAATTCCACAATTGAAAGAGTATATCGGAGGACGAATGGCAATAAATATATGATATTTTCTCCTGTTGGTTTTATTAACTTTTGCCTCTCTCTCCTGTTGATTTCCTGACAATCACACTTCTGTCATGCTAATAGCACACTTCCCTAACCATATAACCCTAAAATGCAAGATCCAAAAATCTACTTGCTTTGTAAAGTTTACAATAAACATCCTTCACCTACAGATAACACAAAGAGGCAGAAAGATACAAAACACAGCCTAACAATGGTCAACAGTGCATGCGATTTTGACCACCAATTCAATCACACAGCACAATTCTGTTTCGCAAAAAATTCACGTCACCTCAACTAAATCCATCAAATTCAAACCTAAACCCTACAAAATCTTAATCAGATTCAAAGTCACAAACAATAACACCATAAAAATAATCCCTTTAACCCAAAACAAAACAAAAACACCAACCCCGCCTCAAATCACCACAACACACACACACCAACACGCAATCAAACCCCAAATGAGCATAAAATCAACCCACACAAAACAACAACTTACGATTCCCCTCGGGAAGAACCAAATGGCCTCTTGAATTGAGAGTTACCATAGCCATCATCTCGTAATCGTTTCATCCCTACAGCAAAGCGAATTCAACGTAAATCAGAGACAAATTGGACGCATAGAGACTAAATCTGCTCGATAAATCATCAATGAGAGATAAAACAAAAGGCGAACCTGTGAACTAACCCTCAGGGGGAAATTGGGGCAGATCTAAACGCACAACAAAATGGAACAAGTTGAATCACCTTCGGATCGAAGCTTCTGCAACAATGATTAGTTGTTTAGCAAAATCGAACGAAGGGTAGAACAGAAAAGAGGTGAAGAAATTTTTGTATTGTGCGAGTGATGAATGATGGTGATGATAATAATCTGATTTACGTGATACTATTTGTATAAAGTGAATCAAGGGCCTTTGTTAAACGTTTCAAGTTTCGCCTACATGGGCTTGGGGGCACACTTGGGCTTTTTATTTCAAATACAAACACTTTGGGTTTTATTGGATTTGGGCCTCTTTGGAAGTGGATTTGTTAGTCGTGTGTAGTAGATTAGACATGGCAAACCGGGTTTTGGGCCGGACCTGGAACCGGGTACGGGCCGGCCGGTTTTTTTGGAACCGGGTATGGGTGAACCCGGGTTCGGGTAGGGGTCGGGTTGGGCATACTTAAAACCCTACCCGGTTAGGGTCGGGTCCAGAACGGGTACAACCGGGTTTTTTTTTTTTACTATTATAATTGCTATTAATATTAATATTATTAGTAGTATTATTATTATTATGATTGCTATTACTATTATTATTATTATTACAATTATTATTATTATTATTATTATTATATTATTATAACAACATTAAAAAAACATCTATAACTCATTAATTTATTATTTATTTATTAAAATAACTTAAAAAATACATTAACGAATCAACAACTAATCGACTATTTTCTTCTAGAGGCTTCATCAAATGCTAATTCTTCGTCGGATATACCAAGATACTCCTTCTTCTACCTCTTCATCGTGTACTTTACATTCGATTGCAATTTCGTCTTCAAGATTTGTTTTGTCTTGTATACGATCCATCGCGTCTAAGTGATCTTTTAAACAAATGCACATCTCCACCGCTTCCGGAGTTAATCTTGTTCTCCGTAATGATAATACCCTGCCACTAAGAGAAAACGCAGACTCCGAAGCTACCGTAGAAGCTTGGACGCTTAGTAAATCACGAGCCATAGAGGAAAGAATTGGAAATTGGGATTCCTTTCCTTTCCACCAAGCCAAAATATCAAATGCATGATAATCTTTAGTACTCATAGTTGAAATAAAATTCGTCGTACTATATATACCAAGTTCGCTTGTTGGGGCGTTACCCCTTTGACGGTTAGCCGTCACATCCCGAACAACATTCAACATAGTCATAACGGGGTCTTTAAATGAGGTACTAGCACTTGAGGTTGATTCTCTTTGCGTAGTTATATTTATGTTGGGTCCATATTTATTTAAATAAAAATTATAAATAATTTTCAAACTTTTATTAAAAACTTCTTTTGCCTCAGTTGAAAATTGGGGTTTTCGTCATGTATATCCAAATTATCATTTATCTCGTCTATTAAACATTCTACCCCCGCAACATTTAAAAAAGGATTTAAAGCAGCGACACAAGTAAAAACGGATGATAACTCAAGAAAATATTTTTTAAACTTGTCTTTCATTGGTTTCATCATTTCTCTAAACATACTATTTTTATTTTGAAAATTATTAAAATTCAAAGCCATGAAATATAATTCTTGAAGCACCGAATAACTAGTGAGATAATAAACTCCCGATAATTTTGTAGTTGAGTTTTTAAACACCTCAAGAAATTCGGATAAATGTTCAATATTTTTCCAACCCAAATCCGAAAACAGGTCGGCTTCGCAATTATCCGAAAGACTATTATGAAAAGCTTTTAAAGTGCCTTTTTGTTTTAAAGCACAATCAAACATATGACAAGTCGAATTCCACCTAGTAGGTACATCCCAATTAGGCCCTAAAAATCTAGATTTGTATCTTTACAAAGTTGTTTATAATCTTGATATCTTTTTCTACTTTTTTTAAAAATGTCGTGTAACATAAATCGAAAAGCTTTTATAAAGCTATCAACAAATGGTACGGATAGACCATCTTGTACTACTAAATTAATGTTATGTGCAATACGAGTATGAAAAAATCACCGTTTGCAATCAGAAGATATTTTAATTTTAATTTTTCAACCGCGGTTGTGTTGTTGGAAGCGTTATCAAATGCTATTGAAAATATTTTATTTTGTAAATTAAAAGTAGTTATTACATTATCCAAAAAGTAAAATAAATACTCTCCGGTGTGTGGATACGAAAATAGATCAAATGCAATCGTACGTTTCATCATTTGCCATGAACTAGGATCTACCCAATGAGCGGTGACGCAAAGGTACGATTCGGGCAAACCGTGTGGCGCCGACCAAACGTCACTAGTTAAGTTTACACCGGTATTTAAATTTTCAAATAATACAATTAAATCATTTTTTGCTTGCTTCCATAATTTTAAACAATAACGTCTAAGTGTAGTACGACTTGCGTGAGTGTAACGAGGTTGAAGCGTCTCTCGAATTAAGTTGGTTAACCGAGGGTTGTCGAAGTGATTGAAAGGCAAAGCTTCTTGAATCACGAACTTTGACATTCGATCTCGAACCTCATTAACGTTGTAATTAAAGATTCCACCGTCTCCACTCAATTGTGTTTGTTGCGAATCCGGATTACTTTTCAACGACTTACAAAACTTCATGGTAATGTGTTTGTTTAAAATCGTGTTAGAATCTTTAGCAAGTAAAGCTCCACAAAACTTGCAACGAGCCTTTACAGATCCGTCACTCAACTCAACCATATCCCAATTGCACCAAACATCCATGTTACGATTGTGTGGAAAAACACGAACGACGGTTGGAGAGTTTGATGAACCTTGACCAACGGAAGATTGAGAGTGAGCCATATTGAGATTTGAGAATAAACGAGAGTGAACGAGAGTAAACGAGAGTATTGTTTGCGTTTTTTGCGTATGTTTTTTTGTGTTTGAAACTTGGGTACATTACCATATCAACCCACACCTATTTATACTTATTTTAGAGGCAAAAACAACAAAAAAACGGTCAAATTTGGTCCCTAACGGCTATATAGCCGTTAAAAACGGCTACAAAAAAAAACATACGAAACCGAGTCCAACCCAGGTTCAACCGGTTCGGGTCCGGTTCCTATAAATTTCAAACACCCCAAACCGGTTTTTTCCGGGTACGAACCGGGTACACCCGGTATCGGGTTGTACCCGGACCCGAGTCCGGTTCGGGTATATCGGGTCGGGTATGGACCCGGTTTTTATGTTCAACTCTATAGTAGATGGGTCATGGGCCCATGGCCCAAAAGGCATAAACTGTTAGGACTTATTGAGTTATTGGGATTTCTTTTTCTCAAAACTATAAATTATTTAAAACTAGCATAGTATTTCATGTAATACATATGTTGATTAAATAATATATTAAATAATTTGTAATAAAATTTTAAAAGTTATAAATGATATTTGTAAATAAGATATGATTGAGTCATAGATAAATAAGTAATTCAAGTAAAAATAACAATAATATTATTTTAAAAATTCATTTTATAAGATTGTGTTTTTTAATTGTTTTCTTAAACATTCTGGTTTTTTTATTTTATTTTAAAAAAACAATTATGTTATGAAACTTAGAAAAAATGGTATTAAAATGCTCGTATTTAAAAACATTTGTGTCATATATTTTTAAAGTGTATTTTCATTATAATATCAAGTTTTTAAAATTTTAGAATATCAAACTTTTTTATTTTAAAAAATACTTTAAATAATATAATTGCTATATATACTTTTATTATTTATTAGGAGAAAGATGCGAAAAAATAAGAATGTTTAATAAGTTGACATGTGGTATCAAAAACATTATTTATTATAGCTGATAGATTTAAAACTAGTATTATGCTCACGCGCTATACGGCATTCTTAACCATTGAAATACTTAACATCCTCCAAACTTTACATAAAATAACAAACTATTACGAGAACTTTTGCATGTTGTGTGGCGTCAACGAAGATCGGAGGTGGCGGTCTAACAGCGACGAGTGATAGTCGGTTGTTGGGGGCAGGGACAGTCAGGGGTCGTCAGCGGTAGGGGTGGTGGCGGTCGGGGTCGGGGGTCGGTGGTGGCGTTCAAGGTCGGCGGTCGAGGGTGGACGGTGGTAGTCGACGGTGGACGGTGGTAGTAGGCAGTAGGGGTTGGCGGACAAAAGTGGTGGTCGTCGGTCGGTTGGCGGTGGGCAGGGTGGTAGGCAACGATCGGGGGCGACGGTGGTCGGGGTCGGGGGGACGGCGGCGATCGGGGCGGCGGGGGACGGTGGCGGTCGAGCTCGGCGGGGGACGACGGCAGTCGGGGCTGGCGGGGGACGGTGGCGGTCGGTGCTCGGGGGCGGTCGAGGTCGTAGGTCGACGGTCGGGGTCAGCGGAGACGACGGCGGTCGGGGTAGGCGGGGGACGGCGGCGGTCGGGGTCGGTGGGGAACAGCGGCGGTCGGGGTCGGCGGGGGACGGCGGCGGTCGGGGTAGGCGGGGGACGGCGGCGGTCGGGGTAGCGGGGGACGGTGGTGCTCGGCGGTTGGGGTCGGCGGTCGACGGTTGGGGTCGGCGGTAGTGTCGCTTGGTGGGCAGGGTGGTAGGTGGCGGTTAGTGGTGGAGACGGGGTCGGTGGAATTTGGAATCTTTCAAAATTTAGAAGGATTCTGAAATCTTTTATCGGAAGGAATTTAAGGGAATTAATTACAACTTCAATTCCAAATCTTTTATCAAACAAACACGTGTAAAATGGAATTCAAATTCCAATTCAAAGAAATTCCTACTAATCAAATATAATGATTAATGGAATTCAGATTTCAATTTCATTGAATTCCATTGAAATCTTACATAGCAAACGCCCCCTAAATTTGTACGTGAAACACCACGTTACAACAAGTACATATAAGAAAATTGTAATTGTATGAAACGTAAATAAAAATAAAAAATGTTAAAAGAGTTCGCGTGAAGGATGTTAAACCATGAAGATCATTTCATGTTTAAATTAAATTAGAACTCATATTAAAGGTTATTAATGGAGTCAAATGAACGAGAACTCAAGTCTTAAAAAGTAAACAAATAATACACTCACAAAAACTTGAATTGGTATATTGTGAAACTTACAAATTACTTGTAGTAGTCATTAAAACACGAGGTTGATAAATTACAAATCATATACTAGATGTCTAGATAACTTACTTGAGGAGTTGTTTTGGAACCGTTCGCCGTTCTCTCATCTTGTTTGCTCCCTTTTAAAGGTTGGCGGGGCTTTAAAATTTAAGAATTTACGATGAAAAGATTATCTATGAAACAAAAGTATGAAATAAACATAAAAACGTATTAAACAATAATCAATTCGTAAAACGAAAAATTTCTAAAATATAATAAGTATAACGTCTAATGTTGAAAACTTGCAAATGGCTTAAATTTTTCATTTTAGGTTTCGGTCTAAATTTTTCATATAACACAAACGGTTCAAATTTTTTGTTTTACGTATCTGTCTAAATTTTGAGAGTTAACACGGCACAACGTACATGTGTGATTCAACGTTTTTACTCTTAATTATTCCCCTTTTAACGGCCATGTCACGACGCGCTAGTCATAGATCAAATTGGTTATTGTTTTATATGTTTTATATTTTGCATATGTGGTTCAGCGTTTTTACGTCTACTTATCGGTAAATTCTTCTTTTATTTTTTATAATTTTTAATACAAGTTTTTTTTGTGTTGGTGATCACTAACGGTGGTGTCACTTGTACTACTTGACATGGTTTTACACATCCCGCTTCAATGCAGAAAGCTTAGTACTAGTTATACATCTATTTAAAAGAGAACAGATGGAATAATGTATTCACAAATACTGAATGCTCATTTTTATTCTAGGTATGTTTTCTTTGCCTGAGGTATATTTCTATTCCGCACTGACCTACCACGAGTCTACGAGAGAGAATCAGGCTCACATGTTTCTTTATTGCTATGTCATGCGTCTAGGATAGGGGGACCGTTTGTCGCATCCCAACCTTGACGGAAAAATCGTCGAGATGTGAGAGTTAAGATTGTTCACAGCCACATAACGCTATCTTGACGATTCCGCCGTCAAGGTTGGGGTGTGACAGACGGTCACCCCGACCGACGGTGGAATCATCGAGGCAGACGAATGTGAAACGATTGTTCATAGCTTATGAAATTAAATAAGTTGCAATAATATTAAAAGCTATTTTTCATTGAATAATACTAGACAAATAAGCCATTATAATACAAACAAAATATAAACAACAACATAAGAATTTCAATTAAACTAAGTCCAAGTCTTATATGAGCATGAAAAGATCCTCAAGTATCAAACTTAAAACATGTTAAAAATAAAGAGTCAACTTTGAAAGTTGGTGAGTTTCCATGGGTTAAACACACACACACACACACACACACACACACACATATATATATATATATATATATGTGTGTGTGTGTGTGTGTGTGTGTAGATATATATATATATAGGGAGTTATTCTAAAAAGGATGGTGTGTCTAAAAATACTAGGAATCATTTTTCAATCGTTAGATTAACATTGTGTATGATTAAAATGCATTTGACGTGTATTTGACCTTTAAACAAAAACTACCTTAATGACACGTGTCAACACTAAAACTCTTGCTACACTTTTTAGGATATATGATCTTTTTAGCGAAACTCATACCTATATATATATATATATAAGATTTACATGTAGCAATTCATGTCAATGGTTATGAATTGTGCAAGTTTATAGAACATATATAGCTACAATCAAACATTGTCAGATTACAAGATGAGAAAATTAAACGATTAGGTAAGTGTACTTGGATTAACCAAGAAGGTTTGTCAGGCCCATACATCTATGACATCGGCAAGCTTAAGATGAATTGCATGACAATAATACCAATAATCATGACAAAAAGGTAAAGATGAATTTGCATGTGCATTTACGAGTATCAAGATGTATACAAATGTAAGTTTATAAGTTTAACATGTTTCACCCCAAAATGTGTGAAATAAAGTAAAAAGGGGACATAGAACACTCACATGGAAAACTCACAAGTATAATGATGATTGTAGAGTACATAAGAAAGCTTGGATGTCAAGAGTCAAAGGTAATGTCCTAAATGATAAAAAACAACTTGAGGTCGGAATTCAATACAAGAAGTTAGAACGTTTAGAGAATGGTAAAAAGCGAAAGGTAGATTGAAAAAGGATTATTGCATCAATTTTAGATTATGGACGGAATGTTTGATATGTGTTTGAACATATTTTAAAAATAGCAAACGGTTTCATAAAATTATAAAAATTTATAGTTGACTATTTCAAAGTCTCCTGGACATCTTTCGTTCAGAATATTTTTATGAAAAGATCCGTAAATAGGTCAAAACATCAGCACAAGACAGAAGGTGCTGAAATGCGCACTTATCTTGTGAAAGCTGTTGTTGAGTTGTCCGATTGATTTTGAAGACGTATAAAATATTGTTAAAAAGGTAATTTAATGAACTTGATATTGCAGTTTGATTTTACTCAAATTTAGTTTCTTATGATCAATTATGGTCGGTTGAAATCAGATTATATTCTGCCAAAATTATAGTAAGGCACTTAAGTGCACTTTTAAAATCGTTAAAGAATGAAACGGGTTAAAACAAATTATTATGTTAATATATGATATATTAGACTTCATTTGAGTTATATAAAATATTCCAAGACTTCAGTATAACCATCACTTAGGGAAATAATCTTGTGGAATAACCGAATGCGATGGCATAGCCGTCCATATGCAAACGGGATTCTTTGTTTACGTTAGTGTGTTCTTGGCTTTATTTAGGAATGTTAGTGATTGTTAGAAGGTTAGTGAATGTTAGAAAATTAATGATAAAATGATAATGAATCAAATTAAAAGAGATTTAGTAGAAGAAAGAATAAAAGTAAGAACATAAAGTCATAAGAATAAATTGGATTTAAGGATGATTGAAACACTATAGAAATGTATAATATAAAAGAAATATAAGATTACCTTAGTATTAGAAGATTCTTAAAACTACTTGTAAAAGAATATTCTTGAATGTGATTATAACGAAAGGATGATAAAAGTTTGTGTGAGAGATTTTTAGAGAGTGAGTAAATGAAAAGCGAGGCCTAAACCTTGCTTTTATAGTTGAGGTTGGGAGGAGATTATAAATGGTGTTAATGGTGAGTTACAATTTTTTTAAAAGGGGTTATGATTTTGAAATAATATAAGATTAATTAAAATAAATAGATAAAAGAATAATTACAATTAAACTTTTAATTTATTAAAACCTTAATTTTAATTTAATCAAATTATTTTCTTATAAAATATTTATAACTTGTATAAAATTTGTAACTTATAATTTGATTATTTATTTTCAATAATTAAAATTTATAATTACTAATAATACTTTATAAGTTTATTAAAATTCATTGTATAAATTTATAAGTTTTAATAAGTCTTTTCCATTTAGTTATTTATTCTAAAATAATTTATAAACTTTATAATTTTATGAAAAATAATTATTATAAATCAATGAATTATTATAAGTTGTTTAAATGATAAATTAAACAAATCAATTCACAATATTGTTTAAACTACATGTCTAATCCATATAATTTATTAATATAGAAAAATAAGTTAAATAAAAAAATTCATATCGTATGAAAGTTCAATTTTAGTTCGGATTTGGGTTAAATACTTGAAAATAACGGATGTTATTGTCTCCCATACTTTAAGAAATTTTATCCCGAAATTTAATCACAAGCAGACTAATTTCAGGGATATGAGGAGACTTGGATTTCATGTCACATTCGTATGTGACACTTGGAACATTTAAATTCAATGAGTTTTGACTATGATGTTTTACTACGCAAGTTTGTTTGATTTCATGATTTATGATTTCATGTGTTTCTTGACAAAGTGTATAAGATCATTAATTTAGAATTTTAATTAATAAACTTTTGTATTTAAGACGGTTTAAGACGATTAAGAAGTTTTGTCACAAATACAACACAAAGTTTTAGATCCATACGAGAGCTTTTTTGACGAACACGAGGAGTATTTTTAAGACACTTTTTGATGAGATGTGAATTCATAGGAGCTTCTCAAGCAAAATTTTGACATGGATTCTTAGATGATCGATTATTGTTTACTATGTCATTGAGGTTTCAAAGTTACATTAGTTTAAAATTGATACGAGAATCGTGTTTGTTAAGATTAATAGTTCAGTTCAGAATAATAGTATCATTGAAAAAAAAATTTAGAATAAGTATGGTTTTGAGAGGAAGATATTCAAAAAGATTATTAAGGGTCGTTATGATGTTTAAAATCCAATAAGGCAAAAATCAACAATAATACGATAAAAACAAGATATGTCAAGCGTAGTGTTTGGTTTACAAACCAAGGCAAATACGTTGACTCATCAAAGTATTAGGTCAAACACAACCTTAATGAAGACATGCGTACCTATAAGTGGACACTCACCCCAAAGGTTCCTAGGTAAGGTAAACAGATCCATAGATTGATTTGGATTTGTATGAATACCTTTCCTAGACAGAATACCTCGAGATACAAGCATCACGCTCTTCCAGCATTACATGTTTCAAGTTGTAGGACACAGACCTTGACGAGACTTGAAACCACGAATAATGATTCAAAGATCATTTTAAAAACCATTTGAGTTAGACATATAATGTCATAGAATATGATTTAAGATACATGTATGCATTGATAAGATTCAAAGTATAAGAAAAATCACATAAGACATATAATCACATAATCAAGTATAAACATATAAGCACATAAGATCCTATCTAAGTATATAAAATACATGAGAGGACTCATGTGTAAGGGTACTTAGTTATATTCTAGATCATTCCATTTCTAATAACCTAATTCCTTATAACCATGACTGTGATACCAATCTGTCACACCTGACCGATGACGGAATTATCGGGGCGGCCGAATATGAAACGATTATTCATAGCACATGGAACTAAATAAGTTTGAATAAAATTAAATACCATTTGTCATTGAACAAAACTAGACAACTGAGTCATAGTTATAATGAATTTCAAGATTTTTTTTTACAAGTAGTTTTAAAAATCTTCTAATACTAAGGTAATCTTATATTTTTTTTATATTATACATTTCTATAGTGTTTCAATTATCCTAAAATCAAATTTTTCTCATGACTTTATGTTCTTACTTTCATTCTTTCTTCTACTAAATCTCTTTTAATTTGATTATTTATTTCAATAATTAAAATTCATGTTCCAATTACATCTTCTCTTCTCTCTTTCGTGTTCCAATTACATTCACCTATTCTGGAAGTTCGACGAATAATGGGGTATACATCGAACTTATTTGACAAAAGAACCTCAGGGTGTATAACTAAACAACGTTAATAAATCAAATATGTTTTAATCCAATGAAAAAAATATATCATTTTAATAATTTAATATGCAGAGAAATATAAAAATCATTTATAATAATTTGTGAGATTTAATTATAAAATGTAAATAAATTTCATAATTATCATGATTAAACTATATTTAAAGATAACCTATGGACCAATAATAATTTAGCGAGTTAAACTATTACTTAAAATCTATTTTTTTAAATAGCCTAAGTATGACCTTTGTTAAAGAAAATTAATATAAGAATATATGATTTAATAAATTACAGAAAGTAATTAAATGTCTTAAAAAATAATTAAAATTTTATAAACTGATGTTTTATAATTATTAGAAATTTTTCATAATTTTTTAAAGGCTGAAAAGCCTAAAAAATAAGGTTGAGGGTGCCCGGGTTCGAACCCGAGACCTCAAGGTTGTGAGGGTGAGTATGTAACCAGTAGTTAATGATTGTATACGAATGATTTTGGAACAATTTAATGATACAATCAAGTTCGAAACATGTATACGAATGATTTTGGAACAATTTAGGATCGTTTTCGCTAAGTTTTGGTGGGTTTTGGACCTTGCCGGCGCCGCGCCGGAACTTCGCCGGCCGGCGGCCGGAAGATCGGGGAGAGAAAATGGGTGGGGGTTGGGTTTTAGTTAATTACCCATTTAGTCCCTGAAGTATCCCTCATTTATTATTTCATGCATAAAGCTTTTATGTTAAGTTTTAAAAATTATAAATTCCCCCTAGACTTTATAAAACTCATTTAAATAATAAACCAAATCAATTATTTGTTAAACTTTTATAAACTTATAAACTTTATATCTTAATTATTTAATTTCAATAATAAAAACTTATAACTACTAAATAACTCTATAAGTTTACTAAAATTTACTTTATAACTTAATAAATTTTAGTAAAACTTTTCTATTTATTATTTATTTGCAAAATGATTAATAATATTTTATAACTTTGCAAAAAAATATATATATTTATCTCTCCATAAATTGTTACAAGTTGTTTTAAATAATAAAAGAAAAAAAATGTATATATATAACCCACAATGAAAGTTGTATTTAAATCCATTTAAACTATAAAAAATAATTTTAGTAATTGAGACTCAAATTGGGTTCAGGTTTCGGGTTTAAGTCTTGAAAAAAATACGGATGTTACAGTGAGACATAACACTTCAGTTTAAAAGTTTTAATTAACGTTAATTATAGAAACTCATCTACTACACGTGTTGTATGAAAATAAATAAATAATAATTATTTAGTACTATTAAAAATTAAATAAATAATTTTTTGAAATATATTAAAAAATTAGTAACAAAACATTATAAAAACCAAATTATATGAAATATAAAGTTTTTTAATACAAACATTTTAATAATTTTTTAGAGAGTTAAAAAATCAATATTGTTTAAAAGCAAAAACTTTTAAAAATGAAATTTTGAAAAACCAGTGTTATTGTTTAATTACTTAATGGTTAATTATATGTAACTTTAAGCATATTTTATCTTAAAAAAATATTTTTTTTATTTTTAGTATTACTAAATAATTATTATTTAACTTTTTCATACAACACGTGTAGTAGAGGGGTTTCTAAACTAGTTAGCATTAATCAAAAAATTTAAATTGAAGTATCCGGTCTTACTAGTTGCTTCATATTTGTTTTAGTTTTAATTGAATATTTTATTCATTAATTTTATTTTAGTTGGACAATTAAGATGTTAAAAAGACTAAAATACCCTCATATCTAACAGAGAATTTAACGGAGTTAGTGGAGTGGATGGAAATGATAAAAATTTGGTAAAACACAGTGATTGAAATGCTAAAAAAAAATTGGATTCAAATGACAATTTCAATAAAACGTCAGAGATAAAAATGACATTTTACTCTATAATTTATCTTCAAGCATGGTTTTATAATTCATAAATTAAAGGCTTTTAAATAATAGGGCCAGGGCCATGACCGTGACGTTGGGCAGAAAGCCGATGATTTCGACGAGGCCCTTGTTTTTATAACTAATTATTTAGTATTTTATTTATTCAACCCTTGTAATACACTAGATACTAACCTAGTTGATAAATATAAAAAGTATTCAAGTTCACTAAATAGTTTCAAACTAGGTTTTGCTTCTGCTCGCTACATGAGCGTCGAGGATTAACCCGCTTGAAATTTGAGGAACGCACTCGAAGGTCTACGAGGCTCTCAAGGATCAAGCCGTTGTCAAATTAGCTGATGTCAATAGTAGCTTGAGGGTCCCCTTCCTTTTCTTTTCTCTTGTTCAAGCAAGGTCCATTGTCTATTAACTAAAAATTAGTCTTAAAGCAACTGGTAATGTTTACGCCATAAACACTAAAATATCTCAACTTGATGTTCTAACTTGTTTAGAATCATTTGTAACCTTATTTCAACTATAAGTGTCTGGTGATGGGCAGTTTAATAATTGTTAGCTTGAATGTATCAATTTTAACTACTGTTCTTCAAGTTTTAAATTTTAATAATTGATCAACTTTTAAATTTCAATTTAAATTTCAAAAGTATTCATCTCATTGTGATCAACTAAAATGAAGTCAACAAAAGACGAAAGAATGAAGAAAATACGGTTTACATATAGCAATTGAATGTGTTAACAAATGTTTTATGTAGAGCAAAGATGACAAAGTGCTCAATGAGTATAGTACAAAATCAATTGTATTAACTTAAATCCATTGGTCAATTCTACAAAACCTGCAATCTGTGAGTTTTCAAAAATGTCCAGATTTGATTAATAAGCTCACTAATAGTAGAAAGCCTCAAGAGAGTGGAAAATGATATAAAACAAAATTTAACTTTAGAGTATTAGTGTGCTTTAATGAGTTTTAAACATATTCAAATACCACAAAGCTGAATAGAGGAGAAAGTGTTCGGATATAATTTATATAATATTAATTACCAATTGTGTTATACTTATTGGGTAGTATTATGTGTATAATAGGTTGTAATCATATTTGTCTTTTTTCTGAAACTCTAATATTATTTTTTTGTTTTGTGCTACTATTTTTACATCTTTACAATTTAATCCTTTTTTTTCATTTCTGATCCACCGTACTTTTTCATATTATACAATTTTTTTATTTTGGGTTTCCGTCTAAAATTTACGAGTAACATACTGCAACACGTGTGCATGATTCAATATTTTTATCCTTATTTTTTTCCAATTTAACAACCTTCTTAGTTTCAAATTGCAAATAAAACACCCTTTCATTCATCCAATGGCTTAAACTACCAATTGAAGGAATGTTATCAAAATTTAACATAAAAGAAAACAAAGTTGCATAAAACATCGAAAACAAATCGTAAAACCCTAGAGATGGTGTACTAAACAACTACCCACACATTGTTTTCCTTGTCAACGTGACTTACAATCACCCGAAGCCTTGATAACCCTCTGCCCCTCCTCTACCTTGACACACTTGTCGCTGCATCATGCAATCATCACCGTCGTGTAGTCTCTTCCTAATTCACCTTTACGGTGAAGAAGGCCAATCACTCAACGAAGAGGAGAAATTATCAAAACCGATTGATTTTAAAGGCATCTATCAGCTATACAGCTTCAGTTGATGATTTCATCTTTAATATCCGTACTTTGAACTCAATTTGATATATAAACTGATGAACTCTGATTTGTGGAGAAGAAAGAAAGAAGAAGTAGGTGGTGGTATTCAACCACTTAAAAAATCACAACATGTATAATTAACTTGCTCAAAATTTATGTGGATGTTACCCAAAAAGCAGATGCTCTTATGCACCTATGTATTGACATTTTTAGCTATTCATGAACTCGTCCATATTAGCTATGTATGTGATGACAAAGGTGACTTAATTTTCTCGTGATACAAAGTTGAAAGAAAGTGCACACGAGTTGACAGAAGTATCTTGCTAACAATTTATGTGGATGTCATAAAAAAAATCACTTACTTGTCATGCGCTCATGTTTTGAAAATATTAGTATTTTATAAATAGTTGCATACCTAATGTATTGTAAATAGTTGCTTTCTTTTAAATGACGCATTTGCCCTATTGGTTGCTTTTAAAAGGTAGTTAAACCCGTCGCGAAACATGGGATATATTTACTAGTTAATTTAGTTTGTTGAAAAGTTAAAGAAAAGTAACTATTTACAATACATTACTAGTCCGCCCCACCATCATTCGATCAATTGCATCTTGCACTACTTTTTCTGATCGATTATCTAGCACGCTCATGGCTTCATCTAGTAACAAAATCCTAGGGTTTTTCAATATAGCACGAGCTATAGCAATGCGTTGTTTTTGTCCACCTCATAGTTGCACTCCTTGATTACCACACCATGTATCATACCCGTCTTTCAAAGTTGATATAAAATCATGAGCATTTGCTGTTTTTGCAGCCTTGATAATCTCTGGTTCACTAACGTCCTTAGAAGCTCCATATATGATGTTTTCACGTATAGTACTGGCGAATAACGTTGGCTCCTGGCTCACAAGTGCAATAAATTTCCTTAGAGTCCTTAAATGGTACAACCTTAGGTCTTTTTCATCGATTTTGACAACGCCTTTTATCGGGTCGTAAAAACGCTCGATTAGTCCGATTATGGTTGATTTCCCAGACCCACTTTGTCCAACCAAAGCAGTTGATTTTCCAGCTTCAATGTTGATGGAGAACCCATTAAAGATCATGATATTAGGTCTAGCAGGGTACGCGAAGTGAACATCACATATCTCTACATGGCCTGTTATGATCTTGGATTTAATGCCATTAAGATCCTCTGGATGTATCAAGGTGTTACGGTCTAATACCTTGAACACCGAGTCCACTCCATCAAACCCTTTAGCTAGATCATTTGTCATGGTTCCACACTTCCAGCTTCCGCTATAACCCTACCTGTGTTTACTAATACCATAAACGACTGCAAAAAGGCTTTTGACGTAAGATCATCCTTGCTAATCAATTTCCCACCATACCAAAAGCTTAAAGCCCAAGTACAAGCCATAAGGCTTTGAGAAAATCCAAGCCCAAATCCAACGTACCAAGCTTGTCGGATGCTTTTACGCCATGACGCCTTTTGGGTTTCTAAAAGCATTTTGAGGATTCGTGTTTGAGATGAGAAGGCGGTGATTGTATGTAAGTTTGAGACAGCTTCAGTGTAACATCACGTATTTTTCGTTAAATTAAAGTTAACTTTGTTAAATTCTTGTAAGGACTATTTATGCCATTTATGAAACTTTGAGGGCTTGTTATGTATGTTGAGTTGAATTCTTCGTTAAGTTCTTGTAATGATAATAATAATAATAATGTTTATAATGATAAAAAGAATAATAACAAATTATAATAATAATAACAATAATAATAATTATTGTTATGATATTAGTAAAATCAATAATAATAACTATAAAATTATAAAAGCTTGGAAATGACTAAATTAGTAAAATTTAAATTGAGTTTAGGGGGTTATTTGCAAATTTAGAAACTTTGAAAATAAAGATTTTACATAAAATAACAAAGGTTGAAACCGTAGGGACCATTTCTGTAAATTTTAAAAACCCAAACCAACACTCCCATTTCCCCTCGATTTTCCGGCCTTGGCTCCGGCCAAATTCCGGCCAAGTGCCGGCGAGGTCCCAAAGACCCCCAAACATCCCCATTTCGATGCCAAAACGTCCAGATCGCTTCGTGGGTATGATTCGAAACCGATGATAAGCATTAAACACATTTAATCCTCGGTTACAAAGTCCAACGATCGAATAACCGAAACTTTCTTAATCGTATAGTCGTTCAACCATTAAACACTAATAATAATCCAGTTAGTTGAACTTACACGATCATCTAACTACAACTAAACTATTACCAATCTCAATTGCACCTGAAAACACACAAACATAGTGATTCGATCACCAACACCATCGCGATCTGAAATGCAATCGAAATCCATACTATGACATGTCTCAACTAAAATTGGTAAAGGTCTTTGAATCAAGAAGCACATCCGAAGCTATCCTCAAGTTTAATTCGAATATCATCAACGTTTGATCATTGATTGGGCACAAGACGTTCGCGACCTGTTCTTCATATTGTTTCACATTCGATTCGGCTACAAATAGGGTAATTGGATATACAAGTATACTTGAAATTACATGGGGAATCAAAGCCCCATGTCTATTCTTGTAAACATTTTCGATTTGAGCTTGATTTTGATTAAGATCAAACTAGGGTTTTTGAGTATTGGGGGTGTTTTTGAGATTGTGTTTTTAAAATTTTGAGGACGAGAGTAAACGTAACTGAGAGCCTGGTCCATTGGTTAAGTCACTATTCTTTCTATCTTGAGGTTCCAATGCGGGCTCCCTCAATTATTTTTTTAGGACTTTTAGCCTTAAATAATTTGTATAATTCCTTTTATAAATATAAAAATAATATTTTTATAAACTCCAAATATTTTAGGACACCAATTATTTTCTGAAATTTTTTTCTAAGTTTAAGAAAATAGAAATATATTTTAAAAGCATTTTAACAAATATCGTTTGAATAATTTCTTATAAAAGAGATTTTTAAATAATAATTAATAAATCATTGTTGGTTAAACGTTCTTTTCACTTAATATTGTTAAAATTATGGTTATTTCAAATAATTACTCAAATATTATATTTAAAGTTTAATAATTATTATAAACGATTCAAATTCCATTTCTCTATATTTAAGACATACTAAGAAGATATTTGTTTTGTACTTAAAATACTTATAAAAATACTCAAATGCCCACACTGAACTCTTGACCTCGTTAAATCATTAAAACTTACTATTAAATTTAAATCTTGTATATATGCATATTATTTTAGATGCATTGTGAAGATTACGTTGGAACGAAGAATTCTATATTTTCTTATTAATCGTCTATTATATACTTATTCATCATGTGAGTTCCTTGCCCCTTTTTATATTTTCACACTATTTTGGGGTGAAACATGATTACTTATACATAATATACTTGAAAACGTTTAGACTTGTAAGCACTTGCAATTTATATTTTTATCATGATTATTTGTGTGTTGTAAGTGTTTATATGAGATACATATTTTTGTTTGCAATGATTAACTATTGCTAGTCTGGCGACGTCTTAGATCTTTGGGACTAACAAGCCTATTTGGTGCTAAAGTCGATGTATTGCCGACTCCTGATGACGTATGCTTGTTCATCATGGGAACCAAATACACTTAGCCAATCATATATACTTGTAATCAAGTCGAGGTTTGATTGTAACGATATGTGTTCTATAACCTTGCTAACTTATAACCTATGACATGTATTGCTACGTGTAACCTTATCATATTATGTATGAAAACCTTGGAAACTCACCAACTATTTTTGGTTGACCTTTTATTTTTATTATGTTTCAGGTCATGCCCAAGTTTAAAATGAACAAATGAAACTTGCAATAACCTAGGACTTGGACCTAGTTAATGAAATAAAAAGACTATGTTTTGTTATGTAATGTATGGTTTTGTTTCATGATTGAGACTTTATGCTTGTAATTCCTTTTTAAACTTATAATTTTAATATTTACATTTAATTATAGCGTTATGTGGCCGTGAACAATCTTAACCCTCACATCTCGACGATTATGCCGTCAAGGTTGGGGTGTGACATTCAGTTGCAAGCTTACTACTTTCCTCTTGTGATTTCATGGCTTTTTGTGACATGTTTTTTTTAACAAAACTCATTTGTAATAAAAGCTTATGATTATCATTGGCCGGACCACTATCAAAACCAATGCCAATTTCCACGCGATCACCAACCCCATCGTGCAAGCAACCATCACCGCAGATAATGCTTGAATTAAAAGTGAGCATCGATCACCAACCAAAGATCGCACCTATAAATAAAATCATAGGTCTAATAATGTTTGAATTTGCACAAACTAGTAAATATAAATGAAAAAGAACCATATTTGAAAGATTCAAAAATCAAGTTAAGGCCTGACTAAATGTGAAGCCATACCATATTTGCATTAGTGACGAGTCTTGAACAATTGGCTCCGCTTGAATTTTCATCTTGGTCGAACCACCCAGTCTCAAAAGTAAGTATCTTTGACAACATTGTCTCTCGAACCCTCTTCGTTAGGTATTCCCCCATGGATGCAAAATTGTAATGTTGAATGACATTGATTACCATCGAGAAACCTGCTAAACCTGCAAAGCATAGGGTATAAACCATTGTTTTATGTTTGATCTCATCATGATCCTTTAAAAAATATATCGATATCAATGATATTGAGAAGGAAAATATTGGATGGACTGCCCCAAATAGAATCACGCCCATACTCCCGAATAGTGCTTGTTTCCATTCGGGACTATTCATTGCTAAAAGCCTCTTTAAAGGCAACTCCAAAAGTTCTTGATTGGTTTTTCAGGTGTTGTTGTCCCCCCACTACAATTGACCGAGGTTGTAGAGCTTGACCGACTGACCTTTGACTCTCGACCTATGTTATGGCCATCAACTGTCGAAGAGATGGATGGAAGGCCATGTAGGTAAGGATTAGTGGGTTCATCATTTAGTGTGGTATCTTGAAGGCGCACAAGTGATGTGTATAAACCATTTTCAAGTCGAATGAGTTTATCATGGGATCCAGACTCGACAACCTGACCGTTTTGGACAACATATATCACGTCTGCATTTTTAACTGTGGAAAGACGATGATCTATGACAATGATGGTTTGACCAATGGTCGCATTGTCAAGTGCTTCTTGAACGAACCGCTCGGATTCTGAGTCAAGTGCACTTGTTGCCTCGTCTAATAGAAGAATATGAGGTGACTTGATTATTGCACGAGCAATTGCAATTCTTTGCTTTTGTCCACCTGAAACTTGAACTCCTCTTTTTCCAACCTGTAATTTACAACAAACATAAGCATGACTAAAAGAGTTACAATAAGGTTAAAACTACATCTTTTCATTATAACGAATATATTTCTAACCTTTTAAACAGGTTAGAGTTGTTCCATCCAATTTGTTCATGGTCAATATTCCGACCACCCAATTTACTATGCAAAATGTCAAACCAAAGTCTTCCACCAAGATTATATGTGTCCTAATGGTCTACTGGATTATTAAGACCTTTAAAGTAAGTTTTCCATTATCCCACATGCATAATGTGTGTTTTCATAACTGATTCATTATGTTTAAAAATTAGTTGAACATTAATAAATAACTTAAAAGGTTTACATATACAAAAGTTGAAATAGTAGAATAAAATTTTAAAGTGAAAATTTTAAAATATAATAATAATAATTTTTAAATTTCGATATGATTTTCAGCTTAGTTAGTCGAACTCATAAACAACTGGTCTAAAAGAAAATATTTATACCAGTACGTTTTAAGAGTCCTATAAAAATCTATCTATTTTAATATAAAAAGATTTTGAGTTGACACTAATAATTTATAGACCTTCTAACCCTAGTTTTCCTTCTTCTCTCTCGTATTAAATAATTAATTAACTATCAAATATATTATTTAATTTATTTTTTGATTAAAGTTTAAAAAAAGATAATTTTTATAAATGTATTACTAAGGAAATATTTTTTGTATAACATAAGTAACTTTTTAAAATATCAAATTGTTTTAGAAAATAAGTTTTTTTATTAACCATAAAAATTAAAATTCGAAGTTATAGTAAGAAATTGTTTTAGAAAATGATTTTTTTTTAAAAAACAGTTTGATTTAGAACAAAAAGTTAACATTTTTTGACAAAAAAATTAAAATCACAAAGTTCAAAGAAAATAACCATTATTTCGGGCATGTTTTCATAAAGGTCTTTGTGCTTAGGCATGTTTTTAGTTTTGATCCTCAGGTTTAGAAAATTACAAGGTCAGTCCAAACGTATTACAAAATGTATCACAAACGGTCTCCAGCTTGAAGGGTGGATAAAAAAATTCGTTAAGTGCGTGTGAAATGACTAAAGTGCACCTAACTATTAAAAAATAAAGTTAACTATAAGGTGAGACCTACCCACCACTTTAACTTTCACCGTCTCTCAATCAACCCTACCAATCTTCCATTGCCATCACCACCACCTTCTACTATCAGCACCATTTTCTGTTGTTGACACCTATTACCATCATCACCACTCTCTCACAACTACAAGTTCACACCTCTTGTCGCCTATACCTGCCATCATGGTTGTTTTCTTACACCTCTGAACCACCATCACCACCACCACCACATAAGAATCACCACCTATTGATCTACAACCATAACCTTTTGATCCACCACCACTATACAAGCATAAACAACTCACCATAACCACTACACGAGCATCACCACCTTCGATCCACCACCACCATCATATAAGCACCATCACCGTCGAATCCTCAGCACCATCACACAAGCACCATCACACAAGCACCATCACCGTCGATTCCCCACCACCTCTCTCTATCTCCCCTTTCATCCCTCAATCCCCCTATCTCCCTCTATTTTTAACTTAAAAGAGCGTTTTAGTCATTTTTTAAAGTATAACAGAAAAAGTTAACGTCCATTCACATTAACTTTTCTGATATGTTTTGATAAACGTTTGAACAGACCATGTGATTTCTCAAACCTAGAAACTAAAAATGAAATCACAACTAAACACCCTATCTATGATAGTGCATTTCTTTGATCCAAAGTATCCAGAGATGCGATTATGAATGAGTAAACAATTGTTTATCACCTAAGCAAATGTTTTATTAATAATTTATTAACTTTCATTCTTATAATTTTCAAAGCAAAAGAATCTCTGATTCAAGAAAATGAGGTACCTGAGTGTCATAGGCCTATGGCAACTGAGAGATGAAGTTATGTGCATTTGCAGCTTCAATTACTTCTTCCATGGTGGCGTCTTCTTTGCCAAACAATATGTTCTCTTAAATGGTGGTTGCAAACAATGCAGGCTCTTGACTCACCAAACCCATTTGTGATCTTCACCATCTTAGCCGAAGCTTATCAATTTTCACTCCATCTACACAAATCTCTCCTTTTTGAGGGTCATAAAACCTCAGCAACAATGAGATCACCGTCGATTTACCAGACCCACTTCCACCCACCAACGTCACCGTCGTTCCTGCCGGAACTTTGAGGTTGAAAGCTTCGAATATCACCGATTCAGGCCTCGATGGGTATGCAAAGTTTACGTTTTTGAACTCAATTTCCCCCTTGAGTTCTTGTATGATCTCACGTTCCATGTTGTCTGAATCAATACCCGGGACCCTTTTGATCACTTCTCTTATACGCTTTATAAAAGGTAGGCTAGTTTAGAAAAGCTTCACTGAATTTCTTCAAGAGATGGCTTGTTTAAATAGCCATTGTACACCCAATAGATTGCAAAGTTTGTTACATGCCCTATCTAGTTATTAGAATTGTTTATCTATACATTTGAATATTAAAGTCTATCTATCAAATGCAACATGCGGAGGAGAGTTAGTTAGTTGTTGATGTGTTTATATGCCCCCGCAAGATAGGCTCCGTTGGAGACGCCAATCTTGGAGCGGAAATGTAGAAATTGTCGACGACCCAGTGGCTTGGTGAGCATATCCGCAAGTTGATCAGCAGAGTGATATGTTGAACTTGCAGCACCCCCTCAGCGACCTGTTCCCGAACAAAGTGATAATCCAAGGCGACATGTTTCATTCGAGAGTGATAAACTAGATTGGCACATAGATAAGTGGCCCTAGTGTTGTCACACAAAAGCTTGGGGGGTGCAAGCGAGGCAATACGCAGTTCAAAGAGAAGATTCTTTATCCACGCAAGCTCCACAGCAGCATTGGAAATGGCTTTATACTCAGCTTCGGTGGAGGACCGAGAAACGGATTTTCGAAGAGCGGACTTCCACGAGATAATGTTGGAGCCGAGGTAGACAAGGTAAGTTGTAGTTGACCGACCACCGTTGGTAATGCCCCCCAATAAGAATCGGAGAAGGCCGTGAGTTGTAGTGGAGCGCCACGGTTTAAGAACAGGCCATAGTGAATGGTGCCTTTTAGATAGCGAAGTATGCGCTTAAGGGCCTGCCAGTAAAGTTGGGATGGCGAGTGCATGTATTGGGACAGGCGATTTATTGCAAATGATAAATCCGGGCGGGTGAAGGCTAAGTATTGCAAAGATCCAACTAGTTTCCGATATGGTGTTGGATCTACCTTAGGTGAGCAATCTTCAAGAGATAAAGTGTCCGTTGAGCTTAGAGGTGTAGTGACTTCCTTGGCACCGTCCATGTGAAAGGTGGTGAGGATATCTTGAATGTGTCTATGCTGTGAGAGAAATAGACCCGTGGGGTTAGATCTAACTTCGATCCCTAGGGAATGGTGTAGTTGTCCAAGGTCTTTGAGAGAAAACCTGCATGCCAAAGTAGAAACAAAGTGATCCAAAATTTCGGGATTACTCCCGGTTAATACGATGTCATCCACATATACCATAAAGTACATAGTAACACGGTTGCGGTGGAAGATGAAAAGTGAGGAGTCTGCGGTGGATTTGGTGAATCCAAATTCAAGTAAGAAGCTAGTGAGTTCAATGTACCACGCACGTGGCGCTTGTTTAAGGTCATAAAGCGATTTTTTTAGTTTGCAGATGTGGTTGGGAAACTGTGGATGCGGGAAGCCGGGGGGTTGCGTCATGTAAACATCCTTGTGCAAGTAAACATCCAATTGGCGGAGTGGCCAATGTCGAGAGAGAGAGAGAGCGATTGAGAGAACCGTGCGTATAGTGACCGGTTTGGTGACGGGGCTAAATGTGTCAAAGTAGTCTTTACCGTATTGTTGTAAGAAACCTTTCGCAACTAGCCTTGCTTTATATTTGGCAACCGAGCCGTTCGGGTTGCGCTTGATACGAAAAATCCATTTGCAGCCAATGGGGATATGGGTGGAGGGAGGGACGAGTTCCCACGTGCCATTCCAGAGAAGAGCATTAAACTCTTCATCCATAGCCCGTCTCCATTTTGGGTCATTAAGGGCCTGGGTGTGTGTTGTGGGTTTGATTGTAGTGGGTATGGGTGTAGAGTGGCCTGGTTCACGAACATAGGGTTAAAGTAACGGGGGTTTGGTTTTTGAGTGCGACGAGGGGACGAGGGGGGAGGGGTTGAAGGGTGGGATTGGTTGGCGGTCATAGGCGGGTCTGGGGATGAGGATGGGCTTGGGTTGGTGGAGAGGGGGAGGTAACGGGTGGCGAGGAAAAAGGTGGAGGAAGAGGTGGTGTAGGGGTGGGAGATGAAGAAGGAGGAAGGGTCGGGTGTGGATCGATCGGTTGACAGGGGGCAGGAGGTTGGGTTGTGTGGATTGGATGCATGAGTTGTGGAGATGGGGTTGAAGTGGATGTAGTAGTATCTTGGATGGTGCGATGAAGGAACTCGGTGGTATCCAAGGTCGAGGGAGGGTCAGAGCGGTAAGGGAAGTGATGCGGGATGAATTAAACATGACGAGAGTGATAAAGACGTTTAGTTTGGATGTCGAGGCATTTGTATGCGGACTTGGAAGTAGAATAACCAAGGAAAACACACGCGGAGGAGCGTGGTTGAAGTTTGGAGGTGGAGTAGGGGCGAAGCCAGGGGTAACAGAGGCAACCAAACGGTTATAGTTTTGCGTATGCATGTGGGTGGTCATGTAGCGTTTGAAAAGGGGTTCGATGTTGGAGGACCGGGGTTGGGAGGCGGTTGATGAGATGGACCGCAGTTTGAAAAGCGTGGGTCCAAAACTTGGCTGGAAGACCTGCATAATGTAGTAGGGCAAGTCCTGTTTCCACTATGTGACGATGTTGTCGTTCCGCCGTCCCATTTTGCTCGGGGGTGTGTGGTGGGGTGGTGAAATGGGATATGCCCAGTGAGTTTAGAAGGGGGTGAGGCGTTGATATTCTCCGCCATTGTCGGAGAAGATTGAAACAATGGGGTGGTGAAAGTATTTTTCAACCAAGTTTTTAAATTGAGAAAATAATGAGTGAACCTCCGATTTCCTTTTCATCAGATATAGCCATACATATTTAGAAAAGTAATCAACAAAGATAAGATAATATGAAAAACCATCAATTGATTGTTGAACCGGACCCCAAACATCCGTATAGATTAATTGTAACAGTTTATTTGCATGAAATGAAGTCGGTCCAAACGGCAATTTGTGACTTTTATTCAAGGAACATGAAACACAATGAAAAGTAGATGTAGAAGGAACATGAACTCCTAAACTAGTAGTAATAGACTTGAGAATCCGGAGTGACGGGTGGCCCAGTTTATGATGCCAGTCCAGGAGTGAACATTTATTTGTTGAGTTGATTTGTGGATGAGGTGATGAGGAGGGAAGATAGTAGACATCGTTAACGTTCTCCCCCTGTAATAGATGTGCCCCCGTGCTTAGATCCTTCACAACAAAATAAGAGGGGAAAAATTCAACCGAAGCGTTGTTAGTTTTGCATAATTGAGAGACCGAAATTAAATTGTTACGTAAGTTGGGTACACATAGAACATTGGAGAGTGCAACTGGTCTCGTAAAGGAAGGTAAAGTTGTTTTACCAATGTGTGTGATAGGCAAAGACATACCGTCGCGAGGATGATTTCATCAGGACCGCCGTACTCGGAGAAGGCTTGAAGATGAGCATGGTCCGACGTGACATGGTGCGAGGGGCCACTGTCAAGCAGCCAAGGAGGAGAGGGGTGAGCGGGGCTCGCCGACGTGGCATTAACCATAGGGGGTGGAGATTGATCAAGCACGTGGATATTGTTGTCTTTCAGGAACCGTGCCAATTTGCGACATTCTTTCGTGTCATGACCTGCAAAATTGCAAAATTGATAATAAAGGTGAGACCGAGGGGAGCGAGTGTGACCAGGAGGGGGCCAGAGGGGGGGCCGGTTTGGGCGAGGCTGCCCGGGGTTGGGGAAGCAAGAAGGCCGAGAGGTGTGCGGATAATCAGGCCCGGTTTTAGAGGAAGGCCGGTGGGATTGTTTTTGGGTGTTGTTGGCGGTGGCAAGCAGACTTGTGGGTGAGGGGTTAGAGTCTCTCAGGACGCGTTCATAGTCCATGAGTTTTTCATACAGTTCGGCATACGATAAACTCGAATCGCGAACATAGTCACATGGATCGCAGTACGTTCTGGTACGCGGTACGAAAACTGGTACGTGGTTCGTGCATTTCAAAAATTCGGTACGAGGAGGGTAGGTTCATTTGGAACGCCAATTTGGTACGTGGTACGGTGTACCATATAGTCTGGTACGTCGTATCATATACAAAACAGTATAAAATAAACTTTCATAAATATTCCAATTAAAAAGGACATATTCCATAATCATATCAAAATTCAAAAGCATTTCATAATCATAATAGAAAAATTATAAAGCTAATCTAGCCTCTGTCTTTTCCCGCCTGGTTCATCATTTTCTATTCCTTCTAGGTTTTCCCATTACATATCTTCGTACCTTGTACTAGGCCCTTCCAAGTAATCATTTTCTGGATTCATATCCTGCTTTTTGGTTGGCCTGATATTGTAATTTTCTAAGAAACGAGACTGAAGTCTGATATTGGAATGTATAAAGACTAATTTGTCTGCCCGCTTGGAATTTAAACGATTTCTCTTTACACTGTGTATATAGGAGTAAGTGCTCCAGTTTCGTTCTGCCGATGAGCTACTAATAGGCTGTGAAAGAACCTTTTTAGCAACTTCAGCCAACTCTGGTGTTTCTGATCCATAGCTTGACCACCAATCAATCGCGTCCATAGTGACCGCATCCACTTGAGCCGCCTCCATAGAATAAAGTCCCTTCTTCATATGAAATGTTGCGAATTGCTCTCGCAACATTCGCTCTTCTTCCAAACTTTCAGCTATTCTTTTGAAAGCTTCCATAACCCCGACAACCACTTCTTTGTCGAGATTTGGAGCTTTCCTTGGAATTCCACCTGGTGCTAACGTACGAAGGTACCTTGTGTCATAGAATCTTGGTGACAAAGCGAAGCCCAAACAATGTAAAGGTATCATCATCTTCTCCCACCTAGCAAGCACGATTGATTCTACTTGAGGCCAGTAAGATTGATACTTACTTTGCAACATTACGTCTTTAATTTCCCCTAACATAACATCCATCTTTTCATAAACCTCTCCCATCTTTGATCCTTCACCGTCACAAAACTTGATCATCAAGAAAATAGGTTTAGTAATAGATAATATATTTTCAACATCCTCCCAAAACTCATCATTTCTAATTGTTTCAACAACCATTGAACCGATGATTCTTGTGTTTTCATCACCTTGTTTGACCCAATCACTCCAAGAATTTAAGGAAATGGTTGTAGCAAGTGATTCTCTACGATCCATTAGCCTTTTCAATAGAATATAATGAGATGCAAATCTTGTTTTCGCCACTTTTAATAACTCAAGCATTGAATTATCTCTAAAAATTGACAACACTTGAGTATGATTAAGAAAGTACTTCACAATCACTTTCCCTCTCCTATATGTGTTCATCAACCAATAAAATTATTTTTCAAGATCTTTAAAAACCAGATTTAAGGTGTAACATAGCAAGGAGACCAAAAAATGTTTTTGTGTACCTTTTCAATCTCCTTTCCGGCTGCATTGCAATTTGCTGCATTATCAGTGACTACTTGTAGGACATTGCTTGGTCCTATAGTTTCAATAGCAGTAAGCAGATAGTTAGCTATTGCTACCTTTGTTTTTTCCAAACCAGAAAAATCCTCAGCATACATAAACATTGCTCCTCGGTTGTTCACTGCAATAACATTAATTAATGGTTTGTGCTTCACATTAGACCACCCATGAGAGACTATGGAAACACCTTGTGTATACCATGTGTCCTTGAAAGGAGTCAAGTCTTTCTCAATGTCTCTAACACACTCGTCTAGCAATACGGTTCTTGCTTTTTCGCTAGACGGGGGTTTGTAACCTGCTGGTGCTTTGTTGACTGCACTAATCATCTCCAAAAAGTGTGGATTACGTAATACATTGAATGAAATGCCATTCACACATAACCCTCTCATAATCTTCAAATCTACTTGATTTCTTTCCATTACACCAAAACATTGTTCAATTGGCTTTTTAGAAGAAGAAGAAGAAGACCTATGTTTGAAGAACTAACAACTGAAATTTTTAAAGACTGGGAAATACCTACCTTTTCCGCGTCCTTTACTCTTTTCAAGAGTCTTTCGTATTTCTCACGATCTTGAAGTAAAGCTGGACAACGTATTACATCAGCTTTCTTCCCCGCAGGAGCACCAACAAAATGAACATGAATACGCGTATATGAGCTAGTAAACTGTTGCTTGCAGTGCTTGCAAATCCAAACTTTTGAACCCCCTGCATTTTTGCTATTCCCAGCATTTACAAAGTCCACTTCTTGCATCAACGGTTTATCAACCTTCGGTTTACTATGAACTGAATCTTATTGGGTCGAATCTGTCCCTGTTCTTTCTGCTCCGGCACTCATAAACTCATTTTCTTCAAATTCATTATCACTTACAACAATATGCTCTCCGGAATCTTGAGTTTCTTGTCTCGAGCTCGACCCTCTCTTACCAAAAGCCATGGCTAACAACTCACTGTTTTGGTTAGGAACTTGTAATCTATTGAAGAATTTTGTTTATGGTAGAAGGTTTTGTAAGCTTGTATTTATACTATAAAGTAGCTATTCATGTTTATGTGTGAAATTGAGTGGGAACATGACTTTTAACATTAATAATTTCATGTGAAAAGAATTGTTAACATTCAAATAGCAAGGCAAACATTCAATTCATTCAAAAATGACTGTTTAACATTCAATTCATTCAAAAATCAGTGGGAAAATGACTGTTGGGATATGGAACGCGTACCATAGGCAATCCGAAACGCGTACCATAGGCCATCAAATCACCGAATTATACAATCGGGTTTGCGAATTCGATTAATATAGTTCGAAAATGATTTCAATCGGGAACACTCAATTTAAACGATCCGGATCGCGTACCAACTGTGAATGGTACGATTTTGTACCGCGAATGGGTTTGATCGAATTGGTACGCGATTCGCAGGGGTTTGAGAAAATCCTGTGACTATGATCGCGAACCTTGAGAGCTACGACGATAGAATTGTATTTGTCTCCGAGTTGGCTTAGGATGTGAACCAGGAGGTCCTCATCATCGACGGGACTTTGAGCAAGCGCAAGGTCATCCGCGATGGATTTCATGTCTTGGAGGAAATCGACTATAGAGCGAGTTCCTCGAGGATTTTTAGCAAGCGTTGCCTTGAGGGAGATGACCCGGGATCAAGACGTGCTTGCATAGCTGGAGGTTAGACGATTCCAGGTCTCTCGAGACGTTTCAACGGAGGATACAAGTGGTTGGATGAAGTCGGAGCAAATGCCGAGTAGGACGCTAAGAATGGTTTGATCTTGTCGGTACCACGGGGTGTAGGCAGGATTTGGTTTAGTATTGGTAGTATCAAGGAAAGGAGAGGGTGGATCGCTGGTGCCATTGATGAAGGAATCAAGATCAGGACCAATGAGGGTGGCCTGGATTTGCTTTCTCCAAACTAGGAAGTTGGAAGCGGTGAGTTTGATAGGGAAGTGGGTGGTAGCGGTGATGTGGGTGATGGTGGGGAGGATGGGAGGGTTGGAAGAGGTGGTTGTTGATTCGGCCATGGTGTGGGCAGCGGAGAGAAGGTTTAACTCGGTGGAGTATAGGCGGCTTTTGATACCATATAAAAGGTAGGCTAGTTTAGAAAAGCTTCATTGAATTCCTTCAAGAGATGGCTTGTTTAAATAGCCATTGTACACCCAATAGATCGCAGAGTTTGTTACATGCTCTATCTAGTTATTAGAATTGTTTATCTATACATTTGAATATTAAAGTCTATCTATCAAATGCAACATGCGGAGGAGAATTAGTTAGTTGTTGATGTGTTCATACGTTTACCGGCCGCCGTTGCGTGGGAGAAGTATTTCAAGTTCGACATTGCAGCACCAAATGACCTGTGATCATCGATTATTGATGCTCTGGTATTAAACAGTGGTGCAAATGAAGAATGCACACTAGGTGTTTGATGAAGTGCCTGAACGAAAGGAAAAAAAAATTGAACTTACATCCCGCCCGCGGTTATTGCTACTCCAACGGTCCACACGGTTCCGCCTCTAGCTCCATGGTACATCACCAATCTACTACCGTACCAACACAAAATGGCCCATACCGCGTAAATGATAACGTTGCTACCAATCGCGAGTCCTTTAGCCAATCCCTGCTTTAGACCCAACCTCACTGTATCTTCAAGAGCCTTAGAGTACTCCTTAATGGTCTTGTTTTCACCCACAAAAGAATAAACTGTTCTAACCGAAGAAATCGCCTGTTGTGCCACTGTATCGGCCTTAATGTATTCCTCTCTGATCTTTCTTGATAGCCTTATTAGAACCCTTCCGTAAAGCATACCAGGTATAACCGAAAGCAAGATCAATGGCAGCCCGACAATTGCTAGCCTCCGTAGCAAGATAAATGACACTATATACGCCCCGAAGAAAGTTGCCATATTCGTCACAAACACGGGCACCTGCATTTTGTTTCGATATAAAGTTGGGTATAAAATGTCCTTCATAGGAATTTGTAGACATACCTTTTCACTGATGAATTCTTGAATGATCAGGCTATCACTGGAAACACTGGTGATGATATCTGTTGTGCTTGTAACATTCAAGTCAAAATAAGCCACTTCTTGCCTTAAAACTGCTTTCAAATAGGTCATTCTTAGTCTTGATGCTTGCCTTTCTGCTGTTCTTGACCAGCAGTACCCCTCTGCATCAAAACTCATCGGACAATATGTATTTAGAATAACTGATCCACTTTAATCAGAAACAACAATCGGGCAAAACCTACCAAGAAAACACACAACGAACTTCCCAACGGACAAGTAACAAAGGTTAACAGCATTCTGCAAACAAGTTATACACCTGATTAAATTGCTTACTTGACCATAATCAATTACTATGTTGACTTATTATGTTTAATGTTAACCTTGTTGATTTTGTCTATGTAGACATTCACAGATACAGAAGAAGGGCTTCCAATGCTGTTCATCATGGCAGTGGTGAAGAACAACATGACTGGCAACCCCATTCCATCGCCTATGGCAGCTATAACTCCAACAGCCATCAGAACCATGTCTGCACTATCTGCATGCATGAAGAGTGACCTCA
The DNA here is from genome assembly GCA_025506515.1 of Flaveria trinervia. NCBI lineage: Eukaryota > Viridiplantae > Streptophyta > Magnoliopsida > Asterales > Asteraceae > Flaveria > Flaveria trinervia. The sequence goes on from CM046450.1 coordinate 8,608,906, forward strand.
GTGACCCATTGCTGACCTTCTTATTCGTCTCTTTGGTATGCTCACTCATTTTTACAAAAACAGACACGAGGTTGTGGCAAATTGGAGGTTATGGTAAGTAAAGTAGGAGGTACTATGTGCAATTATAAATCAGTAAGATTTACAATCTGCTAATAAATTAATAACTCCAACTTAGTTGTCATTAGTGACAACACGTCTGGCTGATTGTGTTATTTTTTAACCTTAAATACGTGATTTTGAATTAGATGGCATTTTTATGAAGTCTTAACATAAACAATACAAAATTTGTGTTACATATGGTCATTTTTTATTTGCATATGGTCGGTCTCTTTGAATATATGGAAACACTTAATTCTTTATTCTATTGCCAGCGGATATAAACACCTCTGGCATGTGACCTGGCAGCCGTTGGATAGCCAAAAGAATTAATCCCAGCCGTTGAAAGTCCTAGTTTTCCTTCTAGAATGAGAGATCTAACAGATCACTAATTGGTTCTTGAAACACAAATCACACACACACTGCACACACAAACTTTGCAGATAAAATCATATACGAAAGGAACATACATACATAACAAATTGTCAAGTACAAGAGGGCATGTATATCCTCCTATAATACAGTTATATAACAGTTATATTGGTGCCAATAACTATCTTAAATATCTACTTGTTTTGACCTGTATAGACATCGTTTGACCCATACAGACATATACATAAGTTTGACCCTATTACTTAGTTACACATAAGTAACACTACTTCATTTGATGTCAAGATTACTTCCAACATAGAAGCAGCAGTATAAGTTGGTTACCTTTTCTCCTCCAAAAAGCACCAGAATTGTCCCTAAAATGTTGCCCAGATTGTACACACCCTCAAAATTTGTAACTAACCATCTGTTGCTCCTCAATTTTAAGGCACTACTGCCCTCATTTCTCATCTACATTACAGAACAGATGATTAGCACTTGGTATCGGTTCACAAGGACATGGAAAAGAAGGCAAAGTTAACAATTTATCAGCACCGTAAGGTATGTTTGTTTTCAAATCGTACTGGCAGTGTAAAAACTTATCCATCTTCCTCATTATTATTATGTTTCAATAGCAACCGTCTTCTGTCAGTCTCAGCTTATTACATCTACAATTACTTTGTCCTTGTGGAAATCTCAGGCGAATAATGGTGCTGCGCCTATTGTTCAGAATAAGCCAGAAGCTTTCTGTAAAGGTAGTTGCATGTTATGACATTACATTTTATTCTTTTCTATTGATTTCATTTATCATATACCTGTGTACCTTATACTGTTGGTCAGTTGTATTTCAGTAGCTAAAGAAGGGCACAACTAAGGAGCTTCAAAGCATGGTAAATAAACCTGATGGGGCTGTAAACATAATCACATGTTAATGGGTTACTTTACTGAACACTTGATTCATTATTACAGGGTAATTTTGGTGCCAACAGTGGAGCTCCAATGATGGATATTGAACATAACATAATAAATGACCCTAATGGAAGGTGGCAGTTGATTACAAACCTTCCAATTATTCAAGAAACTGCAGTGTTCTACGGCTTATGTTGAACTTTTTTTCCTAGTTACATTTTGGTTCAATTCGATTTTCAGAAACACAATCACTTGCTTGAACAGCCCTTTGTTGTCATGGACCAGCTAAGGTTAAAACTGGCTGCTTCACAAGTTGAGATTATTTCCTAGATGAACTTTTTTTCCTAGTTACTTACAAGAGTTGACCAGTGATGAATATGATAACAATGTTGAGATTATTTCATATGGGTCTAATTTCAGTCCATACAAATCCCAGCTTCACTGGGAACTCAGTGGTGAGGTAATCTTTTATATATAAAATTTATATAACTTATATATATATTATACACTTGCTAGTTATTAAAAAAAGCCATAAGATGGAAGTCTCTCAAGGAATGAAAGTGGGATGAAGTAAATGATGTTTAGGTTTAACATCTTACAATTTTACAGAAATTTGAAATGAAATGAGTTTGGGTTTGTGTGCATCTCTGTATTATTACCACTATGTCTAATATTAGAAATAGAAAGAATGTTTTTTAAAAAGGGTAATTTTGTAAAATAGTAACCAATTTTCAAAAGTGTTTCAATTATGTAACTCAAGTTTTAAAAGTGTTCAATTAAATCACTCAGTTTTTATATTCTATACTAATTAAAAGTCATAATATATTTTTTAGCATATAATACTTTTGGATTCCGTTAGAAAATATTTTTTTCTATCTTTTAATGTTGATATAGAACGTTGACGTAAATTTTAGGCACTTTTTTTTATTTTTTTCATAATTAACATGTTTTTTTATTTTTTAATATAATATTATATATTGAAAATTCCGACTCCCACGTCTTTTCCATCATTACTTTTTGTTATAATAAAATTTGGTAATGACTCGATTTGATCGTTTGATACTCCAATTTGAGAAAAATATGCATGAGTGACTAAATTAAAACATCTTTGAAATTTTGTTACTATTCTATAACATTTTCCCTTTTTAAAAAGACCCATATGTCTAATTCAAACATAGGTTAATCTATTTATTATAATAAAAGAAGGTTTTAAAATGTCACTTGTCACAATCTTAGACCATCTAATTTTAATTTTTCCGTTTCTCTCTCTTATTAAATAATTACCTTAAATACTTATAATACTATTTAATTTCTTTTGAGATGAAAAATTGTTTTTCAATAAATTAAGAAAGAGATGCTTTTATAAATATAACTTCTAAATAAATAAAATTGTAAAAATAATAAAATTTTCTAAAACAACAAACATGTTAAAAAATATAAAGTATTTTAAAATGGTTTTTTAAATGATTTTTTTATGAAACAAAATAACTAAAACTAGGAGTTATAATAAGAAAATTTTTAATATTGATATTTTTTAAAATGGTTTGTTTTGCATAAAATGTTTATTAAAAATGCAATTAGGGTTTTAAAACAAAAGTTTAAAATAATGATATCGTTGTTTTATTACTTATATAATCACTCATATGCAATTTCAATCATGTCGTTTTATAATTATTACATTTTCATTACTAATTATTTAATATTTTATTTATTCAACTCATGTAATACACGGGGTTCTAACCTAGTGGACTAATATAGATCTGTTTTATATGGAAATAATATATTTTAAAAGACCCATATTTCTAATTTAAATATAGACAAGTGACTAATATTAGTTTTGTTTTAGATGGAAATAATATATTTTAAAAGACTCATATTTCTAATTCAAATATAAACTAATGACTGATATTAGTTGTGTGTAAAATAGAAATCATATACTTTTAAAAGACCCGTAGTTCTAGTTAAAATTTATATATAGTAAATCTCAATGGTAGTTTGTGAGAGAGAAGTATTGTAGCTAACGATACTCCTCTTTATGCGTATGGTACTCTTCTTTTATTACCCCTCATAGGCCATAACTCACAACGTTTCACGGTCATTTCGTCTCTCCTCCGGAGCAGGAAGTTTTCTCTTTCTAAATCTCTTAAGAAAATTTAGTTTCAAAATATTGAAGTGGTTGGTTCATCTATTTCTCAACCGGCGACATGGGTAATTTAGGGTTCTAGGCGAAGCGAACAACGGAGGTTTTTGGGTTTGCATGCTAGGTTTGTGATAGATCTGGTAAGTATATGAAAGAAATGATCGCCAATAAAGACCATCTTCGCCTTCGCCACCGACCATCGTCACCCACCCCTCGTGACCAACGCTCTCGGCCCCCGCCCATCGACCCCCGTTGATGCCTTTAACCGCCACCATCACTGACCTCCGATTTACGCTCCACTGACCTCTCCCACCAACCGCCACCACCATTCTCCTACTGTCCAATACCGTTAGACGCCCTGCCACCTTCCGCTTGTTGTTGTGCCCCTAACAACCCAAACCCGCATTACCGACCACCTCCCTGCATTGTCGCCACTGACCACCACCGTCCCCGCCAACACATTAAATTCTAATTCCTTTATGTGTGTTTTGTCACTAAATGCATTTGGAATTTAGATTCCTTTGATAGATTCTATTTTTCTTAAATCTAAATCCTTCAGGAAATATAAAATTCCAAATTCAATTTCTTTTAATTCTAAATCAAATTTCAATTTCAACACATTCCATAAACCACACGCCTCCTTAATCTTTTAGACTATAGAAACTCCATGAATCTTCTAAGTAGACCTGGCAATGCTAACCCGTTTGTTTTCAATTGGGTTGATTTGGGCTTTAATTATAAAGGTATGGGTTAAGATGGATTAGTTATTATTTTTAAGAGGGTTAGGATGGGCAATTTAAAAGCTAAGGAGAAAAGAAATGGGTTAAGATGGGCGATGCTAAATACTTTTAACGGGTCAGGATGGGTCACTATTACGTTTGACTTTGAACTATTCTTGACATGTTCATTCATCCTATCAAATATCTAGAAGTTCTAAGTAGCATTGGGAACTTTGGTTGACTAGGAAAATTAGACTTTTCTTTCAACAACTTCTTTGGTAAACTCCATGATTTCATTAGTTCATCAACCAATTTACTAGTGTTTAATCTCAGTCAAAATCTGTTTGATTCCATTGTTCCATTGGGAATCACAAGCCACCATTCATAGACTTATGTTGACTTTTCTTGGAATAACATTTGCACGAATGGTTCACTCGAAATTGATCACAAAGAATCTAGCCATGCATTGTCTTCATTGTGTCTTCAATCTTGATTTTGATGAGGCTTGCAGATACTTTGGAATGGGTTGGGAGGCTTGAGAACACCAAAAATCAGCTAGGGATCATTAATTTTCATGTGGGAAGTTATCCATTGAATTGCACTTAAATTAATTTAAATAATCTTTAAACTCTACAAAATTCGGGATCAGGGTTAGGACACCGTCGTATGATACGCCGACCCTAGGGGTATTATACTCTCACCAACGTACAACTCCTCAAAGTTTTCAAAATTTTAGTAAATGTGTCAAAGCAAACGCCGGAGATACGCCCTCGTCGTTTCATACACCCCTCCTGGTCGTAAGATACGCTGGCTCTGTTTTGTCTTCTCTTTTTCTACGACTTTTGATATTTATGCTTCTCGTCCTTGAACTTTCATGTTTTGCTTGTTTTGCCTCAAATTAAGCTCTTTAAAGCTCCAAACACCTATGAAACAAAACATAAACAAAGTTACCTTGTTCCATAATAATTGCAATGTAAATTCACGTATTTAAGAATAATAACACACGGATAACCACTACCTGACCACATATGCACATATTAAACCTATTTCGTTCATGTTTTTCTGAGTATCCCATTAATTCTCTCTTTAATCCTAGAAGACCCAACCACGGTATTCGTTTTCATGTTAAGGTTTGGCACGTGAGTCTCCCACCTAAATGGTACACATGTATGAGGTCTCCATATTTAGCATACTGTCGTTTTATTTTTGTTACATTATTAATATTAATATATAGACCGTGAACCCAACTCTAAAAATTCATCCTCGCAGCCTAAACTAAAAATACCACCCTATTCGTGTCATAATTATATAATATATTACTCCCGGTCACACCAACCGTATTTTTGGCTGATCTTGACCATTCAAAGTAGCTAAAAGAAGATTTTGACCGTCTAAAGTCCACGGTTACGAAGAAAAATAGCAGTTTTCTTCCGTCTTTTAGTGACGGTTGTCGGAGGCTTTTATTTGTAGACCTGGTCTTCCCGTATTCCTCTGTTTGTGCTCCTTCCCCTGTAACCGTCCCTCCTATATTTTATTTCTTCATCGATCTTATGTTCTAGAACTTCACCTCATCACTCTTCACTGAAAACCCCTCTCCCTTATCTCTCTAGAAACCAGCGAATACTCTTTTTGTTCTCTATAATGAAGTTGTGATATGAGCATCACTATCATCATTTATACCAGCACATCTATCTGTCTCAACGGCCAAATCAAACAATTTTGGTCCATCTTTTTCAATTCTGTGGAACTATGGCTCTCGATGTAACTCTTTCAAGTATGTATTTCTTCTTTGCTTCACCAGTTTGCTTTATTTTAGATTGTGGTTGTTTTTTTCTACTCTTTTGTTACCTTTTGTCATCACTCTCGTCACTGATAACCATCATATTCATTTTAGGGTTTTGTTTTGATGTTCTTCAAATACGCCTTGGTATTTGAAGAGTTAATCAAACATCAGTTGATGCAATTTTGAAGAAAATGGTTTGTGACTTGGTATTTTGGTTGTTTTAATCTTTCCTTAGTTAGTAGTTTTGATTTATTGTATATGCAATCTCATTGATTCCATTTGTTAACTTGAGTTTTATGGATTTGTTATCGTATTTTTGTTGATTTTACTTTATCAATAAGTTTAGGTTATGAAGATTAAAGGTAAAGTGTTTGAAGATAATCAATTTGAGCTGTGGAAAAAAGAGAAGAAGATCCAAAAGATATAACATATATTTTACCTATTGACATGGTGAGTTGTATATAATGATCCAAACACTCTTTCTCTTTCTCTTTAACTATTTGATTGTTTGCATCTTTGAGGTTATGGTTGTTTAATACTTGCTCCTCTCTTCAGTTGGTTAATATTGACTACTTTGCTTGGTTATTTTTTAGAGTCGGACTTGTAAAAGTTGGTTGAAGCTACACCTACAAAATTTAGTTTTTTCATATTTATCTCCAATTTTGTTAGATTAAGATTGTTAGAACTTGATTAGATTGATTATTGTGTGGAGTCTCATGGTTAACTAGGAGTTGAAAAAATATGAACTTTGTAATGATAAATATTTTACAACTGTTTTCCAGCAAAAGGGAGTCAACGGTTTTAAGAAGTCAAAGCAAGAGATGACCGGTGGTACATTGTAGACCTTAAGCCTTCATCATACATAGTCATGACAGGAGATGGATCCATGGTTGGTTTACCCTTTAACGTTAATACAAACATGATTCACGGGCATTATTAGTTTTAATGTTTTGAAGAGGTAAGCTGAGTATTTTTTGTGAATCTTGACCAATTATAAATATGCAACATAAAAACTTTAATTTTATTTAATTTATTTTTTGTGTTCTTATTAAAGTTTAAAGATGCATTTGGATGGTGGTGGGTTGTGATTAAGAGAAGATTTACAAGGGTTATTGACTGCATGTTGATATTGCTTCTATGAACTATTGTCGGTTGACATTATGCAGAATTGGTGGACTTGTGCTATTATTTGTCCTAGGTGTGCTTATTTATATAGAGCAGTAGAGCACAATGATAGTAGACTCAACTTTGAGCCCATAGGTGGTAAGATATCTATTATTCAACATTTTTCTATATATGACTTACTATGGAAGATGAAATCATGAATAACTTTTATACTACAATTAGCGGTGAATCTTATATGTTTTTACTTCATAACATTGACTAATTGAAACAGGTAATAAATGTCAAGTTATTATTATATGGTCACCATTATACCAACTTACATTCTGGTGGTAAAATGGGTGGGTTTGATAACTAATCTACACATATCAAAATGGTTGGATAAATATATGATAAATATATCTAGCTTGTGGAGGTTTCATAAGCTGCATTCTCTACATATAATTGGAAAATTGGGTGGGTTAGACAATTGATGTAAACATGTTAAAATGGTTACAAATTATTCGTTTTAGCTAATTGTTTAATTTTATCTGTTTGATCAGTTAGCACTACATGATCCATCTCTTGTATATCCAAGCTTAAATTATCTTCTGTTCTTATATAAATTATCAACTGTCAGGATAACAAATACTAATCATCTTTCCATGCCTCTCATCTTATTATTTAGGTTATCAAGTGTACTTATCAAGAATGTTGTTTGGCTGCTTCTCTGTGCAAAGTTGATGAAATATTAAATCATATTTTGTAACATTGTGTCAATTCTCTAACAACAAACAGTGACTTATGTATTAAGCATTCAATCTAGTACACTACTTTGAAGTTTGATTAATACAGGTATGGAAATTTTGATGTATGTCCTAATATATGCCAAATGTCTTTAGAAATGGTTAAAATTAAAGCTCAAGTTTATATTATTCGGAATGCCTTAGAATATGTATGATTGGATTTATGGTGACATGTTGTTAAAAGACTTTGTATGGTTTATAAAAATAAACGAGATAGGTCTATTATGTTAACACAAGATTATCTGTATTGAAGTTCTAATTCATGAGATCTTAACAATGGGCTCTCATTTTAGTGAATCTAATAACTTTCCCTGGCTATTTAACTGAAGGCTTTACTGTGTGATTTATAGAAAAAGAGAAACCATTATGTTAGGGGAGTGAGATGTAGATTATCATGAAGATTATATCAACAAGCTCTTTAGGCAAATGAATTAAAGTTTGTTGTTTTTAATGTATTTTTATACGGTTACTAGATTGTGTAATTGATGTCTCTTTGAGAAACAATTTTGTTTTCAAATAGAGGATGTATCATCATTGAGAAATTTCTGGATTTTGTCATGAGGTTTTGCCTTGTAGTTTTTGCACATTGTTTTCAATCCTATTCTTCCATTTCAAACCTCCAAGCAAAACCATTCTATGCAATTGTTTCTTGCAAGTATTTTTTATGCAGTCGGAAACAGAGAGATAGATAATTGAGCCTATTGATTCAACAAGAATACCAGGAACAATTCTTCTAACTATCGTTGATTCACAAAGAATACCGATAATCAGGGTTTACACTAACACACACTGTGATAGAGAGAAAAAAATAGATTTTTTATAAACTTCAATAATCTTTCCCCCATCTCTTACAAACATATAAAGAAACAAAATTAAATTCGAATGGGCCACAAAACATAAACGGGCAAAAAACTGGGCCAAATGCAAAGTCCAACAAAATATAAAAATAAGACAAAAATTGAAATAACTCCTAAAATAAGTTGTTTTTGGGCCGAAACGTGCTCCCCGGTCCAACGGTCGTTTGACTGGTCCCGGGCTTGAAACGGAGACTTTTAGCCCAAGTTATGCCCATTTCAGTGAAGCCCCTTTTGATAAGCGATCTTGAACCTCCAAAAAGACTAAAACTTGCTCGTCCATACTTGGACCCACATCAATTTTCTAGACCATTTGGCTTCTAAAATTTACTTAATATAATAACCATGTTGATATAATTATATGATAAATTACAATCATGTCATTAAGTTACCTGGCCACCGAACGGGTATAAAACTAGTTCCATCTTGACCATCTAGATCGAGAAGAACTGCCAAAAAACGACAATTACTTTTTGCGTGATGAAACGTGAATTCTATCATTGTCGAACCAATTTTTGTGTGTAAACATGTGGTTTGCTGCCACAGAGCTAAAAGCTTAAATTAGCTGGCTATTCATAGTTGATTCACTTGGTATGTGCTAAAAGGTTAATGTTTTTCTATATTCAATTCCACCTTTGTTTAAAAAATGACTTATTCTTTGTTTTGCAGTACCATAAGTTCAATCAAACACATGTGGATTTACTGTTTTTGGATGGATCATGGACCAAATACTAACCATTAGACCTTCCAAATGTCTTGGGTTCTGGATACCTTTTGTTTTTAATGTTTCATGTGACAATATTCTAATTCTAAATAATCTTACTTAAACAGGTTTTGAAGCTACATTTTGTTCTGCTGCGCACTCCATTGCTATTGATAAAAGAGAGAACTTCGTCAACTATAACAACGTTCCTTGCATTTCTGTAGTCTCAATCTTGATTCATTTGAGCTTTGGTAATTCTGATTTTTCTGGTAATCTCATCGTTTTTTCATCATTCGTTTTTGAGGCTTTATGTTAATGTGCTACAGATTAACACCTACAAACCAGACTTCCTGTCACACACTTCTTTTAGAGATATTCTACACATAAGTTCGGTTAGTGTGTGCTGATTTCAGGATTGATGCTAAAGGGTTTTTTGAAGAATGAGAAGAACTTGGACCACAAAGTCACATACCAGATACCTTAGAATCATTTAACAGCATAAGCTTTTTCAGTTTTTATTTCATCACCAGAGATAGTTGTTATAGAACTACAGATGAAAGGTTGTATCTTCAAGCTTCAGTTTCACATATATTATCTTTCTGACTGTTATATAGCATTGAGATTTATGATTTATTTGTTGTATACTATGCAAGTTCGAGAACAGCCTCAAACATTATTTGCATAGATCATCCCTATTTGATTGTGCAAAAGTTCTGATCATCTGATCAAGTTGTATCCTATACTATGGTACTGGTTTTTAGCATATTGTGAAGCAGTGTAGTGATTGTTTCGGTAGATGGTGTTATTATGCTGTGCGTAAAGCTGACAGTTCACCTTTTGTTGAATCATTTTTCGGTCTGTGTTTGTAGACCAGTAAAGAAAACTGTAAGTCTGGTGATCACATTGCATTGGCTTGTGTTGGACTTAAAGGTGATGCATGCAATGCATGCGTTGTCAACTGCTCACATACATGGCAAAACTGTGACTTCAATGTAAGAGTTACTATTAGAAACATATTTCGAAGTGTGAATGCTGTAAGTTTGCGACTTTGAATTGCTGAAATTTTAGAAACTTTAACAGGCAAGATTTTACCAGAACTATTTCATAATTATACGCGTTTTGAGCTTGAAAAAACGATGGTTACACGAACATGGGCCTGCTAAGCAAGTGGATTCCTGTCTCTGTGAGAAGCAGGTCAGTGGCAAGCGGATTCGGGTTGGGGTATTACAACATTAGTTAGACTTATGCAATTATTATTTGGAATAAATGAATTTTTTAATACTAAAATATAACAATAAGCTATACATACAGTTAAGCAAACCTTACATTATTTTCAAAAATTTGCTAAACAAACTATAGTTAATACATGATGAATGCCATAAACTCTTCTTTTCATACTAATCACTTGACGCCCTTAATGCACTAGCTCTTTGCCTTTGCTACTAGAGATCATATACTCTCATGAAGCATATACTAAAACATTTTTATGATGAGCCTATAGTTTAATCTGTTTGACCTGTTCTTTTTTAAACTATATCTTTCTTGATCGTTTGGTAATTGAGATAAAGACAACCCAATTCAACCTACTCACAAGTAATGAGTTGAAACTTATTTTGTATATGGTTATATAAAATTCAATAATTTATAAAATATTAGCAATTTGATATTTTAGAACTAAGATAACTAATATCCACAAGTACACCTTTTAAGATAAAAGACAACGCATGCCCATTTTGTAGTTTCTTTTAATGTAGTCGATCATTTTTTTACTCGTAACTTAAACAAGTTGTACGTTGATTTTCAATAAATACTGTTGTTTAGAATGCAAAGATATAATAGTTATGTCATTATGTCATTTAAATGCTCGGCCATCGTACGGATATAAAACTAAATGTTTGAATCGACAAAACACTAACCATTGGAGCTTAATAGTGATTTAAACCATCTCTGTATCAAATATGCATTGTTTGCTATGATGCATTATTTTCATGTGAATTGTCACTACATGTATTATTGTCGATTTACTAATCATTTTCACAAGCGTCGACCAAGCACACACATGATTTGTTTTTTCTTGCTTCATTGCCTTATACATGGGATGGATGTATGAGTCATGTGGATTGTGATTCGATCGCACACTAATGTTGGTGCTATCATAGACCATGATTCTGATGTTGGTGCTATCATAGACCATGATTCTGATGTGCACAAGCTTTTCAAGATAAATCTTTAAATTTTAATTTTACTATTTAATAAAAAAGTATAAAAAAAGCATATCCTTCAATCTATCGTACGGTTGGTAGCATTAGGCTCTCGCGGATTAACCAAGGAGTAGTAAGCTCCGGTTGGTCCTTTCGCTAGTAATGAAGCATGGTTCCCTTTTTCTACCATCTTCCCCTTTTCCAAAACCAGAATTGTGTCACAACTTTGAACAGTACTCAACCGATGCGCCACAACTACACTAGTCCGCCCCGCCATCATTCGATCAATTGCATCTTGCACTACCTTTTCTGATTGACTGTCTAGCGCGCTAGTGGCTTCATCTAGTAACAAAATCCTAGGGTTTTTCAATATGGCACGAGCTATAGCAATTCGTTGTTTTTGTCCTCCAGATAGTTGCACCCCTTGATTACCACACCAGGTATCATACCCATCTTTCAAAGTAGATATAAAGTCATGAGCATTCGCTGCTTTTGCAGCCTCGATAATCTCTAGTTCACTAACGTCCTTCGATGTTCCATATGTGATGTTTTCACGTATAGTACTGGCGAATAACGTTGGCTCTTGGCTCACGAGTGCAATAAATTTCCTTAGAGTCCTTAAATGGTACAACCTTAGGTCTTGTTCATCGATTTTGACAACGCCTTTTATCGGGTCATAAAAACGCTCGATTAGTCCGATTACGGTTGATTTGCCGGACCCACTTTGTCCAACCAAAGCAGTTGATTTTCCAGCTTCAATGTTGATAGAGAACCCATTAAAGATCATGATATCGGGTCTAGCAGGGTAGGCGAAGTGAACATCACATATCTCTACATGGCCCGTTATGATTTCAGGTTTCATGCCATTAAGATCCTCGGGATGTATCAAGGTGTTACGGTCTAATACCTTGAACACTGACTCCACTCCATCAAACCCTTTGGCTAGATCATTTGTCATGGTTCCGGCTTCCGCTATAACTCTACCTGTGTTTACTAAGATCATAAACGTCTGCAAAAATGCTTTTGCCGTAAGATCATCATTGCCAATCAATTTTCCACCATACCAAAAGCCTAAAGCCCAAATACATCCCATAAGGCTTTGAGAAAACCCGAGCCCGAATCCAGCGTACCAAGCTTGTCGGATGCTTTCACGCATTGGCGCCTTTTGGGTTGCTAAAAGCATTTTTAGGATTCGTGTTTGAGATGAAAAGGCCGTGATTGTACGTAAGTTTGAGACAGCTTCGACTGCAAGCTTACTGCTTTCCTCTTGTGATTTCATGGCTTTTTGTGACATGCTTTTTAATAAAACTCGTTTATAATAGAAGCTCATGATTATCATTGGCTGAACCACTATCAAAACCAATGCCAATTTCCACGCAATCACCAACCCCATCGTGCATGCAACCATTACCGCAGATGATGCTTGAATTAGAAGTGAACATCGATCACCGACCAAAGAACGCACCTACAAATTAAATCATAGTTGTCATATAAATGGAAAAGAACCATAAGTGAAAGATTGACAAATCAAGGTATAATAAGGCAAACTAAAGGTGAAACCATACCATATTGGCATCAGTAGCAAGTCTTGAACAAATGGCTCCACTTGAATTTTCGTCTTGATCGAACCACCCAACTTCGAAAGTGAGTATCTTTGACAAAATCTTTTCTCGTACCCTTTTGTTAAGTATTCTCCCATGGCTGCAAAATTGTAATGTTGAATGACATTGATTACCATCGAGAAAACCGCCAAGCCTACGAAGGATAAGGTATAAATCATTGTTTTATGCTTGATCTCATCGTGATCTACCAAGAAATACACTGATATCAGTGACCCGATTGAGAAGGAAAATACTGGTTGGACTGCACCACATAGAATCGCAGCCATACTCCCGAATAGTGCTTGCTTCCATTCAGAGGTATTCATTGCTAAAAGCCTTTTAAATGGCAATGCTAGAAGTTCTTGGTTAGTTTGTGAAGTAAAGTTGTCACGTCCACTATGATTGACTGGGGTTGTAGAGCTCGACCGACTGACCTTTGGCTCGTGATAACTGCCTATGTAGTGGGCATCAAATGTTGAAGAGGTGGATGAAAGTATAGGTGCGTTAGGATCAATGGGTTCATCATTTTGTGTGGTTTGTTGAAGACGAACAAGTGATGTGTATAAACCATTTTCAAGTTGAACGAGGTCATCATGGGAGCCAGACTCGACAACATGACCGTTTTGGACAACAGAAATCACGTTTGCATTCCTAATTGTGGAAAGACGATGAGCTATGACAATGGTGGTTCGACAATGGTCGCATGGTCAAGTGCTTCCTGAACGAACCGCTCGGATTCCGAGTCAAGTGCACTCGTTGCCTCGTCTAATAAAAGAATGCGAGGCGACTTGATTATTGCACGGGCTATGGCAATCCTTTGCTTTTGTCCGCCTGACATTTGAACTCCTCTTTCTCCAACCTGTAATTTACAACAAATACAAATAAAAATAAAATAAAAAAATTATAGTAAAACTAGTTTCATTTAGTTCATCCTGTTTGGTTGATGTCAATATTTCAACCAACTGATTTAGTATTTAAATAGTCAAACAAAGTTCTTTAGCCAAGATCATACGTGGCCTACCAATCTAACGAATTATGAATACCTTTAAGGTAAGTGTTCCATTATCCCTTATGCATAGTATATGTTTTCATAACCGGATCATCGTGTTACAAAACAGATAACAAGATTAATAAATAACTTAAAAGTTATAGACACAAAAACAGAATTTGAAAGTGAAAATTAAGAAAATAATAATAATAACAAATTCTAAAATCCAGCCACTGGTCTGGTTCTTTATTTTAGTTGTCTGACTCATAACTGATTAGTTTAAATGAAAGACATTTGCATTTGCATGACGAAAGTAAAAATTATAAAAAGAAAAAATAATGTTTTAAATACATGTAGCAGGTTCTGTTAACGATTGTGATATATAAAACTATAAAAATAAAATAAAAATATTTGAAACTAATTAATCATGAGTTTGTATTGACGTTTGCCGGACCCCCACGTTTACTTTTTTTAATATATAACCGATTCTTTGATCCAAAGTATCCGGAGGTTGTTTATAAACGACTAAAATATTACTGCAAATCTTTTATATTAATCTATTAACATTAACATTAACATAATTTTTTAATTTGATGATTATCGAGCAAGAACCTGAGTGTCATAGGCCAGTGGCAACTGAGAGATGAAGTTATGTGCATTTGCAGCTTTTGCAGCTTCAATAACTTCTTCCATGGTGGCATCTTCTTTACCAAACAATATGTTCTCTTTAATGGTGGTTGCAAACAATGCGGGCTCTTGACTCACCAAACCCATTTGTGATCTCCACCATTTTAGCTGAAGCTTATCAATTCTCCCTCCATCTACACAAATCTCTCCTTTTTGAGGGTCATAAAACCTCAGCAACAATGAGATCACCGTCGATTTACCAGACCCACTTCCACCCACCAACGCCACCGTCGTTGCTGCCGGAACTTTGAGGCTAAAAGCTTCGAATATCACCGATTCAGGCCTCGATGGGTATGCAAATTTCACGTTTTTGAACTCGATTTCTCCATGGAGCTCTTGTATGATCTCACCTTCCATGTTGTCTGAATCGATCGTTGGGACCCTTTTGATCACTTCTCGTATGCGTTTGCTAGCTGCCATTGCGTCGGAGAAGTACTTCAAGTTCGACATTGCAGAACCAAATGACCTGTGATTCCGATGTTAATGCTATGGTGTTGAACAGTGGTGCATATGAAGAATGCACACTAGGTGTTTGATGAAATGCCTGAACGAAAAAAAAAAAAAACTTACAGTCCACCCACTGCAACTCCTGCTCCAACTGACCACACGGTCCCGCCTCGAGCTCCATGGGAGATCACCAATCTACTACCGTACCAACACAAGAATGCCCATACCGCGTAAACGATGCCGTTGCTGCCAATCGCCAGTCCTTTAGCCAATCCCTGCTTTAGACCCAACTTCACTGAGCCTTGCAGTGCATCAGAGTAGTCTTTAATTGTCTTGTTTTCGCCCACGAAAGAATAAACTGTTCTAACCGAAGAAACCGCCTGTTGTGCGACTGTATCGGCCTTAATATACTCCTCCCTGATCTTTCTTGAGAGCCTCATAAGAACCCTTCCATAAAGCATACCAGGTATAACCAAAATCAAGACGAATGGCAGCCCGACAATTGTTAGCCTCCACAGCAAGATAAATGAGACTATAAACGCCCCGGCGAAAGTTGTCATATTCATCACAAACATTGGCACCTGCACTTTGTTTCAATATAAAATCGAGTACGCAATGGCGCATGCGCGCTATCCTCCATAAGAACTTGTGGACAATTGGACATACCTTTTCGCTGATGAATTCTTGAATGATCAGGCTATCAGTGGAAACACTGGTGATGATATCAGCTGTGCTTGTGACATTTAAGTCAAAATAAGCCACTTCTTGCCTTAAAACTGCTTTCAAATAAGTCAACCTTAATCTTGATGCTTGTCTTTCTCCTGTTCTTGACCAGCAATATCCCTCTGCAACAAAACTCAATATGGATTCAGAATCTCTGATCCACTTTAATCATAAACGATAATCGAGCAAAACCTACCAAGAAAACACACAACGAACTTCCCAACAGACAAGTAACAAAGGTTAACAGCATTCTGCAAGCAAGAATTGATAAACGCAATTAGCTAGATTACTTTCTTCACTGTAATCAGTCACTAGGTTGACTTATATATGTTTAATGTTAACCTGGTTGATTTTGTCAATGTAGACATCTGTGGATACAGAAGAAGTGCTTCCAATGCTGTTCATGATGGTGCTGGTGAAGAAAAACATGACAGGCAACCCCATTCCATCGCCTATGGCCGCTATAATTCCAACAGCCATCAGAACCTTGTCGACACCATCTGCGTGCATGAAGAGTGACCGCAGTGACCCATTGCTGATCTTCTTATTCGTCTCTTTCGTATGCTTACACATGCTTACAAACGGGGTGGTGACAGATTGGAGTTTATGGTAAGTAAAGTAGGAGGTACTATGTGCCTTTAAACATCAGTGATCAGTCAGATCTATAATCTGCTATAAATCATATGGTGTGCAATTTGATGAATTAAAAATATGTTATAGTTTTTTGCTTCTTATATTGTTATAATAATGCTAATAATCTTATAACTCCAACTTATTCGTCATTACTGACATCAAGGTCAGGCTGATTGTATAATTATCATTATTATTTATTTCTCTCTTATAAACTAATAACCTTAGCATGCAGGTGTAAACGCGTGATTTTGAGTTAAATGGCACATTTATGAAATCATAACATAAACAATAGAAGATTCGTGTTACATATGGTCTTTTTTTATTTGCATATGATCTGTCTCTCTGACTTTTTGGAAACTCATAATTTCAGGTTAGTTGTAAGTAAGCTATTATGTTAGAGTGTAATTACTAATTAGTCATTTTGTCCTGGTTTAAAGCTTCATAATGAAAGACATTGACAATCACTCTAGTAGTCTATATGGGCTGTGTCCTTGGGCTGTTGGGTCGGGCTCGTAATTGAGTTACCGTTCCGGCACACATATTAGGGTCGTTGGGTTTATACCAATCCCTCCTATTTGGGCTTTGTCCTCTCTTGATTCTAGTAGAGGTGCACATGTTGGTTTTTCCCTCGGTTGTGGTTTTAACCGAACCTGTATGTCAACTTCTTTTAAATCCGGTTCGGGCTATTACTGGTTTGGTATAGTGGAAAAACCTAACCTATGGAACCGGTTTTGGTTATAAAAAACTGGAAATAAACGGCTTTTTTAAAACTAAGTTTTATTAAAAACAGATTGAATTTAACTAAACACTAAATATATAAAATAAACTTAATAAATTTGTCTTTTATATATTTTTTAAAATTCAAAAATATAAGACATTACTTTGTTATAAAAAACATTAAATTTTAACCGGTTCCTAACTGTTCGCACATAAACACTCCAAATTGGAGGTTTCTACAGTACCGGCTAATAACCAGTGCGGTTTTGTGTCGGGTTGATTAACCAACTTTTTTTATCTCTAGATTCTAGTTCTGCATGAACATACATATACACATATTAAACCTATGTCGTTCATGTTTAACTGCCGGAGGGTTGTCTTTGAGGCTACTATATAGGAACCTTCTAATGGGTTTTTGTGATGTTTGCAGCCTAATCCAAGCTTGGGACGACAAAGTAGGGCTCAACTCAATCATCAGGAGCATCCAGAAGTATTTGGAGACATTTGACAAGAAGTTCATGTCTCTTTATTTAAGTGTCCCTTTAGTTCTATCGTAGGAGTCCCAACAACGGTATTTGTTTTTGTTTTCACGTTTAGGTCCGTGAATCGTCGGTATCTCGCCTAAAAAGGTACACATGCATAGTATATCCATCTTTAGCATACTGTCACAAGGTTTTATCTTTTTGTTACATCGATAGAGTTATTGCTATATATATATATATGATAGAGTTATTGCTTATATATAATATATATATATATAGGGGAAGGTTCCATTGAAAACCATGTTATGAATGAAAACCATAAAAACCAAGGGTTACATATATGTAAGTACATGTTACAAAGTATACAACTAATAGTTACGTATATGTAGGGGTTATGTATATGTACGTACGTGTTAACAAATGTACAACTAATAAATTATGTACATAACTCATTCAAGTTGCGTATACGTAAGTCGTTTCGTCATCATTGTCATTTCTTGGAGTTTAAACTAAATAATATATAATGAATTTAAAAATAAAGTTGAATGTTACTTAATATACTTTAAACAATAAAAAGGTCGAATCAATTATAAATTATGTTATTGGGAAGTGGTGGTTTTCACGGTTTTCATTTATAAACATGATTTTCATTTATAAACATGGTTTTCATTTGATCTCTCTCCTATATATATATATATATTATATAATATATATATAAATGAAGAGTCTATTGATAGATTACATAATAATTAATTATTAAAGCAATCACATATGCAAACAATCTGCATGTAAATGTGTATAGAATTTAGACATTATGTATACCAACGGATGATGCCTACTTATGTCCTTTATCGCAACACAACTTAATTTTTAACTGCAGTTATGACAGGTATTTGCTATTTAAAGTGTATAACCACCTGCAGTACATATGTGCCACGTGTGGAGAATATTACCAGGTACAAATAAAGATACAACTACGAAATCTGGTAACTCTAGAGCTAGCGGTTTCATTCTGTTTACTTATAAATGGATTGCTTTGAGTTGTGTTTTTCTTTAACATTCCAGATCGGTCAAAAGAAAAGCAAACGGTTGAAGGCCGCCTAAAGTCTACTTAGTTTGCATATGACCTCGAAAATGTTACCAGGTACATATAAAGATACAAAAACACATGTGGTGTCCAAGTTCACGTGTGACAAGATTTTTGTGCTCGTGTAAAATTTTAAGGTATGTGTCTGGTTTAACCCTCTGACCTAAGAACATAACGTGTTAAGAACTCTTGTTTAATATATCATTTTGCAAGCTATCACACTAATAATTGAAAATTACTTTGAATCTACATTATTAGATTAGAATCAAAGTATTTACTGGTTACAAATATATCAACTATATATTGCAGGATCATTTCTATGTTAAGAAATGATGTCTTAACAATCATTTCTTAGTATATACCATCCTCTAGTTTCACAAAAACCAAAATGACTCATCAAACTTTAGTCAATCGTATGGTTAGTACTAGTAGGCTTTTGAAGGCTAACCAAGGAGTAGTAAGCTCCAGCCGGCCCTTTGGCCATTAACGAACCATGGTTCCCTTTCTCGACCACCTTCCCCTTCTCCAAAACCGCAATTGTGTCACAACTTTGTATGGTACTCAATCGGTGCGCCACCACCACACTAGTCCGCCCAACCATCATTCGCTCGAGAGCTTCTTGTACGACTTTCTCAGATTGACTATCTAGTGCGCTTGTTGCTTCATCTAGCAGCAAAACCACCGGGTTCTTTAGTATGGCGCGTGCTATGGCAACTCGTTGTTTTTGTCCTCCAGAGAGTTGCACCCCGCGATCACCACACCACGTGTCATACCCATCTTTCAAAACTGTTATAAAATCATGAGCATTGGCTGCCTTTGCAGCCTCAATCATCTCTGATTCACTAACTTCCTCGGAAGCCCCGTATGTGATGTTTTCACGTATTGTACCGGCGAATAATGCCGGTTCTTGGCTCACGAGTGCAATATATTTCCTTAGAGTTCTTAGATGGTATGACTTTATATCTCTTCCATCAATTTTGACAACGCCTTTCAATGGATCGTAGAAACGTTCGATTAACCCAATTATGGTCGATTTTCCGGATCCACTATGTCCGACCAATGCTGTAGATTTCCCAGCTTCAATATTGATGGAGAACCCTTTAAAGATCATGACATCAGGCCTAGCAGGGTATGCAAAGTCCACATCGCGTATCTCTACATGGCCTGTTATAATATCGGGCTTCTTACCATCAGGGTCCTCGGGTTCTATCAAAGTATAACGGTCTAACACTGCGAATACAGACTGCACTGCGTCAGACCCTTTGGCTAAATCATTTGTCATGGTCCCAGCATCCGCAATGACCCTCCCGGTGCTTACTAAGATCATAAACGTCTGAAAAAGAGCTTTTGATCCAAGATGGCCATCACTAATCAATTTCCCACCATACCAAAAGTCTAGAGCCCAAGTGCAAGCCATAAGACTTTGAGAAAACCCGAGCCCAAATCCAGCATACCAAGCTTGTTTGATACTTTCACGCATTGGTGCTTTTTGGGTCTCTTGGAGCATTTTGAGGATACGTGTTTGAGATGAAAAGGCCGTGACTGTACGTAGATTCGAGACTGCTTCAGCTGCGAGTTTGCTGCTTTCTTCTTGAGCTTTCATGGCTTTTTGTGACATGTTCTTCAACAAAACTCGTTTGCAATAGAAGCAGACGATTATAACCGGCTGAACGGCGATCATGACCAATGCTAGTCTCCATGCAATTACCAATCCCATGGTGCACGCAATTATCACCGCAGAGAATGTTTGTATTAGAAGCGCAGATCGATCACCCACCAATGAGCGCACCTGCAAGACACATTACTTGTGATAAAAACCAACAATTCCTACAGAAACCACAATACTTGTAGAAAACAAATATAACCTAATATCCATACCACATTGGCGTCTTTAGCGAGCCTGGAACAAATAGCTCCACTCGAATTTTCATCCTTATCAAACCATCCGATTTCAAAGGTGAGTATCTTTGACAACATTCTTTCTCGGACCCTTTTTGTTAAGTATTCACCCATGGCTGCAAAGTTGTAATGTTGAATGATGTTGATCACCATCGAGAAAACCGCCAAACCAACGAAACACAGAGCATAAATCATTGTTCTGCGTTTGATCTCGTCATGGTCTGGCAAGAAATACACTGATATCATTGACCCCAAAGCAAACGCGTAAAGTGGCTGAACTGCACCGAATAAAATCGCACCCAGGCTCCCTAACAATGCTTGCTTCCATTCAGGAAGATTCAATGCTAAAAGCCTCTTAAAGGAAGGAACTGGAAATTCTTGGTCAATCGTTGAGTTAGTGTTCTCGCCTCCACCACGATTTACCGAGCTCGAGGAGCTTGACCGGCTGACCATTGACTGCCGACGGCTACTTGTGCTCTGGACATCAAATGTTGAGGTGACTAATGATGGGCCTGACAAGTAGTTAGGATTTTGTGGTTCATCGTTCCCTTTGGTTTCTTGGAGGCGAACTAGTGATGTATAGAAGCCGTTTTCATGTTGAATGAGGTCATCATGAGATCCAGACTCGACCACTTGACCACCTTGAACGACCACTATCACGTCTGCATTTCGAATGGTTGAGAGACGATGAGCTATCACGATGGTGGTTCGACCGACAGCCGCTTGATCAAGTGCCTCTTGAACCACTCGTTCTGATTCTGTGTCGAGTGCACTTGTGGCCTCGTCCAAAAGAAGGATGCGAGGTTTCTTGATTATTGCACGAGCAATTGCAATTCTTTGTTTTTGCCCGCCAGACATTTGAATTCCTCTTTCTCCAACCTGTTAATTGCAACAAATATCATCACGAAATAATTAAAACTTTCTAAGAGGTGCATACATTGTGCATCAATGCTTGTAATATGCTGATCATGTGGCTATGAGGGTAGTGGTGTTTATGTAGCGGAGGTTGAACTTTAATTTTGGAGTGTTGACACATAAATAGTGTTTATGTTTGTTTCTATTCATATTTTAAGTTCTGAGTTTTAAAAGTTATAATGTTTAAATACTTAGGTTTTGTATTTGTAACATGTTTGAGTTTTTACGATGATTTATAATAGAGAACCAGTTAAATCTATACAGAGTTACTGAAACATCCTTTCGATTATTTTATTATGAAATACATTTATATAATTCGCTAGTTTTATCATGAAATTCATTCCTTCTCGTTGACGACCCCACCCCTCGAACACTGACATCCTCTTTCCCACGCACAAATATACATTTAGTTTTAACTATGATATACTATTTCCATAACCTCTTTTTTAATGTGTCATTACTATAACTATTTTCATGCCTTTCATATAAGTCTTATACGGTATCTACTAAAATTGATTATGTATAAATACACCCATTTTTATATATTTCAATAGTGTTGTTCCTATATTTTTCATTATTCTAGAAACCGTATTAGAGTTGACAATTAAATCATGTGGAAAGCAAGATACGCTTCAATGCATCATATTTCTTAAACAAAGTGAAATGTATACAATATTCATTAATCATTATATTATTTCGAAATTGAGATTCTGTCCCACACCCCACCATTTTTTATTTTATTTAATTAACTTGACTTTAAAGCAGGGAACTTTCACACCAACATATACAATCATGAATGACTAAAATAGATTTTAATTTTGTACTTTGTGTACTCATCTTCATTGGGACTCTTTTCCTAAAGCAAAGTTTATCGTTTGTTTTTCCACCAGGGTGAAGCCACCTAGAAACTTACATCATTCATCTTTCAATTGTTTGTGTTTCTTTAACCAAATTCACTTCATTTCTATTTTAAAAAGGAACCAACAAACATGTTCACAAGGTCTTGTTACCTTTTATTGACATTTTGTACCCTAATACTTAGTTACATCTTTACTTTTATTTGGTGTATCTTTTCACTTGATAAATCATCATCAGTATTTCTGATTTCATATTTTAGGAGTTCTACTGAAAACTCAAAGGTTTCATACCTGGGTGTCGTAGGCCTGTGGCAACTGAGAGATGAAGTTATGAGCATTTGACGCTTTCGCGGCTTCAATGACTTCTTCCATAGTGGCATCTTCCTTGCCGAAAAGTATGTTCTCTTTTATAGTGGTGGCGAATAGGGCGGGCTCTTGACTCACCAAACCCATTTGCGACCTTAGCCATTTTAGTTGAAGCTTATCGATCCTCACACCATCTACGCAAATCTCTCCTTCTTGCGGATCATAAAACCTCTGCAACAACGCGATCACCGTTGATTTACCAGACCCGCTTCCACCAACCAATGCCACCGTCTTCCCCTCTGGAACCTTTAAGTTAAAGTCTTTGAATATTAGGGATTCTGGCCTTGACGGGTATGCAAACTTAACGTTCTTGAATTCCACTCTCCCGGACACCTCTTGTAATAACTCTCCTTCCATGTTGTCTGAATCGATCTCGGGCACTCTTACGATGATTTCCCTTATACGTTCGCTCGCTGCCATCGCATCCGAAAAGTACTTCACGTTTGACAAACCCGAACCCAAGACCTGTCATTACCAGAGTGATTAAGATTCTTCAACCCAATCATTAACAAACAAAATGTGCAATATGAAATAATGTAAACTAAAGTCAAATACACCATTATCAGAGTATTCTTTTCACATGATAATAAAGTAACTGCAAATTGCAAGATTTCAAAATCTAACACCCCAAATATATTATCCAAACACACACGCAAGATGTTTGATGAAATGTCTAAATAAAACTAAAACAACTTACAGTCCGCCGATGGCGATGGCGGCTCCGACCGCAAACACCGTTCCGCCGCTAGCTCCATGGTACATCACCAACCGACTACCGTACCACGACAAGAAAGACCAGACCGCAACACGACACCGTTGCTACCGATCGCCACCCCTTTAGCCAACCCCTGCTTCAACCCCAACTTTACAGTGCCTTCTAAAGCCGCAGAGTACTCCGATATCGTCTTATTTTCACCAACAAACGAATAAACCGTACGAACCGATGAGACAGCCTGTTCCGCCACAGTACCAGCCTTATTATACTCCTCCCTAATCTTTCTTGACAAGTTCATCAGCACCCGCCCGTAGATCAACCCGGGTATAACCAAAATAATAATAAACGGAAGCCCAACGATCGCTAGTCTCCACAGCAATATAACGCGACAACATACGCCCCACCAAAAATCGACATGTTCATCAAAAACATTGGCACCTGCTCTTTTGTTTTCACATAAAAACGACGGTTACAATCACAACTAACTGTTCGAAATCAACGGATAAAGATTTCGTAACGAACTTACCTCTCACTGATGACTTCTTGAATCACGAGACTATCACTCGAAACACTGGTGATGATCTCTGCAGTGCTTGTAACATTTAGATCAAAATATGCAACTTCTTGCCTTAATACTGCTTTCAAGTAAGTTGACCTTAATCTTGATGCTTGTCTCTCTGCTGTTCTTGCCCAACAGTAACCCTCTGCATAATACATAGTTAAGTTACTAATTTTGTAAATTACAGCTCAATCGCGTGTAATTTATAAGAAAAGATTCAATTTTTTTCAGAACATGTATAATACAGACTTCTGTTATAACCACACCACCCTGTTTAATCTCACATCCAACAGTTTAAAAGTGGTGTGTGATTAGATATGAGGGTGGTGTGGGTATAGCAGCCCATAACATAATATGTTTAGATTTCGCAAATGAAAATGTTTCTTGAACTCATATAAGATAGGGTTCTGCTATAGCTACACCACTCGCATCTAATCTCACATCTAAACAGTCGTTTAAAGACGGTGTGAGATTAGATTTGGGGTGGTGTGAATACAATGGCCCAAAACATAATATGTTGAGATTTTGACAAAAAAGATGAAAATTAATGGAAAAAAAAAGAAACCTACCAAGAAAACATGCTACCCAAATCCCAATAGCCATGTAGCAAAGGTTTACAGCATTCTGTAGACACAAATACAACTGATTTAACCTTTGACTTATATATGTTTGTATATGTATCTCTGTACATGATGCTGACCTCATTGATTTTGTCAGTGAAAACATCCATGGAGAAAGAAGAAGAGTCTCCAATATTATTCATGATGGTGCTAGTAATAAGCAACATCGTCGGCATCGCGATCCCATCGCCGACGGCTCCTAGGAACCCGAGGGTCATTAGAAACATGTCGGCCCTGTCGGCGTGCATGAAGATCGATCGGAATGACCCATTGTGACCTTTCTGTTTGTCTGTATTCTCTGTTTGATCATATTAACATAAAATTGTTTCTGAGGTTGTTAGGATTCAGGGGTGAGAGTTAGAGTTCAAGGTTAGATGGTGTGTTGGTATTTATATGTGTCAATGTTGAAAAGGGATGATTGTGGTAGCATGTGAAGGGTTGTATGATAGCTAAGGTGGGGTGGTTTGAAGTATAAGATTTGACTTTTTATAATAATTTTTTATAAATATTTTGGTTTTGCTAATATAAAAAGGGGTCTAATTGTTCGTCATTAGTGACGATTCACGACCTGGTTGAGACATCTCGACCTGATAATATGATATTGCCATTCGACCTCAAGGAATTTCAAGCCGTTTCGACACGTGTGATGTCAAGAAAATAATATTAAGACAGTTATATAACTCATTATATTATTATTCTTTTGTATGGTATGGTAATCAAAATAACTTGAAATGGATAGAGAAGCGTGTTGTAAAATAGCTTTATTTGTCTTTGAATAAGTATATTTGTATTATAAAGAGAGATCTTATTATATAATGAACGATGATACAAAGCTAACTTGAAAAATGAAATTTTGATATTTATAAATATATTTGTATAGTTTATTATAACTACATGTAAAACGGTTACGGTTATGTAATTGTTAGCTCTGCCTTTCTCTTTCTTTGCATTATATAATAATTAAATATATATCTTGATTTTACCTCTACTTTGAAAAATAAATAAATAAACCCTTGTTTTAGACATCTATTTAGAGGGTCCTAAATTATCGAAGTTTTTAGGATTTTTGACTTTGTAATGATTCGCTAGTGGTCGAAGATTTAACATTTATACATGAAGAGACAATGAAAATAGTTTCATTTCATGGTAGAATGATTATTTTAGAAATTCATTGGATTTTTATTTGTATGATGTAACGAGATTAAACATGACTGAAGATGAACATATTTAGATTCTCCCGTGTTCTAATTAATCTATCACAATAATGTTGTACGTTTGTACATCACTTGTAGTAGATGCATCATGTTCTCTTATTTAAATATTACTTCTTTTTAGCAAAAGTTATATGCTCAATCTGGTTTAGATTAGATTAAATGTTTCTTCTTTTAGGTACTGTGAGTATAAAATACACACCGTGTTTTTAATGTTAAATAGACATCCCATTTTAATATTAGAAGAATAAAGCCATAAGCATTATTTTTAATGAAATACACTAATTTTAGATTACGCTTTGTTCTCTTGTGTGAATTGTTATAAGCCTATCAAATGGTGATCAAAGGGATTGCGAAAGAAAAAAGATGATTATAAATAAATATATTAATAAAAAAACAAGTGCTATTTGATTAAAAAACATGATAGACACTACTTCTCATTAATTGATGGAATGTATAAGACGAAAAATTACAGTGAATGGAAATTGTTGTTACGTAATTGAGACGCTAACCTAATCTTCTATTTAAAGCAAAGATAAGTGCATATTACTAATCCAAAAGATGAGGAAAACATGACTCATGATTTTAAATCCACTCTATAACTCCCAAAACAAAATAAAGCGTGATAAAATAGAAGTCTTCTTCCGCAAGTTTTGAGGTCAAGTCTAACTCACATCCACAACCCAAGTCGTGTGAACCCATGACCCGAACCAAACTTACAATTAAACCAAACAACATCACATGCATCAGTTTTGTCATCTCCATTGATAATTCTGATGGTCGCTAACAACTTAGGTTAATGATATTTGGGTGTATATATAGTGGTGTTGCTTCTCATATAGTTAAGCATACAAATCTAACATTGTGATTTTGTCATTCTAAAAGAAATTTAAGGTATTGATAGTCATATAAATACATTTAATGTTATATATTAGCATGATTGATATTGTATTGCAATGCTTAGCAATGTGTGCTTTAATGTATGTCTAAAGTGATTGCTAAGTTTTAGTGTTTTGATAAGATGAATGTCTTTAATTTTATAATTATTTCATGGTGAAAAACACATTTGAAAAGGCAATTGTTGTAAGTTTAATTCTCATTCTTAAGATAAATATTTCTCATTTTGAATTATTTTTGTATTTGAAACATGTTTATCCGGTATGACTATATAAACAAACTTATTTGGTTACTTGATTGCTAAGTAGAAGCTCAAATTAAAACCAAAGCTCTAGTTCAATCTGAAATTTAATAATAAATGACTCTAACCTCAAGTTTCATATGTCGACTTGATTACCCTTAAGAGCATAAGTAAGTCCTTTATTTATATCACTATAATAATTTATTTAATATATATGTAATTTTAATTACATAATAAATGGTTAATGCAAAAAAAACTAAAGAATAAATTTAAATTTTGCTCCTTAGGGTTTAATTAAATTAAGAATTATTAAATATATCAACTTACATTAAAAAAATTCATATGTTATTTTAATTTCACTCTAAAAGTTTTATCATTTTTGGATAAAACTAAAACAATTAATAAAACATTTAAACTAAATTGAAACGACTTATGAAACTTTTAATGGTAAATTGATGTTTTTAATTTTTTAAGAAAAATAGTTATTTTTTAACAAACCTCAAATAGCAAAATCAAACTTAACTCAAAACTAAATTATAAATTTAGATAAATGCTAACGAACAAAAGACTTATATAAATATATAATTGACTAGTAATAAACAAGTCAAACTTGGATTTGTAATATCTAATTCTATTGTCTATATCGTAACAATTTTGTTGCGATTAAACTAAGCGTGAAGCGTTATATATACAGACACACACACATCACTATCATTTTAATGGTTAATCAATAGTCAAACTATTTTACTAAACTAAGTATTAAACGTAATCATGTATTTATTTTATATGAACAATATTAATATATAAGTAGTCAACAAAACTAGTGGTGGATTATTGGTTTACTCATGTGTGTGTTTTTTTCCTTTCCAAAAGACAACTTTGAATTTATATAAAAATAAACATATCAACCCAATAGTCGTTATTTGCTATTCACTTTAAATAAACCGCTATCTTTTTAAATTCTTAAAATGATATTGTACCGGAAACACTTGATAATCCTCATACAATTTTTTGTGACCAAAATGTTCTTTCTTAATCAATATGCAATAACTAATAACTTTCAAGTATAAAATACTATTAAACTATAATACTGTAGTATCTGTAGTTTCTAAAATAATTTACTGCATTTCTTGTGAAAAATGTTTTTAGTTTATTTCAATATGTTTGTAGTGTAGGTTTAAGCGACGATTGCTTACTTGCTATATTTAAGGATATATAATAAACTTAAAACAAAAAAGATAATAATAATATATATACTATTGTTAGTTTTAATAAAAAATAAATCAATATATATAATTTAAAAATGAAATAGAAAATTCACATGGACAATATGATTAAAACAACGGGAAATAAGCAAGAAATGGTTCAAAAAGAGAGACGTGCAAATTAAGAAAATTTAAAGCATAAATAAAGCTTTAGCACGATGACGCAGGTGCATACGTACTTCAAATACTAGTTTTCATCTACACATATTATATATACGTTTGTGTGTGTATATCTTCCATGTATTATATTACGCATAATGTAATATCTAAAACTAATTTACCCGGGTTATAATTTTTTCAAAAAGTCAAAATGACTGCATTTTATTTAGTAAAAATGTTAAAATTAGAGGTGTTCAACACCCGAAATTCGGTCCGGAGTAGTTTCGGACAAAACTAAGCCGAGACCGAAAATATATGATTTCTCAACCAAAACTTTATGCATCAAAGTTTCACAATGATATTATTCATCGGCCGCGGTAATGTTGGTTTAGACCGGACAAGAAATGTAGAAGTTATAAATTTATAAACAAAAACTGGGCCAAATACTATTAATTCTAGATGATTCAACCGGTCTTGGTAAGTTTTTGTTCAACGCTAGTCGAAACCCAAACTATAAGTATTCCAATTTCTACAACCTGTAGTTACTTTATATCAAAAGAATATGATTTTAGTAGTATTATTTTTTTTAATAAAATTAAATAATTATCTCTGTTAGTAATCATATTTTACCTATTTTAACTCCAATCAGAATATAAACATTTTTATACTAACAAATAATTTAAACACATAAGTTGATAGAGTGTAAACAATAATTTAACTCCATCACTTTCTACTTCTAAGTTTTAGCTTCTATTATATAAATAATAGTTTTGATTGGTTTGTTATAATATAGATTATTAAAATTTAGACTATAATGTGAATATAAATTAAACTATAAAAAAACCAAGTTAATATCAAGGCTTTAACCTACATTACTTGAGATACAAACCAATAATCTGATAAGTAAAAATCAATCTTTTTATTCTTGAAAATAAACATAAAATGAATTAAAGTAAGAAAATAAAACATTATTCCTATAAAAACGGGATACTTTTACTTTGCCACAGTTAAAAACAAGTGTACAAACTTTTAAAATGATCGACAAACTCTTATAAGATTTTATCTTATCTTATCTATTGTAGCTAATAAAAAAATATTTTTTTTGTCACTTGTCATTTTTTTTATCTATCTTTTTGTCATTTGTCATTTTAAAAAACATTCTTATATCATTATTCTGTCCAAAAGAGTATTACAGTAATTACACACTCAAATTAATTTCTCTCTCTAATTAAAAATCGATTTTATTAATTGCTATATTCTCTCTATCATCTATAATTTTTAAAATCAAGCTATCTTTTAAAAAATAAACTTTATTAGGGAAATTAAAAATCACATCTTTTTATTAAAATATAAATAATAAAATAAATTTATATAATATGAAATTAATTTTCGAAACACTAAACCTTAAATATTTTAAATCAGTCTTTTTTTAAATTACAAGAAATATAAAATTGTTTAAAAACAGCCTTACTAATAAAAAAAAGTAATTACAAACCATATTTTATAATAAATAAAATTTTTATAAAATTTATTTTTATAAAAATTATTAAAATGAATGTTTGAAAGTGAAACTAGTTATATAGAGATAAAAAATAGTATAATTGTTTTATTTTTTGAATTATTACGTATACATAATTTAAATCATCTTATATTAAAATATCGTATTATAATTATTCATGTTTATAACTAGTTATAATCTATTTATGAATGAGTTTCTATCCTATATATGTATCTATATATCTATCTGACTATCTATCTATCTATAATAATATTAAATAATAATATTATTACTCGTACTATTTTCAAATTAAAAAATGTATAATTTAATAAATTAAAAATGAATTTTTTTATTAAAACACATTTTTTTAAAACAAAAGTTCTATAAATACATAATACAACGGATTTTTTTTCAAAAAATTATTTTTCTTAAAACAAAATATTTAATAACCATAATTTTTAAAACAAAATTTTAAGAAAAATACATTATTGTTCATTTACTTAAAATCGCTATTTATACGTAATTATAATCATAATTTATTTTCAAGCATGGTTTTATAATTTATTAATTTCTATTGCTATTTATTTAATATTTTATTTATTTAACTTGTGTAATATACGAGATACTAATTTAGTCTAGTTACTCTCGTTCTTTTATGACAATTAGTAATTGAAACAATATTTATTTCACACTTTCATAACCTTTCAATTTTGCTTATTCAAAAAAAATCAATGTTTCCTAATTCACTTCTTTTTTAAAACAAAAGTTCTATAAATACATAATACAACGGATTTTTTTTCAAAAAATCATTTTTCTTAAAACAAAATATTTAATAACCATAATTTTTAAAACAAAATTTTAAGAAAAATACATATTGTTCATTTACTTAAAGTCATTATTTATACGTAATTATAATCACAATTTATTTTCAAGCATGGTTTTATAATTTATTAATTTTATTGCTATTTATTTAATATTTTATTTATTTAACCCGTGTAATACACGGGGTATTAATCTAGTCTAGTTACTCTAATAAAAGAGTAACTTAAGATGACACTTGTTGCAATTGTAGACAAACAAAATTTTATTTTCTCGCTCAAACACGGGGTATAACTAATGCTAGTATTGTCATATAGTTATACTAGGCTAAAGTCCCGTGTAATACACGGGTTCAATAAAAAATATTATTGTTGTTTAAAAAGATGCGTAAGTTATAATATTATTGATGATATTTTGTATATCGACTTTTATTTATAATTTTTAACATTAGTTATATCTAAAATTAGTAAGTTTTCTCTATTATATTAATACATTTAAATAATGTATATTATGAAATGAAATAAATTTACAAATAAGAACTTTAACTAATAAACAAATTAAATTAAACATGAAAAACAGTATTTCAAATTCATAACATCCAAAAATTTATTTGTATACAAAATTTGGTGTTTTGTTGGTTATTTTTCCATCATTATCTAATATTAATAATTTTAACATCTATATACTTTTAACTTGAGATAATACAACATATAACTGATCATTATCCATGTTTAAAAACAAACTAACTTTGGATATCGATTATCATTGGCTCTTGTTTTATTGTCATTATATAACACACTGATAACAAAACTGTCTTCTTTGAAATTGAAAAGAAATTCTTTTGTCTAAAGATGTAAAAGTATGATTTTTAATATTACTTTCATATATATCAAAACAATTTGTACATATTAAACAAACTCGTATCAAACATAATAATATGGCAGTACACATAAAAAAAATAAAAAAGTTTTAAAAGTAAAAACATGTAAAATCTTTTTGTAATTGACTGTTGAAGGAGATTACCTTTAAAAAAATAAAAGTAAAATAATATTAATCAAAAAGCATAATTGTAGATAATGATATGTTAAATCATAATCCCAGAGAATGCAAGTTCAAATATAACAAAAAACAAATACCTTTTGTCGAAACAAACTTGATAAAACCAAAGACAAAATGAGAACGTAAATGAAGTCTCTCGAATTTGACATCATCAGACTTTATAAAGACAAATCGCGAGGGTTGTAAACTTGAGATGGTTGAGATTTATTTTAAAATTGAGAATGATTTTATTTTCAAAAAAAGATATCAATTCCTTCAAACTGGAGATGAGTCGTTTAAAAAATTCCGTAACTTTTGTCAAGATTTGAATATAAATCGAATATTTAATGGAAAAACACAATCAAGAAACCAATTTCATAGATGAAAAAAAATCATAAATGATTTGTACAATTTTTATTGATGAATTATTCGAAAAAAGAAAAAAATATCGGGTATGATTTAATTTCTAAAAAAATATGTGCTTTAATTTTGGGTTGAATTTGTAAATTTTTCTTAAATATCTCTTGTATAAAAGTTAACTTTTAGTCAAATGAAACTAGACTAACACTAAGAACATATACATATTTATACGAGAATTTAAAAAAATAAAAGATTAAATGAATGTCATGTGACACTAAAGTTATTGTTTTATTAATAAGTATAGATTCTACATCTATTATGCCACTTAAAGACTCCAATTCAAAAGTTTCACATTTTTGTTAATTTCACAAATATACCATAACACTCATTTTGAAAAATATACCATAACACTCATTTTGAAAATGGTTAATCACAAATTCTCATTTTAAACATGTAATAAATGTGAAAGGTCACTTTTTACATACAATCAACAACCACATCATAATAACAATTGTTAAAATCATACTCTGAGTGTTACTTATCTTTTTGTGTCATAAGAAAAAGTAAAGAGACGAATTCAAAAGTATAATAAGAAGATTACAAAATCAACGACGAGCTAATGTTATGAAGTCGTTGTCTTCTTTCTTTTAGCTGCTTAATTTGCCCTTCATCTCCTTAATTATTATTATCTTTTTCTAACTTGCATGTTTTGCATGGTCTACATGTGAAAACTAAAAGATTAGTTTCAACTAACTAAAGTTGAATTAGTATAATGAGTTATTATAAATCATAGTAAAAATGTGTCATTAATCTTTGAAAATTATATTTCCTAGTGATTATGTGATCCGACAAAAAGCATGACATTATCGTAACTACTCTTTGATTCATATCATGCTCTTCATTATTTTAGTATTGATGCATCTTTTCATCGTTCCTTGTCATCTTATATCATAAATCCGGTTCCATATGCAGATTATATGTTTGTCTTAACATTTAATCTTTAACATCTTTTATCTTAGTCTTAAAAGTTGCGAAAATAGCCCACCAGTTGTCAATTTGTCATATAGAGGTTTCCGATACGCATTGACGAAGAATGGTTTACATGTAACCTCACTGCCACCGACCACTTGAACGAGTGCATAAACAATTTACCATTAACTTCACGTGAAGTAAAATCATGAGTAAGGATGTGAATTCTTGACAGTTGACACAACATAAATTCAACATCAAACTTGGGAGTTTGGTTTGAGTCTAAGTCAGTGTCAGGCTATGTTAGTTTTGGTCAAACCTACAAAATGTTTTGTAAAACGGGCGTATTCAAGTAACTCTATCGGTTTACAAGTTTGACTTGTTTAGTTATATAATAACTTTAAATATATATATATATATATATATATATAGTAGTTTTAGTAAACTCATGTATTATACGAGTTGAATATTTAAAATATTAAATAAAACAAAAGTTTATTAAATATTAAATAATATGTGATTTAAATTATGTATGAGTAAGTACTATAAGTTATAAAATAATGATAGTAACTTTAAGAGAATTATACTTTCTTTGTTTTTTCTAAAAAAATAAATCAAACATTTCGTTTCAAAACAAAACATATTTAAAAAAATGACATTTTAAAAATATTTCATATTAAAAAAATGTACGTTTCTAGAAAAATTTCTTTTTAAAAAAATTTGTTTCTCTAGAAAAACATTAATAAAAAGATCTATTTCTTAATCTTTTTTATAATAACTTATAATCAAAAAATAAAATTAAATAATATAATTATTAATTAATTAAGTTATTTAATAAGAGAAAGAAGCAATAAGATTTTGTTTAAAGTGAATATGGTGTTGTCATGTGACATATCTAGTTACCATTTTATGTCATATGATATTTTTAATTATCATTTTATCATAATAAAAAGATGTCATAACTCATAACTTACACTCAATAAGCAGTTTATGCTAGAATTTAAATGATAGTAGAGAAACTAGGGTCATATTTTATGGTTTATATATAACTATTATATGTGTGTAATTGTAATTTTTTGGTTATAAATTTATAATTTTAGAGTATTAACGTGTAAAATAAAAAATAAAAACTTTTGATTACATAGTTTATATTAGTCTCGTGTAAACTCGTGTCATATTCAAATTTATGTCTGCGACATAATTTTTAGGATCTTGTCACATTCAGATTTGTGTCAAAGTTTAGTGTTCATAACCGATACTGTTCCTCTACCTGTGAACCCATCCTATTATATGAAATCACATATTGTTGACACATCTTTCACTTATGCAAGTACCACTAGTATGTGGCTCTTGGTGTACAATATTTATCATGATACCACATACCACTCTAAGTGTGGTTTCATGTGACTACTCCTTACAAAGACATTATATAATATAACATACACACAATCCTTTATTTTTAAGTTTATTCTCTATTCAGTTAATTTTAGCTTGTAACATCTGACCTCCTATATCAACTAATTTTATCCACTTTGATCAAGAACCGACATCTCTATTGCGCACAACCTATCTATATTTTCTTTTTATTCATATGTATGTTTGTCTTTGATCAACTTAGGGTCCCTATTCGTGTTCATGTCTTAACCCCATCCTCAGTTTAGTGTATCTAGATTTAATCGTGCAATTACACAAGTCTAATGGTAATCATATCACATGCAATAAACATATAGCCCCACAAGTCTTGACCAGTATATCAACTACCACCATTTGAATACTATTGTCCACATTACATAAACACACTAGTACAAAAAGAGGCAAATGGGACGGGCCTAATTTTTTTAAGGGGCGGGCAGTTTAAAAAACCGCCCCTTATAACCTTTTGAAAATTTAAATGAGAACAAATTGGGCGAAACCGTCCCTTAAGTTACCTTTAGGGGTGGGTATTACGACCGCCCTTTATGCTACCTTTAGGGACGATTCTAAGCCGCCCCTTATATCCTATTGAAAATATAATACCACCCCTTTAGATCTCCATAACCGCCCTTTAAAACCTTAACAATTACCCGTCCCTTATGACACAAAACTGCCCCTTAAGTTATTAGACAAAACCATCCCTTATGAGAGCAAAACCGCCTCTTTTGAAAAAACTCGCCCCTTATGCAAGAAACCGCCCCTTACCAAAACCGCCCATTTTAACCGTTTAGCCCCTTATGATCCCTTACTGCCTCTGTAGATCACATATTACATGCAAAAAATTGTTTTCCCTCCCAAAAGTGGCCACCACCCCCACCCCGCCGCTTCTCCACCACCACCCCCTCCTCCCCCTAGTTCTCCTTCGACGCTGCCCCCACCCCCTCCGATTCTCCACCTCCGCCCTCACCCCGTCGTTTTTTCGCCACCACTGTTGAAAGCTTTATGTTGCATCAAGATTGTGTATTGTAGCATAAGGTAAGAAGTTTTCAAGATTATTTTTCACAATGAATTAGATCTAAGAGGACTAATGATTTTGTTATCTCTTTTGTAGTTGGTTGTTTATTTGTAACTTGGATTATTGTTTCTTTTTAGTTATTCATATGATTTCATTAGATGGTGTTTGGGTCAAGGTTTTGTGCTTTTATGTTTGTCATATTCTTTCTGTTTGGATGTAGATTATAGGGATGATTTTATAATTTTAATACATGAGTATTTGATGAGATTTAATGGTTGGTATATTATTATGCTATGAGTATTTGATGAGATTTTATAATGGTTGCAGACATGATTTGTTTTGGCTTTGAATTACCCGTGATCCGTGCTATTTCAAGTTTGAAATCGAACTGCAAAATGGGTATGACTTGTTGTTTATTAGCTTTGTTATGTTGTTAAACTAAGTATTGCTCTCCATAATGGTTGGTATATTATTATGCTACGAGTATTTGATGAGATTTTATAATGGTTGCAGGGATGATTTGTTTTGGCTTTGAATTACCTGTGACCTGTGTTATTTCAAGTTTGAAATCGGACTGCAAAATAGGTATGATTTGTTGTTTATTAGCTTTGTTTTGTTGTTAAACTAAGTATTGCTCTCCATATATGCTTCTAGTTCAAATTTTGGTTAAAAAGTTGTGGCATTATGTTGTTAAACCTCCAAATGTAGCAACTAACATGTTTTTTTGTCTAGATGTCGTATATTGAGTTGATTTTGAACGTTTGATACACAATGTATGATACTTTAATATATGAAACATTTGATACACAATGTTATAATTTTTGGTTGATTGAACGGTTTATATAGGAAAATATTTCTTGATATTAAATAATAAAAATATTTTTTTTCTCATTATTTGAACATAAGGGGGTTCAAAAACCGCCCCTTATTGATGTACATAAGGGGGGGTTTAAAAACCGCCCCTTATTGATGTACATAAGGGGTGGTTCAAAAACCGCCCCTTATTGTTGTAAATAAGGAGCGGTTCGAAAACCGCCCCTTATAAAAACCGCCCCATATGAAAATATATCATAAGGTGCGTAGCCATATGGGACGGGCTAAAACCACCCCTTACAGCCAATTTACCCGCCGCTTTTGCCTCTTTTTGTACTAGTGACATAGCAACAGGTGTACTGTTTTACAACATCTTCATACCATTTACCCCAATAACAGGTAACAGGTTGATGTCTACCTAGACGTCATCTTACTTCATTTGCATAGAAGTACCAGAGTTGTTAAGTTTTAACACACTCTTAGCTCACTTTCCAAATCATTAATTAGGATTTAGGATATGCATATAAGTCTGAGATCTAAGATATGCTTTTTTTATTTTTTAGAATATCTAATAATTCACACATCATTTAATCCAAATATTAAATTTATAGTTTTTGTCTATCATAAGGCATAACCCTTAACCACTTTATAAAGATATTTTTTTATAGATCTTAATACTATTAGACTATGGGTACTTTGATATGACATGTGTGTATGCTCTTAAAGGAAAAAAAATACATGAATGATGATTTTCAGAAAACACGATTCACATACTCCTTTTTTGAATTAGTCTTTTCCAAGCTAGAGCAATATTGATAACATAGCTGGTGTAACCAAATTAGGTTTTTAATGTTCTTCTTTCTTAGATTCAAACAATTATAGACACAAAACTGTGGATCAAATCCACAATACGACATATCATAGTGACTATTCGAGGCTATCGATGTATTTTTTATTCCAAGATTTAATACAAGCGAGTGTATGCTTTTTAGTATATCTTTTAGAGCGCTAGCATGCTATAGAACACTTTGAAGGTAAGGTATAAGGCTTTTGGACTCGACACCACTGATCGTGCATCAATCTGTTGGATTTGGCTTTTTGAGTTGGGGTTGTATGTACATGCACCATCAACAGCCTATAATAGTTTCGATACAGGATATTGTGTATCATACACAAAACAACTCATTATTGCTATCAAGACCTTACTACCTCATCCCCTCACTATCTCTTAGTATATTCTTTCTTTTGTAATAAAATACAATAAATTATCTTCTCCATTTTAGTTCTATTTATTTAATTTAGGGTGTTGTTATTTACACACCGGTCTACTAAAATCTAGTTTATAATCATTTATTATACAATCAAACTTAATTACTACCCAACATTTACTTTAATTATTAAATTCTTATTAAATGCAACCATATTTTAATTTAAGTATAACATTCTCATTAAATGCACCCATATAATTTTTAAAAAGTATTCTTAAATAATATTTAAAATACTTTTGAACTAAAATCTTATATAAATATCTCGATTATTGAGATCTTATACCAAAAATTATGGTTTCCATATAGATTATTACTTTATAAGGTATGAATATTGATATACTAATAGCAATAAAAAAATATTGATGTATGGCGACATTTAAAAATATGTAATAATTTTATTTTTTACAATGTAGATGTTTTATTTTTTATTTTTCATTTACTATTTTCTAAATATCAACTTTTTATTCATGACGCAAGTGAAGATAAATATACAGTAGAAGCATAACAAAAAAAAATTAAAACTTATAGAAAACAAAGGCTCCTTCAATTAAATTTTTTAAAAAGGTCATTAATTTAACTATAATAAGCTTGCACGGATTCCTAAATATCTATATTAATTTAACTCACATTCTTAGTTGTTGAAAATATTAAACTTGTTCAAACTTCTAAGATGTTAGAGTATAATCTGATTGGATTTACAAAACAACAATGTTAGTTAATATATTTAATGTAGTAGCTAGGGTGCATTTAACAAAAACCCTATGATCTTCCTTAATATTCAAACCAACAAAACACCGAAAACGTTGTATGGAACTCATGAATAAGGTAACCACAGACAATCATAAGTCGAGGTATAGATGGTCGTCCAATGTGTAGATTAGAAAACAGGAAGTAGTGATTTCAAACATGTATAGTGTCTTGTGAAACTATATATTTTCTTTTCCTAAGACAATAAATTACATATTTTTCTTAAGTTGAAAAATTAATTACATATTTCTACTTCCTAAAACACACATATTACATATTTATTTATTTTATTAAAATTAAATTAAATGATTATTTTATCCATATTTTTATCAAGGGAATATACACTATTCACTTTTTAGTATTCTTATTATTTAAAACTGTAATTATTATTTTTAAATTTGAAGATGTAACTCTGATTATTAATAGTTGTTATTTTGACATATAGTTTTAAACTTTTGTATGTATTGATGTAATTTGTTTTTATTATTTATACAAAAAGGCTTGAACTTGAAAAAAGATACAACTAACTCTCTTAGAAAGTTAATATATAAAATTTCTTAGTAAAAATTATGGTAAAAGTTATTTAATATGGTATTTTTTTAATGAAATTGATAAATATGTTACATATGTCTTTTAGGAAGATAAAATATGTAATTAATTTTTAAGCTTTAGGAAATATGTAATTAATGATATTGGTAATGAAAAATATGTAATTGTCTTTAAGGTAAAAGCTGATAAATTTGATTGTTTTGCGACCAAAATGGCTAGTCACAAACTTTGTGATTGTTTTGCGAAAGAAATGGTTGTGATCGCTATTTTTCTAACCAGTATGCCTTTATCACAAATCAATCACCAAATTTGCAACTTTTTCTCACCCCTAAATATTCAGTTGTGTAATATTGTATCTTAGGACTTCATTAAATTTATAAAACTAAAAGAACACGGCATATATAAGAGCACAATTAATTCAACATTTACACGTGGTCAGATTCAACATAAATTGTGTAAAATGATGATTATTAACGTGTTTAATAATCTCCGTCAATGTCAAAAGACTTGCTCTATAACTTATTAACTTGTTTAACGATATAACTAAGCTTACGTTATTCATTATTTATCTATTTATTTATATATCGGTTGTTCAAATGTTTATAGCAAGCGAGTGCGTTGCTTTTTTGACGGGTAAATAGTCTCAAACACCCATTCACAAAAATATAGATATGAATTTGAGTGGTACAATCATGGATATCATTAAAATTGTGTAATGTATATGTGGGACCGTCGCCCCATCCAAAAGTAATCCATATATAGAATGTGGGGAAACCCAAACACCATTAGCAACAAGTTTAATAATTCGTTTAATATCTCAAACATTGCTTAACACTATATTAATGAAACATAACATGAAAAGATTGTGGATTTTAGTGTAAATATAAGTATGTAATTTTATAAAAATGTTTTCGGATTGTATTTACATCTTATTTCTAAGACTAACCTAACAAACAACGTATTCAACAAAATCTTATTCCAACCATGTGTCCCCTTTACATATATCTTGGGGTTATATACTTTGTGGGAAAGAATTTTGGTTTTGTAGTTGAGTAAACCACATTTGGCTTTTTGTCAATTTGTTCGCTAGGGAAAGATGTTTTCGTCCACATCTTATGGTCTTAGCAACTTCAACGGGGTTAAAGATTATCATCTCTTTTAGCCTTTTAGATCATATAGCGTCACGTGTGTTCCCCTCATGGTTTTAATATGCATCTAATAGGACGTGTATTAAGCCCATATAAAAAAGTTTTCGTTTCCTTTCTCGACTGAAGTGGGATGTAACAAATGATATGTTTACGGGTAGCATTTTTAGTTATATACTTTTGTGGATTATTTAGTGTTGAACCTTTTCAATTGGGTATTTGTCAAAATTCAATCTTGCAATCAATTAAAGTTATAGATGGATTAAAGAAAAATAATGATGAAGTGAGATTGGTGTGCAAGTTGATAAAAGGTACCAAAGTGACAAATAAACAGGATGGCATATGTAACGGCTGCTGCTATTGCCATTGTTTAAGACTTTATTATGTTTATTCATTTTTCTTCTTTTTTAAAATTTCAGATCATTGGATATGTCACCCGATAAAGCTATACATATTAGTTATAGTGTTTTACTTACTATTATATTATCAGTAAACGCATCATTTACTATCACTATACTAGTGTCTTTTATGTTACACTCAAGATTGTCTCACAAGCAATCCATTAGTTATATAAATATAATATATTTTATTCGACATAGTAAACATATAGTTGAATAGTATATATAAAAAAGAATATTAACCTTGTAATTGCATCATAATATTTTATTTTCTTTTTATTTTCCTTAAAAGATATAATGCTCATTGTGATATGACTATGTGGCTATAACATTTATAGGGTGGTGCAATTATCTTATTTTGCACCCAGAAGTGACTCGAAAGGAGAAAAACATCCCGCCTTTCTATACATATTTAACTGGATGACTAGGAACGAATGGTAAAAGAGTGGATGCAGATGTATTTCTAATGAATTTATACCGTGCAAATATGGTTCTAAGGTTTGAATGGGTTTGATTACATGTCAACAAGATGTGTCCTGTGCTTATAACATCCTTCACAATGCGATTATGTGTCTAAATAAATAAACAAAAATACCCATGGCATCGTGGACAAGTGTTGTCACTTGATTACTTCATATATATGCTTCTTAGGCGAAAACCATTTTGTACTAGAACTCACACCTATATGATATATATGTGTGTATATAGGACCTGGTATTAATCAAAAGGGTGATTTTCATGATAAACATAATAAGCAACACTGAGATGCTATATGTACAACTAAGTAAATGCGTCTAACTAAAAATATAATAAACTAATGCAACATGTACGCAGATACATGATATTAGCTCACTGGAAAATGACTATACGCATTATCAATGCTTCAAAGTTTTTTTTATATAGCAAAATCATAATTGAATTAGAAAAAAAGATATTTGATTTAATGATATAATTTTATTAAAAATATAAAATAATAAAACTTTTTTTATGTATAAAGAAATAAATAAAACTAGTGAACAAACTCTATTCTTCTTGTGCAAACAACTAATCATACTATTATATAAAGAATTTGATGAAAACACACTTGTAAATTTACTTAAAATTTTAGACACCTAATATAATCTTTTAAACATAGGTACAATTGCCCATATTTAATAGAGTTCTCCCAATTAATACATTATTTTCATATACATTTATTTTAAATATTATCTAGTTTATAATATTTTAAATTAATTTTAGGATATATACAATTTTTATTTATATTTTATAACTTAATACTATTTGATTTAAGTATTATTTTATTAATCACTTAAGTATATAATCACCAAATATTTACATAGTTATAATAATAATAATAATATGAAAATATATCAACATCTAAGACAAGTCGGAAAAAGTATTGATAACACCGGCCGCATCGGTATATATAACAAATAGAACAAAATATGAGTAGCGAATGTGTAGTTTTTCCCAATTTTATCACAATAATTTTCGTTTTCTATAAACTAGAAAACCTTGCTTTTTAAAAAAATTACATTAAACATCTAATTTTTTAAAATTAACAACAACATTTTCCATCTCTTTTTTGTCCAAATTACTATGCTCATTTTGAATTTTTAAAATTGTATATCTAATCCTTCGAGTTATATCAAATTTATATTTAATCATCTGATTTTTTTAAACTTTATACTTAAGTCTTCAAGTTATGTCAAATTTACATTTAATCACCTGAACTTTAATTAAGTTTTATACTTAAGCATTCAAGTTATGTCACATTTTCTTTTAACTAATTTACAATAGAGCTCGTTAACTATACTAAAATCACCATTTATGCATTCACTGTTTTTTCTTCTTTGTTTAAGGGTGTTTATTTTGTTATAGTGTTTTTTTATATTCTATCTTTTATCAACGTTTTGTATGTATATTTTTTTGGCTGCTTAGTATTAACATATAAATCATCGGAACGAAATCTTTCAACATTTTTAACCCACGTATATAGCGCTGGTCACACCCACTAGTCTTATATTATACAAAAATATTGGAATACTAATATTATCATAAAAGAAAAACAAGTCCATCTTTTAAGGGAACAAGATTAATCGTGTAATCTCAACCAAATAGGTTCTTAACATGCTCGATTCTTGTTGCTGCAAATTGATTTGATTTTTGTTATATTTACGTTACTAGGTTAAAAACTTATGTAATACATTAATTGAATCAAAATACTAAACTAAATAGTTTGGACCAAAATTTAATTATAATATCTCTTGTCTTTGATTGTAATAATTTTAAAAAATTAGATTTTAATGCTTCTAACTTTAACTCATTAGTCAATAATAATCCATACTGACCGTGATAATCTCAACTTTTACTTTTATAATCAATGACAATCCTAATCTCATAATTATTATAGATTTCTACTTGATTTGTATTTTATTTTCTACTTGATTTTGCTTATATATTACTTCATCCGTTCATAATCACTATTGTGTGTGAAAGCAAGAGTAAATTTAGCGTAAACATTTGATAATCATGTTACTAAGACTTATAGGAAACAAAAGTGAAATTAGTTGGGAGTATTACCGACTAAATTAATAGTATGTATTATTACTGGCCAATGCATAATAATTGGATTATTAATAGAATTAGAATAAAATATTAATTAGTTTTTAAAAATAATTTTTCTTAAGCTGAATTTTAAAAATCTATCAAACTGAGGATGAAATGAAGTAAATAACTTAAATATTTTCTCATTACAATGATATAACAAAAAATACAATGTTATTCGATAAAATCATAACAAATATTAACTTGTCAAAAATGTAATATGATTTAAAGTTTAACTTAATTATAAAGATAGTT
Source organism: Flaveria trinervia (assembly GCA_025506515.1). Classification (NCBI taxonomy): domain Eukaryota; kingdom Viridiplantae; phylum Streptophyta; class Magnoliopsida; order Asterales; family Asteraceae; genus Flaveria; species Flaveria trinervia. The sequence continues at coordinate 8,652,490 of CM046450.1, forward strand.
GTAATTCAATGAAACTAAAAATATGAGTTTGATTAAATAAATTAAATAATACAATATTAAAACAATTAAAACAAAACAATACGACTTGCACAACTAAAAATTTAGTAACATAAAAATGTTGTTTAGTGTAATTTTTACTCTTTAAAAATAACCCCTTATAAAATTAGATATTATGTATATTGTAAACTTAACACTATTACTACATATATATATATAGGGATCCATTCAAATGAAAACTAGTTTTTTGGAAAAAAACAAAAAATACCACTTCCAACCAATCATAATTTATTTTGTAAACATATTTCTTTTTATTAATAGAATTTTTTGTAAGGGCATAAAAGTAAATTTAAACATTGCAAAATTGAATTCATCTAATTAATTGTTCCCTCTAGAAGACGAACATACCCACGATCGCCTTCATCCAAATCTGCATTTGATTTCAATTGGGAACAACGGATCATCACAATTAAAGGTAATTATACGAGAATCAGGAGGCCTTTATCAAGCGAAGGATTGTTGGAGGGCGATAATATATATTGGGAGAAGAATCATCTGCAAAATGGGTAAGAAAAATGATCAATGTAATCCTACGGAGTTGGGTTTATGATACGTATTGGCTTATTATGATTAACGAAACTTGAAATTATTTTACTTATTGCAAATTAGAAGGTTTGCGGATTCAAATTGATCGATTAATTTACATTCAAAGTTGCTGCAGGAAGAGATGGAGAACAGGGATCAAGCCGATTAGTAAATGATTCTTTTGGCTCACGAGAGCAATATTAAGTAGTTAGAACAGTCGAAATGGCTTTAAATAGTCCGATAGATAAGGATCCTGATATGAATTCTGCACAAGCAAATGATGGAATAGACAATAATGATATGATTCATAACGATCGAGGCGATATGAGGAACAACATTTCAAATAAAGAGTTGATAATATTGAATTCACCATCAAAAGATAAAGGAAATTAAATAGTAAGAAGCCCGAAGCTTGCTGCTGATTGGAACCATAATGTGGATGGGTGCAATGACGGAAGAATGCATGATTACACTTTGATACTTTAACAAATTGGGATGAATCTAGTATGATACTTCATTTGGATAAAGTTACCCTAAGTTTTAGAATAATCTATGATGAATTATGATAAAATTCTAAGAGTTCAACTCCATCAACTTATTTTATTAAGTTTCAGAAATAAAAATTTATTTTATTAAGTTTCAGAAATAAAAATATGTTTTTAATTTTTTAGATCTTAAATATGGGTTGATCAAAATTTTGATATTATATTACTGGCAACTGGGGTATTTAACATATATGCTTCTATGCATATTAAAAGACCAAAAATTGTTAAATTTAAAAGAAAATTTGTTAGACTAGGAAATATAGTAAACTGAGGTTAAAATATGCGATATTTGATCAAATGCTTTTCACACAGACTGCATTTTCAATTGGGTGAGAAATTGGTTATGTATATGTTTTACATTAGGGGATCTTTTGGCGAATACTTATCTGAGAAAAAGAATTCATAATCTGCTATCAAAGTTCAGAAAAATTTAAGGCATTGTAAAATATGCGATAGGTATGGATAGAAAAATTGCTATCAAAATCCAAAAAAATGAAGAAAAATGAGGCAAAGAACACAAAAAAGCAAGGAGTGAAGCCAAATAAAGTACGTAAATGATCTTCAAGACAACTTAGAAAGGGGGGGATATGAAAATTCAGAACATTGGAATTTATGATCGTGTAATGTAATTTCTACTTTAAGGGTATCATTTTATAGTTAGCAAGTTTTGTTGTCAATTTAATGAATAGTAATCATGCTTCCTTCGAATGTGACTGCTTACATCATGCGTAAACAAATATGTAAGGTTTGGTTTGCGTATTTGATTTTGATTTATGATTTGCACGATCAAAAAAAGTAGATGTGTTTTTTTTGCTATAATGCATCCATGCATAATTGCATTAATGCATAAAAGTAAGATGATATACTAAAAAGAAGATACTAAATTCTATGATCCTCTATAGTCGTGAATGCTTGGTATAACGATGACAAATTCTAGGGGTTGATTAGATTTATACAAATCAATGATAAACCAGCTATCGTGTGAAAAATATAATTTGTATGTGTTAAGACGCAAAAAGTGTTGTAAATTTTTTTCCCTTGGGTATTCACCAATATGAAAATCATTTCTTATAGATAAACAATAAATTAAGCAACAGGTTCAAATTTTTTTGGTATATAAATTACATAACAATCTTAATAAAATTTCATAGGTATGAAACAAAAAAGAACAAGACATCCTTGTTAAATCTTATTTTTTCTAGGGAAACATTAAAAGTGAAATCATGTGTTAAAAAATAAAGTAAGCAACATACATAATTTCTTCATAGATGCATAAACTACATATCAAGCTTTAAAGAATTTCACATATTCAAAGAATTCTTTATTATGCATTAGTACATTTATTTATTGCTACATATTTTGCTAAGTTGTGTAAATATGCAGCAATGAATAAATGTACTAAAGCATAATTGATAAAAACTAATTTGACAAAGAAAAAATAGAATTAAACAATAACTGAAACATAACCAAGCTAATAACAGACATGAAAACCAGCATTATATAAATATAAACATTAGGAAGACATGATGACAAAGAAAAAATACTTGTTTATGACTGAAGAGGATTTTGTGTGTGGAAGAAAGTATCAAAACACTAAAACCCCTTCACTTAGCCTTGTGTTGCTTTTGTTTGGACGACCTTTTAACGACAGTAGAGGTCCTTGTTTCTTTTTTTGCCTCAGATGCAATCAATTTCTTTACTCTTGCATTTTCCTTGAGTACCAGCATTTCTCTGAAAACAATCGGTAAATATTCAAATGTGAAAGACAATTAATATGGGTTAACTCATTCACTACGGAATCAATATAACAATGCACAAATTAAATCGATAAAATTATGACTCTGAGAACTATAATTTGATATCAACATTAGATAAACACATATTTAACCTATAAAATTAGACATACCGATAAATTGAAGATTTTATGAATCAAATCTTTGTCGCAAAATCAGGGCTTCAATCTTCTTCTCCAATGTGGCTGATGGGGAAGCTTTTACAGATTCTAACGGGGATGATTGAGTTCGGAAAATCCTAAAGATGAAGATTTGAAGGTGAATTTGGTGAATTGTTGAGAAATCGAACGAAAGATTGGGGATAAATGTAACTGCCATCGATCATGTGTGTGCTAATTTGGGGGTGTTTATAATTTGATTTCCAAATTTACCCTTGATATTTCAGATGCGCTTATTTTTAAAGTTATTGAAATTACAATTTTGCCCTAATTAATATGGACCATTGATCAATAAAATCTATGGTCTATATTGGTTTCTTTGGTTTTTTTCAAAAGTTTGGTTTTCATTTGAATGTCATTCTCTCTCTCTCTCTCTCTATATATATATATATATATGTATGTATGTATATATGTGTGTGTGTATGAATATGTATATATGTATGTATATATATGTGTATATGTATATATGTGTGCGTGTGTATATATATACATATATATATATCTGTGTGTGTGTATGTGTGTGTATATATAATAGGTGTTATTTTCACTAATTATATCAATACGAATTTATTCTATTAATTAATAGGTGTTACTCAAATAGCTCACTTCAACAATATAAAAAGACAATTACATGAATTATCTTAATCACAAACTTTATAATTACAAATAAGTATATATTTGTAGATTAACATAAAACGATAAATTAGGACCCATCTTGCTACGGCGGCAGAAGACGTGACGGGATAAAGTATGTACTACAATCGACCCTATTCGTTTTGCAAACTAAAGTTACGTCAAAATGTAGAGCAAATCGAATTTCTACCATTGAATAAAAACGTATTATATCTTACCTGATTTTTTTTAAATAAAATTTTGTTGAAACGTAGAACAACTCAAAACGTGAATAGAAAACACGGGCAACAATGCCATATGCAATGTCATAAAGTATAGATTGCAATCGCATCATTGTGTTTCCGAACTAAATTTATCGTCGACAAACTTGGATTTATACAGGAGTTAAACCCAAAATTATAGAAATTTAAGGAGGGTAAAACGATATTTTTCTATAGTTTTTAGAGAGTTAAGGGGCCAAAGTGTAAAAAAAGTTAAGGGGGTGGAATGGCCGGTTTTTGAACTAAATTTATTGTCGACAAACTTGAATTTATACAGGAGTTAAACCCAAAATTTTAGAAATTTAAGGAGGGTAAAACAATATTTTTCTATAGTTTTTAGAGAGTTAAGGTGTCAAAGCGTAAAAAGCAAAAATTAAGGGGGTGGAATGGCCGGTTTTCGAACTAAATTTATCGTCGACAAACTTGAATTTATACAGGAGTTAAACCCAAAATTTTAGAAATTTAAAGAAGTTAAAACAATATTTTTCTATAGCTTTTAAAAAGTTAAGAGCTCAAAGCGTAAAAAACAAAAGTTAAAGGGTGGAATGGCTGGTTACAAAAGTTATACAATCATGAATGTTTTAGTTAAAAAATATAAATATGAACATTGACTAATGAATGTATATCTGTAATTTTTGTGTTAATTAATTTTCAACTTTTAAAAATTCACTGGTCAGATTTTATTAGATTAACAATGCATACATACGCATTGTTAGGAGAAATTTATGCATATGTTTAAGCAATTCTCTAAAGTTATATAATTGAGTTTATACAGTCGGTTCAATTTAGACCTCTAGTTTAGAATTGTGTCTAGCGAACAACCCAGACCATTACTCCTGTATTAAATATATAAATCAATTATTTGTTAAAATAAAAAATATATAATTTTTTAAAATTATTAATATTAAAATTTTGGTAGTTATACTAATTTAATAATATTTAAACACTTAATATTTTTTACTAATCATTTTAGAACATAATATGCAATTACTAAATCATAAAAGAAATTAAAATAATAAATAATTAAAACCAAATTAAATATAAATTTAAAGTGTGTTTGTTGTAGAATATTATAATTAAAAATAGAAAGTCAAGTTCACTGTTTTTAAAATTTTCTCTAATTTATAAGAGAAATAGAGGGTAAACAATAAATAAATATTTTGAGATGCTAAAAAATGTCACGTGTCCCATTAGTCTTTATTTTATTATATACTTTAGACATGCATTTTATATATTTCATAATATATCTTATAAAGTTAGTATTTATCAAAATTCCAAAACTATAACAATCATCTTTATTTATTTTATAAAAAAATATATACGATTTTTCAGGTAAAAAGGGTCAAGTGAATAGACTTTTAGCATTTCAATGATTGATGTCGGGTAATACATTTGTTTTTTTATTTATTATATGTTTACAGAATGAGGTTCTGTTGATAATCCGTTAAAAATATATATTCTTGACAAATAATAAATATATTCTTGACAAATAATAAATATATTCTTAATATTCTTTTACAGAATGAGGTTCTGATGACATATATGTCGCTATTTTTGTTGTCACAACAGGTTTTCCAGGATTCTTAATTTAATTTTCTGGGTAATTTTCGATTAGAAAATTATAAACTTTTCTGATGGAAGGATTAGTTGTTGGAAATGTCACAAATGAGTCATTATAGTAGTGGCTGTGCACATCAACATCTACTGTAAAGAGATATTTATTGAAGTGGTATAATATTGTGATCATTAAACTGTATCCAAAATATTCTCACTTCTTTGCATATTTCATTATAGTCTACACATGTCACCTTATACGCCCTAGAAAAACGAAGTTGATACCCCAATAGCTTTTCAAAATTAAAGTGGATAATACACAACCTTTGTATTGCTGTAAAGCAACATATACGTGTATTACATATGCTTGTTTGGTACAACCCATTACACAACAAAAAGGATGCCTAAATGTTTGGTTTGAACAAACCGAATCGAGCTAGCATATGTAATCCAAACTAGGAGGTTATTCGTATGCTATATTCTCAATGAGGTTTACTCATCAATTACATGACACAAGAGTGGCTATAATATCATATTATAATACCTCCACAACGGTTATGATACGGTCCCAACTTGCTAACAACTTGTGTTGCCGACAGAGAGTTGGTTTTTAGAAGGTCACCTGACACTTAAAAACACTTAACTATGATTTTTTATGGTGTTTGTTTTATTTTCGGCCCCAATACATGCTAAACAATGCATGCTATTTAACTCAATATCTTTGATATCTACAATTGATTTTGGGTATTGTCCAATGTGTTATGGCCCATGTTCTACGAGGAAGGGGAGATTTCTTTTCTTGTTTAGGCAGCATATGTCGATTAACATATATAAGAAACTATAAACTTATTGCTAGGTATGTGTTGTAGATGATGCCCAGTAGATGAATAAACAGTTTAAAGCCAATAACAATTTTAAATGAATAGCTCGTTTAACGTTCACACAATATATTTTTAAACACTATAATTTAGCCTAATCAACAATTAAGTAGTTAGAGCCAATTCCTAAACCTCCTCACCATAGAGTTCTAGTCGCCGCTGAAAACTGAAATCCTTGTTGGTGGCAACAACAGCCTCACATTCGTGGAAACTTATTTCTACTTATCGCACAAGGCATCTAAACAAATGTCCCTGCAGACATCAATAAAAATATCAATTTAGTTCCTCATTCACTTACCGCATTTCGTTATTACTTGCAGACCATATGTCATCTTTATTGTATATTCGAGTCATACAAACATTCAAAGTGATCCATAATAAAGGAATATCTAAGAACCGTAAGAAAATATCATGTCTCTCTCTTGGAGTACTTTCTCATAGTTAATAGGAACCAAAGAATATTCCTTGGTCTCTCTTTTATAACAGTAGTATGTTTAACCGGTTAGTTTGATCCTTAAAAAAATCTGGGCTGGCTGGTTTGTATCTTGTTATGTATATAGATCAAGGTGTATATAGATCAAGGTGGGCTCAACCACTTGGCGGTCTTAACGTGAAGTAAAGACCCGGGTCCCTATTTAATATTCATCTAGGATTTTTGATGAGCAGGAATACAAAGAGTATTCGTTAAAGTAGGTTGGACTATAAATGTAAATAAAAGTTTTTGTGTATCGTATGAATAGGATTAGACCTTAATTTCTAAGATGAAAACAAAGAATCCGCATTGCACTATGTATAGACACTTTGTTTAGAGACCCTAAGTCTAAGCCTAAAATTCAATACATTGGATACATGCCGAACCTTAAGATCTATGTATGACAACCGGAGGACAAATACAAAACACTATATATTACACTTTCCTACACATATATGAACTAAATAGTTCAAGAAAATATCTTTAAAATATTTTAGAATACAACTTTTGTGTTCACTTAGAATTGGATATTGTATACTATTCGATTCTATCTTTAATCTAATTCATGACACCAAACTTTGAGAAGTCATGTTCTATAGAATTGAGTTGTAAGATAAACTCGTGTTTTAAGAGTTTATGTGATTTAGGCTAACATCTCAAACCTGAACCCTTTTTTCCCGTCATGAGATTACGTAGAACCATACCAACCTATAACCACTACATGTCGTCCTGTAGCCTAGTCGTGATTGCTAGGCTGAGATTATATGTAATAATTGAGTCGTCCTGGTACCCCTTGTAGGACCTCTATCCCATGCCCGCTAAAGTTTAATACATAAGCACACATGGCGATGGTTCTAAAAGCGATTAAGTATGCCGTTAAACTTTATACATAGACTGATAGATCGATATTGATATTTTTTAATTTTGTTTTCAAATGTGCAAACAACAATCAGTCTCATCTTGTGATCCACGACTATGCACATTAAAGACTGATCATTAAAAGGGAAGTTGCAGAATAAAAGTTAATTAATTACAACTAAATGAAGGAAAACTTCTGTTTCAAAATTTAATTATTAAAAAGTGAAGTGTGTAAGGACTTCAACAATAAAAACTACTAGTTAGCCAATTATAATAAACCAATATGTAATAATGTAGTTTGAAAATGGGTTAAGAACTTAATAAAGATTATAAAATGGAAGCTACTTTAGTCAAAACATTCATCTTATCTAAAAATAGTACAAATAATCTCACTTAAAAATGTTCCAACAAAGCTTTGCTTGATGTGATGATCACATTATTTCTTGCCTTCACAGTAGGAAATCCACTACAATATATAATTTTTTTTTGCTATTTTTAACCCAACTTTATTAATTATATAATTTTATTTTTGCGTGAAGCTAGTTTTATACGTACAAACATCACTAGTAATATCCCGTTCATTTTTTGTGCGAAGTATTATGTTCACATTAATTTCTATACAACTTGAAAATTGATTCTCAAAATATAAATAATTAGGAGGAGACACATACTGGACAGTTTTATTATAAAGGTAATATCATTATAATTAAAAACTCAGTCTTAAAATATAAATAACTAGTAGGACATGCATATTGGACAAATAACAAGTAAAACCGTATTATATTGAAATGATGGAGTACCATTAGACCTAATTCAATTTTGTATGAATTGAAGAAAAAAACAATAAGATATATCTCTCATAATATGAAAAATAAGAATTCATACAATTAAAGTTGTAGAGTTTTTAGACGTCCTGAACCTAGAATAATAAAGATATGTGATAGTGAAAACTTGAACATAAACATGCTCGTCATATATATATATAACCAAATGACCCAGCCGCGACCTAGTCTCATATCAATCACGATGACAATCTTGACGACACAAACTAAACCAAGATGCCATAAGGTACATATAATGTTGCATGAATTTTAATTTTGCAGCTATAAAAAATAAAAATACGTAAAGTTTTTCCATGTATCTACTTTTTGTTTATGTATCATACTTAGATTCGTCTTTATTTCATGTATCTATTTTTATTTTTCATAAAATGTACATCTTATTAACATATTTACTTGTTGTGAATTAAAAATTAATGCTAATGAATTAATATATTTTATTCTGGTAACTAGCTCAAAACATGTATCTTCAAGTAAACGCCATATTTCATGTGTGGACAATATCACACCAAGTTTGGGTTTCAAACACATATTTAAAAATGATAATTTTTAACCACGTTCCAATTTGCAATATTGTACTCTTCTTATATTTTAATATATTATTATATACCTTTTTAACCAAACATTTTGAACATTATCAACAAAAACACAGGTGTCGGTTGGTTTGTTTCTTTTAGCTGATTCATTTAACGGTGACGTGTTTTCTTAATTTTTATAGTTTGTTTTAACTTTTGCCCTCTATTTTTTCACCTATGCGTGCCTATTGATTTGTAAAACATATTAAAAACGAACATATAATTTGTTCCACAAACATGTCATGAAAATATGTATTTTAGATCTTTAACATTGGACCAATATAATATATATTTTATTTTTAATATTTTCCTATAATTGTTACCAGTTCAAATGAAGATATTTTAGTAAGTTTCAAGTGTAACTAAACAAGAACTAAAGTAATCTACAAATTTCAAGATAAAAATGGCATTAACTAACGAACTTACACACGTATAAAAATCTGGTAAAACTTATGATATTTTAATTATGTTTATTGGTATAACGTATGTTAGATATGTTTATTTATCTCAACAACTTTTTGATGGCAAAAGTTTCTGATAAAAAGAACGAAGTAATTAGTAAACATTATGTAAATATTAAACTAGTTTAGTCTTTAAGAAACTGATTTCTAATATTCATTAAAAAAAATACTTCATATCATATTTGACATATATAATAAAGTAACCATTTTGATGTCACTTTAGTCTTTATTCAATAACGATTCACGAGTCATGTACGTATGAAATATAACATGGTTAATTCATGTGGTTTTCAGGTCTAAAGTTACGTAGTTTTCACTCAGTTGTTACCATATATAGTTCACATAAACTAGATGCAATGAATCTGGTACACTACTTTTAGCATCTTCACATGTAGTCATTAATACGTCTCTTTAGTATTGTTTTCAGTAAATAAAAGGTTATATGATTGGACCTCTCAGACACAATAATCCTGTTGACTTGAGACATTTGACGATTTTAAACAGTTTACGGTCTCGTTTGATCGATTTTTATATAGATTTTTGGTCAAACCATAAACTATGGATTCAAAGAATAATAAAGCAAACTGGCTAAGTTGTTTCTGTTGGATCGACTAGTTTTTAACAATTAAAATTTTACAATCACCTGCTTATATTAGTGTTTTTATAAAACATAAAGATGGTCCATTGATACAATGCATTCACACAACTGAATATTCTAAAAAAGGAAAGAAAAATAAATAATATAAGTTTGAAACCGTATTATTAAACCGACAAAACATTAAAACCGAACAACATAAATTTGAAACCGTATCCATCACTATATATGCTGCATAAAATATTTTGACCATGTTGATTTTTTAGTGATGAATTCCTAAGTTAAAACCCAAGCTTTTAGTTCTTCAAATCCGCAGCTAATTAGTTACATAAGTTTTATGTCAAAACAATAAATAAATAACACAAAACAAATTCACTTTCAAAATAAAATTCGATTTACATTAACCTGTTATATAACACGTTAAAACACATAAAAATTCTCGGTATAAAATTTTCAAATACTAAATTTGAATAAAGACGGTAGAAAAGTTTGGACCATCATATACTTTTAGAGAAAATTGATAGTTCTATTTTAGTGAACACAATTTTTTTATAACAACATTCTTATACCCATTTTTTTATTTTACTACTACTTATAAACTACACTTACTTTTAGTCTAGCTCATATATACAGTATACCCTTATATTCATCAATATAATGTGTTTACTGTTACCGGTTACCTAGTTGCTACCAATCAAAGTAACTAACACAAACTTCTTTTAAGGTTCTAATCGTCTAAAAGTTAAATGGATGTTTGTAGATCTCATTGTATAGATCTTAGATCTTTACTATTTCTATAGTCCGTTGTGAGCAGGCCCAAGCCCATCTATGAGTAAGCCCAGCCCAGCACCGCCCAACCTAACCCAGTAGAGATACCACTCCGCTAGTCCGCTTGAATACTAGTCCATACCACAAGAGAAATTGCTTTGTATATTGATAAACGACTTATGAGCCCTCTCTTACGAGAATTTGCGAAAAATGAAAAGCTATGGCATCAGCAATTCGCTAAAATGGTTTCTAATTTGCGACTTTACAATAAGAATATCACTTACAGGTATCGTATTCGCTGTATGTATAACTCATAATCCGTATCATAATTTCATATTTGTTTGTATAATTTTTTTTAGTATTCCAATCATGTCCTCGTTGCATTAATGCATTCGTCTCATTTGTATGTTATCATTATGATTTACTTTCTGATCTGGATCTTTAACTGATTCTTTGATTTGAGATCTATCACAAGTATGTTATCTGTTAAGCGATGCGGTTTTCGTATTCGATACAAACACGTACAAAATCTTTATGATTTAACTTCAAAATGTGTTTGAATCTAATTTAAAGGTCCTTTGCAAAGACGATATGTCAATTAAGTGTTGATCTGGCCTAAATCATGATATTTATATGCATTACTTGATACTTATCATCCTGATAATGAAAATAACAAATTCTATATGTATACTTGTCTTAATGTCGATAATTATTTTGCATAATTCATTACATGAGCATTATAACAAGTGGAGGAGTTCATAAATTAATGGTTATTAGGGATTTCTGAATAATAAAAGAATCAAACAAATTAGAAAACGAGTAATGTTTTAATCACTTAGAGTATATGTGTATCTAATCCAACGTACATGATGCCTTTTTTTTGGTTGGCGACGGTGCTTCTAGCTGACTCTATATCTTTAGATATTAGTGAATGCAATGTAGATGATGCCTCCCCATTACCTATTGCTTGAACCTGTGATTAATCCTTAATGAAAGGATTAAATAATAAGTTATTTAGGTTTTGAAAATGTTATAGTTTGAACATGAGCTTGATAGAGTACTAATTGTTGTTTAGAAGAAACAATACTCGTTACATCAGACTTATTGAGTTCAATCTGCGTAGAGAAAAGAGCAGATACAGGCCTGTGATCTGAGAATTTGCTCTCGCTACGAAAGTAAGAATGTTGTTTTATTCCTTTTCCATGCCATAAGATCCTGTCACACCTGTTCCATGAACAATATAATTACATGATCTCTCGTTTTATAAGATAGTTTTTCCTTACTTGAATACGATAGGAAAAGAAGATATTGGTATAGATGTTCATACCACGCAGGTGTTCTTTGTTTTTCGCCTGCTCTGTTAGGAATCGAACCTGAGTAGCGATTGCTATTGAATGTGGAATACTTATATGTAGGTGCAAATTCTATGTTCCCTTCTCTCCACCCTTGAAATGCTCCACCATCTCCTAGTTCGTGCCTTAGTTGATCAAACTCTTGTAGGGCACTCCAATCTTGCTTTCTTATTAGCTCCCTAGCTAAATCATTTTCTAGATATAACCTGTAGTTGAGATCCCCAAACCAAAATATTTGGCTGTTGTATGAAACAATATATATTACTCTCTTAGATTCACATTAACATGCTTAAATTAATGGGTTGGACTAGTTTGTCATTCGTCAAGTCGAATATCTTTTTTATACATGCCTACACATGTGGAGTTGGGTATAGACAGTTTATTCTATATGTAGACAGACATTACTTACTCGTGTCCTAGGATTGTGAGAGGCTGAGGCATGCATTCATCTTCAAACTGTCGAGTGAAAATAGTTCGTTTGAAAATCTCCGAAACTTGATGATTCCTTCTGCATTCATCCCCTTTCTTCTCACCGGAAGCCAAGTGAGCAACAACAAAACAGAAGCTCGTTCCTTCAATCGACATGCTAACAGACACCGACCCTTTGTTCCCCAAATAACCCATAATCCCACAGCCCACTGCACTCACTTTCACACTTGATATTCTGTACTTGTTGAACAATGATGCATTTATCCACACACTTATGAACACTCCTACCATCTTCTTACTTGCCATTAATGTGTACCTACCACACCGATGAACCTCCTCATCTTCTACGTTTTTCGTTGACGTTTCACTTAAAGCATTGCCCAAATAGCTGTAGTTCACACTTGCAATTGGATCTAGCATAGATGTCGTCCATCGGCATGCACATTTGTTGTTTAATATTTGTCCAATAATCATGTTCCAGTTTCTTGCTTCTGTCATATCTTCTCCTCCAATCACAGTCTTCGCTTTCAACGGTACAATCTCTTGGAACCTGTATGCATAGTAATCGTCAAACTAATTGATCATAAACATACTATTTTAAGAAATCGATCGAAGAGTTTGTACTGACTTACGTACCCAAGAACATAGATGTCAGCAAATTCTTTAACATTCAGCCATTCATCTAAATCCATAGCCAAACTCCTAACTGGAGATCTTCCAGCAACATTCCATGTAGCCACAAATATCCTAATACATAAACAGATATAATTAAATACTTTATAAGCATGCTTGATGTATTCATCAAAATACATATATTCTGGTTGGTTCTTATACTACTTTACCACCACGATGTTCCGCGGGGACATCTACATATACATCATAACTTAATTACCGCAATTCGTCCGGTGAAATGCACTGATCCATCTTTGTAGACATAAAAGAAGCATCTTTGTTGTGTTCGTCTCCAGACTCATCTGTAAATCATCAAACCAATTTCCGTCAATCTAACTAACACCATGATGGATAAAGCGAAACCATCATAATTTTGAAATATGGTAAGTTTATTACCTGAAAATTGTTTGAAAACAGGAGGCTTGGAGTTGTGTTTTCTGAAAAACCAATGATGGATTCTTTTGGTTTTGGTTTTGATCTTGATTTGAGGTTTCATGTAGTGGTTACCATGAGCGGTTAATATCTCCGATGACATGAAGGGAAGTAAGGATGAAGAAATGGTGTTAGTTGGTGATATTGTATTCATCGCCCACCATACGAATCAAGAGAGATTGAATCAGTAGCTCATAATCAAACATGTATACAAGTAACAAAACCTAATATTACCTCATCATTGGTTTGTTTAATGTTTGAAACTACAGAATATAGATGATGGAGAATGAGGAGAATTTAAGACTCTAGCATGTGGGGGGCTCTACTCGTCAAAACTAGATGAAGAAGTAATGAAGATGGCCTAGTTTTTATATATGTATTGGGCCTACTCAAAAAGTTTACACATAAAAAAACATAAATCAATAGTAAGTAGTAAAAATATCTTTACACCCAATACTTGTATGAAGATATATAGAATAATATTATTTTTATATATTGTTATATTATTGGATAATAAACTATTAAATAAAAATGATTAAGTAATACTTGTAATTAGTTAAAACCGTTACACATGATTTAAAAGGGGCTCTAGGTGAATTTAGTTTTATCTACACGTGTCATTTTAACTGAACAATTAGTTAAAACGACTATACATAGTATTAGGGTGAAAATATTTGTATTACAATCAAAGGAACGATAGGTTTAATAAATACATATTTTTTATGAGTTTAAGCTCTTAGGAATGATAGGTTTAATAAATACATATTTTTATGGCTAAATGATGAATGAAGATTAATGTGTAAATGAAGATTAATGTGTGAATGAAGATTAATGTTTTCCCTAGGTCCAATTCTCCGGTCACCCTCCACAACCACACATCATCACCCTGTTTCCTACAATAAATAGGTTTAATAAATACATATTTTTATGGCTAAATGATGAATGAAGATTAATGTGTGAATGAAGATTAATGTGTGAATGAAGATTAATGTTTTCCCTAGTCAATCACCAACCTCCACCTTATTACCATGTTTCTTCATCACTCTCCCCATCAAAACAACATTGATCCACCTTAATTATAAAGCTTTTAGAGTGATATTCTAATTGTATTTTTTTAATTTCAAAGAATCAAAAGTTTAAATCCTACAAGATGCAACTAATAAACATATATTAAGAGTTGTTTCAGAATAAATATAATAATGTTTAATTTAACGTTAAATAAATGCATATTGGTTTAACTTCACGTAATCTTTAGGAATTACTTAGCCACAATAACCAAAAAAGAAAAGAAAACTGCTTATCCAAATTGTCATTGCACTTTTTGAAACTTCGTCAATCACTTGGTTGTAAGTTTGTAACTTGTATCTCTTGAAAATCACATAAATCATGATATATTATTTAATTTTCCATATAATTTCGAGTTGATCTCGTGATCACGAGAGAAATTTGATTAAAAAATGACGTGTTAAATTGCACTTTTTAATACACTAAAAATCTGGTATGTTGCACTATATTTGCTTTTTTAGAAGTCAATAGCCCGTAATTTTACACTATTTCAAAAAATAAATAATCTGTTTTATACATGTGTACTTTATACTTGTATTTTTAGGTAATACACAACAATATACATGTCTTTATCTTATTATTATTATTTATTTTGAGAGTTATGCAAAAATCATTAACTGAATATGAATTTATTTAAAGACTATTTTTATTGATTTATTTTAATAATTTAGTTATTATTGTTAATTTGTTATGACATCATAACTCAAGATAATTCAAGATTTTACAATATTAGTTGGCTTAGATGAGTTAACATGACATATACATTGTAAGTTGTAACTTTTTTCGTACCAATAAAGATCATTATAGATCTATTTCTTACTATTAAACATTCAAAGAAATATCAAACTTATCTGAATGATATCACTTATCTAAATTAATATTATATATATATGTATATATACACATAAATTATTATAAATGTTATTTTATGTATCTTCTGATAAAATTATCTTATGCTACACATATAATTAGAATTAAACATAATACTAAAATAAAAAAGAGAATTCAAACTTGTAATATTACTCAACCTTCTATCTATAAATTGTCTAGGATAGAACCGAGACCTCCACCTAATACACAAAAAATTTACATTATCGAACTAAAATTTAACACTACCGACGAGAACAATAGAAGAACCCCCCTGGCCTCTACTATACTTCGCTAATGTGCGTCACATCACTTAATCTCATCCTCTCACTAAATCTCATTAAAAGCTCGAACTCTTACTCAGTGTTATGTCTCTTACTCAGTGTTGTGTCGGACACTCTCTCGTAATTGTATAAGAATTATGATACATAACACAATTTAGATGTTTTTACAATAGGTTTATCGCTTGAATAAATGAGTGAGTTGATGAAGTCTTTGTTCCAATGTTGTTGGGGCAGTGTTTGTTTGAGTGTGTACAATCCTACTCTCATTTCCCAAAAACACTTTATGAGATCTCAAAGGTTAAAAAACTAAAAAGAGGAAGAAAAAAAAAAGGATTAGCTAGTAACAACGAGTGAAATAATATAATTATATACAAATGTCTTTAGGGACTACACACATAATTTATTCGATTTATTTGATTGCAATAGATGATACTTATGCTATGTAGATAATTATCATTCTTTACTTTTCATTATAAATTAACAAATAGTCCCTTAATTCATTGTTGATTTAAATTTCATTAGAAGTCGATATTAAATGTACATGATCAAAATAGTATTTGATTTCGAACAGTTTCTTTAAAAAGTTTTACAAAGAAAATTCAAATGTTTTATCTTATATTACATATTAAGGATAATATTTAAAAGAAAATTAGCTTTAAGGTATAAGTCGCGTTTTTAACGACAAATGTACGACATTGATTTGGATGATATATGTTATCTTAATCGGGCTCACATATATGTTTTCCAGCCGCCAATCTCCTCAAAAGATAAACTCATTGCTAAGAAAACATCATTGGCTCAGCACTAACCATTTCACTCAAAGTGAGACTTGAATATGTGACCTCCTTATATTCACATATCATAGGTATCTTACCTTAACCAGTTAAAATAAAGATCATCGGTACATAAGTTCTTTGGATCAGTGTTTTCCTAACCTACCTCCAACCTAGAGTAGCTAGGTATGGAAAAGTATAAGTAAACCTTATACATAAGCTTGTATGATATGAAATGAGCCACATCAAAAAATAACAAATTCATTGTTTCGGCCAACGATTAATCGAACATAAGGTACATGAGTGATGATCCCTAATAGTTTACTGGATGAATAGATAAGAAGGTATTCTTAGCTTATCAAGCGAAATAGATGGTTCTTGATCACGACCAACCCCACATATCATACATTTTTGTGAGTCAACCGTAAAAAAAATATTTATCATTGTACCTTTTTTAGCTTATACTATATTTATGCATGATATTACATAGTATACAGATCATGTACTTCAAATTAAAATCGATTGTGCTAGGTTTGTGGTCCACTAAATACCTTATGAATTATGAAGAAAATGGATTGGGTTGGGACCTCAAAATAAATGAGGGAAGGACTACATTTGGTAACGGCAAACATGCCTTTATTATGATAACGAAATTTGACGCATTTTATTTTTTATTTTTTATTTTTTAAATTACTCTAATAAAAAAATAACTTCGACTTTATATGGCACAATTCTAGCAGCGTCCGTTGAATGTTTTCCATCCAAACCAATTAATAATAACGATTAATTTAGTTAATTATATGAAGAAAAAATTAAATTTGATGTGGTGTATTGGTTTGATTTGAGAGGCATGAAGCGGGTGCCCATAGAGAATCCGACGGGCTTTACAAGGTTGATATATTGGGTTATTTACACACGATAAATATATTTAATAAAGTTTAACTAAAGAAAATAGGTTAAATCATTTATATAATACTAATTATCAACTTATAGATGCATTAGTCGTTGTATTACGTGAATAAAAAGTTGTAAGTATTTTTTTTTCTTTTAGCTTTTTGAAACCCAATAATTTTATATATTTCACAATTTCTCCTATATTTTCACTTTCAAATTTGATTCCCAAAACTTTTATTTATTACCAAAATTTTGATTTACAGTCTAAATTTTGAGAGTTAATATGTTGTAACGTACATGTTTGGTTTAACGTTGTTATGTTTATTTTTTTCCATTTAACATCTCCGTTGTAACATGTGAGTCCTACATCGATTTACTTATTATTTTTAATGTTTTAGGTTTTACGTGCATGGTTCAATGTTTTTACGTCTACTTTGTATTCGGTTTTATTTTTCCGGTGTTGTTGGTTGTCGACGGTGATATGACATGGATACTACTTGATATGGTTTTACGCTACCCCTGCAACACGGGGGGCATAATACTAGTTTTAACATAAATATCATTATTTTAAGATATATTGGAACAAACTAATTTCTATATTTTATGTTAAATATTAATTTGTATAAATTATTAATATATGATAACACCATAATTACAACAAAGCAATATGCAAAAAGAAGATAATGCAAGTTATAACAAAAATAATTGATGCTTATTTAATATCTTATGCAGAAATTTGAAGATTGGCTGATTATATCATAATTATTGAAGTTTTAACTGTTTTTTTAACGGTAAATATACGACCCTGCTTTGAATGATACTTGTTATCTTAATCAGATCCACTTATCCGTTTTCCAAATGAGACCGCACCCCCAAACCCCACAGGAGGAAACTCATTGTTAAGAAAACCCCCTGATTCAACTCTAAGCATTTGTATAAAGTAAAACTTGAACCCATGACGCCTTTATTTGCTATTATATAATTTTGTAAACGTTCGTTACTAGATTTTTTGTACGGTCATCAATGTAGACATACTTTGATATGCAAATGATTTTGTGCATTAATTTCATGTCTCAAAAAAGAATATGATTGTAGTAAGTTGATAGAAGATTTTAATCAATAAATAATTGGGCAATAAATTTATATCAACTGGTTTGATGGAGACATTCTATATGATTTTTTAAAGTGGAAATTATGGGTTCGAATCTCATTTGATGTAATATGCTTCAAGTGGGTCAAAAGTTTTATTATAGTGGGTCTTTGGATGATGGTTTTTTCTTGGAATGGTGGGCGAGCCGTGTCACCACTGTTGTCTGTGTTCGCGGGCGTAGGTGGCCTTACGCTATTGGGTTCACCCGAATGACCGGGCTTAAAAATTATTCGTTGGCCGTTTAAAAAATAAATAAATAATCATAATAAATGAAATTAATAATTTTTTGGTTTTCTTCTTCACTCTCGGAAGTTCCTAAAGGTTGTTTAAGTTTTTGCTTCGCTCCCTCTTATATCTTACTAAATCCTCTTGTTTTTCCAGAAAAAAAAAGAACATCAAAAGTAAAAGTTTTATTTTGTTGAGTAAAATAAAAAATAAAATATTATTTTCATCTCCAACGTTTCGTTGAATTTGTCATTCAATCCAAAAAACTTATTTTCATTTCAATCATTATAATTTACTAAATGTTATCATTGTCATTCACTCCGCTAACTCTGTTAAGATTTTCGTTAAATATTTAGTATATTTTAGTCTTTTTCAATACCTTATTTATTCATGTTTAAAAAAATTAATCAATTAATATTTAATTAAAATTTTAAAACACAGGAAGCGACTCGTGAGACCGGTCGCGTCGATGTAAAAACTTTGATTAACTCTAACGCATGTTATTCGATTGGAATCTGTTGAGGGATTTCATTTTATCTTCACATTTTGTTCGAATTTGTATCGTTACTCGATTGTGATATATTGTTATCACGTTTTGTTTGATTGAGGTATGTTGTTGTCGTGTTTGAACAAACGTGAGTAATAGCAGACCTCAATCAAACAAAATGTGACAACAACAAATCTCAATCCTACAGCGGACCTCAATCGAATAACGATACACTTTCGAACAAAACGAGAAGATTAATTAGAATCTTACAGTAGACCTCAATCAAACAATATGAGTTAGAGTTAAACGAAGCTTTTAAATCGAAATGTCCCATCTCAATAGTTGCTTCATGTGTTTTTTAGGGTGTTTAAATGACTAAAATACTCTCATATTTAACAGATTTTTAACAGTGTTAATGGAGTTGACGAAAATAACAACATTTGGTAAATTATGATGACTAAAATGACCAAAAAATTAATTGAAATTACAAACTGAACAAAGTGTGATCTACGAAAATGACATTTTACTCAATATAACATAATAATAATAATAATAATAATAATAATAATAAAGGGTTATTGCATTTTAACAATCCCAACTTTTATATATTAACCGGGATTAATCCCAATTTAGCAAATATTTACGGACACTCTCAACTTTGAGCTTATTTTTCGGCAACGATTACTTACTAACTGAAAGTTAACACCGTTAGTTTTTTGATGACGTGAACTACTTATATGGCCAAAACAGTAAGCAGGAAGTTGACTTCAACTGTCAGGTCCGTAAATCTGAAACTTCGCAACCTAAAACTCATCAATCTTCATCTTCTGAGTTGAAGCACTTGACTCGTTAAAGGTAGATTTCAAGTGACGGTCAATAAATAAAAGTGTTTATAAACATTCCTGAATTTAAATTAATCTCGATCAATAAAAGAAAGTTAAAATTAATAAAATCCAATTACCCTTGTTGCAGAAGTGTTATATTTTTATAGTCATATCAAAGAATTTTTATGTATAAAACACGAATCCCTGATCACCTGAATAAACACTCCACGTATCATGTTTATTAAGAAAATGTCGGCAAAAAGTCATGCCGTATGTACACAACTAGTTAGGTGTTTAAAGACCATGTATATGTTCCTCATATTATTTTTTTATTATTTATAACATTGCGTAAAGTTATTTTAAAATGGACAGAAATATAATGGTAGAGTTGGGCCTCAAAAGTCAAAATACAAAAACACAAATCACTTATAATATGTGCAATAAAAATTGTAAACTACTATTAACCTAAGTTTCAAATGTAATAGTTATAATAAGCACTCCATATAACCTTCTATTAACACGTTAGCAACAATTGTACATTTAGCCAACAAAATTCAATACATACGTTACAAAGACTCAAATTAGAATCTGCTTTTTTCGAGTTAGAATCCGTTTCATTTGAGTATCTTTTAAGGCATGATATTATTAGCTTCATGCATGAAGTTTTGACAATTAATATGTATAGTTCAAAACTCATATTAACACATTGAGAATAACAATTTTATGCTTGAGCGATATTTTATCAATGAATAATTAAATCCTAAAATTATAATGTCTTTAAAATCACAACATCAACTGATGCTCGTGGTTGATTCACAACATTAATTATGCAAGTGGCGTTGTGTAACATTTCGACATGTCATAAGATCATGGCATGACTAGTGTCTCCCTATCGTTCCAGGCATTCATAACACTTCACGCTACACAATTGCAGGGCCAACCAATAGTATATTGGGCAAACCTAGAGCTTTGGGCCACCTAAAATTATAAGGTCATCAATTTTTGACCCAAACCCAATAATACAAATGGTCTTCTAATGCTAGAGATTCACATCCCTAGAATTCTAAAGCAAGCATTCAATCAATCGTTCATCCTCAATCGCCCCCAACAGGTCTATCTGAGATCCGACGAGCCAATCGACCTTCATAGCCATGCTACTCACAGCGTTATTAATAGTTTCCAAAATAGTTAGTTTTATTCACTTTATTAGAAAGGGCCCTAATTTTCTTGTTTCGCTTAGGGCTTCCAAAAACATTAAGTCAATCCTGCACAATTGGATCATCCAATTTAAAAGGAGTTAGACTCTTTTTCCTTTTTTTAGCATACCTAAAACCCACAAGTTATTTTTCTCTTTTATTTGAATAATTAATTAGTTCTATATAAAGATAAAATTTGGGGGAAAATTCCCAAAAATTGTTTTTCTCTTTTTCTTTTAAAATGTCTCCCTCCTAAATTTCTTCTCAAAATATCCAAATCTGCGGGCGCCCACCAATAGAGTATGGACGCTTACCCGCATAGCACATGTGTCCATTTGCTTGGGTACATGTATCTTTTCATGATTGGTTTTGTTGTACAAGACGTTCTCGCCTGTCTGTGGAGGCGCCGGCACCTTGTCTGGAACGGACTTTTAAAAAAATGTATAAGAAATACATTTTGGGAAAAGAAAAAAAGAAAAATATATATTTTAAGAATTTTCCTTCAAATTTGTGCTACATGACCTTTACTAGCTATGAGGTCATGAGTTTTTTATTTTTATTTTTACTAATTATATGAAACTAGGATATTATGATCTCACTTCGCGACGATACTTTGATTGATTTCCTCACGCTACGCGGTTTGACTTTGGTCTTTATTGATTCAACTCATCCCAAAACGTAAAAATGAATACATATACAGATTTTGATAACATCATACTAGAAACAAAGATGATTACTCATAATTGGGTTGGTTCATATGAAATTGCCACAATAATTATACTCCACGATGCCAATAAATACTCAAGTTTGAATAAAACTCCATTATAAAAAATAATTATATCAGAAAGTTAACAGAAAAACACAAAAGTCGGAGGCACGTTTTGTATTAAGAAAAGTTGACGAACGAAAGCTATTAACTCACTCTACATTGTGGGAGTTTGGTTGTATTCACTCGCACTAAAGTGTTTAAAACACAAACTTAAAAACATAAGTGGCTAAATTCAAAACCTTACATATTACTATAGCTAAGGTGTTCAAATCACAAACTTAAAATCTTATGTGGCAAAATCAAAACTTTACAAACCTTAAAAACTTACTTGCCCGAAATCAAAACTCTTACAAGCTATTGTAGGTAATACGTACAAAGGAAAAACTTAAGTAGCCAAAATGTAATTTTATAAAACTTATCATGATAATTTTGAAAGGCCACAAATTTATTTTTAAAGACTACATATCTCTGTGACCAAATTGAAAAACCCAAAACATTTATGCACCTATCATGCTCGTGAAGTTTGCTCATTTATAAACAAAAAAGAAATACGTGATAAAAACGCAAATATGAAAAGTTTCCTGTAGCAAACTTATTGCTTTTTAATATATAACTAGTATCTGTATCTGGCGCGTTCCGGCCGGAACAAAGAAAAAAACATTTTACAAGAGAGACGTGACATTAACGTATTAAATTAACGATACCAAAAGTTAAAATATCAAAACGTGAGTGTATCTTCACATTAAACGTCGGGAATTAGAACCGGATAATATATATTTAGATTGATAGTTAGAATACACGTATCTAATCTAATATAAAATAAAATTTAACATAAGATATTTTATTTATTTTTTAAGTCTCTAAGAAATAATGGGGGCACCCATACCATACAAAACACACTATACCACATACCAATCGATCACAATTTGACACGTCACACTACACCACACAATATTATGTACTCAAATTTGGTCGCGATGGTGTTGTCATACCATGCCATACTACAACGCTATATCACATACATACAAACAAAAATAAAAAACGACGGCGAGAACACATTGTTCATACAAAAATTTGCGGTGTGTACGGTTGGCGGCGGCGGTGCTAATGCTCACCGTGGCCTCATGGCGCATGCGTTGCGGCCCTAAAAAGACTTCAAAATACTATATTCAAAGATTTCATTTTAAACATATTATTATTATTATTATATATATATATATATTTTACAATTTGAGGTTAATTTAAGAAAAAAAACTTTAAAAAAAATATGCATAAGCAGTTTTGCATCGAGAGGTTAAAAATTCATTTTTTAGTCTGAAAAGTCAAAAACGAAAATCGTTTGAATAAACAATGAAACCCTTGTTGCACATGCATATCTATGGCGGTGGTTGGCGATTTGATAAGGTGAACATGGTGTCGTATCCTTTACGGTGGAGACTAATGGAGTTGTGGCGCCGGCGGTGGATGACCGGAAAAGGAAACGTAGTTGAACGATTGGGTTGAAGGAGATAGGAGACGGTTGGAGTTGTGGTGGCAGTTGTCGGCGATTGGTGGGTGGCGGTTGCTGGATATTGGTGGCGGCGCTTGGTGGTGGTGGATGACAGGAAAAGTGACATGCATCTTTACCTTTCATGCTGATGCCGCTTGTACCTTCCGCATAAAAACAAGTACTGTTAGCTACAATAATTTGTCTCACACCACCGACATTGGTGTTTAATATATATATAATATCTATGCAACTTGTAAGTTAATGAGATTAAAACAATATTATAGCAAAGAGGTTTCTATGACATGTATATGGGATTTCTTACATAAGAGATTCACATCTCGTTTTTCATTTGTGAGTCGTATAGTATGTAAATAATGTTTGTGAGTGGTCGTATGTGAATAAAAAAATATTATTATTTATTTGTATATTTCAGATGATAGTGCTCAAACTTATAATTTTTTTTAGATATATTTTTAAATGGTTGTAAGTATATAAGAGAAAAGATAATGACAAATATATAAACAAGTATTATTTAATTGAAAAGAAAAGATAAAAAATAATGATTTTCAGTGTGGTTATAACTTATAAAAGTTAAATGTGAATACTCTTATTAATTCTGATCATAAAAATATTATTGTTTTAACCAACGATTTCTGATAAGTTGTTAATCACATTAACTAGATGGGATGGATATGATAACAAGCAAGTTTTTATACATGTTGAAATGGGACGACTCTGTCATATATGTTTAAAAAGCTATATTATTTCAAGAACGGTCTAACTTCTTAAATAAAAATTATTTGAAAAATCTGAATTATTCATATCTGAACAAAAAACTTGATTAGGGAACCAGATATAACAACCACATGTAAAATGAACACGTGAATCAGCACTATTATAATTAATCAAATTAATATAGTAAAGGGAATTTGTAGTAAGAGAAACATATTATTTTTTACCTTTAATTTTATAATTACATTAAATTTTATTAATTTTTTTCTTTCTAATTGAATAATGTTTTTCATGTTTATCATTATCTTTTCTTTCTCCTCCACTCACAATCATTTTAAAAAATATTAACATTAATAGAAAGAAATAATAGTTTACCAAATATAACAATAGTATTTTCTCTCTTATTACTCACAATCATCATATTCCATTTAATATAAGAAACACATTTATAAATATATAAAAAAAACTACTATGACTAAGAAACCTACTCTTAATGCTCTCTATAGTTTGATCATCATCATTCAAAACATGATGTGTTTGACTGAATTTTAAACATAGCGCCTTTTAAGATTATGGCATTCATTATTCCTATGCTTTTCACAATCTCAGCTGCATCATAAATCTTTAAAAGATCAATTTTTATTTTCATGTTGATCCTAATATGGTTGGTTGATAATGACACACATTAAAACATAAATCAAACCGTAATTTTTGAACTTTACAAAATGACCATCGGAACTTGTCTAGTTCCATTAATTCAGTTTGGTTATTTGGTTCAATTGGTTACAGTTTCACTATTTCAGTTATTTGTTAACCCCTAACATTGTAAGTATTTATTCATACATTCTTGCCTACTTCTAGTTTGATAGTGTTAGAAGTTGGTTTCACTTATTTATTTAATGAAAAGTGTCAATACTATAGTAATATCGGTACACTATAAGTGTCAACACTGTAAGTATTTATTCATACATTCTTGCCAACTATCTATTACTTAAATAAACGAAAACGATCAATGAATGATATTGTGCTGGAACTTTCATTTGGGATCAACATTATATTCAACAAAATATTAAGTTGAGTGAAAGTGGTTACATTAGAGTAGATTTACAATCATGCCACTTATTTAGAGAACAAATATCTAAGCATCCCCATTATAAAACAACACCCTCATAATTTAATACGGTTGTATAGTCCTATATGAGACGTATAATCCCTCTGACAACCCCTCTGAATTTTTCTTCATATTCATTGTTAATTTTTGCTATACACGTCACATAAGCCCACACGGGTCGTATGACGCCATATGCAACATATAACCATCTAACCGTCTCTTTTAATTTTTCTCGTTATTAATGTCGTCGACCCTACAACTAGAGGTGGGCATAAAAACCGGTTCGAAAAAAAAACCGAAACCGTTTGGGGCCCAAACCGGTTTCAAACCGGCCCAACCCGACGGCTTAGGTTCGGTTTGTAGGTTTCCTCTTTCAAACCGGTTTCTAACCCGGTTCGGTTCCAAACCGGTTTTCAAACCGATTACAAACCGGTTCCCAAACCGATTTTCAAACCGGTTCCCAAACCGGTTTTCAAACAGTTATTTAAAATTTTATGACTAATTATTTCTATGTTTTATATATTATATATTTCACTTTGATTTTAAATTATGTACTTAATTTAAAATTATGTACTTTGTTTTTAAAAACAATTATGTAATGTTCCTAATTTTATATGTTTTAATTTTTACAAATAAAAATACGTAAATGCATCTTATAGGTTTATTTAATTTATACAATTAATATGTAACATTCATTTTATAAGTTGATTTAATTTTTACAATTAATTATTTATTTAATTTATAACACTTTAAAAAAACTAACCGGTTTGGGTCCAAACCGGTTTTCAAACCGACCCAAACCAGTTTTATAGGTTTGGGTTTTTCTTAGTAAAAAACCGGTTTAGAACCCGAACCGGTTTGAGCCCAAACCGGTTTTGACCGCCGTTGATCAAACCGGTTTTAATCACCGTTGATTAAACCGGTTCCGATTTGAAACCCAAACCGGGTTTAAAAAAAACTCGATTTGTACACCTCTAAATTATACGAGTTGTATAGGGGCCTTTAATTATTCTCAAAATAAAGTTGCTCTGCCATGTCGTACGGATTCGTTAGCTTTTAATTATTCTGATTGCTACAATCCATCAGTGGACAAGACTCTTGTAGGTTTCCTTCACAATCATACCATTTATTATCTACATGCCTATTTATTTTCCACCAACCATTCTTTCTTTCTTTTTTTTCCTTCCTTTTTAAGCATAAAAACCAAAAGAAATTTTTATTACTTACTTTCTTTCTTTTAAAAAAAAAATATTAATGTAAGGATTTAAACTTTCTTACAATAAAATCAAGATCATATAAAAAGAGGACCCAATTTTGCTTTAAACTAAAAGCTATATATATATATATATATATTAGTTTTAGTAAACTCGTGTGCTACACGGATTGATTAAATAAATATTGATATAATAAATATATTAATTATAAAATAATATTTTAATATATGATATGACTGAAATTACGTATCAGAAGTGACTATAAATAATAAATTACTGATATCAACTTTTTAAAGTTTTATATTTAAAATTATTTTAAAAAGTATACATTTTATTTATAAAACAAACCATATAAAAATTGTCATTTTTAAAAATTTTCTTATTACAACTCTCAAATTTGATTGATTTTTGTTTTAAAAAAATTGACTTATTAAAAATATCAATTTAGTTAGAAATAACTTTAATAAATATATTTCTTTCTTAATTTTTTATATATTAAAATAAATATAATTAGTAATTAAGATAATTATTTAATAGAAGAGAGACAGAAAAAATTTGATAAGAATGATTGTGGTGCTAACCATGGTTGTAAAACAAGGTCTACAAGGCCGAAAACTCTCCAAGTAATCTCTCCAAGGTAGGTTGTCGAGACGATTTTCTTCAGCTCCGCATAATTACACGTAATCAATCATACACAATCAACCTTGCCTAGATTTAGATATAGTAGGCCAACTCTGGCCAAGTTTGACTTTAACAAAAGTAAAACATAATTTCTATGCCTATTATATCAAAGAATAAATATCATTTTCATGTATTTTGTTATAAATATAAGTAAATTTATGTTATTTGACATATATTTAATTTCCAAACTAATTTCTTTATAATTTAACATATCCGAGTACTCTTCGCCTAGGCCGAGTACTCTTAACTCCCCGCTTGACCGATTAGGGAGCGCCTAGCGAATTTTGCAACCATAGTGCTAACACGTGACATCCTCATTTACCTTTTTATTAGAGTAGTAAGATATTTCTTGTATGAAATAAAATAACCTCTTATATACATACGTATCATATCCCAACAAGTAGGTTTATGTCGTTAAGAAAGATAGCTTTGATCCAGGAGGAGAAAAAAACATCTTACTAACGTTTTTCATGAACGGTAGTGCCTCTAATGGGAGAGGGGCTTATGAAGTAAGATGACAATGGGCCGGGTTCGGACAGGGTGTTGGTAATCTCAAGCCCATGTCTGGTTTTAAAATCTTGTCCTATACCCGGCCTATTACTCGTCGGGTAATTATCCATCGAGTATCAGGCATGTTCACGGACATTAGGTATATTCAAGGGCATCAGGTATACCTTTTAGCATCGGGTTACAGGCATACCCACGGGTATCAACCAATCATGTCAGATTATTGGGTTCATTTATACAATTTTATTTTTATATATATAAGCACCCTATTTTGCATATTAAATATAATCATCTCTATAAAATTCCGTACAATAAACATTCAATATTATCTTTATTGATAAATTTACCATTAAAAATAGATACAACAAGTTGTTTAATAGAGGTGGCCATTTCAAGTTTTGGGCCCTACCCGACACCGAGTACAAACTAGGTTTGGCCCAATTGGGTTTTTTTGTACCGGGGTTGAGGCGAAACCGGATATGAACCTAGGTCGGGTTCACATATTTAAAAACCCTACCCGTTATACCGGGGTAGGGTTAGGTCGGGTCCAATACTAGATTTAAATTTTTTTCTTTTTTCTTTTCTTATGTGTGTGTGTGTCCAATATCGGATTCAATATTGAGCTCAACTCGGGTTCAACCAGGTCAAATTCACTAAAAACTCAAAATCTAAAACCGGTTTCAACCTGGGTACACCTCCCATCGGGTACTACCCATACCCGGAGTCTGGGTCGGGTTCAAACCCGGTTTTTATGCCCACCTTTATTGTTTAACTTCTCATTGAGATTACAAAACAACTACAATATACATGTGTTTTAAATTTCATATCCAAAAGGTTACGACAAATCTTTTCAATATCATAAAGTTTCATATTCAAAATGCATATTTAATATCCAAAAAAGTTAGCACATTTTGTTTTAATATCCAATAAAAAGCTTTAGGTATATATTCAGGTAAACATGTAAGTGATTTCGGGTAATCGAGTCGGGTATTACCAAATCCCATACCCGCAAAAATTTATAAACTAATCCCATATCCGATCCAATACCCATGGGAGTTCAGGTATACTCGTCCCATATGTTTCGGGTATACCCATCGGGCTCAAGTTCTTTTCCATCCCTTGTCATCAGCTTTAAACATGTCTATCTCTCCCCTTCACATCAACCACTAGAACCATGGATATTTCACAAATAAGTCACTAGAAATGCTCTAAGAGTAATAGACGGGTTTTGTAAACTAAAGGGGTGTTTGGTTTAACTTTTATTTTTTTGCTTATGCTTATATTTTAGTGTAACTTATAGCTTATTTTCTATTATTTGATAAGCTCTTTTTAAGTGTTTGGATTAACTTATATTCTACAAGTTGATAAGCTTTTTTTTAAGTATTTGTGTTAATTTTTTTTATCTAGCTTATGTTAGTAAAATGATCAAAAGGGACATGGTTACATATTATCATATAACTTACATCCGTACACAAATAAACTTTTTGAAATAAGCTAAAAAAACCATCTTTAAATAAGGTTCTTCAAATTTAGCTTATATAAGCTAATAAGCATAAGCTTAATAAGGTAAAACAAATATCAAATTAGCTTATTTTGTAATAAAAAAAGCTATAAGCTTTGTTAAAAAGCTAAGCCAAAAACCCCTTAATTACCCTTTCTTGGGTGAAAGCGAACCGAAACATTCCAAATACACATCATTCCAAATACACATCGGTCTATCTTTCAAGGTTAAAAAGAAAGATAACCAAAAATTTAAGGTTAGAAAATAGAAAATAAGGTAATTTTCTCTTGCATCAAAAGAGTGAAATTTCAAATTTTGAAATATCCAAGAGTGAAATGTAAGTAACTAAATAGAAGTAATTCTTTAATTTTAACAAATTTATGGACCCAGGTATAGTCACTATACTGTTGTTCAGTCCAAAATAGATTTTAAGCAAACTAACTATGAAAAATATATAAAACATACACTTGTACATGCTGCTTTAATTCTTTAATTGTGATATACAAGGCGATTGCATAACCACAAAAGCACCCCACTTTCACTCTTCCACTAAATCTCATATACAGCAAGTACAAGTGCTTGTTCGTAATTCTTTTACTTAAATTTGGTTCTGCATTAAACACACTTCATATATATAGATATATTACATAAAAAAAACTCAGTGTCTCCTATGCTCGATTTAACCAAGCAAAGTAAATTGGCATCATAACTTGCAATCGACAAGGATGGATGATCAACTTAATATGTACTTAGCACACCAAAGAAAATACATACCTGCATCCAAGCAAGCTGCATGAATTAAATATGACCAACACCTCAAGGACTTCCACAAGTCATATGTTAAAGCATAAACAACTCTTACACCATTGCTTTGCATATGACATTTTATAGCAGTACATGTTTTTATCAGCTACGTTCCCCGGACAAGGAAATTAACTGCATAAGTTAAGCATTAGATATAAACATGAAGCCTGCATGCATATCTAAATAGATGCAAAAGTTACAAATTGACTAAATTTTCATATATATACCAGGGACATACACTTGGTTATTTGTATTTTTATACTATATATTTAAAAAATTCTAACAGCGATTCTAAAACATATGACAAGTTTAAAGGATGGGTATCTTTAGTAATGGTGTGAAATAATTTTGGTAGAGAAACTAACCTGGCAAGCAATGTCAATAATGTTTTGGTTATCACTAGATGAATCTTCAATCAGATCAGGCTTCTCATTTTCATGGTTAAAACTTGATTTCTCTTCTACTTGACCAGTCAAAACGTGAGAAGAACAAGTGTAGGATCTAGATGATAAAACCTTCTTACGCCTCCTGCTGAATGTATACTTCAGATACTTGTTATCAGTATCACAAGCAATTCCATCAGATTCTTTTGCAGCACTATCATGTTTTTCAACCACTGAATCATTCAGTGACTTGGTGTCCTCATACTTGGTTTCTTCAAAATTCACACTATCATTGACCAAGTCTTTCTTGTAATGAGAAGAAGAACGTGACTTGAATAGCGAATATATGTCATCCCAACACCTAACTTTCCTTTTTCTATTGCTTCTACGGAGTGTACAGGCACTATTTTCATTATTTTCTGTCAATTTTGCATCATTTCCGCTGGATTTCTCTTTAGGATTCAACTTTTCATGACCAAAGCGAGAAAGTTTATGGTTTGATTGTGCATATCTAACACTGTTTGGAAGTCTTTGAGTTTTAACAGTTTGATCTTTGGAAACCCTGCTGTTAATGCAAAAGGTTTCTGATCTATTAATGTTCTTTATATCTTTGTTCTCAGAGTCAACTGGAAATAGAGCATGTTTTCCAGAATTCATTTCATCCACATTGATGATTAACTCTTTTTCTTCAGAGATATTTTTTTCATCCACCAGATTACTCTCAATTGCTCGAATTCTGTGAGTATATCCATTTCTATATAACTCGGGCTCTTTTCCAATGATTTTGAAAGCTACATTTGGACCGGATGTAATCTCTTTTGCTGGATTGCAACTTTTACTGCATTGAGAAGAGCATCTGTAGTGTTCAGTGATATCTGTATTTCCCCGATTCATGTGTTTGTTTTCAGATGGTCCATTTGACTGTAGTCTGTTCTTCATTTTCTCTAATCGTTCATGTGCGTTCCTTATTTCTGCTCTAAGATCAACTATCAACCCTTCTGTTTCATTAAGCTGGGCATCCAGCTCTTTGATTCTTTTTTGCTGACTCAAAGCTGTTGTTTCTGCTTCAGTTGTCTGAACCAGGGAAAACTCATACAGGTTTGTGACGGTAATATAAGTTCATATATTTTGCATTGTTATAGCAGATATAAGAATAATCAAAGAGATAACACGTTGAAAAAGTAAAATGACACCATCAGTACATAGAGAAGTAAGTTTGAGCTGCCTAATGCAAAATAAGATATCCCCTGTACGATCTTTTCATCTAAGAAACAAGTTTGGTCCAACAAGATAAATGAGTTGTCTGATAAATTATTGTATGTATCTAGTATGCTTATTTCTAAAATAGATTTCTATGTTACACTGCAACTTGATGTGAACCCTAACTCAAGAAAGTACCCAAATTAAGGTAGGAAGAGAAGTCTTAATGACTTGGGGTCTCAATCTCAATGTTATTATTTTCATATTTTAGTAGTAATCAATCTAAAGGCTTTTGAAATTTCAGTGCTTTTGATCAAAGAGGGCTTGATCATTACGTACGACCCCATCTAAAGTGTGAAATAGAGCTAGTGTAGGACAGGTTTAAATGGAAGTAACCCATGGATAGAGTGGTAGTAAAATTACATTAACTAACCAACCTACTAGAATCAATAATCATCTCAACTAAATACGAGGAGCACTTGAACATAATTTTTTCCAAAATTTACTTAAATCCTTCCTAGTGTCACCAAATTTTGGTAATCCAACAGCTGTTAGCAAGTTGTATGTGTGTTCTTCCATAATATTTAACAAGCACATGATAATCAGTGATTGCCTTCATACAACAATTACAGAGTTCTTGATTTTACAGAGTTCCAAAGTAAAAAGTCAAATTCACAGATTACAAAACTTTTGCTCCCAAATCATACCTTTAAGTCAACGTCATGAGATCAGCCAACATATTCACAATAATTAGATAAATACATCTGTTCCTAATGCATTGCGCGTTGGTAGAAACCAGAAACCAGAAAGTTTTATAACGATAAAAACCTACATCATAGTTAGTCAATCAGCATCTATATGAAGCAACTCCTGACCCTAATTTCAAGCGTATACGATCACGAACGATTTCTAGATTCTGTTACCTACTTAAAGCAAAAAATAACACTTAACTTATCAGAGCAAAGTCATCATTCAAAAAAATTCATTCAAATCGTAGCCAAAACAAAAAACTGACAGGATAAACAAATCACAAACAACAAATTCGACATCAGAAGCTAAATAACCTAACCTAAGGCACACAAACAATACCTTGACATCGATCATCTGTTTAAAACGAAGAAGCATCCGAATCGCCTCCTCTTTGGTGTTACGCAGATCGTGATGGAAACGAAGAGCCTTACGCTCCGACTCCAATGCTCGAGCCCCTGCCTCCTTCGCTGTATTCAGTATGATCTCCGCATAAACCTTCTTCAACGCCTCCATTCTCTGCAGAAAACAATCGAACAACATGAAAACACAGATCGAGATCGATTAAAAACTCTCAAATACAGCAATTATACAGGATACATATAGTGGATAATGTGTGCATTGAAACAACAGTGATTGATGATATGAAATTGAGAGATTACTTGGTGTTGATCTTCCATGGGGAAAATCAGGTGGAAAGTGAAAGGGGGCAAAGGGGAGGGAAAACTGGGGTTCTTCGATGAGACGACTATCGTCTAACTGAAAATTGTCGTTTTTGTATATATATTCTTTTTTCTATTTATTGACCAAGGTTATGTTTTCAACGGTATACAAATTTGCATTCAAACCCTTTTAGTATTACACTACTAGCATCACCTGACACCTAAAGCAAAAAAATATTAGAATTTTATTGGAGTAGTTTATACGTTATACTACATTATTCAATTGAGGTTTTGTTGAGCCGAGTGTCTATCTATTGAGTAACATATATGTAAGACTTGTTTTTATCTTACTTTCTCTAAACCTTCTTATTATGTTGGTATGTTTGTGTGTTACTATATTATTCATTTCAAACAATGCTTAATTGACATGAATTATGTGCGAGTTTTACGAATCGTGTATCATCATAAACACTCTAAACGCATGTCTGATATGTTGAACATTTGATAGCACAGATATGAAGAAATGTAAACATAATAAATTAGGTGTCTATGATGTATGGTATTTCTTTTATGTTCCGTGATACCATGGAATTATATTTTGATTATTATTCTTGTAATTTTTCAATTCAATCGAAAACATTGTTGCCAATTATAATTCTTTAAGTTTTAATGCTTTGAAGAAAAGATGTGAACTCAGAGGCCTATTTCTTAAAAAAAAAAGACTACCGATAAACAATTAGATACATTTAAAATAAAATTCAAGTAACTAAATGATAAGTATTACATCCAATGGGACATTATAAATTTAAAATAATTAGTTAATTATGCAAGCTAATCAATTAGATTAGAAAAAACTATATGCAATTATATGAAAATCTTTTATCAAAATTTTCATATTCTTTTGATTATTTCGTTATGGCTTATATTTTATTTTTTCAATTGAAATCAAATGCACTTAAAACCAATTTTTAATTTGTTTATCATATGGATTTAGAGTTGCAGAAAATACAAACCAACAACCCCGAAAACCACCAAACTGACAAAGATCCTCAAAATTGAATCTAATGAATCTCTCTGATGGTTCATTTGCATTAAAAAAACTATCAGCTTTTATATCTTCTAAGATATTCCCAAACTGTAAGTTATATACAAAAATATAATATACAAGCATAAAAAACATTAACGATCATAAACATGTATGCAAAAAAAACACCATCATCATAATCATCAGATCTAAGCTCCTCCTACAATCTCCAGAACTATCAGCAGACCAATCATATAGAAACCATTACTGTCACATTTCATCATGAATAGCCCATTCAGGACAGTTGAGATTTTCCTCCCTGCAATCTTTCTTTCTTACTTGCGCCAACTCGTTTGTGATCAAAACTCTTGACATGAATCCATTTGGTTGCCAACCATTTCTCACCCTCGATAACGGGGCAGCTGCCATGCAAGCTCATAGGGTCGATTGTTCCATTTGGATGAAGGTTAAAGAACAATAGAGCATCGCCCTTCTTCGGTTTGACTGCAAAATCAAAAGAAATGTGTTGTCAGGTACTTTAAAAGATTTTGTTGAACTTGACTTGGGTTTGTTTTACAAGAACTATGATACTTTAGATTGTGGATTTTATGCTATACACATGCTTGTTATGATCCAAAAAAATTACATGTTTGACTCTTATTAGTCAACCCAGTTATACGTCATAACATCTTAATTCTTGCTTGGATCAAACATATGAGACCCACAATTACGATATCATTTCTTCCATTCGCTTAATGGTTGAAAGGCCCGCTGACAAATAAAAATTCTTCGCAAAATGCAAACGAATATTTTTGTAGAGAGACTTATGAGGTGACCATTGTGACCTTACGAATGATATGATTTGGGGTGTGTTATATCTCAGACAAGTCAAAAGGTGACAGGGAAATGTGTTGAAAGTAGCCAAAAGTCTAACTTTTATGCATTTAACCTCCTAAATTGTTAACAAAATTAACTCCTTATTTATAAAAACACTAAGAGGGACAAATAGTGTTTGTGGGTCAAGACAACTGGACCCATCCTGCTTTGACTTTTGAAATCAAAACAGTGATCTGTTTTGAAGAGAAACCATTTTGACCCATTATGAGCTCCGCTTGACCAGCCTATCTTGTCTTGACTCTAGCAAAACCAATGAGCCTTGTGTTGACTGCAGTGTCTCATCTTTATTTGTTTAGTTTCAAAAATCAAAAGCAATACATACTTTCTATCTTGATGTATTGACATACCGGCATAACCTTTCTTGGCGCACTCAGAATCTTCATCAGTTTTGTGTTGAGATTCTTTCATCTTTAGGCCAACATAAAACAAAACAAAAACAAAACAACAATAAAAGGCATAATCAACAGCCTTTAATATTAAGTAAATGAAACATACCTCTGATTGGGGAAATATCGTCTCACCACCTTTCTGAACATTAGATAAATACATAAGTATAGTTGCTATCCTGTGACCACCCAATGCGCGATTGGTCTTATCGTGAAAGTAATCCCAATGTGGCAAGTATTTTTGACCATTTTCATAATGCAATACTTGCATAGCCTCCCCGTTTTCTACCGGAAAGAATGTCCAAACAGAAATCCTTGACTCGATACCAGCAACCACTTCATCCTTCAAAGAAAATAAATATACATATATACACTATATTACTTTTAATTCTGTAAAACTGATAACTGAACCTTTTAATTGCATTACTCTTATCATAATATGAACCTTGCAAGTAAGATATGTTCTCACATATAAAGACCAAGTAGATTATAACTTGAAGATCATAATGACCACTGAAATTGCAATATAAAACCATTTGGTCCTTATTTGTTAGCATATGAAACTCAATATCCTTCAATTCCCATTTCAATTTGCAAAATTCTTCATCAAGCATTGTTCCAATGGACAATAAACTTATAGAAAAAGTAATAATAATAAAAGGTATAACACATTGTATTGAAGCTTTTCCTAACCTTAGCTTTCCTAATAAACATGCCTTTGCTGGTACGAACCGTGCTTTCTATGCTTTTACCTGTTTTAAGATCTGCAACCATAGATTTCTGGAGCTTATCCTTTGCCTGATGACCACATATAACAACCAAATCAGCAAGATAAACAGAGTCAATAACTTTTTTCTACTACAGGTTTTTTATTAGAAGTAACAGAGCTCATAATTTGCATCAAGTTAACCAAAGAAATTGAATAATAAGATCAGAAGATATGACCAACCACTTCAATGAGATGATCACACTCTTCATCTGTTAAAAAGTTTTTGTATAAGAACACCCTGCATGTCCCAAACATATATAAAAATGCATACTGTAGAATCGTGTTATACTGATTCAGATTATGCAATTAATGTGTGTGAAAAACCTTGGATGCCATGAAACATGGGTGACCCGAGATGGATCAAAAGGACGATGATATGAATTACCATTCGGCATTCTGATCACCGACGATTTCCTGAAAAACAACAGTATTGGAAGATTAATAACGAATCGATGATGCATTGTTGTTATACAAACCAAAAGGGGTTGATTAAAGTGATGTACATTGCTCGAAAACCTGATGATTGAAGGGGGAAATCAGGTGAAAGAATAGAGAAACAGAGGAAGAATGAGATGAATGAATTTTGAAAATTCATTGTGAGAAATCTTAAAACCCTTTAAGCGATTGTTGCATATGATAAACATGCGAAGAGGGTTATAAAGGGATTTTGATCGAGTGATTGGTTGACATAGATCAGATGAAAAAGATTGAATGAGGGCATGAGGAATCGGTGTGTTTGTTTGTGATTTTGAACAGGACGGGATCAATGTTTTCTACTTTTCTAACCTTTTTGTAAAACGAAATCTAAACAAAAGCAACCTAACTAAATTTCTTTCAAATAAAAGCAATAAATCAAAAAAATTTGATATATTAACCATGTGTCGTTAATAGTTAATTTCATTGAACAAACAAGAGGCAAAAAAGGGTTAGTCAATGGCGATAAGATGGATCGAAGATGAAGGAACTTAGGAATGGTCGTTTGTTTTATGAATTGTGTGGTCTTATTTATAAATACACAACTATCAAGTATCATTCACATTTCAAAATTCTATTGATTCATAAAATACCAAAACCCGTTATAATTTCTTTTAGAAATAGTATAAGGGGCCCCAAACTTATGGCGTCACAAATTACATTGTAGAGTCGGCCTTAATTTTGAAGGTTTCATTCACCATTTATAAAATTGAATTGAATACCCATATGGTCTTGCGACATTGGTGATGTGTGGATGGCTGTTACGGTTCGATTAACCATAACGAGTGTTAGTTAACCAGGGTTTCGGTTATGTGAAATTGTAAACCACGACAAATCATTGGTCGGTTAATCTATGGTTTGGTTAACTAACTAGTGGTTCGGGGTTCGGTTATGTTCTGGTTTTTCCACGCCCCTTACTCTCATGTAGATGTCTAATACAATTATGGTGTAAGTTTAATTTGTTACAAGTACGATATAAATAAATTACTTTTAAACGTTAAGGGTCGTAACCTAATTTACATCAAATCAGAAGGCAATTGCGCAACAAGCTGCGCGACTAGCCCTTTTTGAATAGCAAAATGAAGTCTTTTAAAACCAACATTCATAGATCTTGAAATCGTAACATTACCATGCATGACCCATTGAACTCGATTAAGTAGCTCTAGAACATCAGGCGCAATAAACCCAAAAGTATCAAATGCAAATAATATAAACACGTATAAAAGTAATTGTTATTTATAGAAAGATAACAAAGTGAATCTAATTGGAAGGTCGAAATAGGAACTGTTTTGAACGCAGGGCTTAGTAAGAGTAATTCTAGTAACGTTTGTCATGTATGTAAACCCATGTGCTTTCACAAATAATTTCATGCCACCAAACCTTGCTTGGTAGAAACTAGGGCAAAAAATCAACTTGAGCTAATTTTCGACACATGATTAGGTTTATTAAAACGTTATAAGTTCAATACGTGTAAATGTAAGCTATCTGACAGTTCAATAGTAAAAAAACAGTGTTAATAAAAATTAACGGTTCTCGGGCGAATACATTTTAACAAAGGGAGAAGCATGTCGAAAATAAAAACCAAGGGACTATTTATGATATTATCCAATTCAACCTGATCTATAGCTTAATACTATAAAACGTTAAAACCGAAGCTAAAGGACTGCAGTTGCTTCATCCGCATACTTCGTCCCCAAGTCACCGGTGTGTGAACTGTGTGTAAACTAACGATATGGGATCGGTGTTATCGGCGTTTTGGGGCGACGGCGAACCGGCGGCGAACGACGGCGATGCACCGTCGGGAGAATCACGAGTGATCGAATTTCATTCTTCTAACCGCTGGCAGCTCCACTACAATCAAGCCAAACAATCCCCTAAACTCATGGTGGTCGATTTCTCCGCCTCATGGTGTGGCCCTTGCAAGATGTTAGAGCCTTTTATACGCTCGTTATCCTCTAAATATCAAGAAATCGACTTCATCAAGATCGATGTCGATGAATTACAGGTATTTGTGTTCAATTACCCATGATTGTTTGATCATCCGCCATCTGGAACTGTTTGGTGGATTCATTAGGTCAATCCAGCTATTCAATTCGTGAATCCACCGTGTAATTAGTCTGAAAATTGGGGGTTTTAGGGTTTTAGGGTTAAGCGTGTTAATTTGATGGATTTGTTAAAAACCCTAAATTGATCTGGATTGAATTGAACTTATGGAACTGAATTTTGAACTGATTTTGGTTCAATTCAATTCTAATTTGAGTTGTTGATGGGGATCTTGTTGGGATTAGAAAGATTGTTGATTGCTTAAGATTAATGGTGATTGCAGGATGTTGCACAGCAATTTGGGGTGCAAGCAATGCCTACACTTGTGTTGCTGAAGCAAGGGAAAGAGGTTGAAAGGGTTGTTGGTGCTAAGAAGGATGAACTGGAGAAGAAGATCCTTAAGCATAGGGCGACTCCTAAATTTGCTGCTTAATTTCTTGAGGGTTTGATTGTGCTGAAAAAGGGGAACTTGTAAGTTATTATGACTGATTGGAACTGAATTCTGTCAAATAAAATGGTCTTTCTGTGTGAATTCTCATATGCTTTTCAAGGTGTTGGTTTATGTATTCTTATTGTTACTGATTAATATCACCTTTGTGGCTGATGTAATCATGCTCTCTCCTTACTAAATTAAGGAGTCTTACAGGTGATTTAAGCTACTATCACCCTGAGGGTGTTATAGCTAACGAAAATGATAGTTATAAGATACGTGAATCTTTAATCGTGTATCTACTTTTACACACATGACACATAGACGCCAAGTAATTTCATAATGTATGTGAATAATAATACATACGTGTTGTGGTGTGAGGTATCTATTAGTTTAAGTCATTTATGGGATAAGTCTTAATACGTGAGTAAAAGTAGATAGTTGATTCTTAGTCATGTATCTCATGTTCTCATGGCTAAATCAGCAGTTTGTTTATGGCATGCCTATAATGTATAACACATCTAATAAAATGATTATTTTTGTGATTTTCTCGTTTGATAGGCTTGTTTGTGAATAATTCCTCTTACTTAAGCTGACCTATATAATTAAATGTTTGTGTGCGAAAAAAAAGTATAGCAGGGAGTCCAGAATCTACAAAATTAGGTTCAGAAACTGCAGTTGGGAAGTGTCACAGTTATAAGCGCAAGCAATACTTTTTCAGCCATATGAAGACATTCTTCTCTGACTTCATCTTCACCATTGTTTTAGATATCAGTTGAAAGGATGTCAATCACATGAATATAATCAATTAACAACACTTTAAGACAGTTATACGATTCAAATCATAATTTACATGACTTAATAAAGATAGTTGGCCAACATGTTTCCTTGAGTGAAAGGCAGTTCACGTCTGTCTCACGAGTCCAATATGTTTTATTCTATTAACAACTCGAGATGCGTCGTTTAACCTGTTTGCCCTTTCATAAATGCTAGCAACAACAAGATGCAGTTCCTTCTTATTGATGTTGGGATCACAGTCTAATCTCTCAAACAACGATTCCACCATCTCAAAATCTCTTTTTGCACCATAAAGACTCAACATCTGAAAGTGAACTTCATCAGGGAAAACACACCCTTCCTCCTGCATCTCGGTATAAACATCGTTCGCCTTCTCAAATTCCCGCAGCTTCCCATATGCGTTTAAAACAAGAGCAATCACATTAGAATCAGGAAAATACCCTGCTTTTCTCATCTTATCAAAAACCTCAATAACACTAGCATGCTTTCGATTTCTTGAAAAAAGATCAACCATACACGCGTACACTGATATATCCTTAATTTCTCCACTATTATACGCCTGGCGAAAAACCCATGTGGCCTCTTCTACACGACCGGCTGCAGCAAGAATCGTAATTGCTGTTGCTCGTGGAATGTTATCCGGGGTTTTAAGTTCATGAAGTAATCTTTTCGCATGCCCAACTAGACCTGCTCTTTCATAAGCCACAATCATAGTCTGATAAAGAACCTGATCAATTTCAACACCCGAGCTTCTTAACTTTTGGAACAGCGTTGCAGCTCGATCCAGTTTACCAGTTTTATCCCAAATGGATATTATGGTGGAGTATGTTATCCCATTCGGTTCTATCCCTCTGTCCTGCATTTCTTGAATAAGATTATTAGCTTTCTCATGCTCAAGAGTTTTACCATAAATCTTGATCATAGTGTTGTAAGTGACCACATTCTGGTTGATATCTTTCCTTTGCATCAATCTAAACAAATGTATAGCCTCCCCGAAAAGCTCAGCTTCACCATACACTCTCAAAAGGGTATTGTAACTGACCACATTGGGTTCAATCCCCATCTTTCTTATACTCCAAAACAGACGATCTGCTTCTTTCGCCATATCAAGTTGCCCGTATACATCTATCATGATATTACAAGTCGTAAGGTCAGGTAAACAGTTAACTTCTTTCATTTCAGAAAACACTGATAAAGCTTCAAGATACTTCTGATTCTCAGCATACATGCTTAACAATGTAGAATAACTAACTGTATCAGGGTTAACTCCAACTGATCTCATTTCTTGCAGCAGCAATCGCGCCTCACGAAACAACTTAGCTTTCCCAAAAACATTAATCATCGAATTGTAAGCAACAAGATCAGGAGAAATACCCGATTGCTTTAACCGAGAGAAAATCGATATAGCCTTCGAATAATCACAAAGCTTACGAGATAACTCGATCAGATTACTATACAACACAAGATCACCAGACACATTATCTTGTTCCATCTTCTGAAGCCAAGATAAAGCATCATCAAACTTACCTTCTTTCCCAAACTGAG
This sequence comes from Flaveria trinervia, assembly GCA_025506515.1. Classification (NCBI taxonomy): domain Eukaryota; kingdom Viridiplantae; phylum Streptophyta; class Magnoliopsida; order Asterales; family Asteraceae; genus Flaveria; species Flaveria trinervia. Next base: position 8,694,277 of record CM046450.1, read on the forward strand.
TGATTAAAGTCGAATAAGTGTACCTATCAGGAGAAAGAGCTCTTTGACGCATTTCGTCGAACAGCCCATATGCAATCTCCCACTGCTTCGCTCGAAGCACATTACGCAACACCACGTTGTACGCGAACACAGAGGGTGTGTACAACGCATGTTCATTCATCCAATCGAGCATCGCAAGTGACCGTTGCCAATCGGACTCACGGGAAATGACGGTTACCATGAACCGAATCGAAAGCTGTCGACTTTTGTAAGGAGACAGTAGAGCAAACAGCTCGTGTTCGTTTGTCGTTTGGTTGATTGATGATATGAGTTCTTCCATGTCGACGCTGTGGTCCAAGTGACCCACATCGGGTTTTCGACGATAGGGTTGGTGAGACGGTGGCGCCGACGACGGCGATGGGCGGAGAGTCGGTGGCTTTGGTGGGTTCCGCCATGTGTGTTTGGTTGAGGAGTTGTGGATTACGACGGATGTTGGTCGGTGCCGGAGATTTTTCCGGTGGGTGTTCGACGGCGAGAGGTTGTGTAAGGTGATTGTGGTGGTAGTCAGAGACCATGTATCCATCACTTCATCTCGCAGTTTATCGCAGTTTATTGGACACCTTGCACGTTATCGATTTTTAAGTAGACCCTTTGGATTTTAGATATCTTTAACTAGAAAATATCCCATCACGAAACTTATATGTTCAAATAACTTTTTTTAACGTAACATGTACGACTTTGTTTCGAATGATACATGTTATATTAATCGGATCCATCTATTCGTTTTACAGTTGAGAACGCATCCCCAACTTTCTTAAAAGGAAACTTATTGTTAAGAAAATCTCTTAGCTTAACTCTAAGCATTTTTTACTTAAAATGAAAATTAAATTCATAACACTTCTTTTATTTACATGTCATGGATATTTCATTTTCACTAGTTTGACTAAAGATTATTGGTTTTCACATAAGCAAATTTTGTAAATGGTGTTAATTTATAAAAGTTGATGGTTTGTGGAGTTGTTTTAAAACTCTTTTGGTTTTTGGTTGTTTTGTTATGTGGAACAACCGACAACGTATGTGAGTTACGTGGCATGTGTACAAATGAGTTTTCTTTTCAAACCGGTTCGGGTTTCAAACCAAATTAGTTTTTTTGTCACGGGGAAAACCAATATTTTTCTCGCTGAATACTTGAATCTGTCAAACCAAATTGAACCGGTTTGTAAGTGTGAGGCTACCAAAACAGTATACAAACTGACGGTTCGGATTGGTTGAAAACCGGTTTGGCTTAAACCGTTTTTTTTTTTCAAACCGGTTAGGGTTTTTTGACGGGTTTTTTTCCCTAACGGTTCTTTTGTCAACCTTTATTTGTGGAAGGTGATTGAAGAAGCTCACAAAATCCGTTATTGGATACTTGGATCTATGAAAGTGAATAGGGAACTTCAGTTTGATTTTTACTTTTTTATTCAAATAGATAATAAAAACTAGTTTTTCTTTGATAACTGTTGTATTTAAACTTTGCTTAATATAAATAATCGTTTTGTTTGTTTGTTATTTTGACATACCGTATTGATTTTCTTAAAATTTGAGTTTTTGGGAAAATGTATTAATTTGATGCTTGAGTGACAACCGAATTTTTTGGGTCTTCTAGGTGGAGCACAAAGGGGATGGCTATAGTCACTAACGGATTCAATATTTTTTTTCTTAGTGAGGGCTAAAATAGATAATATCGTTTGGGTTAAAATGGATCATGTCAAAACGGTTCGAATCAAAAGACTAAGGTATTATCAAAATACAAGTTAAATGGTTGTTCGGTCAACAACGTTGTTTCAATCTGTTGGTTAGACTATTTACTCCTAATTATAAATTCAAACTTCAAATCCTAGTTAATATGATTATCAATTTTTCATAACGGAACCGGTTGACAAAATGGCCTTAGTACCCTGATCGGAGCGGTGGACGGTTCTTGAAACCGGTGAACATCATAACTATGTTTTGAGAAATAAAAAGTACGTAAGTATTTATACATTGATATAGAAAATGATAAGTTGGCAAAAAAATTTATTGGTATGCTTGTTAAATAAAATACTAAAAGAAATATTATTGGCTTAATAAACCATGAACAAAAATAAAAACTGAAAATCTTAGAATGAGGATAAATATGATTTTATGTAGAAACATAATACATATAATCCAAGAATTGCTTTACGCCCTTTAGATGAATAATATTCTCTTAAACTTGGAAAACTAAATAACTCACGTTTATTATATTAGTTGCCTTTAAAGTGGAAAGGAACTCCTATGCTACAAGTCTCTTGGGTGCCTCCTATAAAAATCATAGCTTCTGACTAAATTTATCATGCAAATTTTGGTGTGTGGGCTTGGCTTGAGTGGGCTCCTGTGTCCCACCTTACAAAGAAGTGGATCCATCTATGGCTATAGTGGTGCTGTTTAGGGGTGTTGATGTTTGCGTTTGATTTTGATCTAATGACGACTATGGTAGCTTCAGTAACAAAAAGAAAAACAAAAAAGGGACAAAGAAGAAAAACACATGTTAAATTAGGTTCAAAAGTTCCTTCAATGGCTTTGGAAGTACCATGGGACAAGATGACGGTGGTGGTGGAGAGAAAAAAAAAACAAAAATGACGGTGTAACTGTAGGTTAACTAAAAAATGAAAAAAAATATGAGCTTATAATTAGAGGCTATAATGTGTACCATGCACAGAAAAAAAAATAACATTTACAGTAAACTGTAGATATTAGTATATTAATTAGCATGATTTTGTCATACCGGAGTACGAATAAAACAACAGAATTAAAACAACACAAGAGTACTAATTTGTTATCCAGTTGTTCCATTAACATGCTTTCTTCGTGTCTGCCTTTCATACTTCATATGATCCACACAGACCAGTATTCTTGATCCGTCATATAGGCTATTATTTGATTGGTTCTTCATATTATGATCTTTCGCATCTTACCCCGGTTTCATATATCTTATCAGAACCTATAAAGATTCATAAGATAAGTGGATTTTTGATGTTTATATGATAATATTATCTAAAAATCATGACTGAAATGGGTCTCTTGGTTCATTTCATAGTTAAATTGTGTTAAAATTATTTAAAACTCTACTTTTTATGTCTATGTGTTCATGTGATTTATCTATGATTATACTTGAATTTACCTAATACAATGTTGGTAATTATTTGTATTGTATACAATACTAATGCATTGGAATGATTATCCTTGTTGGATTGACGTATAGGTCAATTAGATGTGTAACACTAAGTGGGGAGGTTTAACTAAGAAAATATATAATACCGTGTTTTTCTATTAATTAATGTTATAAGCCATTTACAATAACATCATATAGGCTAAAATAACACGATATTAGTATGAATAATTTGGTAAGTATGGGTCTGAATCACACAAAACAATCTATAAGATGAAAGAATAATATAGATACTGTGTGTTTGTTTAAAACTGAAAAGTGAAATGCCTCAATGAAGTAACGATTGATCCCACCAAGTGTCTGCGTTGAATAGTCAATATGTGGTAATGCAATAATCTATACATTCATTAAATATAATCAAATCATATAGATTCACACGTGAATTATCATTTATAGAAAATATCATACACGATCATTTTATTCATTAATTTATGTTCAGTTTGTGAAATTAATTCAAAAGCTTATGATATAAAATCTTTTTTAATGTCAAATTCTATTATTCTTCTAATCTATCTATTGTAATAAAAGCATGTTTTAATTGGAAATGACACAATTTTAGAACTTCTAATTTTATTTTTCCTACATGTTTCTCACATTATATAATTACATCAATTACAATAATAATATTTAATTCTTTTTAAACTGAATATAGTTTTTTAATAATTTACGAAAGAGTTCTTTTATAAATGTAATTTATAAGGTAACATTTGTTAAAATAATAACTTTTTTAAAACATCAAAATTTTTTAAAAATATAAAATATTTAAAAATTAGTGTTTTTAAATAATAAAAATTTTATAAACCAAAATACTCAAAATTTAGAATTATAATAAGTTTTTTTTAGAAATGCCACTTTCCTAAAATGGTTTTGTTTTGGAAAAAAATATTATAATTTTTTTTAAAAAAACAAAGAAATTATTTTATTTCTTATAATTATTACTCATAACTAATTTCAATCGTATCCTATATCAAAACATCATTTAATAATTAATAAAATTTTATTATTATTTATTTAATATTTATTTATTCATCTCGTATAATACATAAGGTGTAAACCTATTACATCAACATACACCATGGGTGACATTCAATCCAAAACCTCCAATCTAAAAGACACAAGCCTCTATCAAATGAACTAGTCTTACATTACCTATAAAAATCTATCTAACAATTAAAAATATCAAAAACACATTTTCTCATGTATAAAGAAATCACGTTGAGGAGAGATTACCTAAAGTTTCCGTTAAAACCCTTATTTTGGCTTGATTTTTGTTCTGTTTTATTTAGTTTATGTAATGTATTATTTTTTATAGCAGTGTGATTTCATGGTTTTATAAGGTGTTTTACAAGAGGGAACTCACATTCGAGAACTTGGAATCCCGCTCTAGAACACCTAAAAGCCCATTTGAATTGTATTGTACTTTGAGGCTTGTACTTTACGGTTGAGTGGGTGTATGTAGGTTATTATTGTAGCGTGGATTGCTTTCTTGATAAGGTTCTTCTCTTGATAATATATTTATGATGATTTTGACTGCTAATTTTTATATATATCTTAGCAAAGTGATTTTTAAATATAATAATCATGCTTTTTAATATCTTTGTGGTTTAATAGCTTTACATAGTATTTTACAATGTTGAACTCACATTCAAGAACTAGTAATGCCGTTACAAGAGCATCTAGAAACCCATTTCATCTTGTTTTTGTACTTTTAGGCTTGTACTTTGCGGTTGATTGGGTGACAAAGGATGTTATTGTAGCATGAATTGCTTCTTGATAGAGTTCTTTCTCTTGATATTTTATTGTTGATGATTTTGATTGTTACTTATTGTATTTTTATTTTGTGGTTAAGTGATTTTCAGAAGGCGGTTGCAATTACAGGAAGGTATACACATATTTTCTTTCTTAATATTATTATTTCAGCCTAGCCAGCAGGCCCTTATAAAATTATGGTATTATACATTGTTACTACATGAATTTGGACATACTTGTGATGTTTCTGTGTGTGGTCAAACTTTTGTGTCAGCTGGTTCTTATTCTTCCATTGCTTACTAATAATGATAATGATTCCAGTTTGTGTTTTCCTATACTTTAATTCTTTTTTCTGGTGAACTATCAAGTGCCTTGAACCGTGTTGAATTCCAGTTCCAAGATATGTGTTTATAAATAGGGACAAGCCTTATGTTGAAGGATGTGGCCCTACTTCGCAGTACAAATTTAAAATCCACTGTAAGTTGTTATGCACTTATGCTGCAATCCAAATCTTACAGAAGAAAGAATAGGCTTTTAATAGTGTCTCCTTAAGAGCTGGGGTGCTTATATAAGAATGACCCTGGTAATGATTCTTGAGCATGCAGGGATAAACATGATGTGCAGATATCTCGTGAGTTTATTTGTTTTTCTTTTATGTTTACATTTGCTTTTAGTTTTTCTATACCCCCTCTATCTTTTGGTTTATGAGTTTCTGTGAGATGCATGGTTATGATCATAGATTCATGCTTTGGTGTTTGACCTTGTAACATTGTATTAAGTGATCTTTAAAGCTGAATATTCAGGTGCAACTTGGTTTCAGATGTCAAGTTGCAAAACAGTTATAGATTTTTAATTATTTACTTTTGAATGTGCCAAATATAGGAGGTCTTTGAACATCCTAGTGGGAACTTCTAAGAATAGGTTTCAAGTCATTTGCATTGGTTTGCTGTTTAAAATATCTCCATATTTTGGCTGCTATACGTGTGTTGCATATAATTCGTAATTCCTATTCTAAAACTGTCCGGAGGTGAAGCTTTCTTTCAGGTTGGTAATAGATCAAGTGAGTTCCATCTAGAGGTCAGAAGAGTGAGATCGAAGTGAATGTTCTTACATATAGAGGAATTTATGCCAACTGGAGGAACGGATGTTAAGGTATTTTCTTGATTTATTATTCTTGACATATGAATAGCATTGTCGTACATTGAGGTTGCCTGGTTTTAGATTTTTAAATAAAGCTTGTCCACTTAGTACTCGAACCTGTCAAACCAATTTGAACCGGTTTTTAAAAAAAGTTTTGTTGGTAATGACATGGCCGTTATGCATCCATGTAAATTCTTGCTTTCTGGTTACTGTTTATGTTGTAAGTGTATATGGTTGGTGCAAAATATGCTCAAGGGGAGGCAATAAAGTCTCCTGTCTTTGATGGTGTAGTTCTGAGAAATCCTGATGGCAAAGTAATGCATGGAACATCAACAAAGTTACATATTTTCAAAATCTGTTTTCTGTATGTCTACGTGTGATTCCTCTGCCATTTTTCAGATCTTCTCACCTGTGACATATCCTCAGCCTATATGTTTTTGACAGTTAATGCACAAATCTACTAGACTCGGTTTTTACTTTTTGAATTTTGTTATCTCTTCCATTTGATTAAGAATGGAAATGACTCTTTTATCATCTCTCAACAATTTTGTGATAATATGGTAAGCAGGTTTTAATGTTTGTTAATGGGTGGACATCACTGCACTTGCCACCAAACCCACCATCTTTCTTTTATAGGGAAATTTAGATGATGTGACAATGAGGAGAGGGAATGCACATTCTTTTTTTGTGAAAGATATGGTGAGTGCGCTGGTAAGTTTGACGGTAGTTATAGATTTGCAACATGTAGAACCTAGCTGTCCTTCTACCAACTTGATTACCGTTTGGATGATCTGTCATACAGACTCATGTCTCAACAGGTATGTGGGTATGATCTCTTGAGATGTGAAGGCTGTTCATATGTCTGTGTTGAATAAGTGAATAAGTAGACGTGTTGTTTCAATCTTTGCTAGTCTATGTCTACACGGCTGCTAAGCATGACAAACAAAGTGTACTATATGCTTGTTCATGTGATGATCATCTCATTAGTCTTTTAAGTTTTGCATGGGGATAGATTGACTATATTCAATGGCACCAGGTGAAAATCTGGTTTACAAGATGTTCCCTTTATTGTTGTGTGTCTACGATGTGCACATAACTACAATTCCAACAATTCCACCAGTTCTGCCATGGAAGGTCAATGACCGGCTTAGCCTTGTAACACGTCAGGGAAGTGGGATCATTGGCTCCTTTGGGCAGTCTAAGGAGCTACTCAGTGTGATTGTTATAATTCTTTAGTAAGATGCATATACCCTTGATTTTCTTTCTCTGTCTTAAGTGATGAGGTTAGATTACCTTCTAGGTCGCTTTTGCAGTAAGCGTTAGTTTTTGACTTGATTTCTAGGATTAAATGTAGTCATAGATTTGGGCCTTTACGGGTAGAGTGTGTCTTTTGTAGTAGAATGTGCCTTTAGTGCCTAGTTACACGTTTAGTTTAGATGCCTTTAGTTTCAACTGTCTTTAGTTTAGCGACCTTAGCCTTAAGAATTTCTTTGTGTTTATGCTCTTGTTATCTCTAGTTTAATTATCTCTAGTTTATTTCTTTGTGTTTATGTGAGTTTTAATGCTTTTTTTTGATGATGGTGAGCGAAGTCCAAAGTGAAAGGTAAAGTTGAAGGTCACTAATGAAAAATTATTGAATTAATGTTGAAAGAAGACCTAGAGCTGAGGTGATTTTTATATGATCACTCTTACATCCATTTGTTTCTAAAGTTACTAGCTAATCTCTTGCTTATCTTTTAGTTAAACTCTTACATCCATTTGTTATATGCAACATGTAACTAGTACCTCATGCTAAGTGTTCATCAGCAGCAACACATTTACCATTCCCTGAGGCCTTAATAATTAATGTTTTTACTTGATTTGGTCTCAAGGTTTCTGGAGTGATCCCCTGGCAAACACAAACCAACAGCCACACACACTATGACGGGTTAGAATTCCCTTCAATCTCTTGAAATTATTTCTATGAAAAGTCAATTATTGTAATTCATCTTCTTTTGGTGGGTTAGTGATGGTGCTGTTTGTTTTTTCTGCAGGACAACGTCTGCAGTCTGCAAGAAAAATACTATTTGTTTTTAACATCTGCAGAATGATAAAAAATATTCTATAATTAGATTAAACCTATTGTTTAGACCTATTAAATTAAACCTCTTTTTTTAACACTTGGTTTTCTTGGACTTGTACCACACACACACATCCGTACGTACATACAACATATATACACATCCATACGTACAAGTAACCGACGGGCGAAGTGTGGGGAGGGGGGTCGGCGGGCGCAGGTAGGGGGAGGCGGGAGGCGGGCATAGGTAGGGGAAGTGGAGGCAGCCGGCGGGCGAGGTGGGAGGGGGGCCGAAGCAGGTGGGGGGAGGGGGAGGCGAGGGTAGGTGGAGGGAAGGGGGGCATCGATGGTCCGGCCGGTGGGGGAGGTGGGGCGGCGATGCTCCGGCCGGTGGGGGTGGTGGGGCGGCGGTGGTCCGGCCGGTGGGGGAGGTGGGGCAGCCGATGGGGGAGGTGAGAAGAGGTTAGAAGATCTCCGAATACATAGGTCCACATCTTCAGCAGACCTCCTGCAGACGTTTTTTAATGAAACGTCTTCCAAAAAACAAACACTCTGCACACTCAAAACCTCTTTCCCAGTGGCGGAGTTTGAACACTTCTGTAGGGGGGCGGGGGCGAGATTAATTTTTTTTAGGGGGGGTGAACTCAAGTTTTATATAAAAAATTACACTATCGAGCCAAAAATTTACACTACCGGCGAAAAACAGAGGGGAGGCGGTCCCAACTATGTTTCGTCCCTGCTCTTCCCGCGTCTGCGTGCGTGCAGATGAAGAGGTGGGGAAGAGGTTTTAGTAAAAAACAAACACCACCGTAGCGGTGGTGCGGATACCACAAGTTGGTGGTGAAGCAAGTGTCCACATTACACTTCCACCCATTCTATAACCCTTATCATACTTCATTTTTTCTTCCGTCTAGTATCACCTGCGTGGAAAATTCGTGGGACCCACTTTGACCCAAAAAACTATATTAGAGATCCATTGGTATAGTGTTGCATAAGGTCTCTATATATAGAGTACTACTATTACAGTTGATTACCATCTAGATACATTAATCACATAACTAGTCCAGTTTTTGACTCTAAGATGAGGATGAGATTGACATGCAGCTTGGACCATAAAAAGAGAAATCTAAGCTGTCAACGACTTTGAAAGATATCAACAATTTGATCATTGTCGATATGTATTGAACATGAAGTTCTCCTTGTGCAACCTTTCTCTAACAAATTTAAGATCAACTTCCCCATGCTTTGTCCAAGCATGGAATATAGGATTTGCCGAGAGGTAGGTTGCAACGAGATTGTCACACCATTGAGTAGGAGCTGAAGTTGCATCGATTCAGCATCACAAAGTTCATGAAGAAAAGCTTCAAGCCAAGTAAGTTAAACCACAACCAACAAGAACTTTGTATTCACACTTTAGAGGAACGAAGCGTTGTATGTGAGCAGTCCATGAACTACAGGTTGGAACCCGAATATATAGCAAATCCTGCCGTGAAATGGTGACAGACCGACGATCATCTGGATGGCCAGCCCAGTCATCTGAAAAAGCACACAAAAAATATTATGAATTAGTATGCCAATGAACATTAGTGAAAGTGTGACCTGTTGATCTAGATGCTTGTTTGATGAGCACATAGTTAGAAGTTCCATGAAGATAACGTAGAATCCTTTTAACTACAAACCAAAGATTTATAGTCCGGGCGTGCATAAACTGACGCTTTGTTGACCACAAATTTGATATCAGGCCAAGAAAGAGTAACGTAGGGCATCAAGTGGTCCATAAGGAACCCGCTCAAAAGCCGCACTATCACCAATGATGATCTACTAATTGAGGGTAGCTGGCTAACTAAACCCCGAAAGAGGTTGACTTTGACTAAACCCTAAAAGAGGTTGTGACTTGACTAAAACTTGAAAGATTTGTTCTTTTTAACATTTTTTTTCTCCTAAATACCATCAAATCCTGCAATTGTACAGATTTAAACCCACACATGTGTAGGGAGCAATCGCCAATGCCATTAAGTATTGGTCATGGGACGTAAAAGATTTGTTCTTCCAGACTTCTTTTTGTCATTTGACTCGTTTCCAATGATTTTTGAACTCTTGTCAACTAACCAAATAACCAACCTACGTTTATTTCATATTAGGTGATATAGTACGTGTTTGTGGTAGGGGCTAAACATAAAATTGTCCCATAATCTAATACGTAAACAATGTAAAACTAAATGGTAGCCATGCCTTTATCTTACACTAGTAAATTTCTTTTTGGTGTGCCATTTGGCGAAGGAGCCAGTTTTGTCAACGGATCTATAAAATGGACACTTGAAGGAGAACGTCCCAATTATGTTGTTTTCATTAAAACTAATAAACAATTGGGACCCCCTTTTGATGCATGTCAAAGTCGTATGTTTAAATATATACAAGTTATTTCAACAGAAAAACTCAATTCACTCGCAGCTTCTATTGCTCGTTCGATAGGATTAGATTTACCTTTGTTCAAGTTTTATGCAATTGCTTGTGTTATCTTAAACAGATATATCTTCTTGTTAATATTATTCTCCTTCATGTATGCTGAATATATGAGTGGTCTATGCCACTAGAGATGTGGTTATCTGCAAATGAGTTCAAGCTTCCAACATGTGCTTTTGTATTGTTTGTATTTATACTCTACGTACTTATAGTCTCAGTTAGCACATTTTACATCCCAAATGGATAATTGTAGTGGTAAGGTGTCTTCACTTTAAACTAGAGATCAAAGGTTCAAATTTTATACGTGGTAAGTGGAGTAGATTAAGAAATGTTCTAAAAAATTAGGAGCAATATACATGGTTTTGGGAAGCGGGAATTGTCTTTGTCTAGTCCATCACAGAAAAGAAGGAAAAATAGTTAAAAATAATTTTAATGGAGTGGTAAGATGTCTTGACTTTATGCTAGAGGTCAAGGGTTCAAATCTTACATATGGTAGTAATGGAGTAGATTAAGAAATGTTCTAAAAATTTAGGATCCTTTGCAATATACATGGTTTTGAGAAGCGGAAATTTGTCTTTGTCTAGTGCCATTACAAAAAAGAAGGAAAAATAGCTATTAATTTTATTAAGATATTAAAACCCTATAGCGTCTAGTCAGATATAAATTATTAAACCATAGAGCCTCTTAATAAGCTATAAGAGCAATCCAACATGAATGCTACATTGATTTTAGTTTATTCAGTCGAAATACAATGAGCTCGTTGATACAAGGGTATGTGTCGGTTCCCTTTGAGTGCTATGCGCAAATATAAAAACCTATGAGTTGCCTACAATTTTCTCATCAATTTGTTTCTCTATCAATACACAGGTGATTTATATTCAGTATTCTCTAACATATAATTAGTTTGTGTTTGGTAGATGATGCTAATACTTTGAAAAGACATCTAAAATATGGCAAGGGTATGATTTCTGCTGGTGGGGGAACTGTCATCCAAGAATCAAAATAAACATCTGGAATTTGTAGTATATTCATGTATGAATGATATGAATAGGGTTTGTATATGGAGTAAGTAATTTACAATAATTTGATTTATTTTTGGTGATTCAATGTTCATAAACCATCCCAGTCATGTTCCTTGAGCCCTAGTTCTCCCCCACAACAGACCTCAAGATCATCCACAACACAAAGCAAAACCAAGAAACCAAAGGATGACAATCTAGATCTATTACAGTCTGAGATTAAAAGTATATTTTGGTTGATCCAATTGGAAGTTTTCATATGATCATCAATTCAAAACCTTTTCTCATCAGAGCATGTTTAATTGTAATCTCATGCTAAAAACACAACAATATTTATGATCATGATTGACAACCAATAAACAAAATCAAAAGTGACATCAGAATCCTCATTCGATTCAACTGGGAAAATATAAACATGCAAGCTAAGAACAAGGCTCCACCATAGGATGCCAACCACCCACAAGTAAAAGAGCATACAAGCCACCAAGACATACCAAACCATTAGTCGTAAACATGCCTGAAAAGATATGATCAACCAACAGTAAGCTGATCAATGAAATATAATGAGGGAGCAACTTCTTCGCTCGAAACAAAAATGAAAACTCAAAAATTCAGCAGTTCATTGGAAGAAAATACAAGTACTCAGATGAACCTCTGCAAGTGTGCCTATCATTCTCCATGTTATAACAATGGATTAAGCAGAAAGTATATTGGTAACTAAGCATGGACATTGGTCCACAAAACAACATTTGGAATTTATTACTACCAAAACCATCAACTTCACACAACCATTACTGCCGTTGCCAGGTGTCAATATTTCAGGGCTTAAGAGCCAAGGCAAGACCAAACTTTGCACTCTTGTCAATGGCTTTAGTGTCGACTTCTCCTGAAAGGGTGAAAAGGGACTTCGGACGCCACTCGTGCTGGATCAATGCACTTGCTTTTCCAAAGTTGTTGACCCGGGCCTTGACTGTCGTCAATGGGTCCAAGGAATGCTGGGTGCCCACTGTGATTGTGTTTTCATTGGTTGAGAAGCTGTGATTCACCTCTGCACCTACCAATGTGTTGGTCAGGGGCTTAACGATATGGTAGTAGGAAGCATTGAGTGTGTCACCCTTGTCATTCCTGTATAAATCAACATAATACTTCAGATGTCACTATTCCAGTGCATCAGTTACAGTTGCAAATAATCAGGGAACAAACTTTATCACACAAAGAAACAAATGGCTTACTTTGGAAACAATCAAAACAACATTTTATTAATACCAGTGACCAAGTATGAACATCAATGATATTTGTAGATGTGGTTGGTTCAGGTTAATACACAGGTAAATGCACATCAGGACTGGTTAACACCAACACTTTCTCTCCCTTCTTTGTAGCATCAAGAACAAGTGATGCCTTATAAATGAGTAAAAAATCTATATTCTCACAATAATCATCTAAAATATTAATGAATTAACCTTTTCAATGCAAGTCTGGCCAGTTAACCAACAGACACTTCCTACTTTGTAATAACATCAAGAATTAGTGATGTGTTATAAATGAGTAAAAGAACTATATTATCACAATAATAATCTAAAATTTTAATGCATTTTTTAAGGAGGTTTATGCACCTTTAGACCCATATAAGTCATTTCCATCTTTAGCTAATTTTTGAATTTTTTAACTTGAACTGTTTTGAGATATAATATACAGCCCAAATTGACCCAATCCTATCAATGGGTCAAATACAAGAAAGCTCATTTCAAATAAAAAAATCCGACTTGAAAGCAGCTTAATTGTGTTCACTTCCAACCGCTTCTGTGTAAAAACATGAATAACATATGGGAAAAGCGGTGGATGTTTGATCAAAGTGTGCAGGGTTTGGATTGCAAGGATAGAAACAGGTTGGTCATGTCAACCCAAATGCAATCCATATTTAAACAGGCTGGTGACTTGGTGCCAACCCATTATTATGACCCAAACCTGCTTACCAACAGCTCCAACCCATGCAGTATGAGTTGTGTAGGGAATTAGCCCCTAATCTAAACCATGTGTTCCACTGACTTAGTTATTTTACAGGTTAACCCCTAGGAGATTTCTCACTTATGTAGCCGCTTGAGGGGAAAAGAAGTATTTTTTAATCAGAAAGCAGGAAGAACTCACAAGGTCAAAGCAGCAATAAGATCAGCATTGGAGAAGCTTAGGCCAGCATTGTATTTGGTGAAGTTTCCGGTTTTGGTGTCAAAAGAAACATCAGCTCCAATTGAGCTAATGTTGTTTCCCAGCACACCAGAAAAGTTCATGATGGGATTAGCATCCACCCCAACACTAGCGCAGATTCCAGCATAGTCATGCAAGTATTGAAGTTCAACCTAGTAGTTTTAATGAATTACAATCATGTTTAATCAAACCACCACTCAAATGTCTTTCGAAGAAAAGATATATCACAATAGATCTCTAGTTTCAAGAAAAGATTGCATACCTTGCCAGACCTTTGATCAGGAACTTTGAAGCTAAGTATTGCCTTAAGCCCAGGTACAGGTTCATCAATTGTGATGGTTGTAGAGAGCTAGCAATGATGCAAATTATTCAGTATATTCATATTTCATGCAAATTTGTAGGGTACTAAGACCTAATCAGCTATACAAAAACCAAAGCAGTGAATCGTACATGGTACGCAAAAGGTGAGGAATGTCAATAACTGGTGTGGAGACGTTTATATGCAACTAGGGGTGTAAACGAGCCAAGCCACTAGTGATGCTAAAAGCTCGAATCGAGTTGAACTTAAACAATGAGCTCGAGACTAAAAGTAAGCTTTAATTAATAAACGCGTTGGACCCGAGCTTCACTTATTGAGCTTCAGTAGGCTCGCAAGCCTATATAATTCTTATTTAATATACTAAATATATGTTTATATAATAATATTTGTATTACTATATATAAGATTATGATAAAAAATCATAAAATAACCACGCAGCATATATTATGTTATATATAAAAATTATAATTATGTTATATATAAATGATTACATGCGATGACACATGTTATCACCAGGTTTCACCTTAGAAAAACTTTCCCGCCTAAACTTTCTTTAACAAATTTTCCACAAATCATGCCATATTTCTTACTTAGAAGTTTTTATTTTATTTTAATAATTTTTGAACAACAAGTGTGACGTTTTTGTTTTTCTTAACTACCTCAATCACCACCAACATTCTAGGGATTTTGAATCTATGATATCAATTATCTCAAACATTATTTAACCCTTTAAACCTTATGATCACAAATCCTTATTTTTATATTGTCGATTTTATATTAAAAAAGATGTTTAAATATCTTTGTTTACATATTTTATTATATATTTATAATTTTTAACCCGTGTAATACACAGGCTAATAACCTAGTAAATATACAAATAATTATGAATGAGTATAAAGTAATAAATTAATGATAAATGAGCCAAGCTGTACTTGAGCTTAGGTTCACCCAAGCTCGGCTTGGCTCATTTACACACCTATATGCAGCCTCCTACATATCCCAAATATTCCCAATTTCATTAAAGGAGTTTTTTTGGAGGTGGAGGAAAAACTAGCATATGAAACAAAATATAACCAAAAAGGAAGATTTGACTTAAATGTTCTTACAATTCAGAAACTAGTCTCCTTGGGGATTTTAACCCCATACATAGTGTGTGAGCTTCAGACTAAACTACCATGATCAATACCCAGCATTGCATTTTAAATAGAAAACACAAGTGACAAGTGACAATGTTACTTAAACAAATTTACAAAATATACAAGGAGTTCATACATTGGAATTGGTGTCCACTTTGATATCAGTCGTAATGTTGTTCCTCTTCAATTGTGTATTGACATCAGCAAGAAATAGTTCACCTTTCTTTGTTCCAGATGACGTAATTGCCTACATGGTGTGAAAGTTTAATATGAGTGTCCTGATGCAAATGACATTAACAGGAGAAATAGAGAATACCACAAATTGTTGAATCAAATGCAAAAAGCCAGCATCTGAATGACTTTATCCCTTATATTTATTCTTAGCATGCATGTAACATGTCATATAAAACTAAGCAAGAGAAGGCACTACTAGATTATCAACCACATGCCTCCATATACTATCATCTGACAAATAATGGATGAAAAGTAATTTACATACAGACTAGTGTATGTCAAAAGCTAACTTCAAAAAGGTGAACCAAGCCCACAGACAAAGTTGCATAAAAGCAAGAATACATTATGCACCAGCCGTAAGCAACTAGGATCAACTAAGATATAGTAAAATACTGCAACATGGGTGCATCATATCTTTTACCCTTTGGTAAGAAATATGCCAATTCCATAAGCAATAAGGTGTTCCAAAAGCTACTCAGTGCAATAAAGAAGTTTGAAAAAGACAATAAGTGTTAATAGAGAAGTTGAGTGCAAAATAAGAAGACATAATAAAAATGTACTCAACCAGCTTCCCAACAAGTGACTCACACTTCCCATCAGTTCTCGTAATTATCGATACTCATAAAATATGCAATGCCATATAAACAAAGACAACTGCTTAATGCTTACAAATAATATGAGCTGCAATATTGAACTACAGATTCTGAAATCATTAACAGCATGCCTATTAGCTTCACTTCTCAGAAAAACAAACAATCATACTATCAACTCTCTCACAAATGGATGCAGAATGCTCACTCACTAACAAAACCGAACTCAATAACGACACAAACAACAATCGAACATTCACAAACAATAACCTCCGAACGATCTCTTAAGTCTTAACAATGTCAAACAAAAACAAAAAACGATCAATCAGATCTACAAATAATCACATAAAAAGCGACTCACAACTCCAGTAGGCGAATAGGTCGTGATAGTGAACTTCTGGTCCCCCTGGTAATCCTTATACAGAAGATCTGCATCTCAGAACAAACAAATTCAAAATCACATCTTCCGATCGGAAAATTTCACCACAAAAACACGCACAAATCAAACTAAACACTCACATACACATATAATCGTACACAAAAACTGAAACACACACATATCAAAGTGCAAAAACTCGAATAAACATCGAGAGATGAATATTATGATCGAACCTCTGGCTTTTTTGCCGATATCGGAGTAAAGTCCTGGACCTTTCACCATGATTGATAGCTCAAAATCAGAGATCCAAAACGATAAACAGAGGTTCAAAAGCACCGGACGAACAACGCTAAGGTGTATATGAATGGAGAATAATATAAGTGAACCTAAAATGGCTAACGTGACTCAATGTACGGTTATGGATGCATGATGTACAAGTGATGAATGCGTTGTGGTGTGGTACGAATGGTGTGTTTTGCTTCTTGAAACGTGTGCTTCGGGTTGATATTGACCGTTGGATTTGGGGAAGGTGGTGCTTGTTGGCTTATGGGAGCCGTTGATTTGAGAGGGCTTTAGGGGATTGATACCGTGAGACGAGGGTATTTTCGGAAGTTTCTTACACGTGGATTTGGATTTAATTTGGTTGGGCCAATAGACAAAGGACAGCCTCATACTTATTTTTTCTTTTTTTAGTTCTTTGAACAATTAGTCTATTATGATGTTCTTTTGAAATGTATTTAAATAAATAATTGGCAAACTACTACGGTGTTGAGTATATAATATACTCCATATAAATCATATGACATTTATATATGTACATGTTTTGATTAATACGTATTTACCCAACAATATAAGTTAATATTTAACATTATAAGTCTCGATATAATATCCACGTTGAGTCGTTTACTGATGAAAAACTAAAACTTTTATCACTGTCAAAGATGAGTTCTGCTAGATTGAATTGGTGACCATTACCAACCTAATGAGACAATAAGAGGTGATCACTAGCTTATTAGTGAGAAGTTTGAGACAATAAGAGGTGATCACTAGCTTATTAGTGAGAAGTTTTAAAAATATATTTATCAATATAAAGTAATTATAAGATGGGTTAGTTAACATCCGACATGATCATAGTAAACTATGTTGGTGTTTCTTATATTTTATAGTTGTTTTTTATCTCAACAAATATTATTTTATAAACAATAGAGAATTTAAAAAATGGTTATAAAATTAAAAATAAAATATTAAACTTTATCTGGGATTTTATACTCGTTAAACTACCTTACTCATGTTTTCATAATTTCCCTCGAATTTTTATTTAAGGCTATAATGTTCAACTTTTATTTTTGAAGGTCGCATTTTATATAATCAAAATCTTACATATCTATTATGCAACCCTATAATGTTTTCATGTTTATAGTTTCTTGGTTTTAGTTATAGATATAAGATTGTTCAATTATTTTCTGTTAAAGGTGACATGAGATGGAGAAATAGAAAAGTAAAGAGAACCTTCTTAAACACCACCTATCATATCTCATTCTTTTCCGTATCAATAAAACATGGACAATCGCATTATTATATCCACCGTTATGATTATTGTTTTCTCTCAATTGTTGTACCCTCCGAGACAAATGCAAATAACCATAAATTTGGTTTTAAAGGAATGTGTTCATGATGTGGCCTCAACCAAATACAATTTATCTTATTTTTGTTTGATTCATTCGGTCACAAATACTAGTTTGAATTATGTTATTTTCTATTGTATACATTATAACCATTTTTATTATAATCTATATTGTATAGACAATGTCTCTATTATTTCCTGATTATTTTTATGTAATCCTTATAAAATCAACAATCTTCCCTAACAGTTCTATATGTTTTTATTTACATTCAAAGGGATTTACATAAAATGAAGCATGCTCAAGTGATGAGAATGTCATGTTGGTGTGTTCTTATCTAGATGTTCTATCATTGGCTTTTATAATGCCTACCATTCTGGTTAACATAATAATTATGTTACATAGCCTGCACATGCCTCAACACTTTCTATCAGGTTAATTGTCTTCTGCTCATTGCCTATAATCTCAACAACAAGTAGTACACCATTGCAACGGGCAATGCAACAAGCAATCCAACAATGATCCTGTAATTAGATATAAGTCGATCAGTCTATCATGTTGTTCGTTCAAGTTTACATGTTAAAACAAAAAACCACTTTGAATACCCTGCGCTCAAGATTTCTGGGTGAACATTATATTCCTTTGCAAACACAAATGGGACGATTCCTTGAGGAAGAGTTGCCTGAGTAGATAGTAGTTTATTAACGGACTTATGTTTATAGTGTTGGTGTAGTAACAATAATAATAAAACCATGATTGTACCTGCATAACTGCAATTTGGAATGATACGCCATTTAATCCAACGGCAATAGAAGGGCCTGCCATTATGGCAGGCCCTACAATAAACCGCAAGACCATGGCTAATAAGGCCAGTCGGGTACCACAGGCTACTATGTGAGCCTGTGATGCCATGAACAGACCTGTAAATTTGTACAATTATGAATTTTAAGTTCTTTTTTCTCGATATATCAATGCCAAAAGTATTATGTTGTCACCTAGGCTGAACATTGCCATTCCAAGTCCTCCATCTGATATTATAGATACAGAATCTTCAACGACCTTTGGCAGTTTTACATTGCACCTGCATCATGCGCAACTCGTGTATTATTATCTTTATGATATATATTCTACGCGCAGATGATGTTAGCCCGCTTACCCGAAGCTTATAAATGCCCATGCAAGGCCTACTAAAGTTGCATGAGAATTAGGATTAACTAGAAGTTTCTTCCCAACAGTTGATAAAACCAGTATTATTTTTGTTCCTTTTGGAATACTCGTGTTTGTATCTCGTCTTTCATCTATCCCTCGTGCTGCTTGCCCGGCCTCTAGTTCATCTTGAATCAGAAGTTCATGAATTTATTATGTGAGCACGATAACAAGATTAAAAATCAGCACAACTACAAAGAACTTAGTTTTATACACATATAACTCCATAAGAACTATGTAAGATTTGTTGAAATTCAACATATAGTAAGCGCGTACCCATGGCTTCTGATGATTGCATCATGTGAACTTCCCTTGCAGTTGACAGTTCAAACAGAAACAACAATAAATTATACCAAATTAGGCTCTGAAGTACAACTATTTGTGCAAGAAGCACTTCTGCTTCTTCCCCATATATCGCCTTCAACAATGGGATCCCCAAGATCAAAGTGTTGGGTAATGTGGACAAAGAAACACCCGTTATGATCCAGTTTAGATTACTGTTGGATCGAACTCTAGTGATTATAGCAATCCCAATGAAAGCAACAGCTTTTTGAAGAACATCAGCAGAAATCAACTTGAGGTTCAGTTTGTATGGATTGCATTTAGATATCACTTGGAACGACAACAAAGGGATCGAGAATTTAGCAACAAATTTGTTTATACCAGAACATTGATCAGGGTTTAAGAGTTTTAAACATTTTACAGAAACATAACCCAAGATCATTGCAACATACAGTGGAATTATAGCTGTCACAGTATGATAAACAACATTCAGAGAAATCATGATGGGTTTTGTTAGATTTTACTGTAGTTTATGATATAATATAAGTTTATATAACCATCCGTGAGAGGGATCTTTGTAAAAGAATAAAAGTTTGTGTTTCATCTTCCAACAGAAGCTTTCTTGTTTGTTCATTTAGCCCATACGCGCAACATCCTTCCTGTAAATTAATAAAAGAATCATAAAGGTTACTAATTTTAGTAATGCAAATGGCTCTACTTGTATTAATGTATGTTTTTAGTTCAGACTAAAAGTTGAGTTAATTAGCTAATTATGCAATTAGTCAAAAGTTCTTGTTCGATTCCAGTTTTCGTTGTGCTGTAACTGATGTTTGTACATTAGTTTAGTTTTCTTTTGAGACAAGTGGGACTAACATGTTTGGTTAAGTAGGGCTGTCTTTATAGATTAGCAATACTTTTAGATGAAATTAATTATTAATCCCCTAGTTTGTGGCTTTTGAGTGTTTTAGATTCCTATAATATGATTATAACATAACTTTTACACGAATTGTTGTGTTGTCTGATTTAGCAAATACTTTTTATGATGTTTGTTTTGGGCATGGAGGAATATTGATATGAATTGTAGGTCAAGTAAATGAGGTGAACAGTAAGTACAAATGAAGCCAGAGTTCTTGCTAAAATTGGTCAAAAGTGTTAGAATAAGTGTTGTTGTGATTTTGCTTTTGATCGTGTAATTTGCCATAAATGACCCAACAGAATGCCTCTTTCTTCAAGAGTCTGTAATCTGCAATTCTGTACCTATTTTGTAAGATGGGCAGGATTCAAACTGTATTCCGTATTGAAAATTGGTTAAATCCGTAATTATAACAGTATGTAATACTTATTTTCATGTGTTATATTTATGTATTTGACACTAAAATGACATTGATTCACCATAACATTTTTAAACAACAATACCTTTTAGAAAGTGGCAATTTCATATATATATTAAAATATAAAATTGTATACTTGCTCAAAACATAGTTTTCAACACATAATGTAGCTCTTTAAACATAATTTGAGGAAATATACCATTTTACAAGTTTAAATGAGGATACATGCAATTGCCCATATAAAAAAATTGGATCTATCACTAATTAAGAGTTCAATACTTCATATGTAGTATGATGCAATGTACAAATCAATTCTATTTATATATTAAGGGTTTTTTCTAATTGATATGGACCATTTTACAGGTTTAAAAATATTTAACCTCGTTCAATTTATACCACTTAACAGGAATATTTACACAAAAAGGTTTAAATTGTTGTATGATTACCAAAATCTCATCTCTCTGGCCAATAATCTCACAAAACATATGGTCAAAACAAGACTATAAACCCATGGCACCCCTCATTTTTCTCAAAATGCATAAGATAAGTTACTATTGTTAGTATGATCCTATGTAGTATAAATTGAACACATTCCACCGGGTTGATTTATTTACTCAACCTCCAACCTCGACCACCTAAAAAGTCACGTAAAGGCGGAATATTTTGGTTTTGGTAGCTGGACTGGTTTAAAAACGATCTGATCTTCAAGATCAGATTTTAACTAGACGACCAGACTAGCTACCATTAATTAATATCTTCCATTGATTGATGATGGAAGTATCCCGTAGATGTAATCGGGTTCTTGTTTTATGTTTCATAGTAACAGAAATTGTCTCGTTGTCAACGGCTCACGATCACAATACTGCTATTGACGTTAGGGGGTCACATGGTAAGAAACACCACGCGTGTGTTGCTTACAACCCGATTGACAAATGTTGGAGGTGTGATAGCATTGGGCTAATAACCGATGAGGCTCGCAGATTGTGCCACAGGGTTCGGACACGGGACCTGTGGTGGCAAAATAGGAAGAATTTATGTCGTGACCGATTCATCAGACAAAGAAGTCATCGACCCTAAGCCAGGCACACTTCGACACGCCGTCCTCCTACCCGAACCACTTTGGATCATATTCTCACGCAATATGACCATCAACCTCAGCCGAGAGCTTATCTTCACGTGTGACAAGACCATTGACGGTCGTGGGTTTGAAATCCACGTGGCAGGCGGGGCTGGTTTTATGCTTCAACACATTCACAACATCATTATCCATGGTCTCCACATGTATGACATTGCCGAGGCGTCCGGTGGCTCCATTAGATCAAAACATGATCATGTTGGCATACGAGGAAGAAGTGACGGCGATGCCATTAGCATCTTTAGATCCTCACAAGTGTGGATCGACCACTGCTCCTTTGCTAGCAGCTATGACGGTCTTATTGATATCGTTGCGGCTTCCACGAACGTTACTATTTCAAATTGTCTCTTTGTCAAGCATGACAAAGTACATTTGCACCATTTTAAACTTTAGCAAAACTACTACAAATGAAAAATTATAGTTCTCACATTTTAGGCATTGTATGTACAGGCTTTGCTTTTTGGCGCAAGCGAGAAGACCCCAGAAGATAAAATAATGAAAGTAACACTTGCTTACAATCACTTCGGGAAGGGATTGACACAACGGCTTCCAGCAGTGAGATTTGGGTTCGTACACGTGGTGAACAACGACTACACAAAATGGCAGTCTTATGCCATTGGGGGTGGTGATGGTGCCACTATTATCAGCCAGGGAAACCGGTTCGTAGCTGCTGATGGTTCCTGCAAGCAGATCACGAAAAGGGAGCATGTCCCAGAATCCATATGGCGAAAATGGACCTGGAGAAGTGAGGGAGATTTGCTGTTGAACGGTGCGTATTTTCGGCAATCAGGAAACCCGAATTGGGCTAAAAAATACAAGGGTTACCCATTGATACCAGCACAACCTGCGAGTGAGGTACACCAACTTACGAAATTTGTGGGGGCGTCACTTCACTGTAAGGCGGGGGCCCCTTGTTAGCCATGGCTTAAGAGTAGGAAGGATTGCTAGGCTTTTAAGAATGTATACAAGTAACACATGTACAGTTTTCATGTAAATTCGATTTAGCACAGCATTGTTCTTGTTTCCACAGTAACACGAGTTAAGTTTTTTAAAGACCAATCTATACTAGTATATGTTAATATGGGTCTCTTTATGGTGCATCACAAACTCACTTAACAGCAAACTAGCGTAATTTAAGAAACAGTAACCGAACATGTGTGGTGTTGTAAAGCCTAAGTACTGTCGAATTCATCCATCAAATCCATGGAGGCGGGTTGTTGGGGGTTCTTGTATCCCTTGAAGTCAATCTATAAAGCAAATGAAATGAATCAATATAAGTTCAACCACAGCACGCACATTGATCGCATGGACAGATTAAGGTGATGACGACATACCTCATCATAAAGAATAAGAGTTGGAGGTTTTGGCAAAAAGAAAAAAAACTCGTCTCAAGAGGATATAAAACACCATCTTCAGCTTTCAATGACGATTTTACAGCATAACCGTCTTGACAACTACAGAACTTTCCAGGTCTAGAAAGCTTTGTACTAGACAAACCACACAAGATCATCATGAATACTTCATGAATAGACCCTGTTACCTTGAAGGCCATCAAGTTATTACGCAAAACAGGGGGTCAACCAGGTTAACTATGGGAAACTTTGCTATAGCTTAAGTCAGCCCGAAACACTTTAGCCAACATTTATCAAAATACGTACCGAATTTTCTATTACATAGTGAGTTTCAACTTTCAAGGCCTTCATCCATCATACGTTTGCTAGATTCGCCGACACATCTTTTTTTACAATCTTGTCTTTGGGTCTTTACTTTTATGATGCATATGTTATGTTCATGTTTAGTTTTAGGCATTAGTTATGCTTTGTTTCTTGACACTTTTGTACTTCGTGAATGAGACCGTGTTAACTTGAAGGCCATCTAGTTATTACGCAAACTGCAAAACATGGGGTCGAGCAGGTTAACTAATGAAGGGGAAGATTTTTTACAGAAAAAAATTGAATTTGAAAGTTAATAAGATTTTTGGTCTGTAAATTTATAAAAGAAATTAGATTTTCCAAAATGTTAAATGACTTTATTTTACGTTTTGTGATTCTAACTTTAACAAGAGACAACGTAAGTCAGATAACTATTTAGAAATTTTGAAACAACAAAGAAAATCAAATATTCTAATAGCTGATTTATAATGACAACTTACATACACATTTAACAGACGTTGGCCGAAATAAATCAAAGAAATTACCCGTGAATAATCATGGTCACACATAACTTCACACTTTAATAACATAAATCATGATGTCAATGACAAAACTATATAAAGTTAGAAACTTCACAAATTGATGAGAGCATCCTAACACCATCACAACCATTGTGGCTTCAAAGATGTTTTAATGGAGATGAGAAGAGAGGGAAGGTTCTATCCGAAAGAACAATGCCCACAAACGCGCTATTTAAAAGGGATTAGAGAGATGGAGGCATTCATGAAGAGAGAGCTTGTCCGTAAGCTCATATGATGACACTCCTCTTCGTGAGCTCATATGATGCCGCACGAGTCCGTGAGCTCCATTGTAGATGCCCAAACTTATTCATCTTTTGGGGCTAAAGTTGCATGAGTTGGTTTTCACAAAAGGTGTATGGGTCAACCAACCATCTCATTTCAACCTGCATTTAAAATTACCCATTTTGACATGTACCCAATCCATTTGACCCGACCATTTTACCACTTAATTCATTCTAACATTTTATTCAAAAAGTAAGATTATTATTGAGGTACTTATAATCATATCTAGCACACACTATATATTATAATTACAAAACTTTTAGACAAGAAATGTGATAGAACCCAAAAAGTCAGCTTAATTAACTTCAAATAAAAAGTACAGATATAGCCCTGTTCGAGAAAGGTGATCTCCGATTACAAGGATTAGAAACTCTACTTTTGATAGACTAAACAAAAGACAGCCACACACATCGTAAGAAATAAACATAAACATGAAGAATAAGGGCAATTAGGCTGCAGTTACACCCTAAACATTAGACTGCAATTACTCCCTAAACTAATCTGCAGTTACTCCCTAAACAATAACTAACCATTCATCCGCTAACCCTACTAGGCTGCTGCCCCTTTAACCCGGTACCAAGGCCCACCAACCCACCTAATTAGGATCTCGGTTTGTATCAATGCATCCTCCCTAAACAAGCGACTTGACCTCAAGTTGAATACTGGACTAGTAATCAATTGGCTCGACAGATAGGAGATGAGAGGCTGCTGAATTCGGATTCCCCATTTTATTTCTGGGGTCCCACACAATGACAAAAAATACAACCACATGTTTCGCAAGAGCCTTTGTCAGTGTTTCTTGGCAAATTTCTAGAGCTGTTGGACCAGACAAAAGTATTCTAGGGCACAAAATAGGCACATTAGAGGCATACTTCGGGAACTCCTTGTGTTCCAAATGTATATATGTGGAAATCAGTACGCTTTTATATGCTTGACGCCTTGCAGCTAACAAGATCGGTGGATCAATATCTTTATGCATGCCTCTAATTTGACCAATTTCTTCTTTCCTCTTCCGCACATAGTTGCCATTTGTTGTTAATTTCTTCGCCGGTCTCCAAGCTTCGGTTCTGGTGCTATCAATTTTGTCAAATTCGTTAGTGCCCATTTCGTCATTGGGTTCGTCGGCGCCCTAACTCGCATCATTGGTTATGTTGCTTCGATCAGTGATTCCGCCACCAATTTCATATCCAAGTTGCTGAAGATGGTCATTCTCGGACCCCTGCGATTCCTCCACCACCATGTTTTTCAAAGCATTGTCTGATTCTTCACTGTTACAACCATCTTTGATCACCTGAGCAATGATTTCTTCAACATCGTCCCTCAAAGATGCAAGAATGCCATCTAATTTTGCTGCAAAGATGGCTAGTTGATCTACCAAATTTCGGGCTGCAGGTGATATTTGATTCCCAGCAATGGAACCAAATGATAGAACCCAAAAAGTCAGCTTAATTAACTTCAAATAAAAAGTACAGATAGAGCCCTGTTCGAGAAGGGTGATCTCCGATTACAAAGATTAGAAACCCTACTTTTGATAAACTAAACAAAAAACAGCCACACACATCCTAAGAAGTAAACATAAACGGGAAGAATAGGGGCAATTAGGTTGCAGTTACACCCTAAACATTAGGCTGCAGTTACTCCCTAAACATTAGACTGCAGTTACTCCCTAAACAATAGCTAACCATTCATCCGCTAACCCTGCTAGGCTGCTACCCCTTTGACCCGGTACCAAGGCCCACCAACCCACCCAATTAGGATCTGGATTTGTATCAAAATATTTGAAGCCAAACAAACCAAACCAAACCCAACCTGTTTCAGCCTGCACCACATATTAATTGTTTCGACCCGTTACCAACCCATACATTTTACCACCTCTGATCAAAGTTAATGAAAAATGTTACATTCTTTATTCTAATTGAACAAACAGAGGTAGCAGCAAAACTGAACCATTTCAAGAGTCAGGCATCAAGAAACAGAGAAAAACGCTAGCAAAATATAACTGAAAAATGTATCCAATTTTACTCAGTTAACAGTAACAGAGGAACAAGCTAGCACTGAAAATCAACTATGAAAAAGAAAATATATCTAAAAACAAGCCAAGCATGTTCCTTAACCTCAACCTTAAACCATATCATCTTCCAGTAATACATCAATGTCTCACTCCCACCACTAAAACTGCTTCCTTTTGTTACTAAACAGTTTGTCTCTTTGTGAATAAGCATAAATAAGAACAAAGAAAATCCCTACAGACATCGAAAAAGACGCCCATGGAAACGGTGGATCCTCAAAACAAACAAGCGACGCCTCCAAATCTTGAGATGCATGATATACAAGTGAATGAATCGCGTAAAGATCATGATCGGAAGACCTCAAGTAATATAAACCCATTTCAAAGTCCAAATGTGACAGTGAAGAAACCGCCTTATCAAGTTTGTACTTAAACAGATTCCATCTTTGTAAAAACTCCGAAAGTTGATTATGTGGGAGAAGCTTCCTCTCCCCACCATGGGCAGATATGGATTCAAGAACATCAATCGCACTCGTAATGGTGTAATTCAAAGACGTTAACAAAACATTTCTTCTTGCAGCATCTTTTTGTATAAAAGACAACGAAGAAAGCTCTGAAAACGGGCCAAATGGTGTGTGTCCCACACTCCATGTGTAATCAACCAGTGTGCTATTATGCTGTGCACTCCAAACCAAATGGGTTGGCGACACACCCCACATACTCTGTAAAATTGAACCCACAAGCGGCCTCTCAAGCTCTCGAGTTTGAGTGAACACATGACGCCCATTACAACTATAATCACTAACCGTTTGTGTGTTCTTAGTCCTAACCGCAATCACCATATCTTTAAACGCAACAGACTGATGGTAACGATCAAGCAGCAAAATTGAATTCACCTCCAAATCAAACACATAAACAGGCAAAACCCTCCCAAAGTCCTCTTCCGGAAGCCCAGCTAACCTCCTAATCTCATCATGCGACTCAGACAGAGTCTGATGCAGCCGCTTCGAATCCAAATACTCACTAACAATCAAAGTGTAGTTCTCAAACAAGTACCTAGACGTATACGAAGTAGTCGCAAGCGAAACAGCAAACGAACAAACAGAACACTCCGCCATATCGACATCATACTTCTTGAAACTCAATGACTGATCACCAAACAAAACCCCACCATTGTGACCACCCTCATCCCTAAAGCTCTTTTCAATCTCACCAAAATCCAAACCTCTAAGATCCTTATCAGGCCCATGAATGTGTATAAACTGAACAATCAACTGATTCTCAAAAGGCACAGGGATTCTCAAAGAGGGCACAAGAAGTACCTTATAAGCACTCCAAATCAACGAAGCAACATCTGCAAGTAAAGCTTTTTGCGACTTAGGTCTCCATGAACCGCTGTTAACGGATGAAACTCACCTCGAGGCAACACACCGTCACCGGACAGCGCCGGGCCGTAATCCACCGGTCCAGCGCTCAGATCGATCCATATGTACCGGTCCGACCCGGTCCAGACGCTGCCGGAGCATTTGGTGACTCCGATTGACGAATCGCCGGTGTCGGTGTATTTGTATGCGTAGGGTTTCGATTGGGGCCCTAAATTTAGGATGTAGATGTAGACTCCGTGAAGGGTTTTTCGTTGTGGAAATCTTGTTTGATGATGGAGTCGATTGAGGCGTGGGGGATGGGGATTAGGGTTGATCTGAGAGGTGTGGAGTTGTGGCGATTTGGGATTTGATTGTGTCGGAGAGGTGGGTGGAGAGGGAGGGGGAGGAGAGGGAGACGTCGATGGAGGGGGTGTGGGTGATGGAGAGACGGTGGTTGGTGGCGGTGGCAGCGGTGGTGGTGGTGGTGGTGGGGGTGGGGTGATGATGTGGTAGTGATCGGAGGAGACGGCGGCGGAGAGGAAGGAGTTGAGGAGGTGGGGGAGGAGGGGGGGAAGGCGGAGGGGGGTCCGACGAGTTTGACGGAGATGGGGAAGGAGGTTTGGAGGGAGAGGAGGGAGGCGGTGGTTGGCGGTGGTCGGAGGGCGGAGGAGAGGGATTTCTTGAGGGCGGAGGAGAGGTGGAGGAAGGTGTCGTTGTGGCTTGTGGATCGAAACGAGATTGCTGTGAGAGGAAGGAGTCTAGGCCTAGGATTGGGGTGGAGGTGGTGGTGGTGGTGGTGGTGTGGTGAGGAGGAGGAGGAGGAAGACGGTGGTGGTGGCGACGGAGCCACCGGTGGTGGTGGCGGTGGTGGTGGTCATTTTGAGGTGGAAGTGGAATCTACGGGGTTGGAGTAGAATAGTCAAAATTATGGCATCTTGAGTTTTTGTTGTTTGGTTACATTACACAGTAAACATGTTAAGACTCAAGACTCAAGACAAAGAGATTAGACTATCAAAGTGGTCACGTTGATTCCAATTCCTTCTTGTGTTAATGTTAAAATAATGATGTATATAAAAGAAAATTTGGATATTTATACGATAATGTGGATGGGAAGTTGCACTTTAAGCATTGAGATTTTGATATATGAATGTTTATTTAAGAAAATTAATAATGTTATTGTTTCTAAATTAATATATTTTTCGTTTAAATTTCAGTTCAATAAATTATCACACAATATTTAACTAACCTTTGAGAGAATAAAATAAATTGTTTCAACCAGTAGCACGTAATAAAAGTAAAAGAAATTACATACATATATCTTACATGATATCATATATTTATTTTAATATGTTAATTACAAATTTGATAATTGAACGCCCCCAATTAATTAAACATTTTCAATAAGTGATGATCAGTATTCATAACTTGTACTCTTTAAGTTGTTACTACAAAAAAAGTTTATCTTTATTGCTTTCGAGACCCTCTCACAACTACATATTTCAAAACTCGGTGATATTGTTCTAGAGTTTACTACAAAAGAAAGTTCATCTTTATTGCTTTCAAACATATTTCAAAACACGATGATATTGTTCTAGAGAGGTCGAAGTTAAGCCCGGTTTGAAAAGACCATCTATAAGAACTTGAGGAGCAAGGCAATCAAGATAACCCCTCAAGGTCTTGAGGCGAGGCTCCGAGGTTTCATCACATCTCCATCAAAAGGTCAAAACTAGATTCTATAGGAAGATGTTTGTAAAAACAACCAAACAAATGAAAAAATTATAAATGATTTACTTGACGAAGTAGGTATGTAAAAGAGACAACAGAGAGCAGCTTTTAATTGTACATAGAGAAACAGGCCACAAACGTGAAGTTCACGCCTCGTGCCTTGACTTTCAAACCTAAACGCATCGGAGCACTGTTAAGCCCAAGGATAAAAAGAATCGATGTACATTGATATTTCATTTATAAAAGAGAGATTCCTGGTATAGCTAGCCTCTTCAGCAAATACTTTGCGTATTATACCTATAAACATTACATTCATCGAACAAAGCCTATCGGCTTGCTTGTTGGTTCACGGGACTGCTTTTCTTTTTTGTCCACCCCCAAACCACATTTTGATTCTGATAAACCTACAGACTAGTGTCTCAATCAGCTTTATGGACTCGATAAGCTTTTAAAATAGCTATCTTCTTGATGACATGTATTCCATTCAGAACTCTGCAATTTATGTGCTCAAACATGTACACGGAGACAACCCATTTAACTGTCAGATTCATCCCCATCACCAGAAGTTGATGGGCACCAAAATTTTGAACCAGTAATGTGCTTGTTGGATGAGCCGGAACACACAGCATTGTTAAAATCCCAAAAACGTAAAACACCATGTTCTTGATTATAACCTGTAGTGACAATTCGAAAACCATCTGCAGCCATAGCACTACAACCAGAGCTCTCGAGAGGTGAGCAACTCAGGAAATTTGTTTGATTACCCGTTTCAGCAGCCCAGATGCTAACATTTGGATCTTCAGGACCACCGGTGACTATTTTGTATGGGTCCATGTGTAGGTGTGTCACCGGACCTATGTGTCCATCCAGTTCAGCCAATGGTTCTGCTTCCCCAGTCCCTGTAGTTTTCCTAATGTCCCAAAGCATAGCTCTGCACAAAGTAAACAGAAATTTTGATCCATTTAGTTATAATGGGTCATTTTAGGTTGCGTTACATCTCGAATGGGTCAAATGAAAATGTAGCTAAAAAAGAAATGGTCATGTTAAAATCTGAAAGTACCTAAAAAGCTAACCAAGTTAAAAACCACCCAAATGGATGACACAAACTTTAATTTATTACTTTAATAATATTGCATTTGTAATCAATCAAGAAGATTCATTATTTATCGATACACAAAAAGAACAAATATGGTGTGCTTCAACGGAACCCCATTTGACCTGTTACACAACCCCTTCATCTTGCCACCTCTAGTTTACTAATAAAAACTGCTCTTTCTATCCCATGAAAGTTGCTAAAAAGGAAAAATCTCACATACCACAATCACTAGTGTCATGGGATTGTAACAATCGATAATACCAGTGATTAACGTTCAAATTTTATGTCTCAAAATAGCAACTTCCATGGGACAGATGGTGTGTATGAATAATGATAATAACTGAGATATCAGGTATGAGGTTAACCTGCCAAATCCACCGCTGCATGCTAAAAATTTAGAGGGCATAATGTCAAATGAATACAATTTTCCTTGGTTTGTTGATGTCCTGAAGGCCGTTTTCATTGTCCTCAAGTCAACCGCTCCAATGGATGAACCAGATGCTACATAGAGTAATGAATCATGACACTTCATTCCAACTGGCACACCAGGGAAAGATGTCATGCCCACAAAGCTAGAAGTACGATCACTAGATGATATTGAGGCATCCCATACTCTAACCTTATTTTTATAAACAATGTTAGATAACTTATAAAGTGCATGTCACAAACTCCTTAACAATACCTTAGAATCTTTTGACATGCTCACTACAAGGGAAGCCCTATGCCTGGATACAAAAAAAGAATTTAAATGCATTAGCATGAATATGTGTGTGTAAACAGCATTCACTATATAAAAATGATGTATACCCGGTAACAGACATGAAAACTATAGGTTTCTCATGCCCATAAAGTGTAGCTTTCAAAGCATGTTGACCACGCTTTCCAGTTGACTTGAGCGACCAAAGGCGAACTGTACTGTCTTCACCTCCACTTGCAAAAACTTTTGCATTTTCATCTCCCAGCAATTTATCAGAAAGAACAGTTACAGGACCATTGTGACCTCTGAAACATCGCTGGCAACTTCCCTGTAGTCATGAAGATGATTTTTAGTGAAAGATACATTTTAATTCTGTTGTGATTAAAATATGAACAAGCTACAATAAAACAATAGGAAAAGAAGTAACAAAGTTCATCAATTAACCAAGGATATACAAAAAACATGCTAAGACATTCACATTCAAGATGCATTTTTAAAGATTTTAAGCAGACTGCCTGAAGATAAATATCCATACCTTCCACCATGGTCATGAAATTTTTTTAGTGAAATATACATTTAAAAGATTAAAAAATAAACAAAAAGCTACAAGTAAATCAACATTCACAAATCAACTAAGGAAAAAAAAGATGCTAGCACATTCAAATTCAAGATGCACTTAAAGATTACAAGTGGATTGCCCAAAGATAAATGTCCATACCTTCCACCATAGTCTTATAGAGTGATCACAGCTTGAAGTGACTAAAACATTATCATTTATATGTGCCTCATTCCGAAATAACGATGTTTCTTTCAAAGGAACATCTGTTGCATGCAGAAGACCATTATCATTAATGCTGTTCAAAAAGAAGTTGGGTTCATATTTAAAATGTCAAGTTGCATGTTTAATCACACTGTTTTTAAGAATAAGTCAAGGTCATAAAATAAGAAAAAGATACCTCATATAGAGAATTACCTCATGCTGGTAATTTTTGCACGATGATCATTAAATGAGACAGAGGAAGCTTTTCCTTCCACAAGTTTATCAATACTAAAAACTTGTATAAGTGGACCCTGCAAAGTTTGTAATAAACAAGCTTAGCACCCTGTGTACTACCAAGTTCCAACCAGATTAATATAAAGATGGCTAAGTAATTATGCATACATAACGTGTTTGTAGATAACTATCATAATTACCATTACCTAACTGGTGTGAATGTGTGATACATCACTGCTACAATAACATTAAAGAATATTTATTTATACAATACCTGAGAAAGAAATACAGAAGTCTTGCTTAATAAAAGGTCACTGGACTTTGCCATCGTGTATACGCTAGAATCTAAAGGGTCAACAAACTTAAACTGCTGCAAATCACTATATCGTGCCAAATATGCTTCTCTTAGACCAATTGTTTGTGAACTGATAAAGGGTTCCAGATGTGGCCATCGCTCCCTGCAATTAGCAGTTGTAGCATACAATTAGCACCAGTATTATATCACACACAAAACAACCACATCTCGTTATCAATTCTCATATACATAGGGGGAACCAAGTGGAGGTGGGAGGCCACCACTAAACACTGCCTAAAGACCCAAAATTGTTAATTTGTATCTCAAAGGCGACCTTGTAACACCTTTGGAAAATCTCACATCCATCTGTTGTAACCACATCAAAGACGTTGAGTCTCTGAGGGGGATGTGTACTTGGTACCACCCTATGGGAATTTTACATTTGGCCATGGACAAAAGAGATGGCACCACCTTACGGGAATTTCTCATTCGGCCGTGGACAAAAGAGATGGTCTATTCATAAGAATTTGTTATTCCTTTTTTGTTTAGGTAGCAAAATTGTTATTTTTTTCTAAATTTATGTAGCAAATCTTGTTATACAATGCATTAGGCATGATTGTTTCATTGCTATGTTGAAGAAATGACGTATTTGGTATATTTATCAGTGTTGGGAAAATCGGTGCTAGGCGCTTAGTGCCGATTAATCGGCGAGAAATCGAGAATCAGCCGGCAACCTTGCCAATTTTATGTAATCGGAGCCAATAATCGGTAATCAGTCAATGTTGGTCAAAATCGGGGCTACGCGGACCCTAGGCGGTCTTAATCAGCCAAAAATTGGTGATTCCGGCGAAGTTCCGATATGGTTCCGGCGAGGTTCCGGCCAAAACTTGAAAATTCTAGCAAAAACTTGAAAATTCCGGTCAAATATGTGTATTTATACATAGAACTGAACTTCTTTATTAAAATTACATATTAAGATGTGTGTATTTATATATAAAACTAAAAATTATATACGAAAGTTCCAATCCCATTAATCCCGATTAATCCCTAGTACCTACTTCGCCGCCCACCTAGCGCCTAGCGATTTTTAGAACATTGATATTTATTTGATCCAATTTGACCTAGGTCATAACACAACCCACTTATATTGCCACCTATAATGCCTTGTGCCCCCAGCCCCCCACTAAATATATTTTGAGGGTCTGCCACTGCTCATATATTGTAAGGATAGATTAGAGAACACATGGAATAGCAGCAAGTTGGTCCGCCTAAATTTCAAACTGTTGCAGTGTATACTACCTACATCTACTTAACGACATTTTTTCGCCCAACCCAAAGAATATTGTTTGCTTAATATTAAATCTTATGCTGTATAAACAATCTTAGAAAATACACTACAAATGCATCTCAAACCTAAATTGCAGATCAACTTTTCAATGATACATGTAACTGAGAGCAATGATGTCAATCCACGAGAACATCTAAACATCACACTCTTCTTTTCCCAAAACAGTTCCAGTGAGAGCTCTCTACTTTCATACTAGAGTATTCACTATAATGCATATTGGACGACTATTAGCTGAACTATAACACCGTTGAATCCTATTTCAATATCAATTAAGCAATTAAAAGGCATATTTGAAGATGAATATAGAACCTGAACAAGCGTCGCCAAATGGAATCAGAATAAACGACACGATTGAGGAATTTACAAGAGATTGCCATGTTAGAGATGTCTTGGAGAGTGAGGTAACTTGCGCAATGAACCAGTGAATCGATATCCATATCTGTGACCTTCGTTGTTGATTCATTGCTCGTAGATGTTGACGGTGATGTTGAAGGATGATTGTCCGCCATTAGTCGGTGCGATTTGATATTGGATAAACCCTAGATGCCTAAAATCGAAAGTCGTAGGGTTTATGCAGGGATGAAAAACAGAATCATTCAGAATCGATAACTGTAGGAGATTATGAAGGAAAAGTTGATTGCCCTCAGGGTATAATACAAGTGGTATAGAATAACGAATTTTTTTTATTAATAGGGTAAAATTTTAAAACATATTAACTTAGGGGGTTAAAAAAAAATTTTCATACATCAAGGGTACCCGCCGGTGCCACCGGAGGGTTCTCCCTCTTAAAAACCGAGCCTGCCAAGGCTGCCAAGTAGTTTTGTCTTCTTCTTCAGAACCCGCCGGTGACACCGGCGAGTTCTGGGATTTTGACTTGACCAAAGAACCCGCCAATGGGACCGGCGAGTTCTTGGGTAATTTAGGGCTACGGTTCGCATATAAACCCATCAACCCCAAGTTAAACGAAAACCTCTTCCTACCAACAAATTATCTTCACTTCAAAAACCCAATTCTCAAACAATTTAAACGAAAACCTCTTCATACCAACAAATTTCATCATGTCTAGACCTTATTTTATCCAAATATACTGGGGTGGTGATGTTTCTTTAAATATAATTCAAAAATCCCAGAACTCGTCGGTGCCACCGGCGGGTTCTGAAGAAGAAGACAAAACTACTTGGCAGGCTTCGCAGGCTCGGTTTTTAAGAGGGAGAACCCGCCGGTGGCACCGGCGGGTACCCTTGATGTCGGGAAAAAAAAATTTTAACCCCCTAAATTAATATGTTTTAAAATTTTACCCTATTAATAAAAAAAATTCATAGAATAACCTAGGCCGATAAACATTTGAATTTTTTTTTCAAAATAGTAAAATAATATAGTTTGAAATTTTTTTATCAAAATAATATAGTTTAGAAAGTATTAATCAAAATAGTATAGTATGAAAGTTATTGTTTTCACACTCATACTCCCATTGATTACTTTACAAAATAAGTTTAAAATATGTTTTTTAGTGATCATATCTTTAAATTTCAAGAAATTTGTTCAAATAATTTTTTTTTGCTTTCAAGAAAGATACATTTATTTTTTTCAAAATGTTTTTTAAAATGTTTAACCATTGTATCAAAATAAATCAATGCTATTGTTAAAATTTTAATCAATTGTTCTTAGATAAATATATAACTATTTGGTAATTGAACACAAGTTATATTTGACTCAACAGTTAAGGTTTTTTTAAATGAGTTTTGGGTTCGAGGTTTTATTCATCTTTTTTTCTTCCTTTGGTCCTAACAATAATCTATGGTTCTTGTAAACTAAAAATTAAAAAAGTCTTTTTAAATAGCCAATGAGATTATATTAATTCATTAAAAAAAATATTAGAGAAACTATAAAAGAACAAATGAAACTAAAAAAATACATCTTGATTTTAAAAAGGGGTAACTTTGTAAAATAGTAACCAACTTTTACAAGTATTCCAATTAAGTAACTCAATTTTTAAAAGTCTTCCAATTAGATCACTCATTTTTATATTTTATACAAATTAAAAGTCATAACATATTTTTTAGCATGTTATACTTTTGGATTCAGTTAGAAAATATTTTTTTCTATCTTTTGATGCTGATATAGAACGTTGACGTAAATTTTAGTCATTTTTATTTATTTTTTTCATAATTAACATGTTTTTTTTTTTTAATATAATTTTATATATTGAAAATTCTAACTCCAATGTCTTTTCCATCATTACTTTCTTGTCATAATAAAATTTGGTAATGACTCGATTTGATCGTTTGAAGGTCCAATTTGAGAAAAATATGCATTAGTGACTAAATTAGAACACTTTTAAAACTTGGTTATTATTCTGTGACATTTTCCCTTTTAAAAAAGACTAACATAAACCATGAAACTTTCTATTTTAATACAATTAATAAACACTTTAAAAAAACGTCCTTACACTTTTAGAAATAAATTATAAAGTATTTCTAGAAAATTTAAAAAAAGTTCAATTTGTATAAAAAATATCTCTAAAAAATCTATAGATATTATTTCTAAATGTATTAAATAACATTTAAGAAATTTATTTTTGAATAGCCAATAAGAGTAGGAATAAAAACAATAAAATTTCAAACTACACTATTTTGGTAAATATTTTACCAACTACACCATTTTGGTAAAAAAAACTCATAAACAGTCTCTTGTCATATCAGTTAGTTTTGTATTTTACGATTTGCATGGTTCAGGATCTATGTGATTCGATTAGACACTAACCTTTTGAATCACATTATAAAGGTGGGGCAAAAATAAGTTATTTAAAAGAGGCAAGCTAAGCTTTGCCCTTTGCGTGTGGGGTAGGGGCCATTCCCAGTCATCACTAAGCTTTGCCCTTTGCGTGTATAGGTGCATACTATGGGTGGCAAAAAGAGTAGATCGGATTGGGTTGGTTGACAGTTCAGGATGAGTTCGAGTCAAAATGGGCTTAGGTCAGAATGAGCCAATTAAATAAAGAGGCCAACATGAGTCAGGCTTAAGATGGGTATGGGTTAGGATTGATTCGGGTCAGGATTTATATATAGGTAGGGTGTGTAAGTGTCGGTTAGGTTTGGTTTTTATGGTCCACCGAAACCGAAACTGATGGTTTGGTTATAGAAATTAAGCAACCAAAACCAAGTGTTGGTTCGGTTATTGGTTTGATTTTGGTCGGTTTTCGGTTTGATTGTTTTCATGTTAGCATCTTGGTTACATAGCTTGGTTTCGTTGTCTTTGTCACGCCCCGACCGACGGCGTAATAATCGGGGCTGACGAATGTGAAAAGATTGCTTATAGCACATGAAACTAAATAAGTTGAAATAATATTAGATATCATTATTCATTGAACATAACAAGACAATTATATTATTACAGAACAATCAAGATACAACCAATAACATAAGATTTTCAATTAATCTAGGTCCAAGTCCTATATGAGCACAATAAGATCTTAAAGTAGTAAACCTGAAATATGTTAAAAATAAAATGTCAACTATAAAGTTGGTGAGTTCCCATGGTTTAAACACACGCATATATATATATATATATATAATATATATATATATATATATATATATATATATATAAAGGTTTACAAGTAGCAACTCATGTCAATCGTTACGAGTTAGCAAGTTTATAGAACACATATAGTTACAACCAAACCTCGACTTGATTACTAGTATATATGATTGGCTACGTGTACTTGGTTCTCATGATGAACAAGCATACATCATCAGGAGCCAGCAATACATCGGCTTTAGCACCAAATAGGCTTGTCAGGCCCAAAGATCTAAGACATCGCCAGGCTGGTAATAGTTAATGATTGTAAACAAAATATGTATCTCATATAAGACTTACAATAACACAAATAACCATGAAAAAAAGGTAAAGATGAATTGTATGTGCATTTACAAGTATCAAGATGTTTACATGTGTAAGTTTATAAAGTTAACATGTTTCACCCTAAAATGTGTGAAATAAAGTAAAAAGGGGCATGAAGAACCCACATGATATATATAAGATGATGACAAGAATTTAAACGATACTCCTTTCTTTTTACAAGTTACCTAAACGTATAGATTCCAAGATTAAGTAATGAGATTATCAATTAGACGTGAACTAGGATTTCAATTGAAATTTGGTGGTTTTAGTAATTAAGTAAAAAAAATAACGCAATCAATTATGTTTTGATTCGATGTAGTTGAAATAAATCAAATACAAATTAAGAATTCAATAATTTAATTTATTGGATTAATAAAGATTAAATATGAAGTGTGAAAAATAAATAATTATTTTAATAATTAATTATCTAAAATCTCATAAAGGTAATTAATTAAATATTACTAAGTTATATTTTATAAATTTCAAAAGTTTAAATAAAATTTTAAGGAATGACTTTATTAACTAATTATATATAACACGGTTAAACAAATATATGAATAATTATTTATTTAAATGGATAATTGAATAAAACAACTCACCATATTGGATAATTTGTACATTTAACACATTTGATTAGATAAAATAATTTAAAAAAAAATTCATCGTATGGAAGTTTCAAAAGGTTTTCAGATCTGGGTTTATAGTTTTAAAACAAATATCAGATGTTACAGTCTCCACTACTTTAATAAATTTTGTCTTGAAATTTAATCACGAGATGTCTAATTTCAAAGATATGAGGAGGCTTAATCTTTTATTTCAATTTCGCAAGTGAACTCTTGAAGACGTTTAAATTCAATAAGTATAATTATAACGTTTTGCTACGCTTAAGTTTTTAAGTTTCATAATTCATGATTTTATGTGTTTTGGCAAGGGTACAAGATTATAAATTTAAAATTTTGATTGATAATATTTTGTATTTCAGACAATTCAAGACGATTAAGAACATTTTGTCATGCGCCAAGCACCAAGCATTAGTTCGTTAAGAGACTTGGCTTAATGAACATGAGAAATAAGTTCAAGACGCTTTTGGATGGAATATGAATTTCATAAAAGCTTATCAAGTAATAACTTTAACAGGGTTCTTAAATGATCAATTCTTGTTTACTATGTTATTGAGGTTTCGAAGTTACATTAGCTTAAAGTTGATATGGAAAGCGTGTTTGTTAAAATTATTGATTCAATTCAGGATAATAGTATCATTGAAATGAAGTTTTAGAATACGCGCAGGTTTGAGGGGAGGACGTTTAGAAGGATTATTAAGGGTCATTAAGAGGAATGGGATAATGGGTTTTAAGATTCAGGAGGACAAAATCAATGATGAAACAATTCAAAATAACAAGATGTTTCGAGTGTAACGTTTGGTTTACAAACCAAAACATTACGTTGACTTATCAAAGTATTAAGTCAACTACAACTTTAGTGAAGACATGCGTACTTATAAGCGGACACTCACCCCAAGGGTTCTCAGGTAAGGTAAACGGATCCATCGGTTGATTTGGATTTATATGAATACCTTGCCTAAACAAAACACCTCGAGATACAGGCATCACGCCCTTCCAGCATTACATTTTTCAAGTTATAAGACATAGACTTTGACGAGACTTGAAAACCACGAATAACAATTCAAAGCTCATTTTGAAAACCATTTGACTTAGGCACATAAGGCCTTAGAATATGATTTAAGGTTCATGTGTACATTGATAAGATTCAAGGTATAAGCATAAACACGTAAGGCATATAATCACATAATCAAGTATAAACACATCAGGCACATAAAATCCTATCTAAGCATATAAAATACATGAGAGGACTTATGTGTAAAGGTACTTAGTTATAGTCTAGGTCACTCCATTTCTAATAACCTAATTCCTTATAACCATGGCTCTGATATCAATTTGTCACACCCCAACCGATGGCGGAATCATCAGGGCGGACGAATGTGAAATGATTGTTCATAGCACATGGAACTAAATAAGTTGAAATAATATTAAATACCATTATTCATTGAACATAGAAGACAATTATATCATTACAGAACAATCAAGATACAACCAATAACATAAGATTTTCAATTAATCTAGGTCCAAGTCCTATACGAGCACAATAAGATATTCAAGTAGTAAACCTGAAACATATTTCACCCCAAAATATGTGAAATGGAGTAAAAAGAGGCATGAAGAACTCACATGATATATATAAGATGATGACAAGAATTTAAACGAGATTCCTTTCTTTTACAAGTTACCAAAACGTATAGATTCCAAGATTAAGTAAGATGATTATCAATTAGACATGAACTAAGGTTTCAATTGGAATTTGGGGGTTTTAGTAGTTAAGTCAAAAAAATAATGCAATCGATTATGTTTTGATTCGATATAGTTGAAATAAATCAAATAAAAATTAAGAATTCAATAATTTAATTTATTGGATTAATAAAGATAAAATATGAAGTGTGAAAAAGAAATAATTAATTTACTAATTAATTATCTAAAATCTCATAAAGGTAATTAATTGACTATTTACTAAGTTATATTATATAAATTTCAAAAA
Source organism: Flaveria trinervia (assembly GCA_025506515.1). Taxonomy (NCBI): domain Eukaryota; kingdom Viridiplantae; phylum Streptophyta; class Magnoliopsida; order Asterales; family Asteraceae; genus Flaveria; species Flaveria trinervia. Next base: position 8,734,912 of record CM046450.1, read on the forward strand.
TTTAAATAAAATTTGAAGGAATAACTTTATTAACTAATTATATATAACACGGTTAAACAAACAGATGAATAATTATTTATTTAAATAACTATTTTAATAATTATTCATTTAACATATAAAACTATAATATTTTAAAATAATCTACATTCGAACCATAATAGGTTTATAACATTTAAATTACGCAAAATAATTAATAATATTTTTATAATCTTTGTTATCCTTTATAAAGTGATTAAATTTAAAATCATAAGTTTTTAACCCTTTTAAAATTAATTTAATAATTTCTAAAATGTTCTAGTTAACAAATTAACTTTTACTTTGATTTAACAACATATTAGTATAATTTCTAGAGTTTAGAATACATAAAAAATGACTTAAAAAATTAAATGTCGAGGGTGGGGTTCAAACCCACGACCTCAGTTGAGTAAGGGTGAAGAGTTAACCAGTTGGGCTAGAGCCCAGATGTGGTTAAACACTCTTTTAAATGTTTAAAAACAATAGTTACAAAATCTTCTAAATCCTAAGAACCCTAGTTTGTTTTTGAACCAAATTGAACCTTGATTCGAGTTATTCAACCAACTAATCATAGGGCTTTGATTCATTAAGAAAAACTCAAGGTATTGATATGTTACGTGATTGAGTTCGAATTGATGATCACAGGTTTACTAACGAGTCGTGACTTCGTGTATGATGATTCAAGGTGCAAACATTGATGTTAATCAAATTAACTTTGCAGATATATTTTAGGATCGGTGTTAAGCAAAAGCCCTCAACCAATTTGGTTTTAAAATGCTCAGAGAATAGAGATCGACTATGTTGCAAGTCACGATGAAGATGATGCTCGATGATGATGTGATGTTGTGTTGCAGGTGTAATTGAGAGTTCTATTAGTTTAGGAACATTGATTTGATGATTTACCCTCGGTTGTTTAGACATTAATCGATCGGTTTCAAGTCGAACGAGTTCATACTTTGAATGTAGATTTTGGTTTCGAGTACACGTTCTTTATTATCAAATGAATCCAATTAAACCCGATTACAGGGTTCGAAACTGATGTAGGAAAGTGAAAAAGTGGTTTAATTGCTTTTTAAACAAACGTTTTGGGTGGTTGGGTGGCCACCGGAGCTCGCCGAAGCTATGGCCGGAGGCAAAGAAGGCCGACGAGATTGGGGGGCGGTTTGGGATTGTTTATTTTTTGTAGTTGACACGTTTAGCCCCTGATCTTTATGCTTTTGTTATTTTATGTAAGAAGTTTTTCCATTCAAGTTTTAAGAATTACAAATCAAACCCCAAACTTTATTATCACAATTGTAATGCATTATATTCCATTCATTTTATAAAATCTTTCTTTTTTTTGTTTCTTATTGTAAATGATATATAAAGTTTTATATATTTACATAAAGAGAATATATTTATAAATCCATAACTTATTATAAGTTATTTATATGGTTTAATAAATGGATAATTGAATAAAACAACTCATCATATGGATAATTTGTACATTTAACACATTTGATTAGATAAAATTATTTAAAAAAAATTCATTATATGGAAGTTTCAAAAGGGTTTCAGGTCTGGGTTTATACTTTAAAAAAAATAGCAGATGTTACAGTTTTGAAGTATTTGAACATCATTTCCGCATACAATATATGAAAGTACGTTTCAAATACATAAAGTACATGGAAAACACATAAAAGATCCATAAGAATAAAGCTCTCGGTTCAATTTCAGTTATTTTGGTTATGGAAGAAGGAAAACTGAAACCGTAACCGAATGGTTAGGTTTTTGGCCTATCTTAACTGTAGCTGATCGGTTACTTCGGTTCGGTTTTGCTTATTTGTCAATTATTGGTTGTGTAAGCTACCTATACAATTCAAAATGAGTTAAATTTTAAAATTGCTTAAAAAAGTTGTAAACAAATATATGTTAAATTCTCCGTGTATTTTCATTGCATGACTAAATGAAATAGAGAAATTACAAAACATATTGTTAGTGAAAATTAACACACTATCCTATCCACGAGCTATATGATCATGAAAATAAAACAAAGCACTTATAAACTAAGAAATAAACACATTGCATGGAATATAAAATGGATAATTGCATAGATCTAGTGAGTGCAATGTTACAGGGTATGTGGCAACTTGGATTAATGAAACCCAATGAGTAAACTAAATGCATGTCATGGAGTCGAGGATGGAATTTGTTTGGTTCTCATGCGCAGGGTAGTGGACAGGTATAGTGATCACCAACCCATCCTGATTTGTTTATGTTTTTCTTTCTACCCATCCTAACCTGCTTATTTTTGTACTTATATTTAAACTTATCCATTCCAACTTCTCTTGAATAATAACCAATCTAAATCAACCCAACTTTAGAGAGGTGGTCTAGACTGCATACTATTCATGTAGTCATTATAGAACATGTTTTACTCATATAGATGCTCATGACAAGACAATTGTTGACACTTGTATGATTGTTAGTCGTGTCTAGAGATCCTTTGCTAGTGTGCATCTAAAGGGAGCAAAAAGTGGGCTACTTGCTAAAATAGGTTATCTTCAGACTAACAAGTATTTGATTGACATTATCAACTAAAAAAATTAATTAACCCTTTTTTTAGTATTTCACAATAATAATTTTTCTTTTTATTGTTAGAATGTCCTATGATAGGTTTATATGATTGTAGAATATTCATCTTAATGTTATATGAGCGAATACTAAAACCACTCTCAAATTTGTCTCATCACACATTTCTATTTATCCAAAGTTCCAACTTTCAAAATATCATACTCAATATTCGCACAATATCACACTTGGAATGTATATAACAAGTATAACACTTATTCAAAAAATATATCTAAGTATCTAACAATAAAACTTCTAATATATGTAGTGAACTTATTTTGTAGAAGCTCATGCTTAACATAATTGTAGCGTCTATAATATGCAGATGACACTATTATGACATTGGGTTTCTAGTTCTAGTTTTAGGCCACTCAATCAGATATCCACAATTCCACATCGTTTCCTTATTTGTTGCTTCCTCATCCCTTTATGTATGAAAAAAAATCACCCACACCATAATGAAAGTGCACATAAGGATTCACTATGTTGATATTTAAACCTGTGAATATGGGTAGATAGCTTCAAACCTACAAGTGTTCACATATAAGAGGAAATATTGTTTTCACTAATTTTATAAGATTCTTGCATATGAACGGATGCACGGGGATATACCCGATTTATACCCTTACAAATAACAAGTTTCTTATGGCTGTATAGGTGGTTGTTATAAAGTGAGACAAAAAATAAATAATCATTAATTAAAGACTACAAAATAGACCTATGATTAACATATCAAGTTATCGACGTGAGTACAACTTTTTACGATTATCTCTAGCGACTTGAGTTTATTGCCTATAGCTAGAATCCATGAGACAAAAGGGGAACAAACTATTATTACATATCTACATATGTTAAGAGTCTAATCTTATGAGTATGTCTTTTCAATGATGACAAGCACATGTTTATGGTGATATCAAGAACTCTTATATCAACCTTGAATGTTAGAAATATAGACTTTAGATGTTAGTTTAGCAGCTACACGACTTAGTTTATGTTCTAAAATTCCTAACTTTATTTGAATTACAAAAAGATATTTGCAGATTTAAAATTTACCAATGAATGCTTACATGATATAACCAGTGGAAACTCTCTAGATATGCCATATGAAGAGTATTTATCATAATCTCGATGTTCATGTCATCAAAATCTTAAACATGGTGTTGGCTATTAAATTATATACAAAATGAAAGAGGCAAATGAAAAAGATAACAAAATTATTAAGCAAGTGTTATGTACATCCGATGTAATGCGATCATAAACGTATGGTGCGTGTGGAGTGTGCATGAGTACCGGTTTATATCTAGATCTCATGTGTATTCTTGTTGAACATCATGGTGGAAATGTTGAAAAAAAAGTTTATATCAATTCCAAAAGAATCTAAAAGCTGAGTTGATGGTAGATAACAAGTCTGACATCCTCAAAAGTCATGTGTGTCTAATAATTCTTTAACATCTTTTACATGTGGTGTTCTAGTGACAAAGAGGACAACATTGTCATATCACTCATACGCGAGGGCAGATTAAATGATGATTAAACATGCAAAATATAAGAAAATGCATATTTAAAATGATAGAATAATTTTAGGGAAAATTACGAAACTAACCAATTGACCAATATAATTTACTCAAATAACCATTGACCAAAAAAATTACGAAAATGAAGAGTTGACTTTGACCCCTCGCCACGAGCGAGGAAAAGTCATAATACCTCGCCCACGTCAATTAACCTACCCTCGCCCACGTGTAACTATCTCGCCCACGTGTAAATTGGGGTAATTGTATTTTGGTCGACCATGTCAGCGAGGGAAGCATCTAGGTAGGCGTGGGATTTGACCCTCCCCTCGCCGAGTCAGCGAGGGACACATCAACCGAGACGAGGGGCACATTGAACGAGGCGAGGGACACACGACTCGAGGCGAGGGACACAATAACCCAGGCGAGGGATTTGACAACTCCCTCGCCGAGTCAAAGAAAGAAGTCAGCGAGGGGCACGACTATCCACGCGATAATTTTTTAACGGATAATTCTTATTGTATAAATTTTTTATTAATATAGAACATTAAATATTGTATGACGGTATCATACTTTAACGAATAATTCTTATTGTAAACATTGTAACTAAGACAAACTCAATACAATAAGATGGTTATGATTTAAAAAAACTATTTATGGATGGAAAGTAAAGTCTGTATAAAAATAATAACTTAAAAGAATAAAAATTGAAAAAGTTATTATTATGGCACGAGAAAAATATATCCAACCTAAAAGGTAAATCATTTTCAAAAGAAGTAAAAAATAAATTTTGGAATGGAAAAAAGATGATTTCTTTATAAATGTGTAGAGTAATTTAAGTGGTGGCAATAAAAGTAAACGAATTTTGAACTAAAAAGTGGACATAAGGGGTGGTAAAATCTCAATAGGAGCAATGACTAAATTTCAATAAAATTTTATCGGTAAAACTGTACAAGTCACCATTAGATAATTTTTTAGCCCATACACGAGTTATTCACCTTTTAATGGTAGATATTCTTCGACTCCGTTTACAAAATGTCATTTACCACCACTGCATACTATGATATTAACTGATATTTTTATAAATTTCAGATAATTTTAAGAAGAAGATTTTGAGAGAATGTAAGCTTTGTTAAGGGTTAATATGGTATTTATATAGGGGAAAATAAGATTATATTTAATTTTTTAGTATTAAAAAATAATTAATATTAAAAAATCTCGGATTTTTTTTTATTATTGGGCGAGGAGGGGCAATTTGGTAAATACGGGCGAGGGATTTTCATAATCCCTCGCTGACTCAGCGAGGGGTAGTGGCCACGTCAGCTTCTTGGGCGAGGGATGACACATGGGCGAGGGATGACACATGGGCGAGGGATTATGTCGTTCCCTCGCCGAGCACATTTCTCGAGGCGAGGGATTCCCCTATTCCCTCGTCACGTCAGCGAGGGATGACACGTGACGGGCATCGATTGGTTTTTTATTTATTTTATTTTCAATTTTGACCGGTTATTTTGATAATTAATTTTGGTCAATTGGTTGATTTGGTAATTTTCCCATAATTTTATGTTCATTATATCGTAACACCCTAATTTGACTAAAGCCACATTCTATATCACATCAATCTCAAGTTTAGTATCAAGTAGGAGAAATCAAAATTCACACAAATATATTTGTAAAAATCTGTACTTATAATAATTTAGTATCAAGTAGGAGATATCAAAATTCACACAAATATATTTGTTAAAATCTGTACTTTAATAATGTGGTACGGAATAAATCAAATGATCCAATGTCCCTTTAAAGACTATGAGAACCTTAATATAAGTTTATTACGTGTCTAACTTTGTGAATCATTCTCATAGTGGTTGACGCGTTTTCAGTATTAATCAAAGATTGTTGTTGGTATACATTAAGTCGTTAGGTTTAAATAACTCTCGACAACGACTAAAGGTTTGATTATACAACCAATAACATCTATGTTTAAACCGCTATATTTTATCCATATATAACATATTGGTGCAGGATAGTTGAAGGGTTATAGTTACAACACAACAACATAAAGAGGATATTAACTAAACTTTAATCAAACAGTAAACTGGATTAACCAAGTGTTGAGATACTAAGAACACAAATAATGCAAGAGAGACAGAACACAAAGAACACAAGTGTATGGTTCAAGAATGCAGTATTTTGTCTTCTCTATGTTCTATTACAAGTGTTACAAAAGCATATTCGAAAGATACAAGAACATGAGATACTTATACTACATCCTACAGCCGGCTATACTTTGAAAGCCAGCTGGATACAATTGACTAGACACAAATAAAATCAATTGTAGAGTCAAAAGGCAGATTGTCTTTTGACTTGTGACTATGACATGCCATAGCTCACATCCTTATCTATTACAAAAAGGATAAAGTACATAAAGTAGAAAGTTGCAGACTCAAGACCTCAATGTACAGTTACCAAAAACATGGACCTTTTCACCGACTCATGTAAGTTGGTGACTTGCAGAGGTGCAGCGGAAAGGTGTCCAGCTTTACGGAACAGTACATCAGATAAAGCATGTTACTAAAAGTCTTCGGAAGAAAGCTGTCTTCATGAGTTGAAGCTTCGGAAGACTTTGTCTCTGAGGCTTCGGAAGACTTCATGTTGGCTTCGGAAGATTTCACACTTAGAGTATATTCTGTTTCATGTGTGAAACTTCCTAAGCTTCTTCTTTAATGCACTTGTGCAGCATGTAGGAAAGACTTAAGATGTTTAGGTTGCATCAACCTTTTCATTAATCTCTACAAACTCCCCCTAGGATGATGCTACCAAAACACTTTGAAAACTTCAGATATTAACAGTTCTCATTAGGATGATCACCATTCCTTTCTTCATAAGATGATCAGGATCCTTCAGGCTGTCAAAGTGTCTTCTCATGTCAAAAAGGTCATGCAGAGGCAACTGAAACATATCTTGTCATGTATAAATGTCTTCAATGCCTTTATCTCTGATAACATGCCATCTTTCTGGATTTGTGGTGTATGTCCAAGATAAGATGGGTCTTCCTATTGCTAGAGGAGCTATTGAATTGGAGTTGGTGTAGCTTCCTCTGGCTGCACATCCTCAGGTTGTTCTGATTCATCCTGAGGTTATGAAGAGGGTGCAGGCTTCTTCTTCTTCTTAGGCTTTGGTCTAGAAGCCATCCTTTTCATTCTCTTTCCAGATTTTAACTGAGAAGACTGGCTTGCAGTACCAGATTGATCTTCACTATCTTTCTCAGTTGGGACTTCCTCTCTCTCAGACTCAGAAAGAGAGGGAGGTTGACCCTGCTATGGATCAGAAGATGAAGCTTGTTGAGTTTTAGCAGGAGGTCCGGGTTGTGTTGTCTCTGGTTGTTCAACCTTAACCTCCACTTCAGGTGGAGCCTGACTTGGAGTGGAGTGTAAGTCAGTGAGCTCTCCACTCTTAATCTTCTGCTTGATTACCCTGATATGCTCATCCATAGTGGATAGAGACATGGGTCCAGGTCTCCTTCCGGAGAATCCATACAGCTTCAAGAATCTCATCATCCTCTGCCTATCAGCAGACTTCTTCATGCTCTTTTGGATGATGGCTCTTGATTTTGCAGCTTCTTCCCTTAGCTTCTTCTTTGTTGTCTTTCTTTCCTTGACTAACTCAAGCTCAAGTTGTTTTAAGTACTCAAACTTAATATAGTCATAAGGCAAGGGAAGGAGTACATATGCCTTATAGAAGCCTGTGGCACTCAGGTACTTAATCATATTGATTTTGTCTTCTTCTTATCTACCTGAGGTTCTTGTTGAACTACACCCTCTTGTTCAGGACTTTCTTGAACTGGGGAGAGGGTAGGCATATCTTTGTACAGTCTTTTTCTTCTTCTCTCTTCTTTGACTTGTACTAGGAGTTCTGCATCTTCTGCCTCCTTCTTCTCTCTTGACCTTTCCAGGTCAACCAGTTCATTCAACTCATCCAAGGGAAGAGAAATGACACTATCTATGTCATAGTTCCTAGTCTGCAGATAGTTAGTCCTGACTACCCTTAACTCATCATTTTGAGTATCTGGTCTGGGGGCAGCCCTGATTCCAGACTCCATGAGTCTTGAAGACTCAGCAGAGGAACTTTCTCCCCTTAGCCACCTTTTCCTCTCTTTCTCCTCCTCCTCAATCTCCTCAGATGTCATCTTTCTTTTCCCTTTGTCACTTACAGACCTTTGTGACTCAGGGTGGAGAGAGCTTTGGCCTTCAATGCTTGTTGCAGCATCTGAGCTCAGGGCAAAGAGAGGTTGAGAAGCACCTTCACCAGCAGGTGTCTCAGAAGGAATGTGGATCTCTGCAGCAGTTGGAGATGATGAGACAGGGCTCTCAGGTTCTGTCACTAGGCCTTCAGTCAAGGTTTCCCCTATGAAGCTAATCTTAGGGTCTGCCTCAACATCCAGTTGACCGATGATATTGCCTAATTGCCTAAGTCTCCTTCTTAAGCTGAACTCTATAGTGATCCTGTCTTGGATTCTTTTAGCCAGTCTGTCAGCTTGTCTTGATTGGCTTGGGTTGACAAGTGGCATGTTGACTAGATCCAGACCTTCATAGTAGTCCAAGGTCTGAAAATTGAAGACTTCTTGTTGTCCTTGAACTCTTATGATGATTAGGGCCTTCCTGTTGTTGTCATACCTCCACCCAATAATGTGATTGGAAGATGGTGAAGGTGACATAGCCCTTGGTATCCCATCCTCAAACACACTCTGTATGAAGGAGTCTGTGTATTCCATATCAATGTGAACTAGAGGAGGTTGCTGAGAATGCACAGTTGCAAGTGAGGATGGTGAGTCCTCAATGTCCATTCTCTCTGAAAAACTCCCAGGTTCTGTGGCTGTAATGACTTTCTCCCCTTTTTTGGTAGCATCACCCACTTGCATAGGTGAGCTGGAAGATAGGTCAATCACATCCACAGGTTCTTGTGTTCCTGGTTGAGCTATTCTTAAGGGTCTCCCAGCTAGTTTCTCCTTAAGATATGAAATCTCAAGTTGCTGATCATTGATCCTGTTGTGTAAGGTAGTCACCTGAGATTCAAGGTGACTGACCTTTAAGACTAGGTAAGTGCATGTTTTAGACAATTTTTACACCAGTAGTCTCAGATTCCCCTCATCTTCATCAGAAGACTCATTGGGGGATGAGATGATTGGACCAGAGTCCTCTCTCTCACCACCAGCTTGAGGTTCTTGGCTGCTGGTTTTTCTCTGCTCACTAGCAATCTCAGTTGAGATGTTAGTGGGCTGAGTTGCCATGGTTGAGGTCTTAATGATGTAATCATTTTCAGAAGTGAGAGCCTCTTTCATATGGACATCCTGAACAGGTTTAGGAGTGTCCACCTCAGTTGTAGGTGACTGATGTGGGATAGATGTAGGAGACTCAGGAGTACTCATCTCTCTTTGAGTAGGGGGAAAGAAGAGAGATTCATTATACTCACTGAAACCTATATCTTTATCAGTATAAAAGTTAAGGTTAGGAATTGGTTGGTTGAGATCTATAGGCTGGGGATGGTAACTGTCCCCTGAAGATTGATCACTTGAGTGTTAAGACTCAGAGTGATGGCTTAAGACAGTTGGGCTAATGATCTCATCAGGTTGAGCATGAGGAACCTCAGCACTGATTTTTGAAGAGATGGGAGTGGTCTGCTCCTTAGGAGAAGTGGGAGCTTCAGTGTCCACTTCTTCCTATATGGGTGAGTATATGAGGGCCTCCACAGACTGAATAGCCTGAGTAGGAGTTCGTTTGGATTTTCTTTGGTAAGTGATGGTGATTTGAGGCTGTGAGAGTGGTTGGGAAAAAGCAAGTGTGGGTTCAACACTAGCTTGTGCTGCTAGGTTGTCATCTTGAGTAATGAGCTCTAACATTTTTGGACTAGGGCTGTTTCTACCCCAGAGAACCCAACAGTGGGCTTTCTCAGTATTTTAAAGTTGTCGGGCTTCATCTGTCCCAATGTAAGAATGTTACATGTTTCCCTTAACTGTGAGCCCAGTTCACAGTTAAGAATGTACTGGACATATCTAGGAAACATGTAATACTCTAAGGAAACTAAATTAGCAAGTAAATTTGTATAAACAAACTGTGAATACCTGAATTTGACCCCCTGAACCATTCCATGGATTATGAAGGAGAGATCCTCAGGAATCTGGTCCCATCCACCATGCTTGTTTGATAAGCTGTGGATGACCACATGGAGTAGGAATCTCCATTGGGATGAGACCTTCCCTTTCCTAAAGGTCTTTATAGAGAAATCTCTCTCATATCCCATCTGCTTAAAGGAATGATTTACAGCTTCCTTTGGGAAAACACCTCACCTTCTTCATCATCCAGCTGAAGATATCTATTGATGATGGTCAGAGTGATGAAGATTGTTCTCCCCTGCACTGTGGCAGACAGTGCCTTCTCCCCATTGACAGGATCAGTGATCTCAAGTTTAATGGATTAGAGTGTAACGCAGCGGAATAAGATCAAGAATTAGACAATTATAGCAAGAATTTGATATTCGTATGCATTAAGAACAAATACGGTTGTAACGAGAGAATATATTTCTGTGAAAAGGTATGTTTCAATTATATCAAATGTTTCTGCTCAATCAGTCACCAATTACAATTAGGTTGACACTCCTTATATAGAGTGCAATCACTGCTGATATCACGGATAGTGACATCTGGCAGATTTATTACAAAAATAACTAACACTTAACAAACTACTGAAATGTTCACAACTACTGAGAACATATCAGAGAGTGCTAAGCACAAATATAAAACTACTGATGCTAAACTAAACTAAACTACTAAACTAAACTACTGATTACAAAACTACTGAAAAGGGAAAATATAAACTACTGAAAGAAAACCGTCATAACTACTGAAGAAGACCTCTTCAGCTGTTGTGACAACGTCTGATACTTGGTCTTCAGTACTTGTCTTCAGCACTTGTCTTCAGACTGTCTTCAGTACTTGTCTTCAGACTTTGTCTTCAGCAGTTGTGTCTTCAGACTTTGTCTTCAGCACTTGTGTCTTCAGACTTTGTCTTCAGCACTTGTGTCTTCAGACTTTGTCTTCATACTTGTGTCTTTAGACTGTCTTCAGCACTTATGTCTTCAGACTTTGTCTTCAGCACTTGTGTCTTCAGACTTTGTCTTCAGCACTTGTGTCTTCAGACTTTGTCTTCAGCACTTGTGTCTTCAGACTTTGTAATCAGTTGTTGTCTTCAGCTGTTGTGGACTTCAGCAGTTGTTGTGACGTCTGTGGAACTTAAAGGTTTTTCTGATCCGGCTCATTGGTTCTTTTGGTCCAACAAACTCCCCCTGAACCAATGCAGCCAAAACCTTTACTTTATTGAGGTCCCACTTATTGTTGGCAAAGACTTCTCTTGATCAGCTTCAGAGAATCGGATCAGCACAGGCCAGGAAGAGTTTCTAATCATGTGTTTGGCTAAGTATGGAGGGGAACTCTGTTTTGGGAATCTGGACATAGAGTTGTGATCCCAACCATGAAACCTACTTCCCATTTACGAGTCTGTAAGACTCACGAACATAGGCCTCAAGGAGAACAACCTGTTCCTCCTTGGAGAGTTCTTCTACTCCTCCTTCAAAGAAGAACTCTGGACCATAGCACTCAGATCGGTACTTTACAGTCCTGCCATTCTTCAACTCCACAGTAGTTATCTCCCTATAGACAAATTCATCAGGATGGGTGCCCTCAAGGAGTAACTGGAGCTCATTCTTCTTAATGTCTTCAAGCTTCTTATATAATAACCCCTTTTTGATCATCTTGTTTTTCAGTAAGGCTTGAGGGGTCATTTTTGATTGATGAGCCTTCTTGAATTCATCGAGTATTTCCCAAGGTGAGACTACAATGGCCAACATGATTGTAGAGTCTGTTGTTTTTCTAACCTGGCCATTGTATCTATGTGGAATGGATCTTTTGTGTATTCTAGAGCTCACCTTGGGGTCTGGCCATACTCTCACTCTCTCTTTTGATACTGAAATGTGTGTCTGAGAGTGTACAGCCTCTGAGCATGCCCTTTCATGGCTTGTATAGATGATGACTGGGGAAATTCCTTGTCAACCATCTTCAGTAGTTGCTCATCGTGCTGCTTCTGCTGTTCTTCATCTTCAATTTTGACTCTAACCATTTCCCTTTGTGAGTCAGGTGTGATCATGAGTTGACTTCTGGGTTCTGGTACCCTTAGAACAGCAGAGAGTGGCAGACTATCATCATCATCATCTTCTTCTTCATCTTCTTCTATCCTCAACACCCTTCTCCTCCTTCTAGGTGCATCACTGGATGATGGTGGGTTGGTTTTTTGTGGTAAAGGAATTGGTTTTGAGGGTTGAGGATGTTTGGATTTGAGTTTTGAGATTGGTTTGGAGATTTGAGGGGTAGGCTGTTTTTGAGTGGGTGATTGGAAGGTTGTTCAAGCATTTTGGTTGTAAGTTTGGCTTTTGTGAGTTTTGCCATTTCAAGCCTTTTCCCAGCTCCAGCCTCATCAAGTGCTTCAATAATTATCCCCTTATGAAATTGCTCAAACAAACAGATTCTGGTGGCTATAGCCAGAATGCTGTCTCTGGTCCATGAACGAATCTCCATCAGTGATCTTCCTAAATATTGGCTATGAATCGAATCATGATCTCCAATCTCTCTTTCTCCAGCACACTGTACCCACCCATCTGTTTTGGATTTCATTTACTTCCAACCTCCTGATCTCACTGTCTAGTTTGGCTGTATCAAAGTCTTGCTTGAAGAGTTGCTCAATGATTTTGTCCATGTCCATGCTCGGTGTGTGTGCTTCATCTGCATCTTTTATCAGCTCCTCCAAGGATTTTTCTTCAGCATTCTTTTGATCACCACTTTTCTTTCTTTTGTAAGTGATCAGTTGTTGTTCCTTTTCCTTCTCCAACTCCTTGGTTTTCTCTTATGCCTTCTCATCCTCAGTTCTTTTTCTTTTCTTTCTTTCATTGTTGTTTTTGGATGCATTGGTTGCAGGGGTTTGTACCGCCAGAAAGTTTCTTGTGCACAACATCATCAATGAGTGGTTGTAGACTTGAGGAGATCCTCTCATCAATGGCTTTATGATCAATGTCATTGATGATGGGAGTGATGAGAGGTAAGGATTGTTGGAATGCAGCAACCATTTGCTCAGGGGGGTTCTGTCCCTGAGAGATAGTGCCAAAGGCAGAGGCTGGAGGCTCAGTGAAGTGAGAGGGTGAAGTGTTTGGGGGACCTTCGAATGAAGGTGCCATCTGTGGGTTAGTGGGGGCAGATGGACTTACATCCTTAGACTTCTTGGCAAGTAGTTCTTGTAGTCTGCTTACCTCAGCCTCCAGGATGGTGTTGTGGGCTAGAACATCATAGAAAAAGCCTAGGTCATCATCAACAGATGTTGAATCACCTGACCTCCTGCTTGTAGCAGGATGTACATGCACCGGTGTAGACCAGTTTTAGCATGTGCCCCTTTTTCTTGGAACTGGGGACTTCCAGCCTCAGGACGATGTCCTTCATCAGCTGTTGCCTCTGGTGAGGTCTTAGCTATGTTACCAGCCTCAGTCTGATCATGTGCTGATTCAGAAGAGGTGGCAGCCTCACCAGATGTTCGTATCTGCATATCCACACCAGGAGATAGAACAGTTAAACCCTGGTGCTGTGGATTTTAGAAGCATGTTGATCCTCTTCCTCAATTGTTGTGGTTCTCCCCTTTGTTGGTGTTTGTCGGGAGGAGGAGAGGCATGCAGCTGAGTCAGCACGTTTGCAATTATAATGGTTGGACTTTGGGGGGCATTTGCATGGGGAGAGGGGATAGAAGCTGATTGCATCCGGGGAGAGGATGCTCTTCAATGATAACCTCCTCAAGTGAGAGAGGTCTCAGCGATGTGGTTGCCCCTGATAAGGTTGCATCAGGATCCTTTTGAGAGGATGCTTGTGCGGTGTTGGTTGGTAGAGTCTCTGATACTGCTGGGGGGTTTAAACCAACAAGTATATCCTGCCTTGGTGGTACATGAGCATCTTCAGGGGACTCATCTCCCTGAATAGCTGTTTTGGGGCGTTTGGTTTTTGGTTTGGTGGGGACTCTGGATCTGGTGGTGGAAGCTATGGGTTCCCTCTACTTGGGTTTTAGCATTCGGGCAGCTTCTTTGAAAGTGAGGTCTGAGTTGTGCCTGGAGTATACCTCAGCCAAAACAGCTGGTGCAGGGACTCCAAGGCCAACAAGGCCATCAGATTTTAATTCATTTAAAATAATGGCCATCAGAAACCTGGGATATAATAGCCAGCGGTTTGCCGCAGGTTTCTGAGCCAAGTTCTTTATTTCTAGAAACATGATTTCAGAGAAATTTAGCGGTTGGTGTTCTAGAATAGAATACAATACCTGTTGCATTGGGATGAAATTGATCCCAAGAGGATGTCTTTGAAGCTAAGCATACATTTACCATGTGAAAGATAAGTTTTTCAGTATCATGGAAATGTTTCTTCAGAATAGTTGTAGCCCGAAGATCACCTTCATACCCATTATTGATAAAGGACATATCCATTGTGCCCTTTGGGTATTCAGTCACAGTGCTGGAGTCATGTAAGTGTAATGCCTGACGAATGATGTCGGCTGTAACAACCACTGGTTTCTGGTTGACGAGGGACCAAACAGAGATTTGGCCAGTAGACTCATCAGTATGAACAAAAACATTGACCAGAATTGACTGAGAGATTCAGGGTAGATGGTCGGATTCAAGAGAAAAGTTGTGCGATATGGGGAATCACCATTAGGTCAATGGCATTATCAAATTTGTTCCAGAAAGCCGACTTGTAAGGTATGCAACGCAGTTGTGTCGTGGTTTTAGGCTCATGGTTGCCATTTTGAAAGTATGAAGATCAGAAGAACGGCTAATGGAACGTTTGAGAAGAAGGACAAGTATTTGGGTTGGATAGGAAAAGGCTGAAAGAAAACTACTGAAGGTTTTGGTGTGGTCATCAGCTGTTTGAAACTACTGATGACGTGGTATTACCCTTCAGAGGTTTAAAACGACTGACAGTGGTGGTGTTGTCATCAGGTGTTATAAAACAACTGAAGACTTGGTTTTGACCATCAGACGTTGAAACAACTGAAGTCTTGGTGTGAACCATCAGTAGTTGTGAAACTACTGAAGGTCTTGGTTTTGACTTCAAATGATGTAAACTGAGGACTTAGTGTTGGCATCAGTAGTTGTGAAACTACTGAAGACAGTGGTTTTGTCATCAGTTGTTGTAACAACTGAAGACTTGGTGTTAGTGTTTAGTAGTTGTAAACTACTGAAGACATAGTTTTGGCTTCAGTTGTTTTAATGAAACAGTAGTTGTACAAACGACTGAAGAGAAATTTCTCATCAGCTGTTTTCCTCAATTCATAGCTTTTCAGCTGTTTCAGTCTGACCTCCACACTTACTCATCAGACTTAGATCTGAGTTTCAGACGTTTCATGGTCATCAGTACTTATCTGCATTTCTGACATCAGTAGTTGTAGCTACATCAGCTGTTGTGACTACATCAGCTGTTGTAACTACATCAGCTGTTTTAACAAATAAAGTAATGAGTACTTAGAAGTTACTTAAGCTCCAGTAGTTTTAAAAACTTCTGAAGGGAGGATAACTTCAGTACTTATATATGACAATAATAAACTAATGATCATCAGTACTTGTGAGCTGAGATCATCAGTAGTTGTCACTTATTCTAGCTGAGCATACCAAGCCTTAGCACTAGGTTTTGGAAAGTTGTGCTATCCAAGGGCTTAGTGAAAATGTCTGCAAGCTCATCAGCACTAGGAACAAATTTTGGATCAATCAGACCATTTTCAAAACAATCTCTAATAAAATGGTGTCTGATTTCAATATGTTTAGTCCTAGAGTGCTGGACAAGATTCTTGACAATACAAAGAGCTGAAGAGCTGTCCATTAACAATGGGGTTCTTAGTCTCTGTTATGCCATAATCCAATAATTGGGTTTGAAGCCAGAGTACCTGAGATGTACAGCTTGCAGCAGCAATGTACTCTGCTTCAGCAGTTGATGTAGCAACCGAGGTCTGCTTCTTACTCTGCCAAGAAATCAAGCAGTTGCCTAAGAATTGGCATCCTCCAGAAGTGGACTTTCTTGTAACTTACACCCTGCATAGTCACTGTTAGAAAAGCAACTAATTTACCAGAATGTCTAGTAGAATACCATAAACCTAGAGATGGAGTGCCTTGTAGATATCTAAGATCCTCTTGACTGCAATCAAATAAGACTCCTTAGGTGCAGCCTGAAATCTAGCACAAACACATGTAGCAAACATAATATCTGGTCTAGAAGCTGTTAAGTACATCAAGGACCCAATCATACATCTGTAAAGTGTTTCATCAACCACTTTACCCTTCTGATCTGTATCCAGTTGGTGGTGTTGCACATGGAGTAGAACAGGGCTTACAGTTTTGTAAATCAAACTTCCAAAAGATCTTTTGTGTATTTGGACTGATGAATGAAATTCCATCAGCCTTTTGTTTGATTTGCAAACCCAGAAAGAACTGTAATTCCCATGGCACTCATTTCAAACTTCTGTTGCATCAACTTTGTAAAGGCATCACATAACTGTGGATCAGAGGATGCAAAATAATGTCATCTACATAAATTTGAACAAGTAGATTATGCTGCCTAGCTTTCTTAATGAATAAAGTCTTATCTATGGAGCCTCTAGTGAAATTATTTTCTAGAAGAAAGTTTGATAATGTCTCATACCAGACTCTAGGAGCTTGTTTCAACCCATAGAAAGCCTTATCAAGCTTATACACCCAATTAGGGGTTTATTGTCCTCAAAACCTGGGGGTTGACATACATAAAACTCTTCTTTAATTTTCCCATACAAAAATGCACTTTTGACATCCATTTGAAAAACTTTAAGGTTGTGATAAGCAGATAAGCTAAAAACAATCGAATTGCTTCCAGTCTGGCTACAGGGGCAAATGTTTCATTATAATCAATACCTTCCTCTTGTGAAAACCCATGTACAACCAGTCTGGCCTTGTTCTTAACAATAAGCCCATTTTCATCAGTTTTGTTCCTAAACACCCATTTAGTGCCTATTGCACACTTACCTGGAGGTAGAGGAACCAGTTTCCCACACTTGTTGTTCTTGAACTGGAAGAAGCTCAAGCTGCATGGCTTCAACCCATCATTGTCCCTTAAAGCATGTAATAGTTCTTTGGCTCTTGCTGACTATGAAGAGAGCATAGAGCATAGAAGCAGAAATTTGACAATTGACTTCTTGTTGACACGCCAGCATTGATATCACCAATGATTTGAGACTAGGGTGATTCTTCAGATCTTGGTACACAATAAGATATGTGCAAGTGTTTGTAGCAGGCTCAACAGCAACAGATGGTGATGGTGAAGCATTTCCTTGAAACCAATCAGTAGATGGTAATTCAAAGGAGTTGAAGTTGTAGAAATCTCATCAGCATTTGTTGTGGATTGTGCTACTGGAGCTACAGGAACATCAGGTCTAGCTGAATCAGGCAGTTGATCACTAAACTTGAAAAGGTGATTGATATCATCTCATCAGTAACACCAGATGGATGACTAGCTACAGAAGATGATGGATTCATATGATCTGCAACAGCAGGCGGTTGATAAGGAACATATTGCAGAATGTCCAGATCAAACAACTCCACAGGGTTTTGTGGTTGTATCCTTAGGGGATTCATTGAACTTCACATGCAAGGTTTCTTCAACTATCTTTGTCCGACAGTTGAATACTCTGTAAGCCTTGCAAGTGGATGAATACCCAAAAATACCCTGCATCCACCTTAGAATCAAACTTTTGGAGTTGATCCTTTATGTTGAGAATGTATCAGGGACACCCAAATGCTCTAAAGAATGAAATCAAAGGGGCTAAATGATGTAAAACTTCATAAGGAGTTTTCATCAACCTCTGATTTACTAAGGCTCTATTCTGTACATAGCAGGCTGTATTGACAGCTTAGCCCAAAAGGTCAGTGGCAGACCAGAATCAGCCAACATGGACCTTGCAGCTTCAATGAGGGTCCTGTTCTTTCTCTCCACTACTCCATTTTACTCTGGAGTCCTTGGGATGCTATACTGCCTCTTGATTCCCTTTGACAAGTAAAACTCATCAAGAGTGTGGTTTCTGAATTCAGTACCATTGTCACTCCTCACACACTTAACTGGTAGGGAACTGCTTCTCAACTTGTAACACAAAGTTCATAATGGACTGAGCAGCCTCATCCTTTGAATGCAAGAAGAAAGTCCATACATATCTAGAGTAATCATCCACAATTACCAGACAGTATTTCTTCTTTGCCATACTCATTACCTTCACTGGACCAAAAAGATCCATGTGCAGTAGTTGTAAGCAGACATTAGACTTGGATTCTTCTATGGGTGGAATGAAACTTTATGTTGTTTCCCTTTTAAGCATGCAGTGCAGATTTCATCACAATTGAACTCCTTTATTGGAAGACCTCTCACTAAACTCTTGTGGATCAGCTGATTCATGTTTCTGAGATTAACATGACCCAGCCTTCTATGCCACAGTTTAGATTCTTGGAGAGAGGCCTTGGAGAACAAGCATGGATGGCCTTTTAACTCAATTTTCTTTGACAATCCAAGGCATATACTCTTCCTATCCTGTTGGCCTTCAGGAGAGTATTATCATCCAGTGCTCTGTCAATCAGGCTCAGAACCTTGGAAGATAGAATCCTACAGTTCTGGCTTGTGAAAAGAGCAACATGTCCTTTGTCACACATCTGACTGACACTCAACAGATTGTATTTGAGATTCTCCACATGGTTGACATCATCAAATCTAATATCTCCATTAGACACAAATACCTTTCCAATGATGTAACCTTTAGCATCATTTCCAAATGAGACAAATCCCTTCTTTCCTTGAGAGTAATCATGAAAAAGAGAGCTGCTCCCAGTCATGTGCATGGATCCTCCACTGTCCACATACCAGATGCTTCTTTGGCATGCTGAAAAACCCTGCAAAATCATAAGAAACTAGTTAGCTTTGGAGACCCAAACCTTTTTGGTTTTGGGACTGACTTTATCAATAGATTTAACCATAGCTGGTTTCTCATGATTAACAGTTGATGAAGATGGAGATGGTGCTGAAATAGATTTGGATCTGGAATTCCTTTTCAGTGGTTTGATCACAGTGGCTTCAAGTTGGTTAACTCTCCCCAACAGATGCTGAACCATCATAACAAGATGTGTCTGATTTGAAGCTCGAGCTTTCAGTTCATTTGACACTCCAGAGCTTGTTTTTGATGAGTTACTGTGACCCACCATTTCCTCCTTAGATTTCACAGACTTAGTCTTATGTTTATCAAGAGGAACAATATCAGCTGTCTTCTGATAAACCGCATCCTTCTTAGTGGATTTGGGTAAGGCCTTGGATTTATCAGGTTGAGATGATTATGGTACAAACTTGGTCTCAAACTCAGTTTTCATTTTATTTATTTCTAGTTTAATGAGCTCATCCCTTTGGAGTTTTAAACCATTTTTGTACCAACATTCATCAGATAGATGATTGAATTTACCACAAATTTCACATGGTTTATTCTTCATCTTGGACATCTCTACTGCTGAAGTGGAAACTACTAAAGGTGTGATCTTCAGTACTTTCCTCTTATCAGTACTAGGTACTAAAGGATTTGTAACAGCTGAAGACTGGAAATTCAACTGTTTTCCATCCGTCCTAATAGACCGTTTGATGGATTCCTCAGCAGTGTTAGTCCTTGTATTTCAACTGATTTGAAATGCTTTTCAGATGTTGGGTCTCTTTCAGTAGTTGGGGTACATTGAGGAACAACATCTGAAGTACTCAGCTTCATATGAGTCTCAGTAGTTAGAACATCAGTCAATTTATTTGCTGAGATCTTAACACTGGTTTCATTCTCTGATCTTAGATTATCATTGGAGAATGATTCACACGATAATATGTTTGGAGATTGCTTTCACTTTCAGACTTAACTATGGAGTTAGGAGTAAAGTCTGTTGGTGGAGCAGTATGGTTGTAACCAATACCAAACTTCACATTTGAAGCAGTTTGCTTGCTAAGAAGCATTTCAAATCCCTTGCATGATGAGACCCAGCGGTCACACTCAACTTGGGTCACTGCAAGTTTTTCTTTGAGACTTCTGTGGTCTTCCAGAATAACCTCTAGCTTGGCCTTTTCATCGGTTAATTGGCATTAAAGCTTATAAATCTCATCACTTTTACTGTTAAGAGCAGACTCATACTCAGCTTTTCTTTTGGAAATGGTTTTCTCAAACTCAAGTTTTTGATTCATTAATGCTACATTTGCCTCTCTAATAGAGACAAAGGCAGCTATGCATGATTCAAAACATAACTTGGCTTTAGCCTCTAAAGATACCTGAGTTACCTGTGAAGATGATGCATTTGAGCAGGAACCCTCAGTAGACTCCAGGGCCATGAGAGCAAGATTTACAAAAGGGTGTTCACCACCATGTTGACTAGCACCGACATAGTATTGCTCAGTGTGACCAGACAAGTTATCAGGTAAGCTACTCCAGTCAACGACTCCAGGTGTGAAGAAGCTGTGATGAGGTTGTGATTGAGATGGAGATGGTTAAGGTTCTGGTAGTGCATGAGGTTGTGGTACTATAGGAGCTTGAACTTGATTTGACTGTGGCATATAATAGCAGGGATAAGGATATGGCATTTGACCCTGAGGAACAAAATATGCAGGAGATTGAGGGTGTGATGAATGACTAGAACCAGCAGAATGTTGCCTTTTGGATTGTGAATTGTTATTTGGAAAAGTCAAAAAGGGTGCAGAGGTGTTAGATCCAGTTGATCTACACTCTCTTGCAAAGTGTCCAAGCCTGTGGCATTTGTGACACTTCAACTTGCTCTTGTCAAAACCGACTTTGGTTTTATCAGAGAGTCCAGGAAATTTCCTGCCAGTTCTCTTGTAGAATTTCTGAGATCTGATATTGATCAAGGCCATTTGGCTCAAAATATCCATCTCTTCTAAATCATCATCAGCAATGCCATTCAAATCATCCATGATAAAGCATAGATTGTCACTATTATTACCAGAATGGCAATCAACACTCATAAAGGCATGATTAGAATTGTTTGAGGTGAAATCAATATGTTCATCATAGTGGCATTCTGATCCTGCATACTCTGACTCATGACTTACCAAGGCAGTGTTTCCTGGTACAAAGTCATCAGTGAGCTTTCCAGATGATGACAGTTTTCGTTTCTGTTCTATCTCTCTCTCAATTGTGAGCAATTTCCCATGGAGTTGGGTGAGAGATAGTTTTTCCAAATTTGCACTGGAGCGTAGGACAATAGTATATGTGTCCCATCTCTCAGGCAGTGATCTGAGAAATCTGTTATTCATCTGGCTATTGGTGTACTCATGTTTGACCATTTTTAATTCAGAGATCAAACAAGAGAACCGCTCAAACTGTTGAGTCAGTGTCTCACCCTTCCTATGAGAGAATGTCTCATATTGTTAGGCAAGGATTTCTCTATTATTTGCCAAGACCTTATCTGTTCCTCCAAATTGTTCTTTCAAAGCATTCCAGAGGTCATGGGCAGTTTCATAATGCATTAGCCCAGAATAGATTTCATTGGGCAGTGCCAATTCCATGGGCTTTTGCATCAATCTCAAACAATTTCTTATCCTCATCTGAGTATTGCTCCCTCCTCTTCGGAACCATTTGATTGGTTTCCGGGTTATTCACCATAGGCTTGTGTGGACCATGTATCACTGATGTCCAACAACCTGAGCTGTTAATAGACAGGTGATGGAGCATTCATCGTTGCCATATGTTATACTCACTCCTAACCAGCATTGGAGGCTGGGTTGAGGAACCAGTATTGTGAGGATCATTGGAAGGAGTAGTCATTTTAGGTCCAAATACAATTTAATTCAAGCTTTTAAAAGATTTTACACAGACCACAACAGACTCAATGAAAACCAAGAGTAAATCTCAGGATGAATGGCCAAAAACACAGAAAATTCAATCTCTATAACCGTTTCTTGCAAAAATGCTAATTCAATCAAACTTGGATCTTGGATAGTAGTTTCAATGATCAATTATTAGATCGATCAATGATTAACCTGGCTCTGATACCATTTGACAGGATCAGTGATCTCAAGTTTAATGGATTAGAGTGTAACGCAGCGGAATAAGATCAAGAATTAGACAAATTATAGCAAGAATTTGATATTCGTATGCATTAAGAACAAATACGGTTGTAACGAGAGAATATATTTCTGTGAAAAGGAATGTTTCAATTATATCAAATGTTTCTGCTCAATCATTCACCAATTACAATTAGGTTGACACTCCTTATATAGAGTGCAATCACTGCTGATATCACGGGATAGTGACATCTAGCAGATTTATTACAAAAATAACTAACACTTAACAAACTACTGAAATGTTCACAACTACTGAGAACATATCAGAGAGTGCTAAGCACAAAATATAAAACTAATGATGCTAAACTACTGAACTAAACTACTGATTACAAACTATTGAAAAGGGAAAATATAAACTACTGAAAGAAAACCGTCACAACTACTGAAGAAGACCTCTTCAGCTGTTGTGACAACGTCTGATACTTAGTCTTCAGTACTTGTCTTCAGCACTTGTCTTCAGTCTGTCTTCAGTACTTGTCTTCAGACTTTGTCTTCAGCAGTTGTGTCTTCAGACTTTGTCTTCAGCACTTGTGTCTTCAGACTTTGTCTTCAGCACTTGTGTCTTCAGACTGTCTTCAGCACTTGTGTCTTCAGCGCTTGTGTCTTCAGACTTTGTCTTCAGCACTTGTGTCTTCAGACTTTGTCTTCAGCACTTGTGTCTTCAGACTTTGTAATCAGTTGTTGTCTTCAGCTGTTGTGGACTTCAGCAGTTGTTGTGACGTCTGTGGGACTTAAAGGTTTTTCTGATTCGGCTCATTGGTTCTTTTGGTCCAACACCCGTCCATAATGACCTCTTGGCAAGTCTTCCAGAATTCAAGCAACTGATCCTCATAGAGTGGAGGATCAATGGTTAGGGAGGTGAAGTAGTTTGACAGAGTTAGGAAACGGAAAACCTCTGAGAAATGAGGATCTTTCTCAGAGCTTAACAGAGCAACCTGATTGTGTTGTCTGTGTAGCTGCATGGTAAAGTTAGGATCATTTCTGTGAGCAAGGTTGGCCATTTTGAAGTAGCTTAAGGACGAAGAAAGAAGAAAGAAAGAAATTTCAGAGAGAAATTTAGGGTTTTAGGTTTGGAGGAAGAACAGATGATAGAAAGAGGGGGGAAACCGTTGGGTTTATATGTGAGAAGGATTTCAGATAAAGTTTAATGAAAGAGGATAAACTTTGAAATCCGGATGTCGGTCCCACCTCTAAAAAAGTAGTTTACTTTTGCTCAAAAAGTAGTTTTCTTGGAAGTCAAAAAGCTTCCGAAGGTTAATTATCTTCGGAAGTTTTAATTAAAAAGCTTCCGAAGCTAAAATGACTTCGGAAGAATTTCTTGAGATATTTGAGAATTTTGCTTCGGAAGAGAAATTAAAACTTGAATGCTTTGTATATAAACCAACAAAGCTTCCGAGAGTTAATTTTGCTTCGGAAGTAAATGGTCCTTGAAAATAAGTAAATGTCTGAGACAAGTATTTAAGCTTCGGAAGATAAATTTGAAAGCTCTTCCGAAGATAAATTTCTTAGACAGTTATTTATTTTGAAGGCATGATTTACTTCCGAAGTTAAAAGCATAACTTTCGAAGTATCTGAAATTTTCAAAAGTCTAAGGAAAGTCTTCAAAAAGAAATTTTCATCCAAAGAAAACATGAGCTTATGAAAGTGATGAACTAGACAACTTAGGACACACATAATTTTTAAGAAATAATAAGAATTAGTTTTAAGAAAAGCTTACTCAACATTTATCATCCCAATAGCTGATATTAGATATTTAAATCTCTATTCATCAAAGGCCTTTGTAAACAGATCAGCATATTGTTCATCTGTGTGAACTTTGACTAGTTTAATTAATCCTTTTTCATTGTTATCTCTTATTAAATGATACCTGATATTGATGTGCTTTGTCCTTGAGTGCTGCACAGGGTTCTCTGTGATTGAGATATCACTGTTATTGTCTATGTGAATGGGAGTATCATTGAAGTTTAACCCATAGTCCAGCATCTGATTTTGAATCCAAAGTACTTGAGCACAGCAGCTTGCAGCAGCAATGTATTCAGCTTCAGCAGTTGATGTAGAGACACATGATTGTTTCTTGCATTGCCATGAGACAACCCTTCCACCAAGAAATTGACATCCCCCAGATGTAGACTTTGCAGTCATGTTGCAACCACCATAATCACTATCTGTATAGGCATACAAATTGAAGTCAGAATTCATGGGATACCATAGGCCAAGTGTTGATGCACCTTTGAGGTATCTTAGAATCCTCTTGACAGTGATAAGGTGAGACATCTTAGGGTTGGCTTGATATCTTGCACAAATGCATGTAGCAAACCTGATATCAGGCCTGCTAGCAGTAAGATACATAAGAGACCCAATCATAGCCCTGTATAAGTGCTCATCTATACACTCCCCCTCAAGATCAGGACCAAGAGAGTGGTTTCTGGCTATGAGTGTCTTAGCAATCTTATAGTCAGTCATATTGAACCTCTTGAGTATGTCCTGAACATACTTTGACTGACTTATGAAGATGCCATCTTCAACTTTCTTCACTTGAATTCCCAGAAAGAAATTGAGTTCCCCCATGGCACTCATTTCAAATCTGTCTTTAATCAGCTTCTCAAAGTCTTTGCAGAGCTTTGGATTAGTTGAACCAAAGATGATGTCATCCACATATACTTGAACTAGCAATATGTCTTTTCCTTGTTCTTTGATGAAGAGAGTTCCATCTATAGTACCTCTCCTGTATCCATGTTTACAAAGATACTCAGATAGTGTCTCATACCATTTCCTGGGTGCCTGATGCAGCCCATAGAGAGCTTTGTCAAGCTTGCAGACATAATCAGGATGATCAAGATCTACAAAACCAGGTAGTTGTTTGACATAAACCTCTTCATCTATCACTCCATACAAAAAGGCACACTTCACATCAAGTTGAAAGACCTTGAAGTTCTTGGATGCAGCAAATGCCAGGGATATCCTAACAGCTTCTAATCTTGCCACTGGAGCAAAGACATCAGTGTAGTCAATCCCTTCTTCTTGTGTGTATTCTTGAGCAACTAGTCTAGCTTTGTTCTTGATGATAATACCTCTATCATCCTTCTTGTTCCTAAACACCCATTTGGTTCCAATGGTAGTCTTCCCAGAAGGAAGAGGACAAAGGTTCCAAACTTTCTGCCTTTTGAATTAAAGCAGCTCTTGTTGCATAGCTTCAAACCAACTTCCATCCTTTAGAGCTTTATCAACTTTCTTTGGCTCTATCTGGGATAGAAAACAAGAGTGGAGACAAACATTTGCTTCATGGTTTGTCCTCTTGTCTTTACCCCTGAGACAACATCTCCAATGATGTTTGTGGTAGGGTGAGACTTGTGGATCCTAAGCTGAGGGATCACAACAAGTTGTTGAGAAAGATCTAAATTTGAGAAATTTAGATCTGACATAGATGTTTCTCCCACCACATCAGCACACTTTTCAAGTGAAACTTGATCCAAGCAGTGTGTGACATCATTGATGTGCTCATCAATGGTATGGTTAGTGGCATCAAGAAATTATTGGTCATTGTCACCACCACCATTGTTGTCTTCCACAGTTGAGGTGTTCTTATCTGGTTGTAGAGCCTCTGAGCTGGAATTTGAAGGCATACCAGATGTATCAGCTGAGTTTGTCATTGTTGTGCTGACAGAAATCAAATCTTGGATCGGGATCATCTGTATTTAAATTATCTGCAGATCCTGAAACATTCTTACAAGATTTGTTAAAACAGTTGGTAACCAAATCAAGATCAAATAACCAATCTGGACCAGAACTAGCAACACAGGGTGTGTGTTCACTGAAAGTCACATTAGCTGACTCTCAACAATTCTAGTTCTGAGATTGTACACTCTATAAGCCTTAGCTTGGGAAGAGTATCCAATAAAGTGTCCATCATCTAATTTCTCAGCAAACTTGGCAATTTGATCTTGGTATTCAAGATGGTGCAAGGACATCCAAATGACTTGAGAAAACCAATGAAAGGTTTCCTCTTGTGCCAAAGTTCATAAGGAGTCTTGCCATGAGTCTTGACTACTAAAAATCTGTTCTGCACATAGCAGGCAGTGTTGACTGCCTCTGCCCAGAAGGTGATGGGCAGTTTAGAGTCAGATAACATGGTTCTTGCACCTTCAATCAGTGTCCTGTTTCTCCTCTCAGCAACACCATTTTGTTGAGGAGTCCTGGGAGCACTGAATTGTCTTGTAATACCCTTCTCATCACAAAATGTATCAAGGATTTGGTTCTTAAATTTGGTTCCTTGATCACATCTTATGATCTTGACCTTGTGATCAGACTGATTCTCAATCTTTAAGATGAAATTCTTCAAAATCTCAGGAGTCTCATCCTTAGTTCTAAGGAAGAAATCTCAAGTGAATCTTGTAAAGTCATCTGTGATCACTAGACAGTATAAGGTCCTTCCTAAACTCATTACACTGGTGGGGCCAAAGAGATCCATATGTAACAAGTATAGGGGTGTAGTGATGGAGTTCTTTTCCTTAGGCTTGTGAGATACCTTATGTTGCTTCTCTTTCAGGCATGCAACACAATGGTTATCACTTGTAAACTCTTTCTTTGGCATTCCAGTTACCAAATTATGCTTAATTAATTTATTCATGTTCTTAAAGTTTACATGGCACATTCTTTTATACCATAGGAAAGACTCATCACTATTGGCTTTAGACAGAAAGCATGAAACTTCTCCATAGGGAGAGGTTTCTTGCAAATCCATCTTGTACATATTTCCTTTCCTGGGGGCTCTAAGCAGGATATGCTCATGAGTAATGACCACACCAGGCTTAAGAACAATGCACTCATGCTCAGTAAAGTGCATGTTATGACTCTGATCACAAAATTGAGATACACTCAGAAGATTGTATCTAAACTCTTTAACAAAGTTTACCTTTTCTATGCTGAGCTTACCATTTGTGACCTTGCCCCTTCTAGAAATGTAACCACCTTCATCTCCTCCAAAAGCAACTGGTCCTCCATCAATCCTTTCAAAGTTTTGGAGTAGTGACCTATTGCCTGTCATGTGCCTGGAACAGCCACTGTCTATGATCTAGACATTTCTGTCTGTCTTTAGTTGTCCCTGCACAAAGAGAATGATTAGTTACATTTGGAAACCCAAGCCTTGCTTGTCTTTGGCTTATTTGCAGAAGGTAATTCAACAATAATAGATCCTATGGTTGTTTTAAGAGGATCTTGAGCTGTTGTTGATGGAAAATTCTCAGTCACTTGGTCTTTCTTAGACATCCACACCACCTTTGGAGTCTTGGAATTGACCTTCAAAACTTCGTAAGCTTTTGGAACTTCGGAAGTTTTGATGACTGAACCTTCAGAAGATTCTGTAGACACTACAGCAGACTTCAGTGCTTCGGAAGAACTCCTTTCTTCCGAGACCAATTTCTCTTTCGAGGGTAATTTTCCACTTCCCTTCTTCTTAGACATGGAGCTTCCTAAGGAAATAGGTTTTCCTTCCGAAGCTTGAATCTTCTTAGAACTCATTGAAGCCTTTGTTTTGGTCATATGGACAGTACCTTTAGGATCCAAGGGACAATCCTTGGCAATGTGAGTGGTACTTTCACACATGACACAATTCATCTTCTTCTTCACAAGAGCCTTTTCTTTGGAATAGGACTGTCTTTGGTCACATCTGTAAGGCCCCGTTCCTGGGACGCTTACAGCTGGGTTCTCATCGCACATAAAATGTATAATTACATTTGTATTCTTAAATCGCAGCGGAAAACTAAAACAAACTTTCATTTCCATATAATGATTTTTGCAAATTAATACGACATTCATTATAAAATAGCTTGTTCGCATTACAACGCAAAAACATTAATCAAAAGAATGCCATCCCCAAAAGAGCTGAGTAGTCGCCCGTGCCATCCTCAGCAAACATTACCTGCCAACTGGAAGCACATCAAAGTCAGCGTTGCTGAGTGAGTTCTAGTTTTATAAATAAAATATACTTTACTTTCATATAAAACCGTTCGTTACTTTTACATGATCACACATCGTACGTACACATAGATAATATCATTATTATCTTCTTCATTCATTCATTCATTCGTTCATTATGACTTTACTTGCGCATCGGACATCATCCTTACCAATACCATGTGCTACACCCCGGTTAGTCGTAGCTACCGGCCGAAGTCAACAAATGAACAGCTAAACGTATGCCACGGTACTAGGAGTAACCATCAGTCTTAGCTACTGGCCGAAGTCAACAAATGAACAGCTAAACGTATGCCACAGTACTAGGGGTGAGCGGTAGAGGTTCTACATTCAGGGTCAATCACAAAGAAGGACCCGTTATCCGATGCGTGCAAGACGTTTCATTCGTTCATTAATACATGCATTCATTCATCATGTTCCTCTTTCTTTCTCTTTCACTTTACGTTACATAATACTTCGTTCATTCATCATAATAGGTAAAGCCATAGGAAAAATATTATACATCACACTAAGGAACATTAACATGCATCAACATCACATCATACAGGGCAACATCATACATACATAACATACAACATCATCACCCTCATCATGCCCAACATGCTTTCTAAGACCTCGATCGTCATCTTAAAAACTCTTATGGGAACCTTTACGTCAAAACTTACATCTGCACTTTCCCCCGAAAGTCAGAAGTCAATCTACACCTTCCTCGGGTACAACAGCCCTATTCGGGCGTATGGACACCCTTCAGTCGCATTGCCTCCATGCGACTGAACATCATGCGAATGAACTAATACAGATGAACACCTATGCGAATGAACATCCAGTCGTGCGAATGGACAATGCGGATGAACACCTATGCGACTGGACCATCAGTCGTGCGAATGGACCTTTAGTCGCATGACCCCCGTGCGACTGGCCCTTCAATCGTGCGAATGAACCCCAATCGTGCAAATGGAACCCAAACGCACCCTAATCGGCCGTATGGCCTCCATTCGGCCTCCAGTCAGTCGCCTAGCCCTAACTGATGCAGAATGCAGTTCATCCCGACTGCAGCCGAGGGTTTTCGGCCTCCAAACTCATCTAGACCCATTTTAAGCCTAAATCGACCATCCTAAACCTTAGGGATGCATACCATAACATTATTCAAGCACAACCAAGCAAGAAATCAAGCCCAAACGGGTCCTACATATACATACACGCATACATATGGGTTTTCACCCAAAAACACGAAAAAGGGTTTTCAGATGTGTTCCAGCCCCAAAATCATTCAAAAACATGTAAAAGAGTGGTCCTAGAACTCACCTAAACGAGCACAACGACAAGAGCTTCGATTTAGCTTGCTTCACGATGATTTTGGCGACCCGAACCAACACTTTTTCCTCTTTTTCTCTCTTCTCCTCTCTAGGAACCTGAAATGTGGGGTGTGTGGGGAGAGTGGGCTGCCCTCTCCCTACTAATATCACCACATTTCCCAACTTTTCTTCGTTGGCGAGTTTGGTCCTTCAACTTTGAACTTTATTTTCTTTTCTTTCTTCACCGGCTTCAAAATAATAAATATTCAGGTGTTACAAGTCCACCCCCCTTAAATAGGTTTCGTCCCCGAAACCTGTTATTCGTCGAACAAATGTGGATGATGCTGTCTCATTTCTTCCTCAATCTCCCAAGTTGACTCGGATCCCTTCTTGTGCTTCCACTGTACACGCACAAGAGGAACCACTTTATTCCTTAGCCTCTTTTCTTTACGATCGATGATTGCCACCGGTTGCTCCACATAATTGAGCCTTTCATCTATTTCAATGTCCTCCAGTGGAACAATCATGTCTTCATCAGCTATACACTTTCTCAGATGAGATACATGGAATGTCGGGTGAATCCCACTTAACCCATCTGGCAACTCCAATCTATAGGCCACCTCCCCTACTCGAGCAATGATTCGGAAAGGGCCTATATATCTTGGGCTCAACTTGCCCTGCTTTCTGAATCTGATAATACCCTTCCAAGGTGAGACCTTCAACATAACCCGGTCACCCACCTGGAACTCAATTGGCCTACGTCGCTTATCGGCATACGACTTCTGTCTATCTTGGCTGCCTTCATGAAGGCTTTATCTTTTCAAGCTTCCCAGTCGTAGCCTCGATTACCTCGACGCTCCCCAATTCCTTTTGACCAATGTCACCCCAACAAACGGGTGTTCTGCATCTCCTACCGTATAGCATTCATATGGTGGCATACCAATGCTGGCATGATAACTGTTGTTGTATGAGAATTCGGCTAACGGTAAGTGGTCATCCCAACTTCCCCCAAAATCGATCACACAGGCCCGGAGCATGTCTTCCAGTGTCTGAATGGTCCTTTCTGACTGACCATCGGTTTGGGGATGATAAGCCGTGCTAATATGTAACCTCGTCCCCATAGCGTCGTGGAATTTCTTCCAAAATTTAGATGTAAACCGAGTGTCGCGATCAGACACAATAGACATCGGCACACCATGACGAGTTACAATTTCCCTGATGAACAGATCAGCCAACCTCTCAGATGAATATGTCTCGGGATCGGTAGGAAGTGAGCACTCTTCAGACGACGATCGACTATCACCATATGGCGTCATACCCTTTTGGGGTACGCGGTAGCTTTGTAATGAAGTCCATGGTGATGTGCTCCCACTTCCATTCCGGTATATCCAAAGGTTGTATCTTCCCATACGGCTTTTGGTGCTCGGCCTTCACTTGTAAGCAAGTAAAGCACTTACTCACATACTCCACCACGTCGCGCTTCATACCCGGCACCAATAATCTTTCTTCATATCATGGTACATTTTCGTGGCACCAGGATGAATGGAGTATCGAGTCTTGTGAGCTTCATCCATGATCTTCATCCGTAGATCCCCAAAACGAGGAATCCACACACGGCCAAATCAGGTCCTAACACCGAGCGTGTTTTCACCCAATTCCCCAACCAGACCTCTCATTCTTTCCGAGTTAAGGTGATTTTCTTTCAACGCCTCATCTTGAAACTCCTCAACTTGCTTCATCACATCAGAGGTCATGATTAATGATAAGCTTTCACCCGAATCGGTTCGGGCCTCTCTTTTCGGCTAAGGGCATCCGCCACCATATTAGCTTTGCCGGATGGTAATGGATCTCACAATCATAATCCTTTATAAGTTCCAACCACCATCTCTGCCTCATGTTCAGATCCTTCTGCTCGAAGAAGTACTTCAGACTCTTGTGGTCCGTCAATATGGTGCACTTCGTCCCGTAAAGGTAGTGCCTCCAGATCTTCAACGCAAAGACCACGGCTGATAGCTCCAAGTCATGAGTAGGATAATTGACCTCATAAACCTTCAATTGTCGGGATGCATAGGCTATAACCTTCCCTCTCTGTATTAACACACACCCCAACCCTGAGTAGGAAGCATCAGAATAAACCACCAGATCTTCGCTTCATCGGGTAATGACAGAACAGGAGCTTGAGTCAGTCTTGCCTTCAGCTCTTCGAACGCCTTCTCTTGAGCTTGACCCCATACAAATTCACATCCTTTCGGGTCAACTTAGTTAGTGGAGAAGCAATCTTAGAGAAGTCCTGGATGAATCTTCTATAGTAGCCCGCCAGGCCCAAGAAACTACGGATCTCGGATGGCGTCTTTGGTGACCTCCATTGCATAACCGCCTCCACCTTTGCCGGGTCAACCATAATCCCGTCAGGATTCACCACATGACCCAAAAACTGAACTTCGCGCAACCAAAACGCGCACTTGGAGAATTTAGCATACAATTTCTCCCTTTCAACGTCTCTAGAACCTCTCGAATGTGACCGGCATGCTCAATCTCGCTCTTGAATAAATCAGGATATCATCAATAAACACAATCACTGATTTATCCAACATAAACCGACACACACGGTTCATCAGATCCATAAAAGCAGCTGGCGCGTTGGTCAAACCAAAAGACATGACCAGAAATCGTAATGACCATAGCGCGTACGGAAAGCTGTTTTAGGGATATCTTGCTCCTTCACCTTCAACTGATGATAACCAGATCGAAGATCTATTCTCGAGAACCAGCTGCACCCTGAAGCTGATCGAACAAATCATCTATCCTCGGTAAGGGGTATCGGTTCTTCACCGTCAACTTGTTCAGCTCGCGGTAGTCGATGCACATCCTCATACTACCGTCCTTCTTCTTTACAACAGGACCGGAGCACCCCAAGGAGAGATACTCGGTCTAATGAACCCTTATCAAGCAGCTCTCGCAACTGCTCCATCAACTCTTTCATCTCGGTTGGAGCCAACCGATATGGTGCCTTGGCAACAGGTTGGGCACCCGGTATCAGATCAATCTGAAATTCAATCTCTCTGTCAGGTGGCACTCCTGATAAGTCTTCTGGGAACACGTCTGGAAAGTCACACACAACCGGTACATCAGCTAGTTGTGGTGTTGGTGTATCCACATCTTTTACATAGGCCAAGTAAGCACTACATCCACGCCTCATACACTTTCCCGCCACCCCGCCATGAGATCACCTTCGGTTGTAGTAACCCGATCACCATAAACCGTTACCAAATTCCGTCAGGCGCTGTCAACCGAACCATCTTCTTGTGACACACAATGTTCGCCTCGAAGTCCGCCAACCAATCCATCCCAAGAACCAAATCGAAACCACCCAAGGTCATCACAACGGTCTAACAGGAAACTTATGACCTCAAGTTCCACATCACAATTCTCTATCATCTCAGAAATCCTGGTAGACTTACCTATGGCAGTTTCTACATCAAAGGCGCATCAACACGTCTACTACTAACAGGCAGCTTAGCACAGAAAGCAGCAGAAATAAAACTCTACTAGCCCCAATCAAATAACACAGAAGCTAAAGTCTGGTTCACTAGAAACGTACCGACACAACGTCAGGGTCCGTCCTAGCCTCCTCCTGTGTCATGGTGAACGCCCTGGCGCTCGCCCTCGGTCCATCACTTCCCGTCTTCTTCACCCCTGAACCCTCAGTCCTCGACTTCTTACAATCTCTGCTCATATGACCAGTTTCCCCACAGTTAAAACATTTGCCCGACAGCAATCCTTCGCCATATGCCCTGTCTTCCCACACTTGAAGCACAAGTTTGACCCAAACCTACATTCCCCGTCGTGCTCCCTTCCACACTTGCCACACCTTTTCGACCCCGCACTTGATGTGACCACACGGCGTTCATCCACCCGTGCCTTTTTGTTACCCATCGGGGCATCACCCCGACCAAACCGTTTCCCGTTCCAGTTCGATCACCACCACCCTTCCTACTCGCCTCAGTCACCCACCTCCCGCTCGTCATACAGCCTCCCTGCCAAATCAACCGCCGACCTAAACGTGCTTGGTCGGGCGGCGATCATATGCCGCGAACATCCACCGTAAACCCTGAATATACCTCTTGATTTTCCGAGACAGAGGCGTCACCTGATCAGGCACAAGCCGTGCCATTTCATTAAACTTGGTGGTATACTGCTGGTGTGTCATGGTTCCAGCCTCCAACTGCAGAAACTCCCTTTCCAACTTATCCATTTCCCGATGAGGACAAAATTCCTCAATCACCAACCTTCTCAGCTCAGGCCATTCATTTTCCAATGGCCCTACTACCCTCAGCTTGGACAATGTGTCCCACCAGCACAGAGCTAAATCCACAAAAGAGTGGGTAGCAAACTTCACCTTTTGGTCCTCTCGACACTCGCTGATATCGAGAACAACTTCCATTTCCCTCACCCACCGGTGAGCGGCTGCAGCGGTGCCGTTTCCATCAAAAGTAGGGGGCTTGCATCTCATAAAAGCCCCATAATTACATCCTCGTGCCGTCTCCAGCGCAGCTCTTCTTCTTCCTCTTCATCATCAGATAGAACCGTTTCCGCTCTGGTTGTTCCCGTCCTCCAGAGGATCTGTTTCTTTCTTTTCTTTCCCCTTCTCGTACAGCCTTAATAACTTCAGTCACCACAGACGGTAGATTGTCTGCATGACTTGATGGACTTCTTCTACAACAGCCTCCTTTACTGAGGCTCTCAGATTGGCGCTTTCGTCGCCACCCTCCGGATGAGGGGTCTCTGGTTCTTCATGAACCACCCTCTCAACTCTGGGTCTCCCTCTCTTGGGTCGCGGTTCAGCACGTGACCTCCACCCCTAGAAGCTTTCGAAGATCTACCTCCGGCCATCACACGCACACTGAAAGATTCAAACACCAACACGGTCATTCAAGGAAACAACTCAGTTTATGTCAAGTATAGTAAGTCCCTAATTACAGTGGCCAGTTGTGATTAGCCACTTACTTTACTCTTCATACCCCAAGTATTACCTGTCCTGACTACATCAGTATTTAAATCTACATACAACACATAACCACATACCATGCGCACATAAAACCGGTTAACTTTACGAAAATACCTGATGGCACGTAGCTACTCAGATTGGCATTCCATTCCCTTTTTCCGTCCCATTCTCATTTAAGATTAGGTTTATTTTGAAAATTTACCCATTTCACTTAAACTTTGGCTCTGATACCAACTTGTAAGGCCCCGTTCCTGGACGCTTACAGCTGGTTCTCATCGCACATAAAACGTATAATTACATTTGTATTTCTTAAATCGCAGCGGAAAACTAAAACAAACTTTCATTTCCATATAATGATTTTGCAAATTAATACGACATTCATTATAAATAGCTTGTTCGCATTACAACGCAAAAACATTAATCAAAAGAATGCCATCCCCAAAAGAGCTGAGTAGTCGCCCGTGCCATCCTCAGCAACATTACCTGCCAACTGGAAGCACATCAAAGTCAGCGTTGCTGAGTGAGTTCTAGTTTTATAAATAAACATACTTTACTTTCATATAAAACCGTTCGTTACTTTTACATGATCACACATCGTACGTACACATAGATAATATCATTATTATCTTCTTCATTCATTCATTCGTTCATTATGACTTTACTTGCGCATCGGACATCATCCTTACCAATACCATGTGCTACACCCCGGTTAGTCGTAGCTACCGGGCCGAAGTCAACAAATGAACAGCTAAACGTATGCCACAGTACTAGGGTGACCGGTAGAGGTTCTACATTCGGGTCAATCACAAAGAGGACCCGTTATCCGATGCGTGCAAGACGTTTCATTCGTTATTAATCATGCATTCATTCATCATGTTCCTCTTTCTTTCTCTTTCACTTTACGTTACATAAAACTTCGTTCATTCATCATAATAGGTAAAGCCATAGGAAAAATATTATACATCACACTAAGGAACATTAACATGCATCAACATCACATCATACAAGGCAACATCATACATACATACATACAACATCATCACCCTCATCATGCCCAACATGCTTTCTAAGACCTCGATCGTCATCTTAAAAACTCTTATGGGAACCTTTACGTCAAAACTTACATCTGCACTTTCCCCCGAAAGTCAGAAGTCAATCTACACCTTCCTCGGGTACAACAGCCCTATTCGGGCGTATGGACACCCTTCAGTCGCATTGCCTCCATGCGACTGAACATCATGCGAATGAACTAATACGGATGAACACCTATGCGAATGAACATCCAGTCGTGCGAATGGACAATGCGGATGAAACCTATGCGACTGGACCTTCAGTCGTGCGAATGGACCTTTAGTCGCATGACCCCCGTGCGACTGGCCCTTCAATCGTGCGAATGACCCCAATCATGCAAATGGACCCCAACGCACCCTAATCGGCCGTATGGCCTCCATTCGGCCTCCAGTCAGTCGCCTAGCGCTAACTGATGCAGAATGCAGTTCATCCCGACTGCAGCCGAGGGTTTTCGGCCTCCAAACTCATCTAGACCCATTTTAAGCCTAAATCGACCATCCTAAACTTAGGGATGCATACCATAACATTATTCAAGCACAACCAAGCAAGAAATCAAGCCCAAACGAGTCCTACACATACATATGGGTTTTCACCAAAAACGCGAAAAAGGTTTTTCAGATGTGTTCCAGCCCCAAAATCATGCAAAAACATGTAAAAGAGGGGTCCTAGAACTCACCTAAACGAGCACAACGACAAGAGCTTCGATTTGGCTTGCTTCACGACGATTTTGGCGACCGAACCCAACACTTTTTCCTCTTTTCTCTCTTCTCCTCTCTAGGAACCTGAAATGTGGGGTGTGTGTGGAGAGTGGGCTGCCTCTCCCTACTAATATCACCACATTTCCCAACTTTTCTTCGTTGGCGAGTTTGGTCCTTCAACTTTGAACTTTATTTTCTTTTCTTTCACCGGCTTCAAAATAATAAATATTCGGGTGTTACACATCCCTTCTTCATTCATCTTTGCAGATGATGAGACAATCCTCTTGGGCTGAGGACTGTGCTTGGAGTTTGATGGTCCAGGCTATGCAGGTGGTATACAGCAGATCAGTCTTCTTCTTGCTGCTGAGATGAGTTGAACAAGAACCAGAACTCTTAGCAAAAGAGTTTGGTTGATGTCTTCAGTCCTACCGCTTTAAACCCTGTAGAGAAAAACTTGTTTCTGCTTAGAGTCAAAAGTAGTCTTGATCTCTTGAGCCTTCCTTGCCTTTCTTTTGCTCTTTCTGATCAAGTTCTTTCTCATGGACTTGGTCATCATAGTCTTTACTTTCTCCTCAGAAGGATAGTGGCTCTTCTTGGAAATCTCCTCTTCACTCTTTTCAAAGGATTCTTCACTATCTCTTTCATCCTCTTCACATGGGATCTATGAGAGGAAGCTCATCTTCATAAGTTCCACACCTAGGAGATCTTACTAACAAGATTGTGTGTGGAGGAGCTATCTCATTGGATCCCAGTCCCTGCCTGTTTTGATAGCACACTTTTTTGTACAAGGATGAGGTATCATGTTCTTGAAGGTCTCTTCTTCAAGAACACTCTTTTCTGCCCTGGCTTGCTGATCACAAGCTCAGCCTGGCACTCAGTTAACTAGGTTATGAGATCTTTGATTTGAGTCCTAAAATCTTGTGTGTCATGTTTTATAACTGAAATGTTTTTCTCTAAGTCCTCTATCTTCAGTTTATAATCATTTTTAGACTTTCTAAAATTAGATTTAAAATGTTTAAGGACTCAAGGTCAGATCTCAGTTCCAAGTTGTAGGACCTGTACCTGTTAACTTTAGCAATGCATTCAGGAGTACAAAGATGTTCTAATACTTTGGCTTCATCATGATCAGCCATTAGTGCTTGGTTTGGAGAAGCATCTTCCACCTGAAAGCTCCAGTTAAAGCCTCCTCTTCAACAGCAACAACAACTTGCTGCTTTGACTTCTCATTCTGGAGAGCATTGTCAGTGTAGTTTGGTCTAGATTGTGTTTGGCCACCATTTGTTCTAGGTGCCTTATACTCTCTGGCAAAGTGGCCCATCAAGTTACAGTTGTAACACTTGACTTTGCCTTTGTCCAGTCCAAACTTTTCACTGGTTGCATTGCTTGGAAATTTCCTTCCAGTCCTCTTGTAGAACTTCTTGGCTCTGTGAGTGAGAAGAGCCATCTGCCGGACTATTTCCATATATTCCAGATCATCTGGATGGATACAGTCTAGGTCTTCAAGAGTGAAAAGAGAGTTGCCACAACTTTCATCAGAAGACACAAAAGCTTGAGAAGAGCTTGTCTCTTAGAATGGGCTTCCTTGAGTGTAGTTCTCCCTTGGTGTTTCTGGGAAGGTGATGAAAGGACCCTTTGTTGAATTGTCAGGGTAGCATAAGAGATGATGTTTGGGTTCTATGCTATCCCTTTCAATCACATGTAGGGCTGAACCCATTTGATTATTGGAGTTGCCAGATGAACCTTGCAAGTTTATCTCCATCCGGTAGCCACTGAGAATCCCATATAACTCTGTCAGAGTAAGAGTTTTGAGATTTTCAGTTCTCTTGATCACCACATAGTAGTGTGTCCATTGCCTAGGAAGTGAGGACATGAACTTCCTTACAATGTCTCTGTTTTCAAGAGAAACTCCTCCATCCACTAGGGTATCCATAATCTCAACATACCTGAAATACTGCTGAGTCATGGTTTCACCTGTTTTGAAGGTGAAGTTTTCAAACTGCTACTTCAG
This sequence comes from Flaveria trinervia, assembly GCA_025506515.1. NCBI lineage: Eukaryota > Viridiplantae > Streptophyta > Magnoliopsida > Asterales > Asteraceae > Flaveria > Flaveria trinervia. The sequence continues at coordinate 8,773,336 of CM046450.1, forward strand.
GAGATCCTTCTTGTTCTCAATGGCTTCAGAAGAACCCTCATACATCAGTTTCAGTGCATCCCACAGCTGCTTGGCTGTTTTGCACTTCTTGAAACCTCTGTATACAGAGTTTGGAAGGATAGTTTGAAGAGCTATCATGGCTTTTCTGTCTATCTCTACTCTCTTCCTATCTTCATCAGAGTAGTTAGCCACATTTTGGGAATCATACCAGCACCAGTAGCAGAAGGGGTGCTGGGTATGAAAGGTCCATTCTCAATAGACTCCCACATTCTTGAATCAAGAGACTTGATGAAACCTTCCATTCTTAAACACCAGGTATCAAACTCATCAAGAGTGATCAGTGGGGACTTGTTCATGGTTCCAATTTCCATATCAGTTTTGGAAATGGCTGCCATTTGAAAAGTTTAGTATCTCTGTGTGTGAGGGATCTTAAGATGGTGAGATCTTATATCAAGAGCCTGAAATGCTCTGATATCAAATGCAGGATCGTTGAAGGGTTATAGTTACAACACAACAACATAAAGAGAAGATTAACTAAACTTTAATCAAATAGTAAACTGGATTAACCAAGTGTTGAGATACTAAGAAAACAAGTAATGCAAGAGAGACAGAACATAAAGAACACAAATGTGTGGTTTTCAAGAATGCAGTATATTGCATTCTCTATGTTCTATTACAAGTGTTACAAAAGCATATTCGAAAGATACAAGAACATGAGATACTTATACTACATCCTACAACCGGCTATACTTTGAAAGCCAGCTGGATACAATTTAGTAGACACAAACAAAATAAATTGTAGAGTCAAAAGGTAGATTGTCTTTTGACTTGTGACTATGACATGCCATAGCTTACATCCTTATCTATTACAAAAAGGATAAAGTACATAAAGTAGAAAGTTACAGACTCAAGACCTCAATGTACAGTACCAAAAACATGGACCTTTTCACCAACTCATGTAAGTTGGTGACTTGCAGAGGTGCAGCGGAAAGGTGTCTAGCTTTATGGAACAGTACATCAGATAAAGCATGTTACTAAAAGTCTTCGGAAGAAATCTGTCTTCATGAGTTGAAGCTTCGAAAGACTTTGTCTCTGAGGCTTCGGAAGACTTCATGTTTGGCTTCGGAAGATATTGGTCTTGGATTCAGAAGATTTCACACTTAGAGTATGTTCTGTTTCATGTGTGAAACTTTCTAAGCTTCTTCTTTAATGCACTTGTGCACCATGCAGAAAAGACTTAAGATGTTTAGGTTGCATCAGCATCTTCATTAATCTCTACATTGGTTATCTTAACTTTAATAATAATAGATATAGTTGTTGTTGATATTATTACTACTACTACTACTTTTCTTAACGACAATGGTCATTAAAATAATTTTACTCAATGAATGTTTGATTGGCGCTATGTTAAAAAAATTGCACACACCATATATTCTCTAACAAAGCAAAATAATTTTCGTGCATGTCATATTATTAACTAATTTTATCACATGTCATTAGCCTAGTGAGTCAATCATTTAATAATAAGATAAATTGATATTATCCATATGTTTCTATGGTTAACCATGTTTCATTATAAAAATTGACATGTTAAAAAATCAATTATTTTAAAACCAAGTTTTTTAAAGACGAAAGTTTAAAAAAATAATATTACTGTGTTTATAACTTAAAGTGATTAAACATACGTAATTTTTAATGATATACTATCTTAAAAACTAGTTTAAAACTTTTAAAATGTTAATTTTTAGTAAATGTTAATTTAACATTTTTATTCAACTCATGTAATACACGAGTTTTCAAACTAATATTTTCTTTTGTCAAAATACTACTTATGCTAGTTTAAAGGATAACTATATGTGTGGCTAACAACTATCTCATTCCACCTACATGTGAGAGGAGTATAAGATTCCAATGGAGAGTGGTCACAAAGTTTGTAAGATGTAGTAGTGGAGTATGTTTACCGGTGCCCATATTACATACACACAAATTAATATTCAATATTTTATTAAAATATAAAATAATATATAACTTTGGTTTTAATATTTATTTATTATGGGTGAGAAAGTAGTAACAGTCAGAGGAGCACGTTTGTTGTCATGAACTTTGAAATGAGTGGACAATGTAAATCATGATCATCGTACCATCCTTAAAAAGTGTAAGACTGGCGCATATTTCCACAGATCTCATTCATCACGGATTATATTGTAATTTGCAACAAGGGGTCAAGTGGATGTTTTTAATTGATAATAATTAACTTGTTTTCAAGTAATAAAAAATGCCGTCGACGTTAGCACAAATGGTCATATCACAAATGATGTTAGATTTTTCGGTGACACCCGTCGTATAATATGGATTGATCCACTAGCTAACACTTGCAATTAGTTAAGTAAATGGTGTAAATGAAGACGAACATTAAGTGAGACGTACTCAAGATCGATTGGTTAAAGCTTGTATTGAGTCTAAGTTAAATAGATGTTAAATATTATATTGAATTAATATAATAAACGAGCTTGAACTCGAGTTTCATATACCGAATGTCACTAAATCCACACCCTTTACATGCCTACTTGTTATATAACTTATATACTAGTTTACATGTAAAGTTTATATCTATTAGTAACTATATAAAAAATATTTATAAATATATATATAGTTAGTAGTTAATAAATAACAATGAGTCGAACCTAAGACAGGTACAAATTTATAAATAGAACTTAAAATGAATGAATAATTAAACTCAAAACAAACCAAGGTCTAGTTTTTCTTCAACAGTCAGAGCTCAAGTCCAAACAATTTAAAGCTAGATTTAGCTACTTGTTTACTATGAGTAGTTATGGTATTACCTTAGGACGTTGCAGTCGAGTAAGGAAAAAATGAATCTCAAATCAATGAATGAAGTTTCTAACTAGAAACATCGGTTTCCTGATTGCTGAGAATACCATATGGTTGTGTAAAGAAAATAAAAACAAATTACCAATAAAATAAAAAGAATACAAAAAAGATGAAAAACAATAATGTTAAGGATTAAGGTAAAATAGTTTTTCAGTCTTTCTTTATATTATTTCTTTTTCAACATAGCATGAAACTAAAACGGCATTAAAAAATAAAAATAAGGAATGAATGAATAAATTAATGTTTAAGGTTGAATGTGACACATAAGTACTGAATCCGCTGTTGTAACGGCCCACTGGAAAACCAAAACCATGGCCCCTGGTATTTCTCTCGAAATCAACTCTATCACTCCGACCAAATCACAACAATCTCTTTATCTTTTTCATTCAACCCCATCCAAACCCTCTCCATCATCGTCCCCATTTTCATCCCAACTCATAACCATCAAAAAAGATGAAATCTTTACTTGAAATTCATCACAAAAGACTAACATTTCGTCTTTAATCCCCCCACCCCACATTGATTCTTGATCTTGTTTCCATTTTCTCCAATACCCAGATCGTAATCTTTCACCCCCTTTCAGAATTAGCACAAAACCACCTCTCAAGTATTGGTTTTACCATAGAAAGTTGATTTGATGCGTGTAATCTTGTGTTTTACTTAAGATGTAACAGACTATTGTTTATGATTTATCGATAGAAACGGTGGTTTAAGTGCATTTGTATGAGTAATATACAAATGGGTATGGAGAAAATGTCAGGTGAAAGGAAGAAGAGGAGAATGAAGAAGAAGAAAGTTGCAGCAGTTCAAAAGCTGTATGATACATGCAGAGATGTTTTTGCTAACTGTGGCCCTGGAGTTGTTCCAGCTGCTGAGGGTATTGAACGCCTAAAAGATGTTTTAAGTAAGTTTTTTGTTCTTATTTTTATATTATCTTTAACCCTTTTTATGTTAATTTGATTGGATGATTGAGACTATTGGTTTGTGTCAATATTCATATAGATCTTTGCAGTTTTTTTCATCTTGATCTATCTGGAGGCTTTTGGAAGTTCATTTCTTGATTGATAATATGTTGGATTTTGTTAGTGAAATTGAAATTATTGATTTTGAATGATCAAACGGATTATGCTCTTTACTTGTACTATCTTTTATAACGAGTTTGTGCAGTTTGATGTGCTGTACTGCTGTAGATTGTTTTTTTGACTTTTGAAACTAGTCCATTTGACTTCTTAATTTTGAATTATTTTAAGTAAGCTTATATTTTTCTTTAAAAAAAATATTTTTTCTATGTTGATTCTGATTAAAATAGTTATAAATATTGGTTTATATCTGTATCCATATGCTTCTTTGCAGTATTTGAATCTGGATCTATCTGGAGTCTTTTGAAAGTTTATTTCTTGATTGATAATATATCGGATTTTGTTAGTGATTAGAGTTATATAGTTTGAGTCTGAATGATGCAACACTTTTTGAACAGTGGATGATTTGACGGGTAGATTTACTTTTGCTATATTTTCAATGAGTTTGTTTGATCTGATGTGTTGTAGATTGTTTGGTTGACTTTGAAAATTAGTCCAATTTTGACTGACTGTAGAATGGATTAATTCTAATTTGAAAATGGATAAAGAACAGATCATATCACCTGTTGATAGTGGATTATCTTATAAAGTTTTGGAGAAAGAAATTCAACACTTTATGCTTGTATTGGATTTAGAAACCATTAGGTGTGAAAATTTTAAAAGTAGAAGTTAATTCTAGTTGTGGAAAGAATTATGTTAATGATGATTGAAACATATAGAACCTTTGATGCTTTGTGCAACCTGGTATATTGCACACTATATATCAATATATTTAACAGTCATTTGACTGAATCACCTATCTTTAACATTTATCGATCTGAACGAGTATCCGTGTGTTATTTCCTGTTTATTCGGTGGATTAGATTCTTGTTTACATGCGCATCAGTGGCGAACCGCTTAATCTTTGTCGTTTTTTGTTTGCTTTAAATGTAGTTGATAGACACCGTTGTTGACTATACAAAATGTTTTTCTTCCTCACAAATCTTGATTTTGCAAGTTGTTCAAATAGACATAGTGTTTTTGATCATCTGTGTGTTAGGTTTAACATTGACCCTAAGTATTTAAACAATAGCATGATTTCTTTATGCTTTGTTTAGTTTGACTTCCACTCATTCTTTGATTGATTAAATCTCTTGAACGACAACAAATCAATGTGATTAAGAGATAATACTTAATAAGGTCAAATGGGCAAATGCATGATCATATTACTTCATTTTCTTTGAAGAAATTAGCCGTTGGATTTTTTTATCTTTATTTATCTTCTCGCAGACAGAATGACTGAACTTGATGTTGGTGTACGGCCTAATATGCCCTATTTCAAAGTTAAAGAGACAGGGGAATTTCCTAAGATCACATACCTACATCTTTCAGAATGTGACAAATTTTCGGTATGTTTTCCATTTGTCAGCATTTAATATCTATCTTTCTATTTATATATTTTAAACTACACAATTTAAGAAGCCATCAACAATGACTTACGCTACAATCAGTAGTATAAAGGTGAATATGGAAACTTATGATTCATCTTTACAGATTGGAATATTTCTTTTACCGCCTTCGGGTGTCCTGCCGCTCCATAACCACCCTCAGATGACGGTTTTCAGTAAGCTTCTGTTTGGAACCATGCACATCAAAGCGTACGATTGGGTGGATGATGTCGCGTCAAGCTCTACTCCTAAAGCTGATTCATCCGAGAGTGAGTTCTTAACTACTTTCGCTTTTCATCTCTCGCTGAAATTTTCTGTCATATTATATTATTATCGCGACTTAGATAGTAGTAAATTCATTTATGGAAGAATATTATTATTATGAGTAGAAAACAGACAGTAAAAATGTGTAAGATATGCAAATTCTCATCCAACTGGCCTATTGTTGAAACCATCTTTTTAAAAAACAAACTACAAATACAAGAGTAGAATTTGAACCATAATTTCTAGCTTTTGCTTCACCTTCACCATAACAAAAAGGCATGTTTATAGTCTCATTACATGTGGTCAACAGGTCGGGTCGGGTTGGGTTGACCTGAAACAAGTTTTGTTCAGCTTTCCGTTCACTTTGGATTCATGGGTTCAAACTCACAAAACCCGTGCTTTATCAGGTGAAGTGGTTCCATCAAGTGAAGAGGGAACCATTAGTGTACGTTTGGCAAAACTCAAAGTCAACTCTAACTTCACCGCCCCATGCGACACATCAATTCTTTATCCCACAGACGGTGGTAACATGCATTGCTTCACAGCAATAACATCATGTGCTGTTCTTGATGTTTTGGGCCCGCCATACTGCGACCCCGAAGGCAGGCACTGCCAATACTACCGAACTCATCCTTTCACTAAGTTTTCAGGTTTATTACACGCCCCTCGCTAATTACCCGACTTCCACTTCTCTAATTTCATAACAGTTGTAAAAAACAATAACTTTTCAACCGTATGACAGCTGAAAATAAACAGTTGCCCGATGATGATGAGACGATCAAAGACTATGCATGGCTTGAAGAGATAGACAAGCCCACGGGCTTATCTGTGGTCGGAGCCATGTACAACGGGCCAAAAATCATCGAGAAATGAGTAGTTAAAGAATAAACTGTTTTTCATTGTTTTCTTTTAGGATTTGTTGGGTAAAGATGGTTTTGCTTGGCTTTCAACTCTTTGAATATCTTGTACATAATTTGAGCATAACCATATAAAAGGATACATCTTTCTTGAGTTGGAGCGACCAAACTAAAGTACAACATTAGTTGCAGGAGGTACAAATTTGGTCGTTCTATGTCGGGAAAAGTGTACGCTATAAGGGGATATAAAGAAGACATGAGTGTACTTTTGTTAAATTGATTTTGAGACAAAACAACATGTTGGTTTGTTTTAGAATGGATTCTTTTAGTTGCGTATGTTGATGGTTTGGTGATATTTGCTAGACTTGGGTTGTTTCTATTTTAAGGGAGACAAATATTAAATGGATATCTATAGTTTCTTTTACCCAATTTGGATTTTTGCGACATAAATTATTGTTATGTATTTAAGAAGAAATGAAATCGGAGGTTACTTCCGATTCAATATCTTGTGAAGAGCGGGGGAGGAAATCGGGGTGGATGGTTAGGGATAGCAGGAACACCATCCCTATGCGGGACCAGATGTGGGAAGTGGCTAGGCTAAGCGCTACCGACGGGATGCAAGGCTCCTCACTCTGGCCCCTAAAATGATAAGATGTTGGTTTGTTGTGAAATTAAAATTCATTTTGGAGATCTGTTCCGACAAGTAAAGTGTTTTTTGTTCTTTGTTTCACGTATGGCGTTAGATGTTGTTTTCAAAACACGACTGTGTCAAATTTTTGGTAGCAGTGCGGGGGAGTATGGTTGTAGAATGTAGATTCTCTCACGGGTGGTGTGAAGTCTTTTCTCCTATTATCGGGTCATGATAGAAGCTGCAACCACAACGAACTCATTAGAGGGTCACAGAGTGGTGGTTTTGGGAGCACTCTGACGTTCTAGCTGGCATCTACACCGGATCATAAATTATATGTGTCTACTTACATGTAATACATTTGAGATGCGTAAAGTTAGCATAGTATTTAAATTTTAACTAATAAATCACTAATCTGAGTATTGAGTTCTCCATATAACTGTGGTAGCTTTAAACTAATGTGTATCAATAAATGTATTGGGGGGTGGGGTGGTTTGTTGAGGTTGTTGGCTATGATAATATGTAGTTATGGACAAGCCTAGTGTGTCTTAAGGAAAATAAGAAAGGTGATGTCTATGTCTACATTAACTAGAGATAAGAGTGGTGAAACTAACAAATTAGGGTCATTAAATATTGGAGCTTAAGTTTACACACACATATTTCTTATGGTAAAATTATGTTTTTCCTAACAAAATAGATGTGAGTTTAAATTTTACAAAATGCAAAAGTGATGATTTAAAATATAGTAGGTATATAATAAAGAGTGTGTGTTCAGTTGTCAAAAAATATCAAAGTTTAACGAGATCATTTATTTATTTTTTATAAATTTAGATTGATCTTATATAAAATGACATTATTTATTTTTAAAGATAGCGAGGGAAGAAACGCAAAAAAATAGCGCAACCAATCTTGTATTTTTCTTTTTAATGGCGGATGTGTCATTATTAGGCCATCTAAAGTTTCATCGCATAACGGCAAGACGATGACATATCATGCAATGGTGTGTTGCACATCGTCACGTTCACCTCCACGCCATAAAAAAACCAGATAAGGAAATCCACTTTGATTTCACACTTTAGAAGAAAAATAAAAAGGTACGACATTCATTGTTAACGTAAAGATCATGTTACTGGCGCAACACCAATACAGCTAGCCTAAAACTAAATCACACCAGTAAACTATAACTATAACGAAACGTAACTAACTCCCATCCATATTTGAGTTATTTGCATAGTTAAAAGGATAACGAATTAACGAGATAGTAAATTTCTAAAAACAAAAGATCTATTATTTTATCAATATTCGAGATATTTTCCATTTGCAAATAATGAACAAAGAGACAAAACAAAGAAAGAGCCACCAGCTTACATATCACGCGATGTTGAATCTTCATCCTTTTTCTTCTGTGATCGAGAGTTGAACTCCGGAGGCGACGCACGGAGCCCACGGGTTCATCACCACCGCCACGGGTGGCTCATCGTCATCTTCCCATTCACTTCCGTCTCCGACACACCTAAGGCAACACGTAACCTTCATCACCATATTCATCCTAATTATCATGTAAATATGTAATCACGTTGATTAACACAACCCTAGGGTTATAAATAACACGTTTACCATGCTCAATTTCTTATTCCTTAACGTCTGTTGTTGAAATAGCTCTTGATGTGTGTTTTGTTTGTAGATCTAGGTTTTAAACTTTTAATACGGGTAGTTTGGTTTCATATGATTGAAATTCATTGTGGTTTCGGTTGTTGATTGGCTGGTGGAATTGATAACTGAATTGGTGTTGTTGTTTGTTGAATTGAGGTGCAGTTGACCGAAGATGTCAACGCCTTCGAGAAAGAGGTTGATGAGGGATTTCAAGAGGTTGCAGCAAGATCCTCCTGCTGGAATCAGTGGTGCCCCGTATGATAACAATATAATGCTCTGGAATGCGGTCATATTTGGGTATGTGAGAGTGTGTGTTACTCTTTGTTGATGATGCTTTGGTAGGTGAAGATAGAGATGAATGTTTACTGATTAGTATATTTGCTTTGCAGGCCAGATGATACTCCATGGGATGGAGGTGAGTGAGATACTTCGCTTGTTTTAGATATATTATATATAACTTTATAAGGACACATTCATTACACAACCAGTTTTAAGCAGTGAACTACGCCAACCGCATAAGCACTTGTGTAAATATTTATATTTGTTGTGCAAAAGAACATAAGAGAGGATTAGAGCTAGGTAAGCATGTAACGGAGCATGAAAGGAAAGAATGGTGTAAAAAATGAGAGCTTGTTTACTTTTCTTAAATAATATCGATCGAAATGTGCTTTTTTAATAGTTCCCTCATAAAGCAGGGACATACGGTGGGGGTGTTTGGAAGAAAATAAATATTATCGATCACCCTTTTATCAAGCATATAACATGCAGGCTTCAAGTAAAAAAGTTACATAATTTAGTAGTTAAATGTTATTATTCTTTCTTTTTGAAGTTGGTTACTTGGGTAGTTGTATATGCATTTCTTTCCTGAATGTGATCGACCTACACTTAGTCTGAATCGTGTTTGTGATACTTTTGAGATGCTTGCTGGTGTTTTGTAGGTGCTCTGCTGTTATTTAGTTGACAGTTTTAGCTTTCAAGAGTCTTGTATGATTTCATCTTGTCTATATGTTGCATTGTTGTATTTCTTGATAGTGAATACCTGTGACTCTTAGGTACGTTCAAGCTGACTCTTCAGTTTTCTGAAGATTATCCAAATAAACCACCGACAGTCCGTTTCATTTCTAGAATGTTCCATCCAAACAGTAAGTGATCATCATCAACTTTATTAAATCCTTTTGTTTCCTTTTCCTTGGGATGAAGTGACAACTCAGAGGCTTGAGTTTGTCTTTGAGATTTATGATATATCATGAAGAACATTGTATGTTAAGGTTAAAATTTTGCAACTTCCGTGAACTTTATAAATTGGCTTATATGCAGTTTGCTTTTACATAAATATATCATTCATGAATCATGATTCCTTATTTTGCATGTCAATTTTGCTATGTACCAGTTTATGCAGATGGAAGCATATGCTTGGACATCCTTCAAAATCAGTGGAGTCCAATTTATGACGTTGCTGCTATTCTGACCTCAATTCAGGTTCATGCATGTTTATGTTTTCTTGAAATTATTAAAACTTGGTCAACGATGTTTGAGTTTAATTATGTTTCAAATAGCTCAAGATTCTTTCTTGCAATGATTATAACCCTTTGCCGTGAAATGCAATGATATCAGCCAATTTCTATAGTAGGTTATGTACAATTAATATTATGTTTACTTGTCTTTTGTCTAAAATGTACAATACTGATTTGGTTTCAGTCATTGCTCTGTGATCCAAACCAAACTCACCTGCGAACTCAGAAGCAGCTCGGTTATTTAGTGAGAATAAGCGCGAGTATAACAGAAAGGTGAGAGAAGTTGTTGAGCAGAGCTGGACTGCTGACTAGACATGTTGCTCGGTTAATGTCTATTTACTTGTGGTCTGTATCTCTCTTTGTATTATTTGTGATCTGAAAACTGATTATAACAGTAATAACTGGTGTTGTGCAAACTATGATCTTTGAATGTTCTAAGCTTCTATTGCCTTTTTATCTGATATTCGCTACTTTGCTTAGTATCGTGTGCACCTTAAGAAAATCTTTAATATCTTTAATAGTGCATGAAGTTTTATACTTTTACGTTATTTATAAGTATGATAGCTTATGAAATGTTTGTAAGGTAGTGTGTGGTATGTCCATATTGATTTGGGCTTTGTTTTAGTTTGAGTATTTGTTGAATGTTTAAATAATTAGAGGTTTGATTTATTTTAATGGCACGATATATTTACTTGATTATTAGTTTGCCATGTCAGAAAAAAATTGTATGAAAAGTATTGTTTTAGGTATAACGAACTGATGCACATTATTATTCCTACATTGTTTTACTTCTTTTATTTTATTGTAAGTTATATATTATATAAGTTATTTTGTACTTGAAAATAAGGAAGTGTTTATTTTATTTGATAGGGAAAAGGTATAAAATGACCTTTTAAGAGGAATCGGTTGGCAATGATGGAGACTCACGAGCCAACCTCTAAATGCTTTTAGCTGTCTTTGTTTTATTCTTTAAATAATAAGTGCCCACCACTTAAAATATTTTTGGAAATTTTCTCTCATTTTATTAAGTCCTTTGAATACATCACGCTGGTCATAGGGATACATTATGCTTTTATGTAATTACATAATATGAGCTTTTAAGAGAATACAACATCTTCCGACTTCCTAAATAAAATATGATTTTATCAAAATATTTCTACAAAAATTACAGGAAGAAATAGGAGACTAATGTATTGCTTCATCTGACTACAATATACAATGCCAAATTAATCATATTACTCTATGATCTATCTAATTATGTTTTATATTATATATATTGATTCTAATTTATAAAGATAGAGTAAAGAAAAAGCTAAGAATCAAAGAATAATAATAAGCTTTAATAAACGGGAGAACAAAATTTCGGTTCAATTTACCAAGAGGAAAAACACGTGTGTTTTATATGTTATATGTTTTTTCAGGTGTATGTTACAAATTTTAGAGCATTATAAATACACAATTCATAATAATATCATCTTTTGCTTGTCTAAATTTAAAACAAGAGCGTTTTTTGATGGTCGAATAAGTAATGTAGTTGGTGGCAATTATTTGGATACCGACACTTTTCCAGACATAAAATTACCATTTAGAATATTACTTAAAAAAAAGAACTTAAAGCAGTAGTTGATATAGAATTACAAATGTACCAATAACTATTTCAGTATAACTAAGTCATCCCATCGATTAAAATACATACATATATCTTTGCTCCCTCTGATTATACCATAATATATGTATATTAAAAGATATCTCAGAGGAATAATGCCAAACAACCACCTTGTTTTAGTTGGTGAATGTATGTATTGATGTTGCTGTTGTTTAACAAAACAACCCTTTGACCTGGTTTCTTTTATATATGGAGATACTCTCTTTTTTTACCTATTAAAGCACCCTATTTTGAAAACAAGAAGAAGCAAATATTTTGAAGGTTTAACTATTGTTAATCATACTACAAAAGAAATTAATATGTTTATTTAATGTTAAAATAAAAGTGCTTGCTTTTTTTAGTTTTCAAAAATAAACATTGATAATTGGTTTAAACATCGTATCGTTGTTTTGAATTATATCCTTGAAATCTTTAATGACTAGCAAAAGTTTGTTCGCTTTTTTTGTCGCTAACAAAAAATTGTAATATGTAACACAATCAAATCACCTATGAGATAAATAAATATGTTACTATGCATATTTTTGTCATCCAAACATGTTTAAATTAAGTTATAAGATTATGATTTGTATCAAATACGATTCCAATTTACGTCTTGTAATTCTTCCCACAATTACAAGCAACATGAGTTTCTATTGTCCTAGGTGCCTAGGTGGTTCGAGTACTACTTTCATTGTCGTCGGTTTCAAAAATCAAAAGTTACTACTTTGAAAAATCACGACTTGCTAATTCAAATCTATCATTGAAATATTGTTTGATAATCTAAACTCATACATGTGAGATTTAAATAAAGATTCACCCGTTACTACTTTAAATAATCATGAGCTCCCAATTCAAATCAATTAGAAAAATGTTGTTTGATAATTTAAAATCCCATGGTAAACGAGTCTATATAGAGTGTGTAATAATGAAAATAGTGGAACTAGAAAAAATAGTTTTATTTTAATCAATCAATTAAAAAAATGCACGATGATTATTATTTTTATACGTAACTAATAAACAAACAAATGCATCCAGTAATATATCATCCATAAAAATATAGAGTCTACAAAATTTAGATAAAAATAGACCTTATATTTATTTCATCAGAAAGAAAATTTACATGCCTTGAAAACTCCGTTTCATTTTTAATTATCATATCATACATAATCTATATGATAAGTAAAATATTTTTTATGTTTGAATATAATTTCTTAATCTACTTGTTTAATAAACGAGTCAATAAATTGGTATACGTACCACACCTAACGATGGTTTTTAAATTTATTTATGGTACATGTAAAAACATGAATAGTTAAATATGGAATCGAATCAAATTTTGCTAACACTTGCATTAACTAGCGTATAAACAGGAGATAACGGCTTGCTACTTGTTATACTCTCTCCTGTCTAATTTCAATGCTTAAAACGAATCTAAGTCACTTTAATTAAAAAGCTATTATGACATATATAAAGCATAATCTAAAACAGTATTATCATGTTTGTTGAAAGTAAATTTACTACTTGCTTAAATATTAATCATCATCTTGCATGCTATATATATGGAGCAATTGTAACAACTCTACTTTAATATTGCAAGATAGACACCTAAACTAATTTGAGGTCGGCTCTTTAACATACTTTGAGTTTTTATATTTATCATTTAGTATAACCAATTATTCGATTCGAACTTGAATAACATGAAATCAAACCAAACCAAACATGAAATATGAACTTGAAGTCGCTTTTCCTTTTTCCGCATAGTGTTAGCATCCAGACCAAACTCCGAGTCCGGTTTTGAAATTGAACTTGAGTTTGTGATTTTCGTAACAACCTTACGCAGATATATGTTTGATAATTATATGCTATATGTATAAAAATACATATATGTTTTATCTGATTTTTCATAGTGTTGTTTATTAGAATCAAGTAGAATTTAGATTGAATTGAATTAGAGAGTTTGATTTAGTTTTTAAATGTTAATTTAAGTTCACTTAGATTTTGAAATCATTTAAAAAAATTATATTTTAATAACAATAACTGATTCCATGTAATAAATTTCATAGTCATTAAAATAGATCTTATAACAATGTAAAACAATTACTACGGCCGGTGATGGAATTCGGTCCCAACATTTAGGACAAAGGCTCTATCGGGTTTCCACATCATTCAACTCGTTAAGATATGTAAGTCTGTTATTAGTTAGTCATGTAATTTTAAACATAAAAAAGTTATATTTTTTTTAAGTTGATCGTTTTCTAACTCATGTTTTCCATATAACTTACCCACATGTTCCGTATCAAAAATCAAATCTACAGAATCTAATGGACCGGTGTTATGGGTCAAGGTTTCTTTTTGGCGAGCCATAACATCAATTTATCAGAGTTTAATACAGATGATCTAATGATACCAAGATGTATTGAATATCGTCTTTGTTCCAAAGGTTGCGGGTCTAGTCTAGTTATGAAATAAGAGATGCACACATACAATCAAATACATAAGCGTACGATAGGTTTGTTATTTGAGAAAACATATAAACGAAATATATTCCGGAAAAAAAATAAAAAAAAGAGAAAAAAGATCCGCTTTGTTCCGGTGACTTTAGTCCTTTGGTAAAAGACTGTGAGTGAAGCTGAATACTACCAACAGGTGCACACATAACATACATACATACATATATTATATATATACATAATATAGTGTGAGAAAGTAGATAGCAGAGGGGTCCATGTTCCTCAACCGCATGACATAGGTACCATCTCTATCTTCATCATCATCATCTTCTTCAATCTCAATTCAATTTCGATTATCATGTGATTTATCTCTCTTACTCTATCTATCCTCTACAGTTTCACTGGATTTGCACCACTCGCGACCTAGGGTTCCGAAAGCCATTCGGTTTACAGGTACATTTCCAGATCTGAAGCACTTTATCTCAAAATCGAGCTCGAACTGTAGTTTTCTGAGAGTTATGCTCGGATTTGGTACAGATCTCGGCTTAATTTCGACGCATTTCTTGAATTTCTCGTTGATTGATGAGGATGTTGTTTGTATGGTTACTACAGCTGTGTTTTAGCTGTTAGTTGTGTTGTTTTGTTTAGTTGTTATCTGCATTTTAGCTAGTAGTGAGTGAAATTTGATTATGCTAGGTTTGTTTTGTTTTTTCGCTGCTTGGATTTGTTAAATCTGTTTTTGGCAGATCCAATTGTAGTTTGAAATGCGTAGGTTCCTCTTTCCTATGTCGGCAATTTGACCAGTTTAATTGTATCTGTTTGTCCATTGCCGTAAACTTGATTTGAATTTACTATGTTGTTTTAACTTTTAACATTGCGCAAGGAGATTTTATTGCATTTGAAGTTTCTATTTGAAATTTTAATTGAATGGTTTTGGATTTGAAACAGAATGGGAACATAGCATAACTGGTTGAAATTGGAACTTAGCATGAGTGGTAGAAATTGGAACTTAGCAGGAGTGGATACATTTAAATTATTAGATAGTGATGCAAGATGAAATCATGAAATTGAAGTCAAACAATGTGCCTTTGTGCCGATTAAAGTTAAAATTTAAGTCAGTTTATGTAGAAATGATGTTATCTATATTTATATATCGTCTGTTTTCATTCCTGCTAGCTTCATTGAAAGCTTAATTTTGGGATTATGCAGATAATTTAAAGGGGCACTATCTCTAGCAGCGGCTGACAGTTGACAATGGGGAAGTCTCCTGGAAAGTGGATCAAGACTGTCTTATTTGGAAAGAAGTCATCAAAATCTAATCTCTCAAAAGTAAGAAAAAAGTATTTATGCATATCAGTTGTTTTAACAAAGATCATATCTCTACATCATACACTTGATATGCATTGGAGCAGGGTGGGGAGCCTTGTGCATCAAGAGTTTCACACTTGAATTTTCTCAAGACAATAGAATACAAACATTTTTTTTTATTTCGTGGTTGACAAAGTATGCAATAATTTCATCCTGATGTCTTGTTATTCCTTGAAGGATGTTACCTCAGAGATGAAGGCGTCAATCACTGGTAAGGCAACATCAAAGGATCATGATGTTGATTCTATGGTCATCTCTAGCCCAGTGCGCCCTGTCATTGTTTCAAGTGGAGAGCGTACAGAACTGGAAAAGAGCTCCAGTGCCAGCTTAATGCCTGATACAGCTGAAGATCTAGGAAATCCCGTAGAGTTAAATGCTGTTAATGGTGAGGAGTTAATCATGCTAGAGCAGGCTGCCAGAAAGGTGCAGGCTGCTTTCAGGGGATACTTGGTAATACTATTGAGCTTGATAAATTCTCGTTGTTACAGAATATGCTTGTTTAGGTTTAAGCTGTTCACTTTATATTATTTCTTAGAACTCTGTTTGATTGGAAAATGACAATTCATGATATCCTGAGTGGTGATATAACATAAAAGGTCTCTAATATGAAGTTCTATATTTTCCAAATTTACTTTGTTTTACCTCGTCCCTGAACTTTGTGCACACTAAAGATATGATTTCCACCTTATTTGTTTATTTACTTTCAAGAGTTGTTTAAGATGAATGATTTATATATTTTATGTGAATATAGCTGTGTTCTCATTTTCAATTTTGTAACAGAATAGCTTTTAGGGTAGAAATGGTATCTCAATATCAGGCAAAACCATATGGCAGGCACTCTAAATCTTTTAAGAAATGGGCCAAGTTTAAGTTGCAATTCTGTACTTATTATTCTTGTTAAAGATGCAGTAGGTGATCTCTCGTTAACTTACTATACTCATGTTTCCCTTTCTTAATTGTTATTCACTTGTAGTATTATTCCTGGTGATGATATGAACATCGTTTCTTAATAGCAAACATAAAGATCTATTTAGTGGAACCAGGTTCAATTCCTAATAATGTTTGTAGTTCATAGTAGTTCCTAAGTGTTTGAACATATTGAGCATCTAACATGCTTATTTTGGTACCAACGAACAAGGTTCTATATTTAGGTTCCTTTTTCTCTAATTTTTATTTTTTCAGTTTCTGTGAAAAATATGAACGCATTTTAACATCATTGAGGTTCTGATGGACTACCTTTGCTTGGCTTTGCATATTGAGGATGTTATATTGTGTTTTGCATGTTGTTGGGCATGTTGAAATTGGTGTCTTCATGTGTCTCCTCTTTTATCTTGCATCGTGTAGTTTATTTGTATAGTTATGTGATATGAACCCATGTCTTATAATTGTGTTTGGACGTTACTTATGAAGGCACGAAGAGCATTTTGGGCCCTCAAGGGTATCATAAGGCTTCAAGCCCTAGTTCGTGGCCATTTAGTTAGGAGACAGGCTATTGCTACTTTGAGCTGCATGCGTGCAATTGTTGAGTTCCAGGCTTTAGCTCGTGGGCGAAGGGTCAGACTTTCTAATGGTCAACTGCTTATAAAACACAGTCCAAGTGAATCTGTGGTAATACCTTTTTCTATATTAATTTTCATCTACTCTCAACAACTCAGAATTCTTCTCTGCCATGTGTTTTTTTATCTGAAATCAGATGATGTTGACTTTTAACATTCACGGAAGTTGGACTTTTTCTTATGTTTTTTGATTAGGTTAAGAAACCAGCAGACTTGCTTGGAACATCCCTCCGAGTAGAGAAGCTATCAACAAATGCATTTGCCACTAAGGTATATGCACAAATACGTATGTTGTCTTAACACACACACCACACATATTACTACTATTAATTAAATGTCTAACATTTCTAGAAGTTGACTGATGATTTGTTTCTTATTTCTAGCTTGTTGCTTCATCTCACACTACCATGCCATTAACCATCCAATACGAACCAATGGAACCAAATTCAGTGAGAAGCTGGCTCACACGTTGGTCATCTTCACACTTCTGGGAGCCCCTACCCCAACCAAAACAGCCAGTTGATGCAAGACCTAAAAGAAAGCAGACTAAATCACAAACTGAAGAAACTGAAACCGGAACCGGGAGACCAAAAAGAAGTGTTCGCAGAATTCCCGCACCAAATAATGATAACAACAGTCTCTCGAATTCCTCAGAAATTGAAAAATCGAGGCGCACGGTGAGAAAAGTCAACCACCAAGCAGACTCTGGGCAAGGTCAAGAGCAATCTCTTACTGAACTTGAGAAAGTCAAACGTAGTTTAAGAAAAATATCTGTATCCGCCTCCAAACCTCCCGAGAAATCAGAATTAGACCCTGAAAAAACTTCACCTGATTTGAATAAGGTTTCAGTCTCCCCTACTCCAGGCTTTTCAGAGAAAAACAACAGTTCAGTAAATGGTTCATATGTTGAGAGCGTTGAACAGCCTGAGCCCAAGCCTGAGCCAGAAGAATCCCTAGTTCAACCTCCACCTCCAGATGATAAACCACTTGATCAACCTGCCATTGAGCCACCACCACTAGAAACCAATGGGGAGCATGAAACCGAAACACCTGCAAACATGGAGGTAAATGGCAAGGAAAATCAGAAAGCAAGGAGAAGAAAATCATTACCAGCAAAACAAGAATACCATGAGAGTGTACCACAGAACACACCCACCTTGCCAAGCTACATGGCGGCCACTGAGTCAGCAAAGGCCAAACTTAGAGCACAAGCAGCAGCAAAGGCGGCAGAAGAAGGTGCTGAGGATGGTTTCACCAGGCGGCGATCTCTACCATCCTCCACTAGTAAACTGGTATCGCATTCGCCACGTGTTCAAAAGCCTTTACATGCCAATGGCAAAGGAGGAGCTAAACCTAACAAATCACAGATAACACCTAGAGATGGTAAGCAACTATCATTTTTTTTACTTAATATCTTCTGACAGGCAACTAATTATTTTTTACGTGTTTGATTTCAGAAAAAGTGACCCAGGCAGGGTGGAGGCGGTAATTGCAGGGATCAGCAAATCCTTATCTGTTGTTGCAAATTGGGTATGGTTATTGTGTTGTGCTACATTGTTAGGCATTAAGAAATAACTGATGTTTGTTTGTTTGTTTGTTGTGATCATTTTCTTTTTGTTCAAGGAGGGTGTTATAGCCATGTATTACATGTATAGTTATGGATCTAAACTTTGTTTTGATGCTGTTGATGTACTTTCGTCCTGTTTTGTGTGATTGAGAAACATAACCTTTTAAATGTTCAGCAATTTTTTTTGGCTTCAATACGGGGACTGTTTTTGAAAGAACTGATGTAGAACATGTGGGGCGCTGGAAGCCTTGCTTAGCTTGTATGATACTACCATATGGTTAGGTTTCCTTGCCTGCCCTCTCAGCCCACGTGGCACTCGTTCTAGCTAAGTGGATTTGAGTCAAAACTGCTGTGTAGCAACAGCAACAGCACAAGCAAAAGTGTTTGATGCCTCTCTTTTTATCATGGTTCTGAGAGGGACGGTCATGACTTTCTTGACTTGGAAGATCGCACTATTCCTTCTACTTCGTAAATGGTCTCAAGTGGCTCGCCACACATGGATACATGATTGAAAGGACTTGTAATGCTCTTTTGTTCAATATACTCGAGAATATACGTAGCAGGCGATCAAAGCCAAGAGAATGTTACTGAGATAACCCTGTCATAGTACTATCCTTAGTAAATGTATTTGTGGTATGAAATCATGATGTGTATGTTTTACACGTTAAAGCAATATGACAACATTTAATTAATGTTTGTATTGTATAATGTTTGACTAGCTCAAGAAGGTTTAAGATGACTTTTCATTAGAGATTGGTGTTGCTTGTTACTGAGTAATGATTGATTGTGTTGATTCTTGTGATTGGGGTTAAACCAGTTTCAAATGTAAGAGAAGATGTGTTTGAAGAACAAAGGATGTTCTTTAGGGTGCCAAGTACCAAAAGCTGTAATTTTAGCATAAACAATGTAGTTAAACTTGAATTCAATTGTAAAGCATGTCTTGAACGACATCATAACAATTTTAACAAGTGAACCAACCATATAATAGGCATAATCTGCAACTTGCAATGGTACCAAATACATGTTGAAATCAGCAGCACAAATGAAACATCCAAATCTTATAAACTTAATCAACCAACACAAACTACCACCAAAAACCAAATCTGATAATGATCAATTCATTCATAACTTTAAACTTCCATACAAAAGGAGTAACAAAGAAGATAGAGAAGACAAAAGGCATAGATCACATACACAAAATGAAACAAGATTCAGAAAATTAGAGGAAGGAATACAAAATGAGAACCTAACATAGTTAGCAGCAACAGCAAAAGGATGACCAACCAGTGACTGACATTATTATCATAGAGTGGCTGTGGATGTTTTCTTGAAATCAATCTTGTCAACTTTCACTTCTCCATCAATGAGTTCATAAACATAAACAACAACCCGTAAGCCATCAATGTCCATCAGAACGAAACTAGGGTTCACGTCATATGTGATGCTGCTGTATGCACCAGTGGCTGAACCAGGGTTTATGACCACGCCAGCCTCGTGTTTGTAAGCCTTGAACTGATGTGTATGACCACTAACCAAGATGTCAACATCTAATTGTCTTTGAAGCATAGCTAGAGAATCCAAATCCCCCCATGGAACAACCTACACAAAGTATAAAACATAACTACCCTCTAAACGAGAAATTATGGCCTTATCCCCTACATGTGCAAGTATTGGTGATTTAAATTTGAACTTTTATGGAAAAGAAACTTTGGATAAAAAGAATGAGAAATTGAGAGGTGCATATGTATGTGGTCTAGCTAAATATGAAGAGTTAAACATGCATATTCACTTCGGGTGTAGGTGGTGAAATAAGTACAAACGATCGGCCAAAATTGGTATTTGGGTACAGCTCGAAAGGGACATATCAGGATTCAGGCCAACACAAAACAACTTTGGTCCCATTTCATATGCATTGTTTTAAACATGCGTGCATGTGTTAAACAAGGTTAGATAAGATATTTCTCTGATGATATTCTAATTCTTTTATAAAGTGATTAATAGGGTGTATGCAATAAAAATACACTGAGAAACTTTTGGCCCGTTTGCTATCCAATATCTTTCTGATTTACCCATTTTATGCATTAGAAATCAAACATACCCAGAACAACCTTTTTATAAGTAATTTGGTTGAATTGCCACCTTTACTTTCTGGCAGTCATGTAGGATGCGAACTTATTATAACGACAGTGGTTCTTCCTCATTCCTTCTACACAACTTTTATCAAAAGTTCATAGCAGTTAAAGAGTGGTCAACTGTTCAAATTATCAAATTTAGGTGCCTGGTACCAAAAAGGCCTCTTATTTTAACAAACATTCAAGAAAACACTACAATTTGCAAAAGTAAGAGAAATTAGATAAAATTGGCAAGTAATGTGGTTCTTTTTGCAAAGTTTCCACAATTTCCTATATCAATCATCCTTACGCAGTGCTTTTTTCTAGTCATTTTATAAAATAGAAAGCTGGTTGAAGAGGAAAATATCACAAGATTGTGTCATCAGGTTATATTAGGGTTGTATTAATTTTCATGGTATTAATTAAGGTCATAATATCAATAAATGACAATGGCTAAGTTCAAGGTGAGATGGTTAACCTGATGACCATGACACAGTCCAAGCTTAAATTGGCCAATAGTAATTGTTTTGGTCTCTGGATAACGTGAATCTTCATCATATTCACCTCGAGTTATATGCAAACTTGGACACAGGCTCTTCAGATAATCATGAACTTCCTGCTCATGAAGACATAAAACCAAAGGAAATGTAAGAAGAGGCCAGACAATATCCAAAACATAATCACACAGTTGCTCATACACAATACACAAACAACTTTATTTTGATGATCTTTTATAAGGCAGGATAAAATATACAAAGAGAACATGATAGTTCATAAATCGGACAATTGTATTGCAATGTAAGCACAACCTGATAATCGTAGCGTTAAGCAAATCAATAAAAGGGTGGGTGATTATGATAAATGAAGTGTCAAACTCAGAAATAAAGATAAGAAAATCACATCACCAATGTATAAACTATAAACAGCAACTACCTCAGTTAAGAGCCTAATTATCATTCACATAACAAATAATATAAAAGAGGATACCCCACAATTAGATTCAACTTATTGTTAATTTCAAATTATTGTACTTGGTTTCTTGCTTATAAACAATAAACATACTTGTGAGTTAGATACTCAACTTGGAAATCAAATGTTGTGTTCAATGTCTTTTGCCATTTGGATTTTCATGTCTTTTGGATGTGCCATGTATATTTAGAAGCAAAGTTCTGCGCAAATGTTTTGAAATCCTTCAAAAAAGAGTCAAAAGAAGGTAAAGTGGTAAACTAACTAAATAAAATCAAAGAACCAATCACATTTGGATGAATCCTTAATCAAGGTTTAAAAAACATAGTTCCAAGCAACTGGTTTCCAAATACTAAAAAGCTAATCACAGTTGTTCCAAAACAAGACTCAAAAGAAACACAAAGCATCAAAACATACTCAAACAACCAATCACATTTCGATGATCCCTTAATCAAAATCAAAGTATTGTAAGAGCAAGCTCATACTTACCTTGATACAGAGATTACCAGTGCAAATGATGTGCTGAATCTTCCCAGGAACAAGCATAGATTTAAACTTAGCAGGTAGATCAGGTGCCCTATGCGGGATATGCAAATCCCCAATTGCCAACACCAACACCATCTTACCAAACTCCCACAAGCAGCTACACACAGAGCTCAAACTCTCACAAATGGCCTAAATCCTAAAGGATCAAATATTTCAGTAAACCCAAAAAAATGATTACGCAAAGAAACTCAATTCAATGACGATCAATTAACAGAATAAATCAACAGGATCACAGATTCACAGAATGATCTTAGGTTTTAGTAAACCCTAATACAAACACAAACTGTAATCAAGTAACTGAAAGTGACAAATCAAACCAGAGATCAACACAAGTATATTCAATTATCAATTACCTCAAGTGTTCGATGATTGAGTCAACTGATCCACAAATTTACAGTATTTTTGGTTGTAATTTGGAAAATTAAAATCGATCGTCGATGAAGAGATTACATCGTGATTAACTATGTGTGCAATGAAATATTGAAATGATATTAAAAAAGATACAAAAATGGCTTGTGTTTTCTGGGGTTGACATTTCACACCCCTGTAAAATGATCTATTTGACCAAAATTGTTGCTAGTTACAAGTAACACGATTAAAAGGGGATACGTAATTGATTTAAATTCAACAATTTTTATACCAACTTTTTATTAAGTTTGGTTCCATTATATCTTCAACCGAACTTTGTGTTACCAAATAACCGTATTAACTGAATTGTAGCAGAATCAACCGACTTAACGACCAAATTGTACAACTAACTAATAGTATGGTTAGGCGATAACCGGATTAACTCAAAATTATGGCTCGGTTTGGTTTTGGTGTGAGTCATAACTAAATTAACCAAAACCGAACCTGTTCTAATACATCTAATTAAAATATTTGACATGTTTTATTAGATTTCTTAAAATATACTTCCTTAGTTGGATGTGATGTATGGCATGCTAAATATAACACACTTATAAAATATTATGTAAAGTAAATAAGAACCATACATTAGTAGTTTGTGTTTATTGTGTATATGATTATACCATGGGAAAGAGTGTATGAAATGAGATTTTTATATCATGATCATCCCACATTCCCACATTTATGGAACAAGAAAAATCAAATGACAAAACATACTATAAAATGATAAGCCCTTCTTGAAAAAGCAATTACAGATGCAACTAAAAGAATAAGTTTAAACTTTTATTGCCGAAAGCAAAAATTTTGGTCAAAATTGAATTAACCAAAAGACTCTAATAACTGAACACTTGCGGAACTGACTTACGGTTAAGGCTCAAAACCGAAACAAACCACACCCCTAAACCAAACGTAGTTTAGATTTGGTTAATTGGATTGTTTGACTTTTTTGTAAGTTTATTTCATGCACATATATATTTTCATTTGATCAAATTATAAAGGCGGATACCTTAACATGTTTTTTAAACAAAGGCGGATGATTGTGACGGTATGAAAATGAACGCGGGCCTTTAGACGGAAAGAAGCTAGTCAAATATATATATCCTTTAGCAAATTAAAAGCCCTAAGTATATTGTAAATCACAATATATACCCAATTGTAAAAGAGAATTAATCTTTATGTGTGAGGTTTTATTCTTCCAAAACACATTGTATGATGATGAATTGATGATCACTTAGTTAGAATTTGAAACACGTAAGCTTATTGAAGATTGTCAAATTACAATTGTTACAAGATTGGTTGTTCAACATTGTTTTTAAGCTTCTAATCATAATGTGTGATGTGTTACTTAAAAGACAATAGGGATCGCTGATATACTATAAAACAATAGGGATTGCTAGTATACTATAAAACAAAATAAACTGATCAAGTAATACAAACTATATAACAAAGACCAAAAGCTCTAATCGATAGTAGATTTTAAACCTGATCACTTAATTTTGGATTGAAAGCCCTAATCACATAATTGTGATGCTAACTAAAGATGGCGAACATGAGCGTCAAGCGAGGCTGAGTTGTAGATTTGGAGGTCTCGTACAAACTAAAAATGTTGGTGGAGATGTATAGTATAAATAAGGTTTCATATTTTTAATAACCTAATAAAAAATATAAGGTTTCACCGAAAGCCCTAATCAATAGTAGATTTTAAGTTAGATCTTTTAATGTTTTTTCGTCTAATTAAATGGACAAACTTTCTTGTTCATGTTCGATCGTTTATTAAACAAATGAACATAAACGAACTGCTACCTAACGGTTTGCTGATCATTTGATTTATTTGCAACCCTAGCAGGTGGAGGATGTGGACAGAAAAAAGACACCATCGTGAAGGAGAAGATGGTGACGTCCGTTCTTGTCCGTCAACTTATTCCCTCTAAAACATTATACATAATTTGTTTTTTTTATTAACAATTCGTTTTAGTGAGGTTTTAACCCACAAGTTTTTTTATTATAAAACTCTCCTATTATATATATACTAATTACTAACTTTCTTATGCATTGTGAGTTGTACAATATGTTTTAGAGGTTGTACCCATGTGTTGTCCTATTTCTTTTAATCTTTATTTGTTTGTATTTTAACCCATACTTTACATCTTTTACAATTTAGCCCAAACATTTTTTATTTTTAATTTTAGTCCTTATGCTTTTATATTTAAAAAAAATTCGTTTTACGTTTCGGTCTTCATATTATGAGTTAACACGCCACAGCATACAACGCCTTTACGCTTATTTGTTTAACGGCACTATTGCAACTAGGTGGTCCAAGATCAATTTACTTGTTGTTTTATATGTTTTGCATTTTGCCTAACGGTGGTGTGTCTTTAGTGCTACGTTTCGTTCCAAGATCGTTTTTATTTTTCCGTGCTTTGATACGAGTTTTTCTATGTTGGTGGTCGTTAACAATGATGTGTTTTTTATGTTATTTGATATGGTTTTACGTTCCCCGCAACAACGCGAGGAGCTTAATACTAGTTAACACTAGTTCCTTCACCTCCCCTCACAATCTCTTTATATTTAGATTTATTTTTTTAATTCATTGATGGTTGTCATTCGGGGATCATCTTTATGGTCATCCATGATGCAAGTGGTGAAGTGGTCATTTAAACCACCCTTACACATCATTAAAGAGCACGTACGTGGGAATAATGATACACCTCATACTTCTTTACAACCTATGATATTGTACTTCATTATTCAAGTATACTTCTTCTTTGTACTTTCAAGTTTCAACCTTCAAAGTAAAAAAAAACATTGATAGCTTAATTAAGATTTCTTTTTTATCTACGATGTTTCACAATTAACGTAAAATTTGTATTCACTGGTAAATACTAAATACATGTAAACACACTAGCAAAAAATTATAAAAACATGTCGTCTTGTATGTAACTAATGGGAAAATACATTGTTTTCTTGAAATATATTAGAAATTCATACTTCGATGATCTAACTCCTAGACAAAACTAAATGTCACTTAAATATGTAACAATATAATAGATTCATAAATAAAACAATTAAACACTATCGTTAAAAACTACAGTGGATTCATGGATGAAAAGCCAATTAGAAACTATATGGTATCAGGTATTAATTAATATACATAAAAAACATTTATCATGATGATTCAAAAGTTAAAAAGTGGTTTTGTATATTCAAATGATTCTTATTTTTTTTCTTTTCACCCAAAACAAACCAACCTTTTGTGTATACTTATAACAGATGGTGCGTTACCAGTGAATGGTTGGGGAGTCGTGGGAGAAACCGGGGCCAGGTGGGAACATCATGCCCCAAACCCATGGTCTCACCACCTGTTGAATATTCACTAGGTAAACCAGTTCACTGATAAACACTAATAAAATAAAAAAACATAGGAAAGTCTAATGTGATGTTGATATGTCACACAAGAAAAAATAAAGAAAATTAATTGCTGAGTGGCGTTAGAATTTATTATGCATTAACATATTGCTAAAGAGTTCAAAAGAACGTGAGAACAATAATCAAATTGGCAGTGTTAACTGTGAAAAAAATATATTGTACACTAGTTGATCATTGTGTTATGAGCCCAATTCATAATCTCACTTTTACGACACTCGAAGTGGATTAGATTAATTAAAATATATGTTGATCATAAGTGCTTGTAATATATAATGTAAATAGCAATGATTGTTATAGAAAAATAATGATAAACTTGTCGCTTCGATGTTTGGTAACTAGTTGTACTATTATGTATTTTTGGTGTTTATCAAATTTTGTAATCAATATAAACATATTATTAAAACGGTAGTGGTCACACACATAACGTATGTTTTTAATACCCTTTTAAATAGAGTTTAAACTTATTGCTATCTGATTATTTCTCTATTAAGATATCGTTCTAATTATTTATTTTTTACATTTTGATTTTGTGAAAGGCAATTTGGTTTACAAAAAGTGATAGTAATATTATATTAACATAATAATCATCTATACTAGTAGGTTTTCTTTTTACGCTATAATATTTTTTTTTCAAATGAAACCAATTAGTGTTTCTATTAATTAAGCTATTAGTAGATAGTTTTTTCTTTTTGTTTTTGCTAAGCAAGTTTACCGTTGCCGATTACTCAAGCATAACAAAAGATCATCTCTAGTAATCATATTTTAGGACAAAAATAAAAGCTAATTTGTAACTGTTACTTTTTTTGAACTGCATTTATAATTGTTAGTTGCTTACTTGTTATCCTTTCAAAAGCAGTCTTTTATGTTCTATTAATCATTTTATAAGTGTATGTTCTATTAATCATTTTATAAGTATCAACATAAGATCCTTGCATGTGACATATTTATAAATGTTTGAATAATTTTACCTTGTGGATGCTATAAGCCTCTAACTTTATATATCTACAACAATTCATATCCGAAGTAGAATTTAAGAATATAACAATTAAATAAGATGTTTCAATTGCATGTATGCAGTGAATTACACATGTAGCATCAAATATATAATAAAGTTGAGACTAGCATACACCGAAAAGGCCAAAATTTATGCATTCTCGGGTGGTATTTTTTCAAATCACTTTTTAGAAGGATCGTTTAATAATTTAAGCTTCTGGTTTGAGTTTCTAGAGTATAATTTGGAACTTTTGTTTAAGGTAATGACAACGCAAATTACACATGTGCGCTTCACGTGGGACGTTATACCAGATAACACCTCGTCGTGATTATGAGGATACCTTTTTTATTGAATGACAAGATTAGACTTTTATTGATGCTAACACAACCGAATTTTAGCATGAAGCTAAAATCCCAAAGCACACATCACAACATGATAAACATTCACCTATTTATGTTAAAACTACACCATTTTTCCGAGTTACATAATTTGTTTTGGATTTATTACTCACCCACAAAACTCTTAACGTTTTAACATCTTCATTATTTTATACATTGACATATGTTGAAAACTTCATCATTCCTCCTTGTAATAATAATGTCTTCTTTATCTCTTATTGTTTTAAATATTACTTTTTCTTTTAGATGATTTTACTTGTCATCATATTTATACGTTGCTGGAGTTTTACACAATTATTTCGTTGCACAATAATCCCTTCACCACCATGAAAGATACCACGAACATCACAGGAAAAGAAGCAAAGCTTATTGACTTTTTTTTTGTTTCTTTGGATTTTTAAGATAAAAAAATAAAAACTTATAATTACATAATTTTACAAAAGTTCAAGTATCCTTTCGGTAGATCCGTTGGACTTTTTGTAATCACAGCCGCTCCACATCTACTCGTGGCACCCACCACGATATTACCAAAAATAATAAAACAAAAATCTTCGTTTGCAAATCTACTCCTTTCAATCTCGATTCACGCTTTTAATACTTGTAACTTAGATTATAATAATAACTAGTTTTAAGTACATTCTGTTGTTGTAGTGGGAGGCATGAAACCATGTTAAGTAATATCAATGCACATCACCGCAACTCCGCAAGTGACCACCAACAACGAAAAAACTCGTATTAAAATAAAAAAAAGACGAAGAAAATAAAATCAAATGAAAACTAGGCGTAAAAACGTTGAACCACATAAACAAAATGTATAACATATTAAACAATAAGTATGTCGATCTAGAACCAGCGCGTTGCGACAGGGTCGTAAACGGGAAAATTATAAGAGTAAAAATATTGATTCACACACACGCGTTGTGATTGTCACACGCAAAATTTATAAGGAAACACAAAACAAAAAATTTATAGAATATAAAAAGTATGAGAGATCAAAGATGAAAATAAAATAAAATATTAGGGCTAATTAAATTGTAAAATAAATGAAAGTATTAGGTTTAAATTAATAAAAATTAAAGTTGAAGAAAAAGACAAAAATTGGTACAACCCATTAAACAAATAGTAGAACCACTAAACATAAAAATAAAAATTGTAATTAGTAATATATAAAAGTGTGTTCCAACGATAGTAAGCAATGTTTTTAAAACCGGATCGGACGCCAAATCGGATGTGTTACTGGTGTGTTAGTCAGACCGGTTGGACGGATTTAACTATATTTATATATGTAATTAACTATAAATAATTTATATATGTATTTTATAGTTGTATATAAAATGTAACATCCCGTTTTTACCTATTAAAATTAGAAAAAACAAAATTAAAATCCGGTTCGAACCGCCCGGTTTCCCGGTCCGACCACCGGTTCGGGACGAATTGGCCGATTCGACCAGTCAAAACCGAACTACAGCAGACCGGACCGGCCGGTCCGATTTGATCTCAAAAACACTGATAGTAAGCATACACTCTAACAAAATTTTATTGGTTTACATAATATAAAATGAAGTTGTGACAATTTTATAAGTAAATTAAGTGTAAAGTTGAGAGTGGCTATAAAAAAAGATAGTAAGAGTGTATACAATAAAAGTATTTTGAAGTAAATTTAATTAAACAACATTTTAGTTCAAAATTATACTCTAAATTGAGAAAAGATATATTTGAATTTACACTTCTTCCAAATCAATGAATAGGCATATAACTTGTCCCTATGGAATTGTCGCTATACATCATTTCTTAACCTAAACTTGCGAAAGACCAAGTCAATGCCAGGGGGTGGATGGTCAAAATTAGCTAATTTCAATTGGGCGAGACCATACGTGATTTGATCTATTAAGTTCGAACACTTTTCATAGATATTTTTGTAATCAATGTCCCATTAAAACATCACATCGGTAAGTAAGAAGAAATGTAAATTTTTAAAATTTTATATAACATTCTAACACCATGTGTTAATGAGAACAAAACATGATGTTAAAGAAAATACGTGTAAACAAACACCATCATCTCATATAGTTAAAGAATAAAAGTTACATTTAATTAAGAAAATGTATTAAACTAGACTTAAACAAACTCTATTACTTATTCATTAACATCCTTTTAATTTTGATGAGACTAAAAAACCTTATTCTTTTTAATAGATTATAGAGTCACCCCACGACTTGATTTTCTAAAGTAAACTCATTGAAATTTATTTTGAAAAATAAAGATCACAACTTGACTATTTTATTCTTCAAAACGTGTAGCTTGGAAATTGTTGAATAAAACTATGTAGAAAATAAACTTCATACTTATATATATATATATATATATATATATAATATATATATATATATAATATATATATATATATATATATATATATATATATATATATATATATATATAAAATGAGAACTAGTTTTTTTTAGAACTCTAGGGATCAATCTCAACCACTAGTTCTCAATGGTAAAATTGTAATTAACAAAAATATATTTAAAAAAATTTATAAATAAAAAAATAACATAAAAATAAAAAAAATAAAAACACAAAAATGTTCCCAAACTTTCCCTCTTTCATAAAAAAAATATAAAAAATAAAAAAAATTCCCGTTTTTTTAACGAAATTCATTTTACACATGTGTAATATCGGATATACACATGTGTAAATTCAGTACTACATATGTGTATGACTAGATTATACATATATAAACAATGGATGTACGATTTTTTTTAGAAAAGTATTTCAATATGGTAGGCGTTGGAAAAATAAAAAATACTGAATTTTATGGTGAAATTTTTTTTCAAAAAATGATGTCGTGAAAAAAAGTTACGAACGTTTAAAAAAAGAGGAAAATGACATGTGATAAAAAATGAATGGTTGAGATTGATTCTATAGTTCTTACAAAAAAAATGATTCTCATTTATATATATATATATACAATACATAAATTATGTTTTCTAATAAACGTTTTCCTTTGTTGAATAATAATCAGCTCATACCCTTTCTGATCAACCCTTTTAGCGGGGAAAGAAAGAGTCATTCATGGAATAATTCCCGCTTCATACTTCTCTCTCACACACACTCACGGTGTTTCAATGTGTGTATCTCTACATTAAAAAAACATTATTAATTTATTATATCACAAACAATTATTATTATTATTATTATTAATATCTTTTAGTTGATATGTCCCCCACGACTTGAAGGCTGAAGCCGGTGTTGGAGTGTTGTTATCACCACTCATTCTTTCACACCTTCTTCCCCATTTCATCATCATCATCATCATCATCATCATCATCTTTCTTCAAATTCATCAAATCTCATTTCATTTAATCATTTATTCACCTTAAAACTCAATCAAATCATTGATTTAGTCTCAACGATCAACACAATTACCCCATCGATCGCTTTTTATCCTCTCGATGCAGATCCACACACGATTCAAATCCATCAGAATCTTCCGATTGTGATTATTCTCCCAATTTATTGCCAATTCATTCATGTTGGAGAATGTTCTTCACCTCATCTTCTATCCACTTCTAATCAGTATCAGTAATCAGTTAATCACCCACTCAAATCCACACCCCAAAGATTCGTTGATTCGTTCTAATTCAATCGATTTGATTGTTTATAACTCAAATTGATCGTGATTCTCTCTGGGTTTGATTCAATTTCCAATCATTTTTCTGGGTTTGATTCAATTTTCAATCTTGTTTAACTTTTGGTGCAAATGGGTTGTGCAACATCGAAGCAAAAACATGTGTGTCGGAACTGTCGAGCACCATATTCTCCGATGACACGAAGCTACTCAATGCACGTGCATCACCCACCTCAAACCGACGACGATAGCTACCACGTTGTCGCCCTCAAATCATCAACCCTAGGGTACCTTCAGCTCGATCAATCAAACCCCGATAACATCGATTGTGTGAAGAATCCATCACTCGTTCACCTTCACCCACAACCTGTTCGACGAAATGCCCCAGAGAAAAACAGCAAAGAATTTGCAGTTGGAGTCATTGATGCAATGACATGGTCGAAGATGATCGAAGAAAAGATCCCTAAATTGGTCCCTAAAACACCGATCACAACGCCCCCTGGTGAACCAGAGACGATCAATGCGTGGGAGTTGATGGAGGGGTTGGATGATTCAAGCCCTCTTCGACCGAAATCGACATCGAATCACACCCGAAGCTTCTCGTTTCATGTTAGCCCCAATTCGTTCACATCTCCCATTGATGCACCTGCAACGAATTCGCCCGAAAACAATCACAACACCTATAAAAACTCCGATTCGAATACGATTTTCGGGTTAAACGAGACATCACTCGTATCCGAATTGCATCCAGATGTAATCAATGAGTTTCGAAAATCATTCGAATTGCTACCGCCGGCTGATGGTGATGGTGATGGTGATGATTCATTGGATGCAACGAAATCCAAGAGATCTTTACAAAACGGTTTTGTTGTTAATCATGGTAAAACCAACAGCAGCCCGCCACGTGTCAAGGAGCGATTGGTGTTGTACTTCACTAGTTTACGAGGAGTGAGGAAGACGTACGAGGATTGCTGCCACGTCAGACACCTTCTGAAATCGACCGGGGTTCGAGTCGACGAGCGTGATGTGTCGATGCATTCGGGGTTTAAGGAGGAGTTAAAGGAGTTGTTAGGCGGGTCTATTGGCGGTTTGCCTAAGGTGTTTATCGGGGATAAATGTGTCGGTAGTGCGGTGGAGATACAGCGGTTGCATGAGGACGGGCAGCTCGAGAAGGCGTTGGAAGGGTGTGAGATGGCGGGTGGCGACGGGTTTGGTGGTGGCGGGTGTGGAGGGGGCGGGGGGTGTGAGGCGTGTGGCGATATAAGATTTGTACCGTGTGAGACGTGTTCTGGTAGCTGTAAGATTTACTACGAAGACGAGTATGACGAATCAGATGGTGAAGAAAAGGAAGAAGGTGATTATGGGTTTCAACGATGTCCCGATTGCAACGAAAACGGACTCGTAAGGTGTCCGATTTGTTGCGATTAAGTTCACTTTTCGTGGAATTTGTTTTTATTGTATAGTAAGAGGTTTCTTTTTATAACTTTCTTGAGAAAATTGTTAGATTTTTTTGAACAATTGATTGATTTTGAGTAACTTGTTCAAAAGTGTCCTCTTGTGAGTTGTTAGTTTGCTTTACCACATTTTAAACAGTGAGTTGTATTGGTTTATTATACTTTGTCAAACATAATGAATGTAGTTTATAAATTTTGGGGTAATTGATTGATTTGGTGCTATTATAAATTAGGCATGAAGGGTTTTATATGTGGGCTTCTATGTCTCCTTAAGATCGGTAAATTGTATTCAATTATTGTATGTTATTATTGTCAATTATGACAAACAAAAAGGAAACACAGTTTTGTTGAAAATTTTGAAGTGCTTTGAATCTTGAAGTACAATACGCATTTTAGTGAAGATATGATTTGATCTTGTGAACTAATATCCATTCACTCAAATTGTGACTTTTATGTTATTAAAGTGTAGGGCAAATCTAATCGGATTATATTAAACTGCTCAGACTCATTACATGAGAGGTAAATCAAATTCATCAAATAGTTTACTCAAATTAATCTTTTTCTAATAATACATGTCCTCTTTGACGGTAACTATTCTTTAAAATCATATTTTGAGGCGATTGTCACGTGTGTAATGTCTTCTCTTTGACATGAACCATATAACTACTAATAAGTTGGGATATCTTATTTTGATTAATATGTCTTTAAATCCACACCTACTAGTGTTTTCGTCGGAATAATGATAACATGTAACTAGCAACCAACCTTAGAAAGAGAAGTTGGTGGTCACAATAACTTTAAGGGAATTTAATAATTTTATAGGTTGAAATAAATACAATTTAATAAGATTAATTTGAATGTAATAATTAAAATTAGCTGAAAAACAGGCACTTTGATTTTAATATGAAAAGATGAAAACTTTGAATAAGGAATAGGTGGGAACAGGCTGTGATTCATTTGTTTTTTTGAAAAAGAAAATAAAAAGTAGCTTCAAAAAGTCAAGATTAAATTCTGTTTTCTTACATGTGGTGGTTTGGTTGGGTATTTGGATGATAAATAATCAGCTAGCTTAATAATAAGTACAATTAAGAGATTCTTCCATTACAATAAAATACTTACATCTGTATACTTAAAATTAAATTGTATACTTACAATTAAGATGTAAATATTACAATTTGTTCTGAAATGAATGGAAGTAAGTTAGTTATACGTATAGTTTAAATTTAGATCACCTTCAATAGAATAGGCCTCTGTGAAAGACGTTTATAAGTCATGTAGAGGATGTGACGAATCCTTTTGTCTGATGTGGAGGGGGGCATATGTACTAACATACCCCTTTTTTTGGATAGTGAATATTGAGAGATAAAGGGGAGAAAAAAGAAGATAATGTTTGTTGGTGTCTAGTTGGATAAGAGATAATTGTTAACGAGGAGATTATAAACACATCGTTGGTGTTGCTCTTACTTTGGTTTCATGCGATAATATTTTTAAATTTCTTTTGAATCCTAAACAAACAAAATTTATATTATAATACATGTATAATAAAAATAACAAAAATGTTTTAAAGCCTTTAAGTGTATTATAGGTTTGGTTTTCAAACAAGCCTAATTATTTTTGCTGTCTTAAAGTTTTACCTTTTAAAGGGGTAATTAATTTTCAATAAAAGAGTTAATTTATCAATTAAGAGGAATTAATTGAAATCATCAGCTAATTTTTTAATTAATGTTGAAGTAGTTATTTTCTTAACAAATCATTTATTAATTTCTTAATTTCTTAAAATAAGTATATATTAGTTGTATTATCTCTCCTTTGCTTGTAAAAAAATCTGATAACGTATTGAATTAAAAATATATGACAACAGGAGTGGTAGCCCTTAATGCTCCGGTCAATGCACATAAAGACTATTGTCGTTTGACCAACAAAACTTTATTTTAAAATTTTATAATATTATTTTATTTATTTTATTATTTATTTCGTGTATCATATACGCGTTTCTTTATTTTTCAGATCCTTTGTTAAAGAATCAAATTGGTCAATTATCCTTTAAACTTTCGTGTTTATGTATTAACTACATATTTAATATTGGGAGATAAAAACTTTTTGACATTGTCAAAGTGTTATTAAATGAAAAGCCGTTTATCAAAGCTGTTCTAATTTTTTAAGCAATTAAAAAATGACTATGTAATTCTAAATATTGGCCATAGATGTGACATTAACGAATTAGATCAAAACCGAGAAATTTTAAAAAAGTTTCATAATAGATATGTAAAGGCATACACAACTTAAAGCTTTATTTGTGTATAAAGCCTATGTTTAGTCTGTCTAACAATACTTGATGTCAATCTTTTAAACTTTTTAGTTTTTATAACTAATCATAATAAATTCGATACTTTTCATATTTGATTTAAAAATAATATTACAAGTTTGGGATACATCACATTCTAGATTACTTCTACTTGTTTTTGACTCGCATGCTTTTAATAAACTTGATCTTTTGTAATTCACAATAAAAGAAAACCCAAATTAACTTTGTTACTACTTATAATCATTTATTAAAGATTCATATATCATGATCTTTTTCTATTTAACCGTAGTCATATTATTGATCTTTCTTATCCTCATATATATATGATGACCCTAATAAAAAATTATCTATTACTAGATTGATAAATTAATCAAACTAAGCATGAGATGTAACATGTTATACAAAGGTACTTATAATACTTTTGTAGAAACTTAGAACGATTAAAGCCAAAGAAATGAAACCCTAAATATCAAATGATCAACCCAAATGATGACGCAGAAAATAGTTAATTAAGGATTATATTAATTTCATGTATTAGAGACGTGATAAAATAATTAATCGTCTATCAGTGGGATAAATATGCCAGTAATATTATTAAAACTAGTTCCAACCCAAAGTTAATAAGATTGTATCATAACATACATATACTTGGGCCTGAACTTTTTTCTTGAGCCTTATATGCTCATTGGGCCTTCTTCAAAATCTCATCTATAAAAGCCCATAAGGATATTCAATACTTTCTAATTCTCATAGGTTACATTTGTTTTGATCTTTCGTTTTCTTAAGTCCTTATTATGTGGGTATTATCCTTTTTGTCAAAACGCCCATGTCATGTTATTACTTATATGTTTGCTTTATAAAACTTTAACCAGCAATTTACTTGTCTGGTAAAATACGTTGCAGTTGATCTCATTGATTAACAAGATATTGGTGGGCTCCTATAAGTTTTCCGATTACATGTTCTTATAGTTAAAAATAATAATACCATAAGTTTGAAATAATATTATAAAACTAGTTGCCGTACATCACATTCATGGGTACAGGGTCCTATGAACAGTATTGAACGACCACCTCATTTACAATATCTACTTGTTGAAGTTGGATTGTGACATTTGAGACTGCAACAAAATCCTTGGGCCCATTTCTTTATGCATCTTGCTTCTTATTGGGCCCATTTTGTTAAAATTATCGCACAAACAACTTCTACTCTTTTCTTTCCAATCAATTAATTGTTAATGATGTCTAACAAAAGTGAAACTTGACATTTTTCAAAATGATTCATTCATAATTGTTTAGTAGACAAAAAACTTCTACATTTTACAAGTTGTCTCCTAGACTACCTTAAGAATTTAAGGCATGCATGACACGATGACGTTTAACAGTTTGCTTATATGATATGTCTATTTATATTTGTCTAATTAGGGTAAAACAATTGGTTTATCAAATTTACATAACCGGCTGACAAACCAGGCTAAGATTCATAGATCATAAGTTCAT
This sequence comes from Flaveria trinervia, assembly GCA_025506515.1. Lineage (NCBI taxonomy): Eukaryota > Viridiplantae > Streptophyta > Magnoliopsida > Asterales > Asteraceae > Flaveria > Flaveria trinervia. The sequence continues at coordinate 8,809,972 of CM046450.1, forward strand.
AACAATCTAATGGAAAATTTTATTAGAATCGGATCAGACGGTCTGCTGCCTCCTGCCCGTCACGCCATTCCATTTAGGGTGTAACGGATAGTGGTTAATCGGCCAGTCCATGCGGTTTGCCGGTTGTTTGGTGCGGTTATGGCCGCAAGTTGCTGGTTTTTGAACAATTTTATATATATCTTCTTACTCTAATCTTACTCTAATAAAAGAGTAATATGAGTGTTACATGTCATCACTATAATCCTTCTTATCAAAAATTTCCCGCCTCTCTCATATTAAATAATTACTTTAACTACTAATAATATTATTTTAATACTTTTTAATATTTAATAAATTAAAAAATAAATCTATTTATTAAGTTTATTTCTAAATAAATTAATACTTTTAAAACGTCAATTTTTTAAAAGCAAAATTAAGCAAATTTGGGAGTTGTAATAAGAAAAAAAAATTAATGTATTTTTATACAGTTTGTTTTAAAACGAAATCTTTATTTAAAAAATTAAAAATAATATTTTAAAAAGTTGATATCATTATTATTATTTATAGTCATTTCTTATACGTAATTTAAGTTATATCATATCTTAAAATATCATTTTATGCTTAATAAATTTATTATATTAATACTTTATTTATTCAACCCATGTAATACACGGGTTTACTAAAGCTATGATATAACTTAAATTACGTATAAGAAATGACTATAAATAATAAGTAATGATATCAACTTTTTAAAATATTAATTTTAAATTTTTTAAATAAATATTTCGTTTTAAAACAAACCGTATAAAATACATTTTTGAAAAAAATTCTTATTACAACTCCCAAATTTGCTTAATTTTGCTTTTAAAAAGTTGACTTTTTAAAAGTATTAATTTATTTAGAAATAAACTTAATAAATAGATTTATTTTTTAATTTATTAAATATTAAAAAAGTATTAAAATAATATTATTAGTAGTTAAGGTAATTATTTAATAGGAGAGAGAGACGGAAAATTTTTTATAAGAATGATTGTAGTGATAACATTTGGCACTTCCATTTACTCTTTTATTAGAGTAAGAAGATTCAAATTTTTAAAAAATAAAGATTAAAGCTCCTAATTTTTTACAAATTTCAATAAACTAATGATTAAAAAAGGTCAGTTATTTTATTCAAAGTTGGTTTATGTTGGAATATATATGTGTTTGAGAAGTTATATTAGTTATGATTTGATCTGATACTTAAATCTAATCCAATCAGTGAACCCTCGTATCGTATGGTTCGTCAATACACACACGTTCTTTTTTTTGTCAATAGTTAATACTAATGTTAAGAACATCGTATAAGCTCACTAAAGTTGAAAATATGTTAGTTTAAAACACTCAACACATATATCATTACCAAACACAATAATTTGACCAATAAATACAAAAAGGCAGGATTACAATGCAAAGCACATGAAATCATATGATTTTTCTTAAGAAAATGTTTAAAGTACTTAAACCATATTTGATCTTTACTAATTAATTAAACTCCTAATGATGGAAGCTTGAGGGCTATCATCGTCAATGGTGGACAATAACCGTGAAAGACGATCACTAAGGTCATCAACCTCTTTGTGCAAGTTTCTCACGTAGTTGCAGGTCTCCTGCAAAACCTTTGAAGCCGATGCCTACACCCGAAAAACATATATGCAAAATAAAGATCGAATTGACACGATGTAAATGATCTAGATCGAGGTAGTTAAGTATGAACGACTAGTAGTTTTTTCGGTTAAAAAACATTTATCTACATAAAGGTTTGTTGTAGTGTGTATGTATGACCAATGTGAAACACATGATTAGGTGTAGGGACAAGGAAAAATAATTTAGAAACATAAAGTAAATGATCAGCGCCTTATCTTTATTGATCACTGATCAGTAGCTTTCAGATATGAAAGCCACTGCTCGATCAATTTGTATTACCGGCAGATTATTATCGATGCATGTCAGAGATGCTTGTTTATAGTAAACCCTAGTCCAAAACCTTTTTTTATGACACATACCTTGTTGGACCGACGATTTTGAAGCTCGGGAAGAAGTTGTTGCAACTTGGAGACGAGTTCAATGATCTGGTCGTCTGTGATCCGTGGAGTTCCTCGAGACCTTCTACTCGACATTATGATCGAATCAAATGCTAATATATGATTAGTTTTATGTAAGAAAGGAGTTAATGAATGAGTTAGAACTTAGAATGCATGCATTTGAAGGTTGCTAGTGGGGTTATATATATATATGGTATGAAGGGAGGTGGTAGATATGTAATATTTGTGGTGTGTTGGAAGATGCATATAGGAGAAAACATCCCGTATGATCATGTTTTGGCTATGTGTGTACATGAATGGAGCCATGTAGGGTACATGGTTCACCCCACCATGACTTTGGGTAAACTTAGTTTGGTTCACCAATGTAGTATTTTTCTGGCAACTTGAATTGTTAGGATTTTATTAATTCTAGTTAAGGTTGTGAGTCGTGTAAATCTTTCTTTCGTACACTGGTTTTGATGAAAATTTTGATCAAGTGGTCGGGACTACTAACTGGCTGACTTGATTGGAAGCTTTAAACCGGATCGGTTTGGTATCATGCTGGGTGGTTTTACTGGTCTTATGGTTTAAGGGTTTGATTTTGGTTGTTTAAAATGTTTGCTTATTAGATGGTATTAAACCTTTCAAGATGATTATTAATAATCGTTCAATGATTATATTACATGTGCGTATACACAGAGAACTGTATATCCTAAAAATAAAATGAAAATGAAAATACAAAAATAATATATGTTCGATACTCGGTTCCAAGTTTCAAAACAAAGCGGGTCATCAAATTAACCGGCAAACCACGAACACCACGCTGCCGGGATCTCAAACAGGACGACTCGATTCGATTTAGATGTATACTCATTTTCTAACAAAAGAATCTCCCAACACTTGACCAAAATAAGTTAAAAACGTATTCTTATTAATGGTTTGCATGCACAGCTTTACCAACATTACATAGTATAATAACATGTTTTACTAAACCAATATTATGTATTACTAAACCAATATTATGTAGAATATTAAAGTTCTACATTCTAGTAAATAACTTTTTGTATAAACTCCACAAGATATGAAATATGCTAACTTTGTTTGGTTTATCAGTTTCTTATAATCTAAATTGAAAAAGAAGAAAAGATTAATGGTTTTTAAGTTTTTAACTTTTCTTTCAAAATTAATTAAAAAGAAAAAAAAGGTTGATGGTTTTTGATTTTTGATCGGCAAAGGGAGCAAATCAAGTACGTCACGTGATACTATTTTGTTAGCCCAGTGGTTGTCGGCGATGACTATGGGAACATGTTTTCAAATCTCAACAGGGGAGTGTTAATTTTATATTTTATTTAAGCATTAAACATGATAAATATACATCTAGATTGTAGAGTACAAATTATTATTATTATTATGATAATGATATATAAGAACTGCAATCTTTTTTAAACTTTTTTATTATATGTAATATAACACAAACCACACGTGAAGATAAACTAGGAACAAGTTTTCTACGCCTAAAACTATTAAAAGTAATTAAAATGACATGAAAATGGAATTAATCATTTTATCAATTAAAATACTGCTGTTATTATTAAATGAAGTTGATTTCTAATGCTTTATATTATTTTCGTTATCAAAGAATTATATTCTAGATATAAACATTTGTTTCCTTTGTACAATAGTAAAATATTTCTAATATGATTATAATGTACAAATCTGTAATTTCTTTTATTAGTTCTGAAGATATTCCATTAATTAATTTTTTTTATTATTCTACGTGAACATGGGTTAACAAGTTATACAAACTTTCTTTTTGTGAAACGGGGACATTTCTTGTGTAACTAATACTAATACCATTCTAATATTATCTTTCTTATTCTGTGAGACACTAGATTCCCGTTAAACGGGGAAAGTATTAGCATTTCATTATTTACTATAAACCTGTTATTAAGTTATGCACCTAAGAATTTATATTTAAAAGAGAAGATAACGGAAAACAACTTTAAAAATGAATTTTCTAGGTCATGTGCAAGATTATGTACGAAACTTAAAATCAAAGTCTGGATAATTTAAAAGTAGTGAAAATCACTTTCAGATAAAAACTATTCGGTGGTTCACCCGAATAAATCAATCGCATATAACTTAGACGATATCAAGAACTAGTATGAAGGATTGTGTGAAATTCGTGTACCAGAAGAAGAGAATTCGAAAGAGAGAAAATTGACCAAATGTCTGCAATTTGATTTTTGGAGATTGGGATCCTTAACTGCCATTTAGCAATTTTCGTTTTTAAATCTGGAAACATATTTTTTTAACCCGCTTTGAGGAGCGCTGCTTCTAAACCCCCGCCAAAGGAACGTTGTCCCCTTCGAACCCTTATTGCTTAGGGGTTTCGCCTCAAAACATGATAAGGTATAATGTTCTAATGTTGAATATTTTAAACAAACAAACGGCACGCCTACTAATTTAGTTGATGTATATTATAATCACATTGGTCATTTAGTGAGTCCAATTACACTAAGACATTAAATTTTTTTACAATTATAAATTATTACGTTTTTGGACTATGAAATTGAATAATTCAAAAGTGATTATTAATTTCTTTGTTGATATAATTAGACACGATGAACCAAGGATGTTTAAGCTTTAACTAATACTTGAGACTTTAATCGGTTTGGGGCAGCTCAACAAAGAGTTATTATATGAAACCAGTTAGTCTAATAAATCTGATATATTGTCTATCCATAAAGTTAAGAGTTATTATTATGTCATATTGATTTAAAATTAGTCTTAAGCTTCCAACATCTTATGCAACTCACCATCAATTGTTATATTAATGCTCATTAGTTTTCAAAAGATAAGAACACGAATATAATATACTAGTCTAATGACTCGTGTTTTATGTGAATTGAAAAAATATTGATGCTCATTAGTTTTCAAAAGATAACAACACGTAAAGGAGAAATATAATATATTAGTGTTAACTTGGTATGAGCAATCAAACACGAGAACTCTTAAACAACTCGTTCGACTCTTTATTGAAAGCAAGAAAAAACTATAAATTACAGGTACCAGACTCATATTTATATAGTACTCCTATCTTGCAGAAACATAAATCTACTATGACTCAACTTTCTAGTAACCTCCTTATCTAGAACAATTCAAAAAAACAAGATAAGCAGTAACACGATAAGTCAAAACAAAAAGTATAACCAAAGTGACACTTTTAACCCTTGGTCTTTAGATCTCCACCATCACCTCCCTTGAGATTTCCCAAGCCTCCCTCTTGATGACTAATCAACCGACTTCAAAGTTGGCATTGCTCAGATCTTCACACTCCCTCTCAATGCCCACTTTACTCATATTCAAACTCTGCTAGAAGATTTCTAGCTTCTTCTTTGGTAAACCTTTAGTTAACACATCCGCAACTTGTCGATTAGTATCCACATGGATCAAATCAATCTCTCCATTTAGCACCTTTTCTCTTATGAAGTGATAATGCACCTCAATATGCTTGGTACGTGCATGAAAAGTTGGATTTTCAACTAGTTGAATAGCAGATTTGTTGTCACATAATAACTTAACCTTGTACTCTATCTCCTGGTTAAGTTCTTTCATCAACCGAGTCAACCAGACCCGTTCTTGAGCTACCACAGCCGAGGCCCTATATTCTGCCTCGGTGGTCGATAATGATACCGTCGGTTGACGTTTACTTCACCAGGATACCGGACTGCTACCGATGAAAAATACATACCCGGTTGTAGACCGACTCCCATTAGGATCACCCGCATAGTCCGCATCACAGAAACCGGTTAACTCGATACTTTGCTCCCTCTTAAACTCAATTCCATACTCAAACGTATTCTTAACATATCTTAGCACTCGTTTCGCTGCACCCAAGTGTGTTTTCTTCGGTTTTTGCATGAAACGACTAAGCACCCCAACCGAGAATGCTATATCGGGTCGAGTAAGAGTTAGGTAAATCAAGCTTCCTACTATTTATGGTATTCTGTGACATTGTCAACATCGGTTCCTTCATCAGCATATAGCTTGACATTAGCATCCAAATGTGTTATTGCTGGCTTTGAATTATTCATATTAAAGCGACTAAGTATTTCCATTGCATATTTCCTTTGATGAAGTAATATTCCACTGTTGTGATATTCCACTTCTAAACCTAAGAAGTGGCTTAATTCTCCCAAGTCTTTGATTTTGACCGAACACTTAGGTTCTCCTTTATTTGCTCGAACTCTTCTTTCCAATTACCGGTTAAAATTAAATCATCAACATAGACTAATACAACCGATACTTGCTTTCCTCGTTTTTTGACAAACAGGCTTGCATCGGCTAGTGTACTTGAATAACCGTTGTGCTCAAGGAATTCTCCGATTTTCCCATACCAAGCTCGCGGTGATTGTTTAAGACCGTATAAAGCCTTCTTGAGTTTGCACACGTAGCCGAGACCCAACTTTTCTTCGAACCCCACCGGTTGCTCCATATATATAGTATGGTTTAAATTCCCATATAAGAAAGCATTGTTTACATCCATTTGACCCAGTTTCCAACCCTTGCTTGCTGCGAGTGCTAGTTGTAACATCTCGAATTTTTGTTAACTAAACGTTAACTTCGTTTATTCTTATAAGGGTTATTATTTGACAATTATGAAACTCATGTGTTATTTATGCTTATTCTCTTTGGTTATTAATGTATGAAAGTTAAAAATAAAAATACCAAATAATATTATGTTAATATTAATAATAGTAATAATGATACAAGTCATAATTATAATAATAATAATAATAATAATAATAATTATAATAATATAATAATAATTATAATAATAATAATATAATAATAATAAGTCATAAAATATTTAAAACTTAAAGATTAATTTAAGTCCAGGGGGTTATTTGGCCAATTTTGAAAGTTAAAATCTAAGTTCAAACATAAAATGATAACTACTCTAAACTTGAGGGGGCCAATGTGTAAATTGAAATCTAAAATCTCCTTCTCACTTCGCAAATCCGGTGGTTTTCCGGCTACCGTCTGCCGACCAACGGCGAGGTCTAAATCAACCGTTTTGTTGATCCGAATCCATGCGAACCGTTCCGAACTCGTTCGCGACCTTAAATGCATGTACCCGGTGCGATTAAAGCATTCGTTACAAGTCGAACCGCCGTGTAACCGGCGACTTTAATCATATGATCGTTCGAGTATTAACAAGTCATAACAATCAAATTAAACTCACATACATGATCGCCTAACTGTAACTAAACTCCTACACAAGCTAATTTCATTCGAAACACAACCAAACAGCTCGAACAAGCACCACCTTCATCGCGAACTGCACCTCAGTCGAGCATCACCTTCTGCATACTTGGAACCGCAGTTGATTAGGGCTATCAATCACCGTCTCTCGTGGAAGCTCCCTGTGCAATTAATTGGGTTATTATCACCAATTGCAATCGAATCCAGTCGCGACATAGCCGCGGTTGTTCTTCGTTTGTTCTCCATTTGTTCTTCGTTTGCCAAACTTCATTCGGGTAATTAAGCATATCTACATGATCGTTTTAATATGGGGAATAAAAGCCCCATGAATCTAACCTGTAATTGAATCGAATCGGGGTTCAATTGGGATCAAATCGTTCTAGGGTTCATATGATTTCGGGTTTTCTTTTTAAATGAGAATTTAAAGTTTAGAACCAAGCTTAGGACACGGCCACGGCCCCCAGCTTACTGGTTACATGCGCGCCCCATCAAACTAGAGGTCCCGGGTTCGAACCGGGGCAACCTCACCCATTTTTTTTGGGCTTTCTAGCCTTTAAAAAAATTATATAAAATTTCTAAAAATTATAAAAATCAGTTTTAAATATTTTGTTTATTTTAGAAGTTAACTATTATTTTCTGTTAAATTAATTCTTTAAACACTTAAGCAATTTTTTTAAAAAAATGTTATATATAGTTTATTTTCATAAAAACAGTTTCAAATAGTTGAAATCACTAAATTGTTATTAGTCATTACGTTATTTTTAATTTTGGATCAATTATGTTAAATATAAAATTATATTTACATTTTATAATTAAATCATTATCTAATCATTATAAAAAGATTAGTAAAATTCTTTCATTATAATAAAATAGATATATTCATGGGTTCGACAAATAACCATATTTATAAAACCCCAAATCCTTATTGAAACCCTAGTTCATGTTAACTCGTTAATCTTATTATTAACCTAAATCTTGTAATATTTATATATCTAGGTGCCTTGTGACGTTTTATCTTGAAACGGCATATAATATTCTTATTGATCTTCGTTATATACTTATTTGACATGTGAGTTTTCCTTGCCCCCTTTTCATATTTTCACACTAATTTGGGGTGAAACATGATAGCTTATACATGATACACTTATACACATTTGAGACTTGTAAATCACATGCAATTCAACTTATATTTTGTCATGGTTATTTGTGTATTGTAAGTGATTATATGAGATACATAGTTTGTTTACAATCATTAACTATTGCTAGCCTGGCGACGTCTTAGATCTTTGGGCCTGACAAGCCTATTTGGTGCTAAAGCCGAGGTATTGCCGGCTCCTGATGACGTATGCTTGTTCATCATGGGAACCAAATACACTTAGCCAATCTTTTATACTTGTAATCAAGTCGAGGTTTGGTTGTAACGATATGTGTTCTATAACCTTACTTGCTTATGACCTATGACATGAATTGTTACTTGTAACCTTTTTCATATTATGTATGAAAACCTTGTAAACTCACCAACTATTTTTAGTTGACTCTTATTTTTATCATGTTTCAGGTCAACCTCAAGCTTAAAGTGATCTTTTTGAAGCATGCTATAATCTAGGACTTGGACCTAGTAAATGAAATAAAAAGTTTACTTTATGTTTTGTTGCATTTGAACTTATTACTTCTTTGGGACTTATGATTGTATTTCATTTCATTTCAAGACTTATGATATTAATACTTACATTTTAATATAGCGTTATGTGGCTGTGAACAATCTTAACCCTCACATCTCGACGTTTCCGCCGTCAAGGTTGGGGTGTGACAGATTGGTATCAGAGCTCATAACTATAGAGATTTAGGTTATTAGTAATGGTGACCTAGACTATAGCTTATGTATGAACCTCATAGGATAATATTTATATTCTTGGAAATATATATATTGTTACATGCTACATAATGCTATACCTTACTTATGTGCAACTTGATGCCTTAGCAAAGGTTTGCCTTGTAATTATTTAAACTTTGTTATTAGTCTCCCTAAAACTTAACCTTGACTCTTTGACTCTCCCCGACAAATGAAACTTCTTAATCTTATCCTCGTCAACACGTGGGAACTTATGCTTATGCTTATGATTTTAATCTTTAGACTTATGTCTAATCTATGTTAAATCTCATCAAGGTTTTGATTACATGAACTTAAGAATTTATGTGACACATAAACACCTGTATTCTGGATTTCCTGGCAAAAGGCCCTCGGCTAAGGCAAGCATATCGCATAAATCCTACAGGACTAGTTATGCTTACTTGGGGATTTCTGGAATGAGTGATAAACTATGGTCAACATACACAAATTTCTAAGGCGAGTGGGTCAACTTACTTTGACTTGTCAACGTTTCCAAATGGTAATGCATTACCAAATGGAACCATTCCATGTGCCTTACAACTTTTTTCTTATCCTTGTTGAACATTAATTTTCGTTGTTCCAATTCTCTTAGCTAACTCATTTTGTATATTCCAGCATGTCTCGTCATCATGGAAAACGTGGAAGTTCCGATCGTAAGTTAGCCGCCATGATTGCTCGACAAATGGCTGCTGTCATCCCGACCATGGTTGCTGAACTTAATAGCACCTTAATGACCAACGCTAGCAACAATGGAAATGGTCATGGAGAGAATAGAAACAACCAAAACGGGAACAATCAACACGGAATAATCAAACTTGCACCTTCAAACACTTCAGCTCTTGCAAGCCCACTAGTTTTAGTGGCAAGGAAGGAGCCACTGGCCTTCTTGAGTGGTTCGAAAGCATGGAGAATACCTTTATCAATTGTGAGTGTCCCGATGCACTCAAGGTTCATTATGCCACTAGTATGCTCCAACAAAGGGCTCTTACCTGGTGGAATAGCGAGAAGAGAAACCGTGGTCCTGAAGCTGTGCTAGTACTTACCTGGGAAGAGTTCAAGAACATTGTCATCGCGAAGTTCTGCCCAAGAAGTGAATTGCAAAAGTTGGAAGAAGAGTTTTGGAATTTGAAACAAAATGATGGTGATCATTTGGCCTACTCAACTAGGCATCATGAGTTGAGTATACTGCTGCCCCATATGGTCGACACTGTTCCCCGCAACATCGAGAAGTTCATTAAGGGTGTACCACCCCAAATTCAAGATGCTGTGGTGGGTAGCCGACCCACAACCTTGAAAGAAGCCATTACTATCACCGCTCAACTCACCGAGAACCATATACGAGCGGGCACCATGTCTGTGAAGGGTGCAAAGAAGGTAGAGAAGACGGCTACCGAGGCTGTTAAGGAGACTAAAGCTGAACCGTCTTACAACAACAACAACAAGAAGCGCAAGTTCACACCGGCGCGTAACTATGCTGTGGCTGCACCCAAACAACCCCAAAGACAACTTGTACCTGCGGCTACACCTGTGGCACAAGTGCCTGGGGCTAGGGCTTATGCTGGTCCTCAGCCAATGTGCAACACGTGTAGGTATCATCATCCGGGGAATCAACCATGCCGCATTTGCACCTTATGCGGTAAATATGGTCATTTGGTGGCGACTTGCCACCGTGCACCTAACAATGCCGCTGTGGTCACGAACCGTGTTTGCTACAACTGTGGGGAACCTGGCCATTTTCGCCCACAATGCCCTCGTCTTGTGGGTAATGTTCCACAAGCCCGAGGACGTGCTTTCAAAATCAACGCTAACCAAGCACAAGCAAACAACAATGTGGTGAATGGTACGTTAACTCACCTTTAACTTTTGTGATCCGATTCATTTCATACTTTACCTGTATCGTTAAATACCTTAAAAATTGAACAGGTATGTTCCTTATTAACAAAACTTATGCCTATGTCCTATTTGATTCTGGAGCCGATAAAAGTTTTGTTTCATTAGAGTTTGAATCCATACTTGCTAAGCCACATACGAAACTAGAAAGACCTCTTACTGTTGAAGTTTCCGATGGAGAACCGATCACCGTTGACGTTATCATTCGTGATTGTATCTTAAGTCTTGACACGCATGATTTTCTTATCGATCTTATCCCTATGAAACTTGGAAGCTTTGACGTCATCATTGGTATGGATTGGTTAGCCAAACACCATGCCGAGATCATTTGTTTCGAGAAGTGCATTCATATACCGTTACCCTCTGGAGATACGTTGAAGGTGTTCGGTGAAAAATCTTCCAAAGGGCTTAAACTCATGTCTTGCACTCAAGCCCAAAAGTGCTTAAGCAAGAAGTATATGGCCTTTTTGGCTTACGTGGTCAACACGAAAGTCAAAGGGAAAGAACTTAAGGATGTCCCTATCGTACGAGACTTTCCTGAAGTATTTCCCGATGACCTTAGTGGTTTACCTCCCGTGCGTGAAGTCGAGTTTAAAATTGACTTGATACCGGGAGCAAACCCCGTGGCCAAGTCACCATATCGGCTTGCACCATCGGAAATGCAAGAACTCTCTTGTCAACTGCAAGAGCTGTCCGAGAAAGGCTTCATCCGTCCTAGTTCTTCGCCTTGGGGTGCACCTGTTCTTTTCGTGAAGAAGAAAGATGGATCGTTTCGTATGTGCATCGACTATCGTGAGCTTAACAAGCTTACCATCAAGAACCCCATTATCCTCTTCCTCGTATTGATGATTTGTTTGACCAACTTCAAGGAGCTGCTATTTTCTCGAAGATCGATTTACGTTCTGGCTATCATCAATTGCGAGTCCATGATGGTGATATCCCAAAGACCGCTTTCCGTACTCGTTATGGACACTATGAGTTTATGGTGATGCCTTTTGGTTTAACCAATGCTCCTGCGGTTTTCATAGATCTCATGAACCGGGTATGCAAGCCTTATCTAGACAAGTTTGTGATCGTCTTCATTGATGACATACTTATCTATTCCAAGTCCAACACCGATCATGAACTACATTTGAGATTGGTTCTTGAATTGTTGAAGAAAGAGCAATTGTACGCGAAGTTCTCGAAGTGTGACTTCTGGCTCGAGGAAGTTCAATTTCTAGGACACGTGGTGAATAGCCAAGGAATTCACGTTGATCCTGCAAAGGTGGAAGCTGCAAAAAATTGGTGTGTTCCTACAACTCCTACCGAAGTTCGTTCTTTTCTTGGCCTTGCTGGTTATTATCGGCGATTCATTGCCAATTTCTCGAGGATCGCGAAACCGCTCACTACTTTGACACAAAAGAATAAACCATACGAGTGGGGTTCCGAGCAAGAAGAAGCTTTTGAAGCGTTAAAGCATAAGTTATGCAATGCTCCTATCTTGACCCTACCCGATGGAAACGACGATTTCACCGTGTATTGTGATGCATCTAAACAAGGCCTTGGTTGTGTTCTTATGCAACGAGGGAAGGTCATAGCTTACGCATCAAGGCAATTGAAGGTTCACGAGGTGAATTACACAACTCATGATCTCGAGCTTGGTGCTGTTGTATTTGCTTTGAAGATTTGGAGGCACTACCTGTATGGTACGCAATGTATAGTCTACACCGATCACAAAAGCCTTCAACACATTTTCAATCAAAAAGATCTCAACATGAGACAACGTCGTTGGGTGGAGTTGATTAGTGACTATGATTATGACATTCTTTGTCATCCTGGTAAAGCAAACGTTATAGCCGATGCACTAAGTCGAAAGATTCACAACAAGATGATATCATTCCAAGAAATTCGCGATCGACGTCAATGGTTTGACACTTTGGGTGAGTTCGATACTGAGATCTGACTAGATGTCAACGAGACCACGGTACTACTACAAAACCTGAGAATAGATAGTGACATCGAGTCTAGCATCCTGGAGGCTCAACAAATGGTTCAACGAGAAGGAAGAATGAAGGATGAGTTGGAGCATAATCTTCTAACTCAATTGGAAACGAAAGCCAATGGGTTGATGTACTTCGCCAATCGTATTTGGGTTCCAAATCGCGATAACATTCGTACCTTTATTATGAACGAAGCTCATCAAACTCGTTATTCTATTCATCCTGGTTCCGATAAGATGTACATGGACCTACGTGGTCAATATTGGCGGCCTGGAATGAAGAAAGACATAGCGACTTATGTAGCTAAGTGCCTCACATGTACGAAGGTTAAAGCCGAACATCAACGTCCAAGTGGATTACTTGAGCAACCCGAGATTCCTATGTGGAAATGGGAACACATATCCATGGACTTCATAACAAAGCTACCCCGAACCTCTAGAGGACATGATAGCATATGGGTAATCGTTGACCGTTTGACCAAGTCGGCACATTTTATACCCATACGTGACACTTACAAGACATCAAAGTTAGCTCGTATATACGTTGATGAGATTGTAAGTCGTCATGGGGTACCTCTGCACATCATATCCGACCGAGATGCTCGTTTCACTTCACATTTTTGGTCGTCTATGCAAGAACTCTTGGGTACACAATTAGATCTAAGCACGGCTTACCATCCTCAAACTGATGGTCAAACCGAGCGAACGATCCAAACTTTGGAGGATTTGCTACGTCTCTGTGTTCTTGACTTTGGTGGCGACTGGGATACGCATCTACCGCTCGCGGAATTTGCGTATAACAATAGTTACCACTCGAGTATCAAGATGGCACCGTTTGAAGCACTTTATGGTCGAAAATGTCGTTCACCAATCTGTTGGACCGACATTGGTGAAAACTTCATCACTGGTCCTGAACTTATACAAGAGACGATCGATAAAGTTTCTATTATTCGCAAGAACCTTGAAGTGGCGAGAAGTCGTCAAAAGAGTTATGCTGACAAGCGACGTAAGCCATTGGAATTCCAAGTTGGGGAGATGGTTCTTCTCAAGGTTTCACCGTGGAAAGGTGTGGTTCGCTTTGGAAAGAAGGGAAAACTGGCTCCAAGATTTGTAGGACCTTTCAAAATCCTGAAAAGGATTGGGAAAGTGGCTTATAAACTAGAGTTACCTTCCGACCTTAGTGGAATTCATCCTGTGTTCCACGTCTCAAATTTGAGAAAGTGTTTGGCCGGCGAAAGTCTGTATGTTCCGCTGGAAGACATTCAGATTGACGAGTCATTACATTTTGTCGAGAAACCTGTAGAGATCATGGATCGTATAATGAAGAAGACTAGAACCACAACAACCCCAATCGTCAAGGTTCGTTGGGAAAATAAACGTGGCGCTGAATTTACTTGGGAACGTGAGGAGCACATGAAGAAGAGATACCCATTCTTATTTGTATAGTTTCATTTCTTTTAATTTCGGAGACTGTAAACGTGGCGCTGAATTTACTTGGGAACGTCGGAACGAAATTCTTTTAAGTTGAGGAGACTGTAACATCTCGAATTTTTGTTAACTAAACGTTAACTTCATTTATTCTTATAGGGGTCATTATTGACAATTATGAAACTCATGTGTTATTTATGCTTATTCTCTTTGGTTATTAATGTATGAAAGTTAAAAATAAAAATACCAAATAATATTATGTTAATATTAATAATAGTAATAATGATACAAGTCATAATTATAATAATAATAATAATAATTATGATAATAATAATAATAATATAATAATAATAATAAGTCATAAAATATTTAAAACTTAAAGATTAATTTAAGTCCAGGGGGTTATTTGGCCAATTTTGAAAGTTAAAATCTAAGTTCAAACATAAAATGATAACTACTCTAAACTTGAGGGGGCCAATGTGTAAATTGAAATCTAAAATCTCTTTCTCACTTCGCAAATCCGGTGGTTTTCCGGCCACCGTCGGCCGACCACCGGCGAGGTCTAAATCAACCGTTTTGTTGATCCGAATCCATGCGAACCATTCCGAACTCGTTCGCGACCTTAAATGCATGTACCCGGTGCGATTAAAGCATTCGTTACAAGTCAAACCGCCGTGTAACCGGCGACTTTAATCATATGATCGTTCGAGTATTAACAAGTCATAACAATCAAATTAAACTCACATACATGATCGCCTAACTGTAACTAAACTCCTACACAAGCTAATTTCATTCGAAACACAACCAAACAGCTCGAACAAGCACCACCTTCATCGCGAACTGCACCTCAGTCGAGCATCACCTTCTGCATACTTGGAACCTCAATTGATTAAGGGCTATCAATCACCGTATCTCGTGGAAGCTCCCTGTGCAATTAATTGGGTTATTATCACCAATTGCAATCGAATCCAGTCGCGACATAGCCGCGGTTGTTCTTCGTTTGTTCTCCATTTGTTCTTCGTTTGCCAAACTTCATTCGAGTAATTAAGCATATCTACATGATCATTTTAACATGGGGAATAAAAGCCCCATGAATCTAACCTGTAATTGAATCGAATCGGGGTTCAATTGGGATCAAATCGTTCTAGGGTTCATATGATTTCGGGTTTTCTTTTTAAATGAGAATTTAAAGTTTAGAACCAAGCTTAGGACACGGCCACGGCCCCCAGCTTACTGGTTACATGCGCGCCCCATCAAACTAGAGGTCCCGGGTTCGAACCCGGGGCAACCTCACCCATTTTTTTTGGGCTTTCTAGCCTTTAAAAAAATTATATAAAATTTCTAAAAATTATAAAAATCAGTTTTAAATATTTTGTTTATTTTAGAAGTTAACTAATTATTTTCTGTTAAATTAATTCTTTAAACACTTAAGCAATTTTAAAAAAAATGTTATATATAGTTTATTTTCATAAAAACAGTTTCAAATAGTTGAAATCACTAAATTGTTATTAGTCATTACGTTATTTTTAATTTTGGATCAATTATGTTAAATATAAAATTATATTTACATTTTATAATTAAATCATTATCTAATCATTATAAAAAGATTAGTAAATTCTTCATTATAATAAAATAGATATATTCATGGGTTCGACAAATAACCATATTTATAAAACCCCAAATCCTTATGAAACCCTAGTTCATGTTAACTCGTTAATCTTATTATTAACCTAAATCTTGTAATATTTATATATCTAGGTGCCTTGTGACGTTTTATCTTGGAACGGCATATAATATTCTTATTGATCTTCGTTATATACTTATTTGACATGTGAGTTTTCCTTGCCCCTTTTTCATATTTTCACACCAATTTGGGGTGAAACATGATAGCTTATACATGATACACTTATACACATTTGAGACTTGTAAATCACATACAATTCAACTTATTATTTTGTCATGATTATTTGTGTATTGTAAGTGATTATATGAGATACATAGTTTGTTTACAATCATTAACTATTGTTAGCCTGGCGACGTCTTAGATCTTTGGGCCTGACAAGCCTATTTGGTGCTAAAGCCGAGGTATTGCCGGCTCCTGATGACGTATGCTTGTTCATCATGGGAACCAAATACACTTAGCCAATCTTTTATACTTGTAATCAAGTCGAGGTTTGGTTGTAACGATATATGTTATATAACCTTACTTGCTTATGACCTATGACATGAATTGCTACTTGTAACCTTTTTCATATTATGTATGAAAACCTTGGAAACTCACCAACTATTTTTAGTTGACTCTTATTTTTATCATGTTTCAGGTCAACCTCAAGCTTAAAGTGATCTTTTTGAAGCATGCTATAATCTAGGACTTGGACCTAGTAAATGAAATAAAAAGTTTACTTTATGTTTTGTTGCGTTTGAACTTATTACTTGTTTGGGACTTATGATTGTATTTTATTTCATTTCAAGACTTATGATATTAATACTTACATTTTAATATAGCGTTATGTGGCTGTGAATAATCTTAACCCTCACATCTCGACGTTTCCGTCGTCAAGGTTGGGGTGTGACACTAGTATTACTCGAACCATTGTCAATTTTGCCACCGGACTAAATGTTTCATCATAGTCTAAACCATACTCTTGCGAGAAGCCTCGTGCCACCAGTCGAGCTTTATACCGATCTATGCTTCCATCCGCCTTTCTTTTAATTTTATATACCCATTTACACGACACGAGTTTAACTCCTTCCGGCTTTGGGACTAGATCCCATGTTTCATATCTAACAAGGCTTGTATTTCTTGGTTCATGGCTTCCTTCCATTCTGCCTTGTCACATGCTTCTAAGTAGCTTGATGGTTCTATTTCTTTGTCTTCAATTGTTGCCACATTAGCATACAGTGGGTTCGGTTTTCTTTCTCGACTTTATCTTCTTATTGGTTGGGTAGGTTGTGGTCCTTGTTCGGGTTCAGTTTCATGTTCTTGTTGATCCTCAGTTGCTTCATTCGATTGTGTTCCTCCTTGGTTAGCTAGATTCCACTTGATTTGAACAGTTTCAAGTTCCGTCTTTAATTTTTCAGTGTCGGGCAAAGGTTCTTTATTTGTTGACCACCATTATGATTGCTCGTCGAATACAACATTCCGGGATACATAGCATCTTCCGGTGTTGGGATCGCAACACTTCCATCCTTTTCGTAGTTGATCATAGCCCAGAAATATACATCGTATGGCTTTCTTCTCTAACTTTTGCCTCAAGGGCACTGGTATAAACACATAACAAACACAATCGAACACCTTGAGATGACTTACATTGGGTTTCACCTTGAATAGCCGAGCCCTTGTTGTGGAAGTCGGTTGATCACGTAAGCTGCGGTTTCCATGGACTCGGCCCAGAACCTTCCTGGTACATTCTTGTCATGCGACATACTCCCACACACCTCGGCCAGGTGTCGGTTCTTTCGGTCGGCTATACTGTTTTGTTACGAAGTGTTAGGGCAAGTTAGTTGGCGTCCTATACTGCTTTCTTTGAGATACCGATCAAATTCGAGTGATGTGTATTCACCACCGTTATTGGATCGTAGTGTTTTGATCTTTAGTCCGGTAATTCGTTCGGCTTCCTGCTTGAACTCTTTAAACTTGCTTAGTGCTTCCGACTTGTTCTTCATAAAAAATACCCATACATAACGAGAGAAATCGTCTATAAAGGTGATCATATATTGCAAACCACCTATTGATTTTTGTTTAACTGGCCCAAAAACATCAGTATGAATTAACTCAAGCGGATTCTTTGCTTTGTATATAGATCGTTCAAATGGTTGTTGGTGTGATTTTCCATATTGACAACCTGCACAAACATAATGATTAGTTTGTTCAAAAGTGGGTAATCCACTCACCAGTCCCCTCTTATTCGTTAGTTCCAACTTATCGTAAGCAACATGGCCGAGCCTCAAGTGCCATAGGTCAACACTATTTTGGTTTCGAGTTCTTCCAACATACGCCGATTCAGCCGATAGCACATACACTGCATCTTTCTTACGCCCCTTTAGAATGGGTACTGATTTGGTTTCAAATCTATCAAATACTTGAACATCGTTTGGGCCAAATACCACATATTTTCCTGTCTCGGTTATTTGGGGTACCAAGATCAGGTTCTTTTTAACACCAGGTACATGATATACGTTGTCTAGTGTTAAGCCTGCAACACCGGTTTGTTTTGGAAATTGCAATTCTCTAATGCTTGAGATCGAGTGCCTTAAGTTGTCGGCTATAACCACAACTCGGCTTCCTTCATACTTCTTTGGGCTAGTCAATTTCGACTTGTCTCCGGTTAGATGATTTGAGCACCCGAAATCAACAATCCAATCATCAAGAGTATTTAATTGTTTTCAATGGTAACCGTGAATGCGTTGACTTGGTCTTCAAAGACAAGGTATGCCTCTGCATCCTATTCCTTCTTGGCTTCAACCTCAACACTATTTCCTTCATCTTGTTGCTTTGATCTGCAGTCTTTTGCCATGTGCCCTTTCCGACCGCAGTTGTGGCACTTGAACGGGAACTGTTTGTTCTGGTGTTTCCACTTTTTTCCTTCACCTTTATCCTCCTTTTCATACTTCTTGTTTCTTCTTTCCCAGCCTTGTTTTTTCATTTGATCTTCTCCTTTGTTAAAGTTTCTTCCATGTCGAGGTTTGCCTTTTGACTTCTCGACATACATAGCTTCAACTTCGCCTTTAATCGACACACCGGATAGTTGTTTTGCCAAGGCTTCTTGCCCTTCCAGGAGGTTCTCGAACTCAGTTATGCTCGGTTGAGTGGGCCAACCTTGAATAGCTGCAACAAAGCTGGGATACTCGGGTTTTAATCCGTAGATTATCACCGTTTCAGCCTGGCGTCCCTTACTTTTGATTGTTCATCAAGATCTCCTATCTCTCGACAAAGCGTTTTAACTTTCCGGAAGTATTGTGGAATAGCTAAATCACCTTGTGAGACATTCATCAGTTCACTCTCTAACATCTGCAGTCGGGCATCATTCTTTTTAGTGAACAATTGTGAGAGTACATCCCATGCTTGTTTTGGATACCCAAGGTTTGAAAGATGATCTAGGATCTCTTCCTCTACCGTCATCTTGATAACGAACATTGCTTTTCCCGCCTTTGCTTGCCACTTTGCTACTGCTTCGTTTATGTCGTTGTTTGGTACTTGGGTCTCGGTTCCATTAACAACATTCCACAGCTCTTGGCCTTGGAGGTACAACTTGATGCAAGTCGCCCATGTGTTGTAGTTATTGCTTCCTAGCTTCTTGATACCACCAACAACTTGAAAGTCATCCATCTTCTTGATCTTTCACAGGTTCTTGATTCAAGGGGATATTGCTTTGATCTGCCAACCGGTTGCCTTCTCCTTCGATTGAGTTTCCTTTATCAGCCCTTGATCTCCAGCTCTGATACCAGTTGTTAACTTGGTATGAGCAATCAAACACGAGAACTCTTGAACAACTCGTTCGACTCTTTATTGAAAGCAAGAAAAAACTATAAATTATAGGTACCAGACTCATGTTTATATAGTACTCCTATCTTGCAGAAACATAAATCTACTATGACTCAAGTTTCTACGTAACCTCATCTAGAACAATTAAAAAAAAACAAGATAAGCAGCAACACGATAAGTCAAAACAAAAAGTATAACTAAAGTGACACTTTTAACCCTTGGTCTTTAGATCTCCACCATAACCTCCCCTTGAGATCTCCCAAGCCTTCCTCTCGATGACTAATCAACCGACTTCAAAGTTGGCATTGCTCAAATCTTCACAATTAGCCTAATGACTCATGTGTTATGTGGATTGAAAAATTAGATGTAAAACATATTAATTAAATAATAATAATTTAGAAGATATAATATATAAGAATATAAACATTAATTAAATAATATAGGAAGTAATATACATATGTCATCAAACATCAAAAAATACATTAATTGTTTACATTTCTAAAAAAGATTACCACCATTTTTTTAGTATAATAACTTACAAGCCTTCTTTCAAAAACATACAATCTAAGATTATTTTCACATTGACTTTTTCTATTTAAAATATTCACTAGATTAAATTAAAATATGATAAGAACGGATATGTTGTTAGATGTCCTTGTTGGTTTAAACTTTTGACATGTATCAACTGTGATAATTTTAGTTTAATATGTTGACTGGTGATCCGCTTATTATAGAAGGTAGTTTGTTTTGTCATATCTATAAAAAGTTATATTTTCGACGTGTTTATTTTACATTGTGATTTGATGTAATTATTTTGCTCTCACTAGTGAAAATATTATAGATCCATCACTCACTTAGAGAACACTAGGTTAGTGTGAAGGTGTTAAAAAAATAAAAGTTTGAGTTGAATACAATAATTAAGTAAAATTCACATAGGAAAACATACATTCAGATCTCAAAACATATTTTGTACACCACAAAATTTACAAAAACTTACAAGGTTGTGTTAGTACTTGTTGTGTGTGGTGGATTGGTGGGCCAGGTGGGGTGATGAATCGATTTTCATGTCTCGTGGGCTGGGCTTAGAAGTAGATACTTATTAGTTGTAGTACCAAATTACCAGCAAATATGGGCCCTTTTTTGTTTTATTTTTTTTTTAAATTACCATGTGACCTTCTGGGCTCCGGGCTCCCAGTCACTTCTGTCTAAACCGGGTTTTTTAAATACAATCTTGCTAACAAAAAAATCGGTTTGAAAAAAAAAGTGGTAAAAAAACTGATTTTAGTCAAACTGGTTCCAGCCCGATTAAACTATCAGTTTGTATATCGGTTTGGCAACCCAACATCAAAAATCAATTTTAAAACCGGTTCAAATAATCAAAGCAATCAAACTAAGGGAAAAAATGGTTTAAAAAACAATCCAACCTGGTTTGAGGGTTTGAGTGTTCAGTTAATTAAACCAGTTTGAAAAAAAAAGGTTTGATCACATAAACGGTCCGGTTTAAAAACCAAACTGGTTTGAAAAAACAACAGTTTGTACACATCTACTAACGGCAGTGAAATTCAACTCACTTAGAATAAAGTTAATAGGTCTGGTGTTTGTATGTATTGACATTATCAACGGTGGGTTAGTTAACAAGTTCTCATGGCACTCACTCCTTGCATTGGTCGGAGGACATCTAGTTAGTTAACAAGACCCCATATCGCGCCCTTGGGACCAGTCTATCTGTCCCGCTTATGATAAATTTATTGGTTTCTTCTTATCTTAAACTCATCAGGAAAACGACCACAACTCCTGACCAATGTTACACTGGCAGTGCCTCACGTGCAATAGCAACCTGTCCACTCGCAATTCTTTTCACAGTGAAGAATAAAAGAAATCATAGCTTTCTGACATGCCTCTCCGTTATGGTCGAGCCACTTCGTACCTTTCCTTCTCTTAAGATCTTCTTTATATACATGATCATTTCTCGATTCAGCTTTGATAATACCTTATCAACCTATAAGACAGCACAATGATAAAAATCCATACATTCTACCTTCATCTTCTATCTTTGTTAGAATATTAGTCATATAACGATGATAGTCTTCCTATCTATTGAAAGTCGCTACTCTATTCGATCCAGCCTAAGGGAAGGCTGCCTTGTTACGATCAAAGCCATGTTTCTCGAAGTGTGATTATGGTTTAAAAGTTGGTAACAAAGATACTCTAGATAGAATGTTAGATCTACCTAACGTCGGCAACAAGGTGAAGTGGGTTTAAATGCCACATTATATGTCGTCATCATCATGCTCATGACAAAATATGGATACCAATAGAGAGCATTGTGGATCTGAAAGGTGGGTTTTTTTAATATATAGTTAGGGTCAATGGAGCAAACATATATGATATTATAATGTAGTTTGAGACCTCTTATGCACTATATATGCATCATTTGTAGGTATATTTTATGTGCAGTCGTAATCTTTTATGATTATTTCTTTTTATAAGATTGAATTTATATGTGGTTTTGATTAATACACATCTATTATAACTTATAGTTTAGATGTCACACTGTTCACACTAACAAAACCGTAAAGCAAGTTGAAGACTATTTTAACTTGAAGCAGCCAAGGGACGAAAAAAATGTAATAATAGTAAATCTAATTTGAAAGTAAAAGATATAACAGTTATTATTTCAAAAAAGGTGTATATATGCACACATGATTAAGATTCAACTTTAGGGTTGTAATTGTTTGGAAACAATACCTACGTAGTGTTATTCATTGAAAACATGCAATAGCTAAAAATTAAACACTTTTAATTATGGCGATGCATCCTAAGAGGCTGAGAGCATTCATAATATCTATCTTTATTCTTATAATAATCTACTTAAAAACCATCTTTATCCATTTAAAAGCTTCTCACATCTCTATACAATTAAATAATACTCTTTTAGTCAATTTTATTATTCTTTTTATCTTTTTCACTCATAAAAAATTATAAGGGATGCATAATAAATTGATAAGTATAAAATCCACTATTTAACACACATACATACATACATATATATGTATGTATGTATATATATGTATATAGGAATGAGTTCATGTGAGAACTCTCAATAATTATAAAAATCCAATAACTCTATCACAACCATTGATTTAATATAAATTATATGAATGATTGAGATGAACTAAAGGGTATAATAGTCTTTTTTTGTTTTGCTACTTTTTGTCTTTTTCTTTTTCTCTAACCAGTCAAAATCATTAGAGATATATCAACTTTAATCCTCAAAAGCATAAACCCATATCATCTCTCTCTCTAATGATGAACATCTTCAACTTTTATCCCAAAATGAAGATTAAATAACAAATTAAAGATGATGAACAACGAATCAACAGTGGATCAAAAATGATGAATATTGATGACAATCTTCAACTTCAACCACCACCATCGTTAGATCTGTTTGACTTTGTTTAGTTATGTCGAATGCTTCGATCTTGGTTGTTTAACCCATTCGCAAGTGAGATCTGTTTATGGATCTCATAGTATGAAGGTTCCATCTAAAAGTGACAATAATAGTGTTCAACACTGATCGATCACTACCAGCACCCCGCGAGTCGATCAACAACAACACCACCACCAGTTGACCACCTCCTGACACCCCATGACCCGACGCGGGTTCCATGATTTCAGCTTACAGATGCGTATGTTTACTGTTCGAAAGCATAAATATGATAAAAGATTTGTTTTCCAAAGGTGGACTTAGGTGTTTATGTATGTCTTTTTTAGATTATGTTTAATTTGCTAATCATTGAGTCTAGTCAAGAAGACTAATTGCATATTAGATCTAAAAATAATAATTTTAAAAATTTGGCTACAATATTTATCATATTATTAGTTCATATTTTTATAGGGTTTTATATATGTTTATTTGATGTAATCTACTGTAAGTATCCCAAATATGTTATAGTTAAGTGTAAACATTAGATTTTACATTCAAATAAACATAATGTAATTCATTTGTAAGTTAGAGTTTTCATGACATGATCTTTATTGTACCAAGTTGTTGTGTTTATGATGTTTATAAATTTATGTGTTTTTTCAGATAATTTATTTTTTGTTGGTTTTTATATATGTTTCTTCGATTTAATTTACTGTAAATAATTATAAATACGACGTAATTCACAGTAGTATTATGATTTTACATTTGTGTTGGGTATTATATATATTTCTCGATGTAATTCACTGCAAGGAATTATAATATGATGTAATCTACTCTAAGTAGTAGGATTTGTACTCAAATAAACATGATGTAAGGCATTGTAACTAAGCATTGCATTATGTTACATCATTATAACTCTGATAAATCGACATCCTATTTCAATGGTTTGATTGTTATGTGTTAATGCATATGCTTTTAGTTTACAATAGTTTTAGGTTTTGTTAGTCCATATGTTCTTAGTTTACATAGGTTTAAACATTGATTTACATTGATCTACATTGAAAAACATTAGTATTACAGCGGTGTAGTTTTTTTATTGTGGTGTAACATCTAGTTTTAAATGTTTTAAAATATTTTTTAGGTGTTATACATGCTAGTTACAATGATGTAGTTTCGTTATGGTTCTAATAGATTTGAACCCATTTTATTAAGTATTATATTTGTTGGTTTTTATATATGTATTTCAATATGATGCACTATAAGTAATTACATTATGATGTAACTCATTGTATTATTTTTGTTCGTAAAAAATTCTAAAAAATTTGCAAGACTATATGGGTATTAAAGAGAAAAATATTTCGAGTTTAATGGCGTAATTTATTTAAAAATACAACTTAATATTAAAATTTTGTTAAGGTATAAAAATCTAAGGGGTAAACAAAAAAATTCAGGTAGATTGAAAAAAGTAGGTGATAATGACACTTGTCGCCATGCTATTAAATCTGATTTTTTGTGGGTCTTACAAAAGGTCGAAAATACCCTTTTGGTAATAAAGAAAACACAAGATGATCTTAACCATATAATTTTTTATCAATGGTTGAGATGGGGTTAACAAGTTCTCATAAAAAGAAAGGGTTCTCGTTAGAACCATATCCTATGTATATATGTACAAATGTATACATATATACATATATGTATATACATATATATATATATAATTTTAATGATTTGTAGATAAGAAAAGTTATTTGTTTACATGTTATCTAGTAGTAGTTTCTCGATTTTGCATTTTCGCCTATGATCTTAGTTGCATTAGTTTAGCAAGCAATCTCACATTTACTCTCCTACTTGTAATTGTGGTTTTGCATCATGAAAATCAAGCAGAAAATAAAATAAGAAATTTGCTCTCTTATATTTCTTGTTGTTTTATTGTAGTTTAATCCAATTAACAAGTCTATCGGAAGTTTGACCATCTCAAGTCGACCCCTAACTTTATAAATGTTGTTGCAGGTAATGAAACTTAATCAACTTTATTCGATTTAGTTACAAACTAAACCAAGATCAGAACTTTTTGAAACATAAGAGAAACAAACATATACATTTTATTTATTACAAGTATTAATTATATTAAACAAATTAAACATTTAGTTAGTTTAAGTACAAATTAAGAAACGGTGGATGCATGCAATACAAAAAGAGCAAGTGGTTCATGCATGTAAATGTGGCACAAAACACAGACACGTTCAATTTTTCCTTGCTTCTTATTTGCTTATCATCTCAACAATATCTTTGTCGGCAAATTAACAATAATTACACTCCAAAGTATAAAATCAATATGTCGGCAAACAAATTTTGTCACATTTAATGTTTTTTAAATGTCCGACAATTTATAGATAAAGTGGGATTAGAGAATAATATTTGACTTCTTATTATATATTTTTTTCCATGTCGTAAATGTTTGAAGAAAATTGGGTGTATGCTTAAAGTATTCGCAATCTATATAAATCATTACTTTCTTTTTCTGTTTTATCATTACTTTCTTTCTCTTCTTCACTCATAACCATTTAAAATATATTAAAAACATTATAAGGTTTTAAATAATGATTCTTAAAAATATAGATTGAATAGTAAATTTTCTTATATTTTTCACTCACAATCACTTATAACCATACCATATAATATGAAGACTGTACTCACATTATTTAATAAACGGGTTGTGAATGCTCTTAGTGCCACATTGAGGATTAAGAGGGCTTTTTTTATAATGAATCAATTGTAGCCAGGGAATCATAAGGACCGTAATAAAAAAATTATACGTAGGATTTGATATAGTGTTAGAGAGAAAGTAGTTACAGTTAAAGGGTCACATAACAAGTAGTATGTAATTCTTACACTTTTAATAATTAAGATTTATTCTATTTTTAATGAGAATAACTGTTATTTTTATTTATTAAAAATGTACCGTAGAAAAATATTTTTACAGTTACATGGATGGTAATATTTTTATTTCAAACTTTTATTTTCTTTAAAGGGTCACATAACAAGTATATATATGATATTTTTATTTTAATAGGAAAAGACCACTTCAAACTTTATAAGAAGAGTAAATTACATGGATGGTCCCTGTGGTTATGTTAAAAATTTTGGATTTAATGTTTAAAGTTTAAAATATTTGAATATAGTCTTTAACATTTATTTTTATTTCATATATGGTTCCTAGATCTGTTAGTTTACCGTTATTGATGTTAAATATTATAAAACTTAGCATTTTACTCGCATTAGCCATTTATTTAATTTACCTTTTAATTATAGTATTATTTTTATTTAAGAAAAGTTTATATTTTTCAAAATTTTATATTTTTATATTACTTTTATAATTTCATTATAAATAAAATTATTATTTAATAAAATACGTTTTAAGTACACAAATAAAAAACCTTTTAAAAACATGTTTTTTAAAATGTTTGGATTTTTAACTGTTCATTTTTATACGTCATTCTAAAACCTTTTGATTTTTTAAATTTTTTTTAAACTGTTTGGTTTTCTAAAGTTATTTTCTTTAACCATTCATTTTCTAAAACATATTTACTTAAACAAATTCTTAGTTTTTCAAATATTTTTAAAAAACAATTTAGTTTTTAAAGTCTTTATAAAAGAATATATTTTTATAATGGTTTAAAAAACTCGCATATTGGTTTAAAAAATTATAAACCACATTTAAAAGAAGATATTTTCTAAATATTTTTTTATTTGTGTATTAAATAACAAACATATTTATAATAAAAAGAGTATAATATAACGAAATTACATCGATGATTCTTACAAATAAATATGTTATCTTGACAAATGTTTGGGCCAGTTTTTCAATGGGCTGCTTTTACATTGGTTTTTCTACTTGGGCCTACTTAAGGTAGTCGACTCCAAATATTTGGGCCAGTTTTTCAACGGACTGACAAAGTGACAAGTCTCTCTGACTGTAAACGGTATTATTCTATATTTATTTTTACAACCAAATTAATCAATACAACATATACTTAAAGTTAATTCGGGATGACACAATAACCATAAAGAATAGAAACTGTTTCAATGGTTATTTGGTCATTTATACTGTTTTTAAAAAATACGACCATTTAGTTATAACTGGTATTAAAACCCCGTGTTGATTCGAAGGGTGTAAAATCGTATCAAGTTACACTAATATCACATTAGCGTGATCGATAACCAACACCGGATAAGGTTTTATTAAAAAAATAACAATAACAAACAAATAAAACCGAATGGTAGTAGATGTAAAAACGTAGAACCAATCACGTGAAACGTAAAACATTATAAACAATAACAAATACAATCTAGAACCCGCACATTGCGACATGGTCATTAAACGTAACAATTTGAACCATATGCGCACGTTGCAATGTGCAACTCTGAAATTTTTGACTGAAATATAAAGTGAAAATTTTGTAAAAATGAAATTTATAGGAGAATAAAGTGAAATTGAAAAATTATTGGTGTTAAATTGTAATAAACATGGGTTTAAACAAAAAAAGTACAAGAATTAAATGGTTGTACTATATGCATAATAATGTGTACATAAAACTTGGTAGTTAGAATATATTATAATATAATATATATAATGCTAAGTTTTAGATAATTTATTTTAGTTAAATTCATTTTAGCTTGTATTAATAATAGTTGCAAAATATAAAATCTAGACATATCTAGTAATAATCAAATACCACCATTCAGGGAAATCAAATCAATATTGGAGAAGTAGATTATGTATATGAATCTAATAGAAAACTAGATAACTATATCCGGATTTATATCTATATTATATAATAAATAAATAAATAATTTAACACTTGTCACTTGTGTTGAAATCTAAACTTTTGTTTCTCACCCTAATCTCCTGTTAGAGGAAAGTGATTTTTAAAAAATAAACCAAATAAATATCCAATATAAATCTTGTAATTCTAATAAATTATCAGAACATATAAAATTATAATATTTTTTATTATATTTAAGTTTGAAATATAATTTTGTAGTTCATGATTTTTAATATTTCTAATTTATAATTTCTTAAATTATATTTAATTGTTATCTTACTAATAACCAATGACATGTAACATACAAATATTAACAAAGCCTAATGATTTTAATATGTGAATTTCTTTTACCCACATAATATACGGGTCTCTAACTAAATATGTAATAGTTCGATATAAGATAAAACATGCTAGATAATAACGAAGACTAACTCACATTTATAAAATTACGTGTGAAGTGATAGTTGGCTTCAAATGAGAAATCATAATGGTAAAGTAATGTGTTTCTTAATCAAAAAGTAATGAGGTAAATTATAAACATTGCGGGTGATAATTTGTAAAATTAATTAAATATAGAGCAGAAAGTGTGTTATTACTTTTTATTGCTAAATATCTTTTAAATACAAGACCATGACCTTTTAAAGCGATTATTATACCATGAAAAGTCAAATCTAATTATGAGTTAATGGTAAACATTTGTTGTTGTTGTTGCAGTTCGAAAAAAGTCATGCTATTGAGACACCATCAATTATAAATCAACATCCTTAGATTTTAATACGGGTTATATACCGCTATACACATCGTATATGGGTATTGTATGGACGTATAACCCCTCTGACAGTCCCTTGAATTTTTTCTGGTAGCCAATGTCGATATTCGCTATACACGTTTGTATAGGAATATATACAAAACATATAAATAAGTGTTGATTTATAACATTGTGTATCAATATTATTAATACTAAATAGTCTGATTTTATACAGGTATGTGGAACACAAGGAGTAGAGAATGACCCCTTTGGTGATGAGGGTTCACAATCAAAGACCAGTCACGTGACATGCATGTTTCTGTTTTGTAGCCTTTTGTCGTTATCCAAAATACCAATTCCTCTAGATTTGAAAGCAACATGAAGCAAATAGTTATGCAAACTTCAACTTACAACTATTCTGATTAGTGATTACTGTTGATCTGCTATTTGTGGATCATCGAGTGTTTAATGTTCTTTATTTGTTTATTTATATATTGATATTATATTATATATAAGAATATATGCTATATCCACCAAATGCGGGTTTTGTATCACATTAAACCCCAAAATAAGTTAAAACAATAGGTTAATTCCAAGTAGACATTATTTACTAAACCCATACCACATATTCTTGAATTCATACACGATGCTGTTGTAGCTGCAATAGCCTAAAGTAAGCCCCATCGCTACCTCGGCTCAACAATTCACTATGGCTACCTTGTTCCACGATTCGACCGTCTTGAACCACCCCGATATTATCCACACCGCGTATGGTTGATAACCTGTGAGCCACTAGAACCGTGGTTCGACCCCTCATGAGCCTTTCGAGTGCCTCTTGAAGCACACACTCGGATTCAGCATCTAGAGCACTGGTTGCTTCATCTAATAGCAATATTGCTGGGTCTTTTAGAACGGCACGAGCTATAGCAATTCGTTGTTTTTGGCCTCCCGAGAGCTGAACCCCTCTCTCGCCAACTGGCGTTTTGTACCCGTGAGGTAAACCGCTCACGAATGTATGAACGTTTGCTGCACGTGCTGCTTCTATAACTTCTGCTTCTGTAGCACCATCTTTCCCATAAGCAATGTTTTCCATTATACTAGCTGCAAACAAAGCCGGTTCTTGTTGGACCAATCCGATTTTGGCACGAAGGGCACGTAGGTTTAACCGTCTAATGTCTTTCCCGTCGATCATAACTTTTCCAGCTGTCGGGTCATAAAATCTCTCGATTAATGCAATTATGGAACTTTTACCTGAACCACTGGCTCCAACTAGAGCCTGACTCTGACCCGCCCGGATTCTAAGACTAAGGTCTTTGAACACCATCACATCAGGTCTTGACGGGTAAGCAAAGTCGACATGTCGTAACTCTATCTCACCTCGAATAGTTTCAACGGTCTCGGCATCAGGATCATCAGGATCAATTCGAGTACACCTATCGAGAATCGCAAACACTGAGCCTATGGCTTCACCACCTCTGATGATTTCAGGGGCTAGGCTAACTGTTTCGGCTACTGAGTTAGCTGTAATGACTAGGACTACAAACACTTTTATGACTTTGGAGAAGGTGGAAGCGTGTGTGCTAACAAGGTGGGCGCCATACCAGAGGATTAGAGCTTCGGACGAAAAGAGAGCGAGTTGGGAGATGCCGAATAGTATGCCGGAAAGTTGACTCCTGCGAAGGCTTTGGCTCTGGGGGACGCGGAGTTCGTTGGAGAATAAGGTGAGGATCTTGTCTTGGGCGTTAAAGGCTGCAATTGTTCGGATGTTGCTTACTCCTTCCCCTGCAATCATGCTAGTTTTTGCATGTGCCTTGGCTGTGTCACCAGCAAAGCCTTTGAGAGAGAGTTGCTGTAAAATGACAATTGCATATGATTAAGTTATTAATTAATCACCAAATACAAATACAGACAAAAAATACTCATTTAGTGACAGATATAATAGTGATTAGTGACATAGAGTAAAAAGTAATATTTTCTAAAAAAAGTGTGGTTAAACTTCAGAGCCTAAGATCTTCCACAATAAACCCGTTTTTGGCCTCCAGAAACAGTCATTTCATCACTGCCCGACCCTTATTATGTCACTTAGGTCTTTACCAACGTCCGACATCACCTTTACATACACATGAATAGGGATGAATTTTAACTTTTAGTGACACTTTTTGAGCGTCACTAATGACAATTTTTCTTGTAGTGCATATAGTGATTATAATAGTATTATAGTATGTCACTAGCAAAGATGAACAAGTTAAGATCCTTTTAATCACCTAGGCTGTTTTGATTTAAGTGAGTGAAAGTTGTTTAGGTAAACCTAAAGTTTACTAAATTAACCCAAACACCCCTAAAATTTGCCAATCCTCCTACAATCCAATAATTTATATCATTTTGGTTATTGTCTGTTTAAAAAGGAGATCAAATAAAGAATAGTAGCATTTGTAAACATAGATACCAGCAGTCTAGTTTTTATGAATTGCAGCCTACATTTACAAGGATATGTGCTAAAAGACAAGTGGCACTGTTACTCTTCTTGAAATGTGCAGAAATGACGAGTTAATATCAGAGGTGACTCCATCAAACAGTAATCTAGGCCCCAAGGGGTAGAGAAATAATAAGGTATAGGACAAAAACAAACAGATAATAACTACTCATGTATGGGTTTGGTGTCTACTATACAAAAATCCGAAACGCTGTTCAAATCACAGGGGCAATATTGTCATAATTTCAGTACTACACTACCCTTAAATAGACAAGAGCCTCTGGTTACAGCTTAAATGCAGTCACTAAAACGACATGAATACTGAATGGGTTAGTGAATGCCCCCATATGCATCTTCTGACATCCCCAACGTCCCTTTGATATTGTACATATGGTACACTATAAGTGAAGCCCAGATGTAAATATAATTCAATTCTTGTATAAATACTTTTCAAATATTTATTTTGTGTACTACAAGAAATACAAATAGCTGAAATTTGAAGTTGATTAACAAAGGACATGTCACCAAGCATATATAAAAAAGGTATCATTCCCCATATATCCTGAGGGTTCAAAGGTCTAATGATAAACAAAAGGAAACAGTTTTAAGAATAGGATTAAAAAAATCGTGTAAGTCAATAGTTAATAAAAAATTGTCGTTAATTGGGCAGAAAATCTGGCCAAAGTTAACTGTTTAAGGGCTCAAGAAGGAGTCTTTTATATTGATGTTGCAAAAGGAATCTTTTACCAAATTTTAAACTTTGGGTTTTGTTGTTTTGTAGTAACAGGACTGTTACTATATCACGAGCATCAATTCTGAGTTTCCTGGAAGCATGAGTATGAGAGGAAGCACGTGCAAGATTGCAGAATTGTTGCACCCTCACTATACCATAGTTGTCGTTACTAGAATAAAGATTCCATTTTTTATGTAAAACAATCAATTTTATAATTAGATATAATATTTAGCACGTACGTACCTGTGCAAAATACGCCATGACAAGAAGAGGGAAGGTTCCGAGAATGAGAAGGGAAACCCTCCATTCCACTATGAATGCAACTACAAATGAAGTAAGGAGTGACGTCACGTTCTGCAATATAACCGCTATCCTCTCAGCAATGGCAGACTTCACATCTGCGGCATCTGTGGCTAGCCGAGCTGCAACTAGACTCGAGTTATGTTCTTCCTCGTCGAACCATCCAACTTCATTCCTCAAGATTGCTGACCAAAAAACAAGATCACAAAACTATTAAACTAACCTCATAACCTATTAATTTAACATAAACTATCACATAACTTCATTGTGTTTAACAGTCTCCATAGTTTGTTACACATGAGCCATTTTACACAGACTTTAACTGAACAAACTTGCCAAATAAACGTATATGATAGATTGATAGTTTATGTTATTTGTAAAATTTTTGAAAAAGAATGGGATGGAGAAGATACCTGCAAGCATCATCCTTCTTACTCTTGTAGTAAGATTCTCACCCATAATACTAAAGAAGTAATGTTGTATCAAATATGCTACAACAGCATATAGACCGGCTCCAACGTAGATGAAAACACATTCTTTAGTCTTGCTTTCCATTTTCGCAGGGTTATTATAGTAGAATACTTCAATCATGTTACTCATTACAATAGCAAATGTTGGACCAATGAATCCAGAAAGAATTGATCCCACAGCACCCATTATTGAATAAGGCCATTCAGGTGCATTCATTTTCAGAAGGCGGAGGAAGTACCCGCTAGGTGCTGGATTTTTTCTTTCTGTTTCAGCATTTGAGATCATTTCAATACGACCATCTGCACCAGTACTATATGAATAACTTAAGTTTCTTAAGCTTCCTGATCTGAGGCTGAGAGACTTTGTTGACAATGAGTGACTTAACCGTGTTGACCTTGTACGGTGTGTCGAAGGATTCGAGAAATCCCGGTTTCCAGCCATTTCTTGAAACCGAATTAACGAAGAGTAAGGTCCTTGTTTTGAAATGAGTTCATCGTGAGTCCCGGTTTCAACAACTTGTCCTTGTTGGATAACTGCTATTGAATCAACGTTTCTTATGGTAGAAAGACGATGCGCAACCACAACGGTTGTTCTTCCGATCATTAAACGGTCAAGGGCTTCTTGCACAATGCTTTCAGAACCTGAATCAAGGGCACTGGTTGCTTCATCAAGAAGTAAAATCTTTGGGTTCTTTAGCATTGCTCTAGCTATTGCAATTCTTTGTTTTTGACCACCAGATAACTGAACTCCCCTTTCTCCAACCTGAATTTTCAACTCATTAATGTAATTATGAATTCTGATTTATCAAAAGGGTATCATTTGTTTTAAACTATACACTTTACCTGAGTGTTATAACCATTAGGAAGCAGGGTGATGAAGCTATGAGCATTGGCTGCAGAGGCAGCTGCTTCAATTTCAGCCATATTTGCATCTGGTTTTCCATATAGTATGTTTTCAAGTATGGTGGTGGCAAAAAGTGCAGGCTCTTGGTTCACAAGACCAATTTGATCACGCAACCATTGAAGTTGCAGTGTCTTTATGTCCACATTGTCGATCATTATTTGGCCTACATAACCATTTAAAGTAAGAAATAATCTAGTAAAAAAGGCTAAACCATATATTAATTGTTATTCACCTTGATTAGGGTCGTAAAACCTTTCTATTAATGAAACAACTGTGCTCTTCCCAGATCCACTGCCACCAACCACAGCAACTGTCTTTCCGGCTGGGAAGAAAATTGAGAAATTTCTGAAGATAATGACGTCTGGGCGTGAGGATAACTAAAGGTTACTTCTTTGAACTCAATATTCCCATTGACTTCAGCTAGGCATTTTCCTTCTGTAAAGTTGTGAGCTATAGTAGGTTTTTGCTGGATAATTTCAAGCAATTTGTATCCAGCTGCCTTGCCTTTGCTAAAAGCTCCAATATTTGAAAAGGACTGACCTAAACTCCTGTCATGATTAACAATTTTGATCAAAAACTGAGTTGGTTTTCTAATAAGGAGACCAATGGTATTACAGAATGTAAGAAACTTACATGCCACCAACAATAGCAGAGAAAATGGCGGTAAATGCCTTTCCACCATCGGTCTGCCCATTCCTGATAAATACACCTGCATACCAGAAAACAAGCGCCCAAGACATGCAAGCTATTCCATAAGTACATCCCAATCCCAAACCCTTTGCCATTCCCGCCTTGTACCCAAGCTTGAGTGTATGCTGTATTGCATCTGAATAGGAATTAAGGGCCTTGGTCTCCCCCACATACGAGTACACAGTCCTAACTTGTGCAATAGCCTGCTCATTGAGAGAGCAGGTTCAATAAGTGGCATAGTAAAGCATAAAACATCCTAGTCAAACATACAGAAAATATGCCATATGGCCCATGTAATCAAAACTGAGGTCAAAAGTATACTAGAACTAATAAATTAAAAAGTTAAAAGAAAATTCACCAACCATATATACATATGTGTTCAATTTAGTTGTAGATTAACACCACACTATGGAAACATAGGCCAAAAGTTAAGGGGTAAAAGTAGAGGACCATAACAAAGAGGCATAGGGTTCTTTATGATTGCAAGCATGCTACGGATCATATCATAACAAAGAATTTAAATTACTTCAATAACACTGGTACCCACATAATTAAATGATTGAATTAAAGCAAAAGCAAATAAACTCAAGAAAACTCATGGTGGCATGAAACTGATTGCAAGAAAATACGCAAAAATTAGATATTTAGATTAGAGTCGGACCTCCTCGGCGATGATGCCAGCATTGGCGTACGATTCACGGCTTTTGGAAGTGAGACCTGTGAGAGTATACGCGTATAGACCACCGGCGAATGCAATTCCGGGGATAACTGCAATACTTAGTAGAGCTAACTTCCATGCTGACACGAAACCAACCACTAATCCAGCCAAAAATGTTGAAAGATAATGGATGAAGTTTCCCACCTAAAATTGAAAGTACTGAATGTAAGAATTCAATTCAATTGAATGTACGAATCTACGAAACCACCTTCAAAGACGCCTTTTGACCGGCGCAAACGAAAACCTAAATGCTAACAACGTGGACGGTTACTGGTTTTCAAACGGAATTCATAATTTACAGTTGCGTACATCATTATGAAGACGAAGATGAAGGAAGAAAGAGAGAGATGAACAGATTTGCACAGATTACCTTCTCGCTAATGGCATCTTGAACAAGGAGAGTGTCAGTTGAAATACCAAAAACGATATCTCCTGTTCTCGCATCGGTATCGTAAAATCCGACGTCCTGTTGCAGTACAGCTTCTAAATACCTCTTCCTCAACGCACTCACCTGTCGTTCTCCGGTGTACATCCAACATCCGATCTCTGTTCATTTCAAATTTTGAAAATACTTGATCAATCAACCGTAGATCATGAGTAATTTCAGTAATCCGCATTAAAACGGAGTTGATTATAGTATTTTACAAGAGGATGATGCAGATTTGTGTTTAGGATTAAAAAAATCAATGAGAATTTGACCAAATGACAGGTGAAAGGTATAGCACCCACGTGCACTTGATCTGTAGTGAACCAACCGACTTAAAATAAGCAATTGCAAGTAATAATTACCAAAACAGCTTGTTTTCAGATAATAATCGATTAATCGACAACGAAGAGACGATAACGGATCGAGATTAGCGTAACTCACCTGCATATGACGATGCACATACAACGAGCCCGAGGTAAACGAAATACAAAGCGTACTGCAATAATTCAAACGAAACAACACATTCAGATCTGAATTGATAACAAACTGAAGCAAAATTGCAATAACGAAATAAATCAAATAATGAAATAATGACATAATGAATCACCTTCGAGACTTCATCAGTCATGGCGCTCAAATCGGACTGGTTTTTGCCGAATCCGTTAACCATTTGACCGAACAAGAGGAAGAAGAAAGGCATGGAGGATCCATGAACGATTGCACCGATGCTACCAAAGATCATGAGAACGTAATCATACTTATCTGCAAACGAAAACAGCTTGTAGAACGGTAAACTCTGCTCCTTCTTCTTCTCCGCTGGTGCAGGCATTGCCTTCATCGTTTCCGCCATTTTTACTCAATGTGCACGCTTGAACTCACGGTTGTGTACGGAAGTTGTTCACAAATGAGACGATGAAAATGCCATGAAAGTGAGCTTCAGAGAGTTGACTCACTGAGTCACTGAGTCTGAAACTGAGTGACACTGTGTGAAACTGAGCTTGTGGTCAAACGAGGTGAAGAGGGATGGAGGAAGGTGAAGTTGGTTATATAAAAGAGGAGGGTGAGTTTAACCATGGTTAGGTTGGGTTGAGTTAAAGGACTAAATGGGAATTTCGAGAGCACTGTTTTGCAGGGTACCAGATCAGGTTCGCTTGTTGTGCTGGGAATCTACCCGACCCGACCCGTGATGAAAATAAAATAATAATTATTTGGTAGAAAGTTTAGTGAAAATAAAGATTTGTGGCCTTTTTGTTATCCAAAAGTGGGAAGTGTGTAATTCTTTTTGGCAAAGGAAAAAATATTTTTATTTACTTGTTGTCATCACATGCTTACTTTTCTGGAACAGAAACTAAATTTTATAATGTTTTATCTGTAAAAGTAACAAATAGATAATTAACTGGTTTTTATCACGCAGCGGAAATTTATTCATTTTTCTCCTCAAGCGACGCGGTGTGAGTTTGATCGTTATGTTCTCGGCTCGTCAAAAACCTTAAAAACGAATACCGAAATCCGTTCAGATACTAGTAATGTTGTCAACGTTTTTTTCCGCTGATAATCGGTTCGATTCGTGATAATAGCAATGCTAAAAAAATAATGTAACTAAAATAGCTAAAGATAGTGGATTGATATAATTATATAAAAGTCATTCTATATTTTTTAGAAAAATATAGTGACCAAAATGGTATTTTACTAACAAATGCTAAACCAAAAAGAAAAAAAAACTTTGTGCCCAAAAATTAATACCATAAAGTTATAGTGTAGCAACCAAGTTGCTCTTTAAGATAAGTAATAATAATAATGTTAGGCAAGGAAAATGACTTATTTTTCATTTTAAATAATGTGAGTATAGTCTCTGTTTAGAATAATCAAATTTGGCTTCAATAGTTCGTATGATAGCTTGGATAAGCATTGGAAGAATTGAAAGCAAAGAACTTTACGTTACCGATGAGTGTGGATATTTAAGAGCGAACCATAAAGTGTGTGGGTTAAAATGTTCAAGGTATTTCACTCAAGGAGAAATATATGAGAATATATATAACGTAAAATATCAATGATCCTTAGTTTAATTAGTTAAGGTAAGATACACATGAGATGTAAATAAAGATGAGGTCATGTGTCAAGTCTCACTCTGAGTAAATGTAAATGTTTAGAGTTGAGTTAGAGGGTTTTTCAACAATGAGTTTTCTCTTGAGGGGGTTGGGGTGCGATCCCATCTGAAAAATAGATGGATGGGCTCGATTAAAATAACATTTATTTTTCGCAACAGGGTCTCCAAACTTGTTCATTGTGGAGAAAAACAAAGGTGCCCTCATTGTAGACCTTGTCAAGGAAGAAGATATTGTTTGGAAATAGAAGTCAAGACCATATACTACAGTGAAATTTGGAAAATTGTAGATGATGAGTGATGGTCTTCAATTGAAGAAATTTCAAATGGTTGTGGGATGGTGATACATCGGGTGTGCTTTCAGTACAATCAATTAGATTGTTTGTTGAAAACCAATTATTTCTCTCAAATACAGCTTTATTTGAATGGAATAACTGGGTTATGATAAAAATAAATTTCCTCATATGGAGAGCGGTGTTGGATAAACTACCTACAAAAAAGGGTAAGCAACAAGGAATATTGTCATACCAAATACCAGTGCTTTTTATGCGATGGTTATTGAGAATTGTTTCACCATTTATTGGTTTCTTGTCAAGTTGCGAATGAAATATGGGAAAAGATTAAAAAAAATTGGTGCAAATGTTGGTACGTGGCTAGAAATGTTGTTAAAAATCTACCAAAGGCAACTAATTCAGTTACAAGCGGTATAAACTACAAAAACTGATCAATGTGATTGTTCAGGTGACACTTTGGGTTGTTTGGAAGAAAATGAACGAAGCCATATTTAATTAAAAACAAAGGAGTGCGGATATGATGTTATGGGAAATCATGACGTCAACGTTTCTTTGGATAAAAAGTAAAGGTAAGCTAACGGTTTTGAATTGTAAGAATCGATGGAGACTTTTAATGAGATCTTTCGCACACAAAAAAAGTAGTTTATATTTATATTTACAATTGTAACAATTAAAATAAAAATATTTATACTAATAAAAAAGATTTATTATAAAATGTATGACATAAATCTGCACCTTCTAAATCAAAAATTCTCTTATTTCTATCTTAACAAATAGTTACATTAAAAATAGAGTTTTTTTATCAGATATGATATCTCGTTTGATGTCGTAGGTTGCATCGATTGATATTAATTTTACTATCATACGTTTGAACATTTCTTTTATATGCTTTGTAAACAAGTCTGGACTCCGGACCGGACCACTTTTACTATCAGGCTGATATTCATATTTCATCATTTGGACGTAATACGGCCCATTTTCACCAACCTAATAGTTCCAATTTGCAAATGTCATTGTAAAAGTTGTTAATTGTGCAAAAAAATAATTAGGTAACAAGTTAACAATTAATAAAATATAAGATGTTAATGCTATTTTTTTTATTTTTTATGATACTGATCATGTTACAAGATTTAAAAAAAATTATTTACGGAATGTAAACTAATCATGTTCATAAAAACGACGCGTCATATCAATGTTCACAAATCACAATCTAACACAGGTCTTCATGTTAATTGTAACACTCTGAAAATTTAAAACGAGTCATCGAGGATAATGGGTTTAATTAGTGGGTATTTAATAAATAAGGAAAATGGGTTATGAGCTAATTAAGCTTATGGGTAAGAGCCTAAGTGATTTAGAGCCCATAATCAGTCCTTTAACCCATCTGATCAGCCATTATCTTCCTCATTCCAACCCTAGCCACCAAAATTCGTAGAGAGAGAAAGTGAAGAAAACTCAAGAGTTGAAGCTTCAAAGGTGAAGTGATTGAAGATCTGAACGGTTGAGCACCAAACTCAAGATTTGGAGCTTCAAATGTTAAGTGATCGAGATTCAGAACCAACACTTCAGATATAATCACCCAACCCTAGGACCCCGCTGTCAGGGGTTGCCGCCCCCGAACCCCCGCTGTCCCGCGAAGGATCGGTTATGTTTTATGATGACTAGTACTTGGCATGGTGTGTGCAGAATAAGTTAAGTATTATATATATTAAAGTGGAAGATGATATTAATAAAAAGTGAAACTTAATAATTGTTACCCTCATGCCCGTTTGATGATGAAAAGTTTTGCAAGCACTATGATAGACTTCACTTATGTGAGTCTGATGTATGATGATTGATCTGTATTCATGAGCGGGCTATGTGCCTTGCAGTGTGGATCAACTGTTGGGGGTTAGCTACCATGATGATGTGTACCGACAAGGATCGACATTCATTATCGATCAATATGGAGCTCTTGCTTTGTGCAATCTCGTTTATATTGAAGTGAACGATATGAAAGAATGAAAGATAATGAACATGCTTATTAAGATGAAAATGTTG
Organism: Flaveria trinervia; assembly: GCA_025506515.1. Classification (NCBI taxonomy): domain Eukaryota; kingdom Viridiplantae; phylum Streptophyta; class Magnoliopsida; order Asterales; family Asteraceae; genus Flaveria; species Flaveria trinervia. The sequence goes on from CM046450.1 coordinate 8,850,107, forward strand.
TGTATTATGTATGTGTGGTCATTGTATGATGGATAAAGTTATATTTTTTTATTTACCTAAAACTAGAACTCACTCAGCAAAACTGACTTTTATGCATAATAGTTGGCAGGTAAATGTTAATGCTGAGGATGGCACCACGGAGCTACTTGGGGAGCTATGGATGACATTCCTGTTTATAAAATATTTTATTGTAATTTAAGAATAAGTATTATGTTTTGTTTACAATTAAAGGACAAATGTATGAGTACAATATGGTTTCTAAGTTTTAAATGAATGTCTAATTATTTCCGCTGCAATGTTTTTGTTATTAAACAGATTTTATGCTATGATTAACCAACTGTGAGACTTCCTGGGAACGAGACCTTACATTAATTCAGTAGATTAATTGTCAAATTGATTTCTCAGTTAGGATCATATGTTTTATATCATATATACATTGATGTTAAACAATCATTTTTAGTACAAATTCAACTCTAAGTAAAGAGATTCGAAAACTACACGAGTACTTCTAGAAGATAATGACATGTAACTAGAGAGAGAAAAACAGTTAAACATTGTTTTATATATTGCATCTAACACAATATATATGCGTACTTAAAAGTGATATATCACCTACGTTTGGGGATACGATTCATCCCCCTCCCCCTATCAGCATTCTCTGTTTGTATTTCCTATATCATATGATATGGTTATAAGTGGTTGTGAGTGAAAGATATGAAAAATTTACTGTTCAATATATATTTTGGGGAAACAGTGTTTAAAACTCTATAATATTTTTAATATATTTTAAGTGGTTGTGAGTGAAAGAGAGATAAAAAGTAATTATAAAGTTGAAAATGATAGATGAAAAATAGTGATTTTTAGTGTTATTATATGGATAAAAATGTGAAATGGGCTGTGAAAGCTATAAAAACACTACTTTTTTACTATCTCTTTTGACTAAATGATACTTTTTAATATATTTATTATTATATTTTCTCTCTCGACTTCTCACAACCATTCTTAAAATATTAAAAAATTTATAGGATTTGTATCGTGATTCTCCATATTTTCCCCATATTAAATACAGAGAATCATGGTAAAACCTATATAAATATTCTTTCTTATTCACTCATAACTATTAACAATCATCCCAAATAATATAAGACACACACTTACATCTAAAATAAAAAACCTACAATGAATACTCTAATGATCGCTTCCTTCCTAACACACTATTCCTCCCTGGACTCTTGTGAAAGTTTGCTGAATATGTTTATTTGTTTGTTCTTCATATGATTCTCGTAATTATCCACTTAAAATCTATTATGTGTCGAGCATTCATATGTATTGCAGTATTTTATAATCATATTATTATAGTAAAATTTTAAAATAAAATAAAGAAGAAAAAGATTGAATTCGTCAAGTTTTAAAAAGCACTACTAATCATCAAGGCGATGTTCAACTTCACCTTTTGACACTATATGTGCTTTTCCACGTTTCAAGGCAAATGTTCATAAATATTCATATTCATCTATTAAAAGATAAATTAAATTAGTAATCTTAAATTAGTCGATTAAAATAATACTAACCAATCAATCACTCGTTCCCAACTCTTGTATAAAAGATGATATTCAACTTTTTTGGTTTTTTTTATCAACATTATCTTCTTTCTTTGTCCCTAGCCACCAAGGTTCATCATTCATCAATGCAAAAGATGTAAGTACTACTTATCAGGTCTCAATGAGATCAAGCACGGTCTAAATAGCATGGTCAATGGTCAAGAAAGCAATATATATCATTATAAACTATAAATAATACCATATAACTATGTCGCACAGATATTCTTTGTTATATTTTTTTTATCTCAAATGTGTTGTAACTATTAGACGGAGTTTGTTTTCATGACACTCTATAGACTCCAAACATGTAACACCTTTGCTAAATTTCATATCGGCCCCACTCAGTGACGGATCCAGGATTTTTGATCAGTGGGGTCAAAAATCGGTCTTGTTACAACATGTTATGTCAGGTTATAACAGGTGACTTTAAAGCAAATGAGATCATAGAACAAAATTGTTATTTAAGAATTCCAATAAACATGAACCTAATATTGATAGCATCAATGCAGCGTTTTAACTTCGCCAACTTACTAAAACCTACACGCAAGCTTCAATTTCTTATTTATTGTTGATAATTCTTCTGTTTTCTCTCGTTATTCTTCATTCTCTCACTCTCTCTTTTCTTCTTAAAATCTCCTTATAACGTAGGACTCTTTCATTTTCAATCGAGGTGGAAGAAAAGATGTTTACGAGCCTCTCATGAAAAAATGCATGGTGCACGTAACTATATACTATTTCTTTAAAAATTAAGACATCAATTAAAAGTATAATGGGTACCTAGCCCCCTGACCCCCCCCTCCGACCCCCCCCCTCTTCACGTGAATCCATCCATGGCCCTGCTTCAAATACATCAAACATTATTAACTACGAATGAGAAGAATATATTCACAGTTAACCATGATCGAGTGGAAATAGTTTTAAAACGAGTGACCTCCTAGAAACTTACAAAACGCATGGCATTATTTCGTAGATTTACATAATAGTACATCAAATTTATACTATCTATTTCACATTTTTATTTCAAATACTTATTCTTTTATATTATAAGTAAAATATCCTTAAAGTATGATTATTTTCAATCATCTTTAATCTTTAATGATCTCTTATGATTCAATATCTCATATATTTTATTCACATCTTATACAATATCTTACCTCATCATCATATGTCATAATAAACACAACATGTATAGAAACATATTATGATTAAAATAAGGGCAATATTTTAATATTTTGGAACACACACAACACAAGTAGTCTTCTGCCTTTGTTTATGCATGAATGTTGTAGGTAAAGTAGACATGACCATAAAAGGTACAGCTCTAAAAAGGGTGACCCCTAGTAGTGTGTGGAAAATAAGTCCCCTTTCTATGCCCTTTAATGCTTTTATTTTAGTTGACCAAATGTTTCAAATTTGCACAAAAATACACACTAGTGTGTGTAATAATTACCCCACTCTATTACTATGATTCGTTGTTAGCCCACAAAGACAACCTCATCATGTATTATAATACTACTAAATCTTCTATGAGATTTTATATTGGGTTTAAAAAATATTATATTGATAAATGATGTATTCTCATCAATAATTGTTAAGGACTTGAATCTTATAGTTTGCAAGTTTAACAATATTAAGAATAGTTAATACAAGTAGATTACACGTCGATAAAAATGATATTATAATTTGTTAGACAAAAGTTATCTTGTATATATCTATAAATTATAGCTTAACCAGGAGTCGATTTGAGTTTTGTTCCATCTTTAATGAATCAATCGAGTAAATAATGGGAGGAAACGAGTTGGATGATTTCTATAGTGTTTTTTTATTGGCGTAACTTTTTAAGTTGTTTTTGCTTATCTACTTATTATGTTATAGTATAGTTGTTCAATCATACTTGACATATTAACTTATTTTAGAAAAGAAGTGTAACAAATATTATTGTTGATCCGCCTATTTCGATCCGTAAAAAGCTAAAAGTGTTAATTGTTTGACTCGTAATACGTTAAGAGAATTTTGTTGACTTAAATTGTAGCATCGTAAAGAGAGATAGATATTGATCTTTGGAGAAAAAGTTGCATAATACTTCATGAATACGTTTCATTGCCTTAAGCGCCTATGCAAGCATGTTGGGTTTGATCATTGATGCAAGTAGAAAGGTGGTAGCACACTAGCACGTGAAAGAAGCATATTTACAGATGTGTAACCCATCAACTTTAAAGAGCCCAACCTAAAACAAGTAATAGCCCAGTTCAGTTTCATCAAAGTGGAAGTTTGGGCCCAACTTATTGTCCATATAATTAATTCGGGCTCATGGGATTGTTCATCACTACATATATTATTATTAGTTGTATTACTAGTTCTATAACATGAAAAACCTAAGAGGAATATTTGGGTTGTGGCCCCCGTAGTTTCTGATGTTGTAATGTGGTCCTCTGAATATGTTTCTAGACTTGAGTGCTTCTTTACACCTATTTTCATAGAGAGAAGGCCGCCGTCAGTTTGTTCTTTCCGGCCTCACACTGCGGATAGGGAAAAGGTGGAGATGACCCGAGTCGTGTGGATGCTCACGGTCGTCGGTTGCGCTGACGTTTTGTCGATTCGCCCTCTCATCTAACTTGATTTCGGGCTTTTGAGATAGTAGCATTCATGCGGTCGACCACGATTCTCCACCTTGGTTCAGACTACCAGGCAGTTGGCCTCTCTTCGACTTTGGTTCTAGGGTAAGTAGTTTACAAAAACATGATTTAAACGCTTAAATATTGAAGACGTATGGATGTGCATGATGATCAAGGGCATATGAATCAACATGATGACATTCTGGACCGCCAGTGGCATGTGGCGGGCATAATGAAAGCATGGAATATTTAGTCGATAAGAGACCAAATATTAACACTAGATGGTTAGATTATAGTTTTCCAAAAAACTATAGGATGAAGGATTTGGTATTCTTCAAATACCATTAGATTGTATTAGTAAAATAATTATAATATGTTAACTAGTTCTAATAAGTATTCTTGAACTCAATGAAAATGATTCAAAAGATGTTCAAGGTCATTTTGTTTATTTGAAAATAACATTTTAGAGGTGTTATGATATTTATAAATATCCGGTTCAATTTTAACACAATCAACTTTATCATATCGCTGTCATTCCTTTGTCCTCTTTCCTCTTCTCTCTCACATTCCAAGACTTAAATAATTCCTCACAAATTTTTAATTTTCTTTTTCAAGTTAGATATTTTTCATACATAACACGCTTTAATACTCATAGAGAATAAGTGTTTTTTATTGATTCTATGTTTTCATTATCAACGTCACGATATATAAATGTCAGTAATTTAATTAACCGTTTCAAAAAATAAAAATTAAAATGATAATACTAGACACAAATATTTAAAGATTATTATTGCCATCAAACAAAATAAGGAGTAAAGTCGGTGCTAGGTACAACAAACAAAGCCGAAGGTACTCTTCAATCGAAATTAGTGGTTACCTCTGGCAAGAGGATACCAAAATTTCCAATCAATCTTCTTCGACGCCTTTGCTTCTCAACTTCATCTAATCATCTTGTTCAATGGTGATGCTTTCACAAATCTTCTGTTTTTAATTTCAGCCTCTTAAACTTCTGATTCACCGTTTCATTTACCCTCGATCATCAAGATTTCCAAATAATATAGATTCCAAACCCTAAATTTTTTACATTTGATAGAGTGATTTTGGCGAAGGTACAGCTAGGGTTTGGAATTTACGATTGAATATCAAGTAGTTGGGGATAAATCGGATTTGATTGGGCTGATAAGAGGATGAGTTCTCAGAAGAAGAGGAATTTCCAGATAGAGGCGTTTAAGCATCGGGTGGTGGTGGATCCGAAATATGCTGAGAAGACATGGAAGATATTGGAGCATGCGATTCACGAGATCTATAATCATAACGCAAGTGGTTTGAGTTTCGAAGAGCTTTACAGGTTTGATTATTATCTATTTTCGTACATGTTGATTCTGGTAGTTAGAAGTTATCAATTCGATTCGTTTGTTATTGGAGTTTAGCTTGGTGGAGGACGAATGATCTGATTTAGGGTTTTTGTTATATGTTTACGAGTTATCTAGATTTTTTGACTCTGAAAAAACAGCATACAAAATTGCGCTATGTATGAATTTTTCCATAATTTGATTGCTTGTGTTGAAGACTTGAAGTGGATTGAAATTTTACTAAAATAAGTGGAAAATTTTGGTATGACAAATGAAGAAAACATAAAAAAGAAATATATGTGAAGGGGCTCCTTTCATATGTCTTCATGAGCGAGGTGATATCTATGTAATTGATGAGGAACAACTTCATCCTGGAAATGTATTCTGGACCTTATGGTCTTGAATTGCAGAGGAAATGAAGAGACTAAAACATGTTTTTTCGTTCGAGGTGATGTTCTTATGAAGAGACTAATGGGACTTATCTCTTAACTGCAGTAATCCTTTGTAAAGTCTTAAGTATAGTGATCTTTTAGATGAAGTGATTGGGTTTGTGGAAGGAAAGGGGAGGTCTTGCATCATTCTATCAGACAAAGAGTTTGCAAGTGGTTTTGACATAATCTTAGTTGTGTTTGGCACGATGCATGTTGTTCTAGCGCAATAGATTATGTATTTATATTTTCATTAATGTTTTCGAATTTTTGCTGCCTGATCTAATTCCAAACTAATAACTTTGTGTGGACCTTTCAGCATTTCAGTTAATATAATTTACTCCATTTCAGTTTTCTCAATTATTTTCTTTAGTCATATTCGTCCCTTTACCATCATACGAAATAGCAGATCTAGGTATTTCTATGATGATTATATCTGAAGTGTGGGTTCTGAATCTCTGATATAAGAATGCATGCTCATACAAAGCTCAAACTCAAACTGTTGTCCATCAATTTACTTCTCTTAAGCATACAGGTGATAGACTTGAAGTATAATGCAAGGCTATTGTAGATTGGTCTAGTTCTTGGATTCTTGTCTTGTTTACTTTCTGTTACTTCTGCACTAAGGTCTAAGTATTAAGTAGACATTTACCCTTTCTTATGATGGGTGATCTATTTATAGGGTTCATCAGAAAGGTATTAATATGGACGATGATATACTCTGTTGTAAGTTTGGTCTAGAGACTTCTGTTCATGTTGCTAGCTGACCATCTTTTGTGTTAGGACTTCAAAATCTTCCACGGTGCTATGGATTTTCTGTAACTGGTAGAATGGCTGATGTGAAGTATAGTGTCCCCTTGGACCTGTCATATTGGCCATGCTTTTGTATTGAAACAATAAGTCAATAAGTACCTTCAACTACCTGTTCTTTTTTATTTATTTAGTTATTCACTATCCATGCATGTCCGATGATCTCTAATGACACTACACAAGATATGTGATTGGCTATCAGGTTAGATGGTTTGTTGATTTGTATTATTATATGTGATAACATGACAATTGTTTTGTTTTGAAAGACTAACATTTTATATTAATTGCTAAGTTTTCATCTTGGAGGACCCGAGTTCATGTTGTAGATCAACTTTATACCACCACTTTTTCTCCATGTTATAACAATATAAATCTTATTTATCTATTTCACAACTGTTATCTCTTATATGATTTTGGTGTCTTAAAGCTTTGTTATTATGATAACCTTCTTGTTTTGTTCATAGGCAGTAGGTACATGTTTGCATGCATATAATAGATTCCATTAGTCATCCTCCATTTCTTAGTCGTTATCGACCATGGCTCAGTTGAAAGTATTGACATTTACCTCTTTCACAAAGCTACAAAAATCTGCATCGCTGATTTGTTATTGTCATCACTTTACCATATCTTGAAATGATGATTTTTTGCTTTGAATCTGAGTTAGTTGATAACAACGTTTTTCTCCTTGCGAGATGGTCGCTTTTGTTTGTTGATTTTTTATTTGTATTTTTGAAAAACTAATTAGTTGTCCTGTTGCTTGGTTAGCTATAGATTTCTCAGCTATTACTTGTCATTCTAGAATATCTCATGTACTTTTGGTTTTTTTTTTTTTATTATGAAAAATAGCACACATACGTTGCATCACCACGGCTCATTATTGAGCTGTCACCGTTTTTAAACCTCATACCATGATTCCTATGAAAAATGACACATACACAGATTTGCTGAGTGTATTTATAATGGTGTATTACCAAAGGGCTTGTAGTCCAATGGTATTTGCTGTGTACATAGTGGTGTCCTTTCTCATGAGGTTGGGGGGTTTGAGTGCCATGGTGGACAATGGTATAGATTTAGGAGTAGGATTAGATGTGTGTGTGTGTGTTTGTTGTTCTAAAAAATCATAATGTATTAATGTCCATATACGTTTTGTTAGTTTACACTTTACACTCTAATGAAAACCATGTTTATTATTAAAAACCATGAAAACCATCTTTAGCTAATCATATTATATATAAATTATTTATTTTTTTACTTGTTAAATTATTCTGGATTCTTTTACGATATTAAATCCAGTGCTAGTTACTCCATCTTCTGATGGACCACCTTTGGTTCAACTATTAGTCATGTAGCAGAGTATTAATTCCTTGTGTTCTGCATTTATCATACTTATTTTCTATGGAAATTGTATGTACAGGAATGCATACAATATGGTTCTGCACAAATTTGGAGAAAAGCTGTACTCTGGGCTTGTATCAACAATGACTGTACATTTAAAAGAAATAGCTGTATCAGTTGAAGCATCTCAGGGACCCTTGTTTCTAGAAGAACTAAACAGAAAATGGATGGACCACAACAAAGCATTACAAATGATAAGAGACATTTTAATGTACATGGACAGAACATATATTCCTAGTACACACAAGACTCCAGTTCACAAGCTTGGTCTTAACCTGTGGAGGGATAACATTATACACACTATTAATATCCAAACGAGGCTAAAAGACACACTCATGGAGATCGTGCAGAAGAAAGAAACGGAGAAGTAATCGACAGAGGTTTAATGAGAAACATAGTCAAAATGTTGATGGATCTTGGTCCTGCTGTCTATCAACAGGACTTTGAACAGCCTTTTCTTGATCTTTCTGCCAATTTTTACCGAGCTGAATCTCAGATGTTTATTGAATGCTCTGATTGTGGGCAGTATTTGAAAAAAGCCGAGAAGCGTTTGAATGAAGAAATTGATCGGGTGGCACATTATTTAGATGCTCAAAGTGAAGTGAAGATAACAAATGTGGTTGAAAGGGAAATGATTGAAAGTCAAATGAACCGTTTAGTTCACATGGAAAATTCAGGTTTGGTTAATATGATTGTGGAGGACAAGTATGATGATTTAGGCCGGATGTACAATTTGTTCCGCAGGGTACCAAATGGATTAACATTAATACGCGATGTGATGACTTCTCACATTCGGGAAACAGGTAAGCAACTAGTTATGGATCCTGAACGGGTAAAGATCCCGTGGAGTTTGTACAACGCTTATTGGAAGAAAAAGATAAACATGATAAAATCATCAATCTTGCGTTTAACAATGATAAGACGTTTCAAAATGCTTTGAATTCTTCATTCGAGTATTTTATTAATTTGAACCCGAGGTCGCCTGAATTCATCTCCTTGTTTGTGGATGACAAGCTTAGAAAGGGATTAAAAGGTGTGAGTGAAGAAGATATCGAGGTTGCGCTAGATAAAGTAATGATGCTTTTTCGTTATCTACAAGAAAAAGATGTATTTGAAAAATATTACAAGCAACATTTGGCAAAACGACTTCTTTCAGGAAAAAGTATATCTGAAGATGCAGAGAGAAGTTTAATACTGAAGCTAAAAACCGAATGCGGGTATCAATTTACTTCAAAGCTAGAAGGTATGTTCACTGACATGAAGACTTCTCAAGACACAATGCAAGGGTTCTATGAATCCATGGGACCCATGTTGGGTGATGGACCCACACTCGCAGTACACGTTCTCACTACCGGGTCATGGCCAACTCAATCAACCACCACCTGCAATCTTCCACCTGAAATCCTCACTGTCTGCGATAAGTTCAAAACCTATTACCTTGGGACCCACAACGGACGAAGATTAACATGGCAAACAAACATGGGTTCTGCAGATATCAAAGCAACTTTTTCACGAGGCCAGAAACATGAACTGAACGTTTCAACATATCAAATGTGTGTTCTGATGCTTTTCAACAATGCAGATGGATTGACTTACAAAGAAATCGAACAGGCAGTTGAGATACCGACAGTTGAACTGAAACGCTGCTTGCAGTCTCTAGCCTGTGCAAAGGGAAAGAATGTTTTGAGGAAAGAACCAATGAGCAAAGATGTAAGTGAAGATGATGAGTTTTTCTTCAACGAAAAGTTCTCTAGCAAGTTTTATAAAGTGAAGATCGGTACAGTGGTGGCACAGAAGGAATCAGAACCTGAGAAGCAAGAAACAAGACAGAGGGTGGAGGAGGACCGAAAACCACAGATCGAGGCGGCGATTGTTAGGATTATGAAAGCACGGAGGGTGTTGGATCATAATAATATCGTGGCGGAGGTTACAAAACAACTGCAGTCGAGATTCTTGCCGAATCCTGTTGTGATAAAGAAACGAATCGAGTCGCTTATTGAGAGGGAGTTCTTGGAAAGGGATAGAGATGATAGAAAGTTGTATCGATATTTGGCTTGATCAAATTGTTATGTGGTTTCAGTTTGGTGGATATTAAGAAAGATAATTGTTGGAATGATGCATCAATTTTAGTTTCGGTTTGATACTATGTATGGCCTTTTATTTATTTATTTTTTTCATCTTCTTGTACATATTTTTCTATGTTTGCAGCTTGATTACACATAGTTTTTATGTTTGTAGCTTGATGCGGAACTTTAAAGCAACAAGGTTGTTGACTTGCTATCTTGTGATCTGCGGTTCACAAGTTTATATCATGAAAACAACCTATTGCAGAAATACATGGTAAGAATATATGTGTTAGACCTAGATTGTTAGACATCCACTGGATCCCTCGTGCATTGGGTTTGCTTTTTTCCTCTGCTTATAGGCTTATAACTTCTGATGTTGATTTCGTTTAAAATTTACCACGCAATATTTCGTTTATTCCAATTTGTAAGTATATATCAACCATGTAAAGGGATGCTATTTTGATTGAAGTTTACGAATTACACAAAATATTTTGGTGTTTATTGTTTATTAAGGTCTCTCAAGCAATAATGAACCTCGTAAAGATTGGTTTAGGCAAACTTGCAATCGACTAAAAGAACTAGGGGTTACCCCTTGTGTTTCGTCGTGGTTTTCCTTGCAAAACAATAAGACACTATATAACAGACACTACAATCTATAACGTGGAGTTTTTGGGCTAACACGTCGTAACCCGCTATGATCACAAACCAGATATGATTGTCTTGCCATAAAAATGAATATAAAAATCCTTTTGACATCATCACAACCCACACACATAGTCTGCCAACGACTGAAACATGTTTCCGATTAGATGGTGGCATATAAAGAGCCATTTTAAAACAATTAAAAGATACTCTTACTCGTTGTTTAAAATTCATGAGTCAAACAACAAATAAACGCACCATCGGGGGAGTGAAGCAACTCGGAAAGGACGAGTTGAAGATTGTTGTCTCTATGCGCCTCTCTTTGAAATAAATGTGGGGAATAAAAAGAAGTTATGACATATAAAGAGCACACAGGAAAACAAATAAGAGAATAGAAAATTTAGGTGATAAAAACCCAAAACTTTAGTGGTCAAAATAGAAAAAAAAATACCATTCATTTCCATTCTCTATTTATTATACAAAATAAATATAGAAAATTGGATCAACTAAAAATGTGATGCTTATTTATCAAATTTAGAATTATATCAAATATTATATTTATTTATTATACATTAAAAATTTGTAATACGTTAAATTATGTGATGCTTAATTATCAAATCAATCAATTTAGAATTATAAAATACATGGATCATATTATGTTCTGTTAAATAATTTTAGAAATTTAGAGTGTAATATTGTAATATCATATATCATACTGATTTATTTATTATGCGCTGGAAATTAAGAGTTTATTGCACAAATACTATATTTATGAAATAATTAACTGTTTATTTATAGTATTATTAACAACCTATTCCAATAAATATCATACTTATATAATATTAATTAGTTAGTTTATACAATATTAATAAACGATAAAAGATGTATGAACAAACACCATGCAGGAGTTTGTTTATAAAAAGTAAAACGTATTATGTCTCGAGCGTTGTGTGAAATATGAGTTTATATGACTTGGTAGGCAACTTCGTTAAATAATATAAATCAAGAGAACACGTACAACAACACATCAAGCCGTCAAAAAATAATATCCATGAAACTTTATATAAAAACAACGAAACATTCATATAAGATGGAAACGAAACAAAATAAACGGAAAGAAAAAAAGAAATAGTCAAGAGAATGGAAGTAGACCGGGATCGAACATAGTTCGTTCGAAGATAGACTAACCACTTTGTCATTATGGATTTTATGTCAAACTGCAACCCAAAGCTAAAATTATATTTATAGATATACTGAATAAAAGTTTTGAATTGTCACATATCATGATAATAGGCTTTCATATTTTAATTTATCCTATCCCCTCTTCTAACAAGCTAGTGATAATATTATATAGTAATTATATTACTTTAAACATTCCTAGATTAAGTAATAATTGATATCATAAAAAGTAAACACTAGATTTTTCTATTCAAAAACACACTTTAAGAAAATTATAAGATATAAAAATTTCTTAAACAACGTTTTAAGAATATAAGCTATTTTAAAACTGTTTTCTAAAGTTATATAAGGATGATTTTCTTTAGAAAAATGAAATTATTTTTTAGAAAATAAAATGTTAAAAAAAGAATTTTATAAAAGAAAAGTTTAAATTGATATTATTGTCATTTTACTTCAGCTACTTACTTATACGTAACTCAATCAGATTTTATTTGAAAATATATATTGTTTTATAATTCTATAAGGATGATTTAAAATAATTGAAATTATTTTTTTATAAAATAAATTTTCAGAAAAAATTAAAAACAACTTTACAATATGAAAGTTTAAAATGATATTATTACTGTTTTAATTCAAGTACTTGTACTTAACTCAATCATATTTTATTTAAAAATATTATTTTATAATTTTAATTTATTACAAATAACACATGATGAGCATTTTAGTCAATTTTACTTTTAAAAAAAGTTTTAAAAGTCTATTTAACTTTTGCATTTTGTTTTGTGTTATTATATTATATTGTTTGGAAGAAATGAGCAATACCTTAATAATTTATGAAATAAGAAAAACTAAAACTTGAGTGAAAAAGAAGCAACTCCATCGGCCAAAGAAGAAAAACTAAGAAATTAACTGTAGCAGCTATTTAATATAGTATATAATTATTTTTTTTACAAACTATTAACTGTTTTGTAAATTTCTTTTAAACTTTCATCATGTCTCGTTGTCGTTATCTTAGCCTATGACGATGACATGTGTCTAAGATAGTCAAAAAACAAAAAGACCCTATGGCGACGACTAGGATGACTTATAGTGACAAAACCATGTTGTCGTTATAGGTCTGTTGCCATAATGTCTTTTTTTAAAAGATTGGCTTTACAACTCACGTAATTAATTAATATAAATTGAAATCATTTTTTATTCTTCATTACAAGTCAATAATTATAATATTCGTATTAATGTTTTGAACTAGTTTAAACATATCTTCTTTTTATATAAGATTTTAAGTATTGTCAATATACTCAATACCGGGTTTACATTAATGCATTGATTATGTGTTATCATCACGCGATCATTGAATACTAGTTATAATAAAATCTATAGATATTAATAAAAAAGTTTTTTTGTTACTTGTTATATTTTTAAACCATCTTTTTGACATTTGTCATTTTTTAAGCATCCTTACTTTATTTTCCTTCCAAAAAAGTATTAAAGTAATTTAAATACTTAAGCAATTTCTCTCTCTTCATAAAAACTAATTTGATCAATTGATATATTTTTCTCTCATCTATATTTTTTTAAAATCAAACTATGTTTTTAAAAATAAATTTTATTAAAAAATTAAAATTAATATATTTTCTAAAACATTGAACCTTTCGAAATAAAATATTTTAAATCAGACCTTTTTTAAAATAAATATAAAAATTGGATTTTGTAAAAGTAGTTTTATTAAATCAACCAGAATAGTTAGAAACTTAAGTTTTTAATAAACAAGATTTTTATAAACGATAAATTTTTATAATAAAATATTAAAACAAATATTTAAAAATGAAACTATTTAGATAAGAGATTTAAAAATAGTATAATTGTTTTATCTATTGAACAAATACGTATATATAATTTTATACATATTATATTAAAATATCGTACTGTAATTTTTCGTGTTTATTACGAACTATAATCTGTTTAACTAGACTATCTATTTATCTATATATATATCTGTATATAACCTATCAATTGTTTATTTACTTGGAATAGCTATTCATATGCAATTATAATCATATTTTATCTTCAAACATAGTTTTATAATTCATAAATTTTTATTATTAATTATTAATTATTTTATTTATTCAACCCGTGTAATACACGGGATACTGACCTAGTAAAATTATATAGAAATTAAAATATCAAACTTGTTTGCAACAAATAAACCATGTTAAATACATTTCATTAACTATTAAGATATTTTTTATTATATCATATTGAAGTTGAAAACATTACACTAACTTAAACCATTCGGAGGAATTTCATTTATCCAAACATACTTATAACTTAACAGGAAAGACTTCCCATTTATTTTATATTATTATTACCGATAACAACCATATGATATACTAAGACTTATTAATTATTACCACCCATAATCATATTATCAAGCTTAATTAATTAAGAGGTGGAACTATTTCCTCCTGTCTCCACATGGTTATTCTTGACACTCATGTTCTTATGGTTATGCATCCAGACCTTAAACACACGTTTAGTAACCCTAATCTCTCTGCAAAACCCCGTAATCATATCTTCATCTTTCTTCATCATCTTCCACCCGATTCTCTCAGCAAATTCCTGCATCTTCTCCTTCTGATCCTCCGAAAACTTCGTTCGAAACCGCCTTCTCCCATTATTATTATTATTGTTCACAGGCTGTGCAGTACCTGCAAAGAACAAGTGTGGTGCATAGTAAGTTGATGAGATGGGTGATGGTGATAATGGTGAGTTGTTTGGTGTGTATGAAGGTGGTGAGTTTTGGTGGTAGTGTGGTGGTGGTTGGTGGTAGTGTGGTGGTGGTTGGTGGTAGTGTGGTGGTGGTTCGTGGTGGTGGTGGTTGTTGTCGGTTTCACGGTGGAAGCTGCGGTGGCAGCCGCATGCATCGCACATAAGGAACGATTGGTCGGTTGGGGCGGCGGCAAACGGCGGCATAAACTCACCGCAGCCGTCGTGAATGTTGCCGCCGATGGTGGTGGCGAAGTTCTTGTTGCATTTGCCGTAGGTGAGTGGCGGTGGTGGTGGTGGTGGTGGAGGAGGTGGTGGTGGTGGTGGTGATGGAGGTGGAGGGGGAGGAGGTGGTGGTGATGGTGGTGGTGTTGATGGTGGTGGTGTTGATGGTGGTGATGGTGGTGGTGGGGTGTTCATGTTTGGACGTGGGGTAAAGATGGGTTAGGGGGTGGGTTTATATGCATGTAAAATTGATTGAAATTTAATGACAAAGAAACAAAAATTAACAAAGGTGATGAAAATTTTGTTGAAAATTATATTAGCAATTAAATAATTATAATAAATGAAATTTGAAATAGAGTCGATGTGATTTAAGAAAAAAATAATTAAACTAGTATATTTTAGATCAGTATAATTTTCGGCTCATTAATCGACTTGCGACACCCTCGTCCAAAATGTTTATCCAAGTAGGTTTCAAACTTTGGTCTCCTTTGATTTCCATACATAATCATAAATTACACGGCCTTTGCGACGCGTGCCACATTTCATTCACATATTATTAATTTGCTACTAGAAAATAGGGGTGTTAAAGATGGATGCTTTCCGAGTGACATGTATCGAAAAATTAATGCCAGATTATCGATAAAACCTAAAAATTAGTTTATTAGTTTTTTTTTCTTTTTTTGAATTTTTCATGGGGGACATGTTGGA
This sequence comes from Flaveria trinervia, assembly GCA_025506515.1. Taxonomy (NCBI): domain Eukaryota; kingdom Viridiplantae; phylum Streptophyta; class Magnoliopsida; order Asterales; family Asteraceae; genus Flaveria; species Flaveria trinervia. The sequence continues at coordinate 8,865,894 of CM046450.1, forward strand.
GATCCGGGAAAAACTTATGACGACCTAATAGTTTGTCAGTAGTCTATTAGTCAAAGAATACATGCCACCACGCGTACGGGATGCAACCTATACCAAGGGATGAGTTATCACATGTGCATTATGTGTACAGTTAACCAATGCATTGATGCATTGTCTACACAACTCGCACGTATGCATATTAGTTTGCTTACTTATCACGAGAAACTATCTCTTAGTAATAGTTAATAGAATGATATTAAGTTATTAAGCGGATGTCTTTTGCATATAGCCTCTTCTAATTGTGTATGGTATAACACACACGTTCATTTGCTATAAAATTAATAGCGTATGTTACTGTAAAAAATGATATTTAATCTAAAAAGTCGAAAGATTTTGGACTTGAATTATTCTTATATTATTTAAGGAGATGGCATTTAGTCATTGTATCAAATAACTCAAATAATTATGTTTAATACGCCAGGTCATTATGTTAGTATCAGTTAATTATGTCAAAAAAATTCATCATTTGCTATAAGTATTTATCATTGTGTTTTATATTAATCATTAAATCATGTTATTTTTCTTATTGTTTTCTAAATATTATATAAGCTTATTCTTATATTTTTATTATGTTTTACATTTACAAGTACACAATGATGTATTTCACTATTGTGTTTTTCAAAAATTATAGTGTTCATAATAATAAATTGATGAGCAAATCACAATTAGACATCTATTATTGTGTTATTCTGATTAATATAATTTTGTGTTTTTTGTTATTTTTAATGTATTATATTAATTAGTTGTTAATTTCTTATTGTGTTTGCATACTATTAGATTAATTACGTGTTAATTTCTTATTGTGTTTACATACTAGAAACACACAACAGTGTTATTTTATTATTATATATTTTTTTATAATTCATGTTTTAAGAAAACACAATAGTATTTAGAAAAAATATAACAACTAACAAAAAAACACAATAAACTACACTAACGACACAATGACGAGTAGAAGTCTATGAGCTTAAACACGTAAAAAAATATCATCTTCTTATTTATAATAATATTTTACTCGTTTTTAGATTAAATATCATTTTTACAGAAAATAATGTCGTATATAAAAGTTATAAACATTTAAAAAAGTAAAAAAAACTTTAAAAAATCAACAAAAGTGATCATGCCTAAAATATATCCCTCTAACATCTGTTCATTACTCATGTGAATTAAATTCTATAAAATAAACCTTTTTCAAGGATATTATTTTAATCGACTTATACATCAAATTATGACGTGTAAAAAAAATATAAATTTAATGATAAAAATATTTATTTATATTAATTAGAATATGTCTGTTATATATAAAAATATTATAAAACTCATGTATTAATTACAATTTTTAACCGTTTCTAATTTAATAGTTACGATTAATGTTTATGCATTGAATAAGGAAATATTACAATATTTCATTCGATCGAATACGATATATGACAATAACATTAGTTATATTACGTGAAATAAACGAGACTAAATTGATATTATTATATATTGTACAAAAGAGGAGAACCCTCAATATACAAGGAAACAATAACTAGAAAAGACCTAAATAGGTTGTGGGCTAAATATAAATACACCCTAATACGAAGCAAATAATGATTATTTATAACACTTCTCCTCAAGTTAAACCATATATGTTAAGTATGTCTAACTTGCTTCTTGAAGTGTTGTTGGAATCTACATACAGAAAATATAGTAACAAAGTTTTAAAATTGTTTTAAGTAGGTTACTTAAGTTTAAAAAGTATATTAATTAAGTCAATAGCTTTATTGTTTTATTTAAATTACATATTTTAATTTGTTTCTTAGCATGTTTTTATGTTTGTTTCAATTAGGAAAGATTTGTTTATGCGTATGTGAAATGGTGACGTGGATTTAGGAATTTTTTATTTTTTTATATATTTCATGTTTTTTGAAATTTTTTAATATAATTACATATATTAGAAATCTTAACCCCCATAACTTCGTCTTTATTTTTTTTCTTGACATAAAAAAATCCGATGATAACTTGATTTGATAGTTTAATAATCTAATTTTTAGTAAAATATCCATGGTATAATTGAAACATTATTGAATATTAATTATTGTTTTGTAACATTTTATAAAATTAAAACCCTAGAAAACCTAATCGGGCCTCCAGGGTAAATACAAATAGACACTAATAATAAATCCCTTAACAGTCCGACTTACTAAGAAAAACAAGTTATATAACATCTTCACGTGCTGAAGAAAGTAACCTAACTTTTTTGTAAGGGTGTTTGTCGAATTGAATAACAGATTATTCAAATTGGATTATTCAGATTTGAAAATTTTCATGACCCTATCCGAAATCCGATCCAATTCGAATAAGGATATCTCGATCCGATCCGATCCGAATCTATCCAAACTCAATTCGGATCGGATTCGGATAAATCTGAATAATTTAAATTTATCCAAATAAAAAAATAACAATTGTTCCTATTATTTTGTTAATTTTTTATTCTTAACATTTTACAAGTTCAAAATCATAATAAAAGATATAAAAACAAAAAATACAAATTTGTTTTAAGCACAAATTCAAAATTGAAACATAATAGATACTTTTATAGAACCTAAAGATTAGAATCTCTAATTTAAAACAACAATCGATTATTGTAACATTCGTCTATCTTTAAACTATAAACCCAAACCCAAATCTGTTTTAGGCAATTTTGGAAATCAAATTCATTGTTTAGCTATTTAATTTATTTTAATATTTTAAATAAAATAATTATACCATTTATTCAATTTAGATTTTATAATTTATGAGGTGCATTTTTTTGTTATAATCTTATAAGGTTTTCATAAAGAATTATGAGAATTAAACTATTTAATTCCCTTAGTTTTACGAAAATTTATAGAGGTTATTCTTAATTATGAGTTTAATTATAACGTTATAATAAATACTCAAATTGTAAAGCTTTCATAAAGATTTAAAAGATTTATAAAGATTTTATAAAATAAAATTGATATATTATTAAATATAATTTTACAAAGTTTAGGGTTTAAATTGCAAATTTTAAAACTTAAACTAGAAGGTTTTACATAAAATATTAACATGGTAAGCATCAAGGACCAAAGTGTAACTTCCATTTGAACAACCCAAACCACCCCCTCCCCATCGATCTCCACTGTGTCCGGCCAAGTTCAGCCAACATCTTCGACAACATCGAAAGCCTTAAATTCAAACGATTCAACCCAATTAAAATGACTCGAACCGTTTAATAGACTATTTTGAAACCCAGGACATTGACGCAACTCGATTATAACTATAGTATTAATGGGTTCAATCGAAATCGAAACCAGATTCAAAATCTTTAACTCTTTGCTCTTGAAACAACTGTCATTGATATTATATAAGTGATTCTAAACGATCTAAATAATCTCTCTGAGTTATTTGAACAATCAATTGAACATTCAACACACACATTCATTGAATTTAATCGAAGGCCTCACATGCGACTTCAACCGTGGTGTTCATCAACTTCTGAGCAATCTGAACTCTAATTATTGGAGGGCTTTTGCTTCTCATCATCCAAATAAGATTACCCTACAAGCAATTGGGTTATCACTAACAAAATCACCTTAAATCACATCTCCTATGTCGCGACCTACTTTCTTATTGTTTCCATTAATTGTACATCAATCAGGTATAATAAACCCCTACACACGTTTTTCTGATGGGGAATCAAAGCTCATGTTTGATTTCATTAACACCATCGATTTGTGGTTCAGTTTTGATCAAAATCGAATTAGGGTTCATATGTATTTGGGAAATTAAGCATTAAATGTTTATAAATATTTCAGTGAAGCTTTTAGACAAATTCAGGCTAATAATCTAATGGTAACACATACAACAGCCGCACAAAGGATCTGGGTTTGAATCTGGGCACCCAACATTATTTTTAAAATCATATTTCTTTTGCATTTTAAATTCCATAACATTAGCAATCTATTATAAATTTATTTTGTCAAATATTTTGACCTAAAAATATTATTTAATTATTGAAATTTTTAAAGCATTTTAAATTTATATTTTTACTATTTATAAAAGATTATAAGTGTTATAAAATATTATAAATTCATTTATAGGTAATAAATTTTATTTAAACTATTTTGAATCATTCTAATTCAATGTCTTGCAAATCCTTCAAATAATAAATTATTTCATTATTTATCTTTGACCAGGTTATTACTTAATTAATCATTAAATTAATTATTTTAGTTTTCACACATTAGTATTCATACAATACTATAATTAAATGTTTTAAACAATTTATAATTTTTATTTATTATTTTCAAATTCAATTACCTAATCAATGTATTATATTTTATTATAAAGGTTAACAATATTTTATCTAAATCTTTTGTTAAACCCAAATTGCAATTGAACCCGAATTCATATTTAGTCTTTAATCATATAATTATTCTAATCCTAAGACACCAAACCTTAGGTTGAATCGTAAGGTATATTTGATGTCAAGTCTAGCATTCTATCATTTTCAAATCGATTATAATTACCAAGATGGGTTAGGGAGTGGGTTTATATGCATGTAAAATTGATTGAAATTTAATTACTAAGAAACAAAAATTAACAGAAGGTGATGAAATATTTGTTGAAAACTTTATTAGCAATTAAAAATTTATAATTAATGAAATTTAGAAATAGATTCGATGTGATTTAAGAAAAAAATAACTAAAGTTGTATATTTTAGATCACTATAATTTTCGGCTAATTAACCGACTTGCGACACCCTCATCCAAAATGTTTATCCAAGTAGGGTTAGAACCTTGGTCTCCTTTGATTTCCTTATATAATCATAAATTACATGGCCTTTGCGCCGCGTGCCACATTTCATTCACATATTATTAATTTGCTATTAGACAATAGGGGTGTTAAAGATGGATGCTTTCCGAATGCCATGTATTGTAAAATTAACGACTAATTATCGATAATACCTTAAAACCAGTTTATTAGTTTTTTTCCTAGAATTTTCAAGGTGACATGTCGGAGATTCGGGAGAAACTTATGACGGCCTAATAGTCTGTGAATAGTCTACTAGTCAACGAATACTTACCATCATGCATACAGGATGCAACCCCTACTAAAGGATGAGTTATCACATGTGCATTATGTGTATAGTTAATCAATGCATTGATGCATTGTCTACACAACTTTCACTTATGTATATTAGTTTGCTTATTTATCACGAGAAGTTATCTCTTAGTAATAGTTAATAGAATATTATTAAGTGATTAAGCGAATGTGCCTTGTATATAGCCTCTTAGTAAACAGGGTATGTTAAATATAATGATATATTTTATCATTGTGTATCTTACAATTACAAGTACATAATGATGTATTTTATCATCATGTTTTTTTAAATTTATAGTGTTCAGAATAACAAATTGATGAACAAAAACACAATTAGACATCTATTATTGTGTTATTATGATTAATATAATTTTATTTTATTTTATAATTATTTTTAATGTATTAAATTAATTAGTTGTTAATTTCTTACTGTGTTTACATACTAGAAATACACAATAGTGTTATTTTATTATTATATATTTTTTAGAATTCATGGTTTTAGAAAAACACAATAGTATTTAGAAAAATATAATAACTAGTAAAAAAAACACAATAACTACATTAAAGACACAATGACGAGTAGAAGTCATATGAACTTAAAAACGTAAAAATATCATCTTTTTATATAAATAATACTGTACTCATTTTATAAATTAAAAACCACTTGTTTTTTTGATGTACTTTTACAAAAAATAATATCATGTATAAAAGTTATAAATAACTAAAAAAGTGAGGAAACTTAAAAATCAACAAAAGTGATCATGCCTAAATTATACCCCTTTAACATCCTGCTCATGTGAATTAGATTCTACGAAATAAACTGGTTTCAAGGATATTATTTTAATCGATTTAAACATCAAATTATGACGTGTAGAAAATATAAATTTAAAGATATGAATATTTATATTAAATAGATTACGTCTGTTATATATAAAGATATTATAAAACTCATGTATTTATTACAATTTTTAACCGTTTCTGATTTAATAATTACGATCAATGTTTATGCATTGAATAAGGAAATATTACAATATTTGATTCGATCGAATATGATATATGACAATAACATTAGTTATATTATGTAAAATAAACGTGACTAGATTTACATTATTATATATTATACAAAAGAAAGAGAACCCTCAATATACAAAGAAACAATAACTAGAAAAGACCTAATAGGTCGTGGGTTAAATATAAATAAACCCTAATATGAAGCAAATAATGATTATTTATAACACCTCTTCCTAAGTTAGAACATATAAGTTAAGTATGCCTAACTTGCATCTTGTTGTTGGAATCTACAATGTATAAAATATAGTAAAAAAGTTTTAAAATTATTTTAATTAGTCTACTTAATTTTAAAAAGTATTTTAATTAAATCACTTAGTTTTTTCATTTTATTTAAATTATATATTTTAACTTGTTTTTAGGATGTTTTTGTTTCGATTAGTAAATATTTTTTTATGTGGATGTGAAGTGATGACATCAATTTTAGGTATTTTTATATTTTATATATAATTCATGTCTTTTAAATTTTTTTAATATAATTACCTATATTGGAAATCTTAACCTAACTTTTTCTGTAAGGGCGTTTATCGGATCGAATAATAGATTATTCTGATTTGAAAATTTTCATGACCCTATCCGAAATCCGATTCGATTCGAATAAGGATATCTCTATCCGATCCAAATCTATATGAATTCAATGCGGATCGGATTCAGATAAATCCGAATAATTCAAATTTATCTGAATAAACCAAAAAACAGTTGTTTTTATTTTTTGTTAAGTTTTTGTTCTTAACATGTTACAGTTTAAAATCACAATAAAATATATAAAACCTTAAAATATAAATTTGTCTTAAACACAAATTCCAAATTGAAACATAATAGGTACTTGTATAAAACCCAAAGATTAGAATCTTCAATTTAAAACAACAATCAATTATTGTATAATTGTTTAGGATTAAAGAGCGAGATTGTGTCAAATTTCTTGAGTACTTAGTTGAAAACATAATAAATAGTTGGGTCATGAGTATTGAGTTACAAACATAATTGAATTTTTATTCGGATTATTCGGATTTCCGAATACCTTGCATAACCCAAATATATAATTTATAATATTCGAAATCTGAATAATCAAAATTTGCATAATGAATTCAGATCTGGATGAGATCCAATTCGAATATCCGAATAAAGATCCAAATCGGTTTATTCATATTCGAATACGGATTAAATTTCGGTTTCTTTAAACACCCCAGTATTTTTTTAGCTATAGACAGAGTTCTATTACGGAGGAAATAACATAGCATAGTTGGAAATGGCAAACCTGGTTCTATATCATTAAATATAAGGAAGTTAATTACATACATAGTTGTGTTATTAGTTTCTCTATTATATTACATAACTTTGTTAGTGCATATTTCTTTTATGATAATTCAAAAACTAACATGTGCTATATGATATTACTCACAAGTCACAAATGATCATATGTTCATAACTCATCCCACGATGTCATATGCAAAAACCAAACGAATGATATTAAGATGATCAAGAAATGTCAAACAAAAGCATTGTGGATCGATCACAAGCAGTGGCGGAGCTTGAACATCTCCGTAAGGGGGGCGGGGGCGAACTTAAATTTTTTTAAAGGGGATTTATTTAAGTTTACACTAACGGATTAAAAATTAACACTACCGGCGAAAAAAAGAGGGGGGCGCCCCCCCGGCCCTCACTATCCTCCGCCACTTATCACAAGCTAATCATATTAAGATGGGCATCCAACTAAAGATCCAACAATGGAAGCCGCGATTAATGTCATGGTTAAACCTTGGATTGATCGTGACGAGTATGATGCAAACGGTTAAAAACTATAATCGTTACCGCGGTCGATATACAAATTATATGTGGGTTCGTTCATATTAAATATGTAGATTTTGGTAATAAGTGAAGTTAAATTCGAGAGAGATGAAGTTTTATTAAGACGTAAGTTTAAAACAAACTTTTACAAAATTAAGCATGACAATAAATTAACAAAGTCTTGCAAATTTTAATAAAATCTTATGACAAATGTTTACGAGGTATATTTAAAACTTGAACATTTTTATAAAAACGAAAATGTATATAAAACTCATTTATGACTTTAAACCTTTTTATAACCAACGAAAATGTATATAAAACTCATTTAACTATTTAAGACTTTAAACCTTTTTATAACCAATTAATGTTTCATAAACATTATTAATCTTCCTAAATTCTGACATCATGGAGAGAAGAAATTATTTGGACCCATTTTGATCAAAATTGAATTTACTTTTTACTAAACGGTTAGTTCTGAAACCATCTAACATCTACATCAATAACTCAATCCCTACTGCTTATAGATAGTTTTAAACAGGTGGTGTAGCATTTACCAATGCTAACTTGAGTGACAAAAAAGCAACTCCTCCAATCCTTTGGACCAATAGATCAAACTAAAAACTCATCTGTAGCTATTATTTCATATATATTATAATCTATAATTTATAATATATAATAAAAAAAAGTTTTCGTAAGACACGTATTATCATTCTAGCATATTAAATGATACGTGTCATCATTGTAACATATCACAAAAAATATTTTCCCATCTATCTCTCTCTTAATAAATACAAAAATTATAAAAAAACAATTAATTTGACTTTCATTTTTAACTAAAATATGCTTAAAAAATATATCTATATTTGTGTTTCTTGTCTTTCTTATACTAAATGATAATTATTGTAAATAAGTAAACCAAACTATTAAATGTTTAAAATATAAATGTAGTTATTTTAATAATTTATTAATACATATTAAATATAAAGTAATAATTTTAATTCATTATGTGTTATAACTTTTAAATATTCATTATATTTTTATTTCATCAATAGATAATAACATTTAGAAAATAAAATATTCATAAAACTAATTATTTTAATATGTTTTATTTATTACACCCATGTAATGCATGGGTTCTAACCTAATAAATAACAATATACCAAGTTACAAGCTTCATTTTGTGAGGTTTATGGATCACCATAGACCGTTTTATTGAAATCACATGGGCAACTAAACCCGTAAGTAGTGTTTGAAATAATTCGATCTAGCAAACACAATAAACATCAAATTTAATATAAACAAAACAATACAAATTATAAAGATCTTACACCTCTATATATGACAGACAAACTTGTATTTTACTTCAATTCTAACTCTTACTATATCTCAACATATCAATAAAATAAACTCTAACACTCATCTTTTAACACTTTAACAAATAATAAACTAATACTAATAATTATTTTCAAATCTTTTTTTTTCATTATATCTCAACCCTTCCTCTAATCATATCTCCAACCAATTAGGATTAACTCTATCGAGTAGTACCCATCTTAAAATTTTGGCTTTGTGAACAAAAACGTTGGTCAACGGTTTGTGTTGTGTTTTAGGGTTCTATTCATGTGTCGGGCATTGGCGGAGGTATGAAGAGATCATTTGGGTCATCTGACATCATTTTTTAGCGTTTCATGTAGAACATATAACACGAGATTTTTAGCAATCCCAATCTTTTTTTAAATTTACACTAATGACTTTATAAAATAAACAATTCGACTCCAATTGCTATTGGGTTTATATAAAAATTATATAAATTTCTTACTGAATGGAAAATTATATAAAACTTTAAAAAAGGTATACAACTTTAAGTTTTAGTTAGGGTGGGTGATTGAGTCGCTGGCAAAGACATCTACAGTTAAAGTGATAAAACTCATAAAAATGTTAAGTGTTTGAGTCTCGTCTATGACATGTTGGTTTAAATTAATCGTAATGTAAAATTAAAAGTAACTTAGATGAGCATGTGGGTTACATTTAAGAAAATAGAAGATAAAAAAAAGACACTTTTAGTTATAATTATTCTCCTTGAAACTTGATGTTTAGGAATTAGAGAACGATATCCTAAAAAGAAATTCTAAAAATTTTGATCATATGACTTGAATCAACATGAATTAAAGGTGATTTGATCCAACAAGATCTAAAAATTATAATATCGGGTTGTTTGAAATCCGAAAACTAAAAAATACAGAAACCGAAAGAAAATATTCCTAGTTTCGTCACTGTAAATGTCATGGGTTTTGGTCCGATTAGTTGATAATGATGAAATCAATTGGTACGGTACCACCGGTTTGTTGGATAGGTTCGATTGAGGGTGTTTGCTCAAGGTATTCCATAAGTTTGATTTGATGATGCTTCATCAGTTCGATCGACTAGAGAACCAAAACTCAACGGTCATCAATCTTAACAGTTGAATGCATGGAAGTCAAATGCTTGTTAGCAGCTTTGTATTGATGTCTTTTTGTTGTTTGTTTTGATCACTTATGTTGTAATGGTAGTATAGAAAGAATAAAGATGTGTATTTTGTTTAAAAGTTATTGGGTTTTTAGCTCTCATTTGGACCAAGTATGGGCCCATTTGGAGTTGTGGTATGCTTTAGTTCGGTGAATCCGTTTTGTAGTTTAATTGGGCTTTAGGAAATTTTGGATTTCAGCATTATTGCTAGATTTTTAAAGCCCAACTTTGAAAAAAAATGAGTCATTGTTTCTTGAAGTATGTCCTAAGATAAAGATGCACAAAAAAACCGGGTACGGACCAGACCCGGACCCGGGTTCGGGTACAACCCAAAAACCGACGGGTAGAAACCGATTTGCATTTTTTAGGATTTTCTAGGACCCGACCCTACCCGGACCCGACCCGACCCGGTCGAACCCGGGTCCAACCCGGTTTTACCTTTTTTTAAACTAGCCGTTTTTAACGGCTATATAGCCGTTGGATTAAATTTTGCCCCTTAAATTAGTATAAATAGGTGTGGGTTGATATGGTTGAGTACCCAAGTCTCAAACACAAAAAAACATACGCAAAAAACGCAAAAAAAATGCTCTTGTTTACTCTCGTTTTACATTTTCACTCTCTCATCTTAGACTTTTACTCTCAAATCTTAATATGGCTCACTCTCAATCTTTCGTTGGTCGAGGTTCATCAAACTCTCCAATCGTCGTTCATGTTCTTGTACACAATCATAACATGGATGTTTGGTGCATTTGATGCATAACATTGATCATACGTAACTAATAAATCAGAAACGGTTAAAATTTGTAATAATTACATGCGTTTTATAAGACTTGGAATATAACAAACGTAATCTAATGGTATATATATTTTTTATCTGTATTTTCTACACATCATAATATAATGTTTAAGTCGATTGAGATAATATTAACAAAAACGGTTTATTTCGTAATTAAAATCCCATTCACTTGAGTAGTGAATACATGTTACGAACCAACAACAAACAATTATTGATTAGGTGGTTAGAAAACTCTAATATTACTTGCTCCATATGAGATACTAGTTTTATAAATAAAATATTAATATAATAAAATTTTATTAATTATAAATAATATTATAAGATATGATATGATTGAAATTTCGTATCAAATCGAATCATCATTGAATTTCCTTATGTCAAGAAAGTATGCAGGAGAAGATATTAGGTCGGAATTTTTAATCAATAAAATTATTTAATAAGAAAAAAACATGTTTATAATATTGAAAAGAAACAAGAAAAAACTTAAAATTCCCATCACCATTCCACATAAACATCAAAAAAAAGAAGAAAATATTTCCTAATTGAAACAAAAAGAAAATCATATTAAAAACATGTTAAGACTTATAATTTAAATAAAATATGAAATTAAGTGACATAATTGGAACAATTTTAAACTTAAGTTATCTAATTGCAACAATTTTAAAAAGTTATTATTATTTTACTGATTAAAAAAACACTAGTAAACAAATAATTTAATAAGAATATGTGATAAAACTTATTATTATTGGGTAGTAAATTTGTTTTCTCTTGCGAACCAATCTTAAAATCACGTGAACCAACCATCAAAATCGAGATTCAAGAATTAACATGTTATTATTAATTGTAGATTTGTGTATATACGGATGAGAATACACATTTTTGCAGTTAATAAAATGTTATGGGTGGTGGACCCCAAGAATGACACTAATAATGAGGGATCATGTGCAGATCGGGTCCAACAACTGGTGGTGCACATGCAAATAACATGCAAATATTGGACGACACCAGTCTTAATACTATTTTCACATTCATTCATAATTTATTTACATTATTAAAATATCCCAAGTCTTTACTCAATTATTAATATCTCAACTTGTACACACACACATCATAACTGTTTGCTCAACTCACTCTTTTCGATCAAACATGTAATTAGTTTTTAATTCTTGACATTAATTATCTATCTGATTCATAGGTCGTTTAAGTTTGAGGACTTAAGTAGAGAAATCAGTCAAAGTAGATTTGATTTTCTAATTATATTATAAAATAAATAATATGCTCATTTTTTGGTCATCAATTAATTTAAGGTTAGATCAATTATATAAGGCTTGGGTTGAGACTATAAATGTATGATCAATAGATAATAACTGAAACAAGTTTTTCAGTGAGTTTTTCTTTTGCAATAATAAAATTCTTGTTTGTTAATTCATCCTATGCCATGATTAATTAATCATTTATATTTGGGTGACACATTAACTCCTTTGATTGAAAAGATTAAGATTACGGAAGTGGTCTAATTGTGTCTACTATTTTGGGCGATTATACCGGTTTGATTTGATGTAAAAGCATATTAACATAACGTCGTCGTTTATCAACGTTGATATTTTTAAATAAATTTATTGAATGTCATATTTTACCAAGTAATTCGATGAGTGTGATTTGTATTTCCTTTTGTTATAGCTTATCACATACCGTTAACTCGTTTTAGGCTTATAAGCAAACACACATTTTCTATCGTATACATACTTTGTTTTTAAAATCATACACCTGCACTATATAGGATTTAAACCTATAATCTTTAATTAGAGAATACACATCACATGAACATCTTCCATAACTAATTATAAATCAACTCTTTGACATAAGAGTTTTTATTAGCTAATATCAACCGCGTATATCATTGTACACATTGAACTTATCTTTTGTAAATTTGACATACAAATATCTAACCAAGTCAATTATTTAATTTAGTGTGAATTAAATCGGTTGGTTTGTTTTAAACCCAAGGTATCTTTGCCTAAAAGTGGACACGATAATTCATAAAGCCTAAAAGTGCAAGGATGCAAAAGTGACAATGCATGTGCAAAATCACATGGTATTCGCCACATAAACCATTTAATTTCAAACTAAACATTATCTTTGAAATTAAAAGTATATAATATCTTAACCAAGGATACTATAAAAATGTCTTTATTGCTTTTATTTCATTTGCTAATGTCCCACCATCACAATCCTCTTTGCATCTCACACCGTCATGTCTAACTCGAGGCTTTTTGTTGATTTCGAAAAAGCAAAAGGTGGGATTTTTAACCTTTTTCGACATTTGGTAAAAGTGTAATCTCATGTTAACTTAGTGATCTTTTACTAACAAAAATATAAAAACATACACACGAATGTACATTATTCTTTTTTTTCGAAGGGGTAGATTAATAAAAAAAATAAACCCATGACCTCCAAAGGATCATTCTCTCACGTAAATCCTATCGTTACAAAAGAAAACTATTTTGTATGTATAGAATGGCACTCTTGTAGTTTAACTGATCGGGATGCTACTGCTAACTCTATTGACGGAGGTTCAACCCTTGACCTGCCCTTTTCTTTTTTCTTAGCTATATGTACAACCCTTCATAGCTAATGGTACAAGTAAATAGTGGATGATTGATTATTGTTAACTTTTTAAATAGATAAAAACATTGTTTTTCTTAAAATTTTTATTATTTTTTTTCTTTTTGTTTGTTTTTCTTATTTAATAACTTAATCTTTTACTCGGATTTATAACTCTTTTTTTTCATCTTTACGCTATATTTTACACCTTATAGAATATATCTTGAACATTTGTGTCGTAGATTCAATAGCTTATTCTTTTATTTGATTTTTTAGCTTTTTTCTTTTATCTTTGCGCTTATTTTACATCACATATTTATAAAGTAGATGGTGACCATTTGTCTTATAATATATTTTATTTTTTATCGCTCGTTATTTTTCATAGCAATGTAAAACGTTTATTCTCGTGACGATGAGGTCGTCTATCAGATTTCAAATCTACGCTTGTGATTTGGGGTGTGAATTTATAACATGACTCTAAAACACGACTCTAAAACACAACTTTAAAACACGAGACGAACCTAACACAAAATTTACAGGTTTGAGTTTACTATAAACGGAATCTAGTCCCATGGAGCTAAACAGGTTAGGTTCAGTTTTAACTCTACAGGTTCACGGGTTGACCCGTTAAACCCATTTTTATTTAGTTTATTTTTTTGTATATATTTTATGTCATAAATTAAATTTTTTATGTGTTTTATTTTAAAATTCAGAACTTAAAATAGAAAGGCATTATATCTTAAACTGAAGTATAATTGTTTTATATTAATTGATACTTTTTGTTGTAAAATATAAATTTTAAAGTATTAATACGTGCAAAAATTATATAAATTTAAAAATTCAGGGGCGATCAGGTCATATTCATAATCCAAAGATAATCATATAGTGCTCGAGTTGATACTTATGTAATGTGCTTATTGTTATCTATTTTCACATAAAATTTGACAAAACCGACCCGTCGCATGGTATGGGTAATTTACCTAGTAGTTGTATTTGAGTGTTAAAGTAATGTATTTGAGTGCGAGAAAAATAAATAGATTAGTATTAATAGTGTTTAATGTTATTTAAAAATAAATTTTCTTTATTGAATTAGTCTTTGGTAGTAATTGCCATTCAAGACAACATTCGAACTTTTGGCGATAGATGGATCCTCGCAAGCATGAGCTTTCCACGTAACATTCATAACACCATGCTAACATGATCCATAACGGTGACACGTGGGCTAGCTTCCACGACGATGTTCTAACGCACCACACAATAGCGTCTGATAAATATTTATTTTAGTGGATTTGTTTAGAACGACTAAATCACACATCTTATAACCATAATTATAAATTTAACTTTTTATTAATCATAATATTTGTACTCTCAATCAACTAAAAAGACATTTTCGATCAACCATGGTAGTGGCTAAAAGACGTTTAGTAATTATTTTAATAGCATAGATAAACCATAAAAGCTCTTATAAAACATCTAAGTTTAAAGATTTTGAACTTAAAATCATAAAAGTAAAAAGAAACTAGCTGTGAATATTATAATAATAATTATTATTATTATTTTTAACAGAACAATAAATATTACTTAGCAGGAAAAAGCGATAATGTGGCCACTAGGGTTGTGTCGGCCCAAATTGTAACCCGTGATCCAACAGTCTTAACACACCCACAGTACAAATGTGGACCGCAATGCAGGCTAGCAAAACTATCTCACCATTTCTTCATCTATAAATACCTGCAACACACCCCCTACTTCTTCATCAAACAATCTCCTTTGTTCTTCATCAAACAATCTCCTTTGTTCTTCATCTCCCCCTAATTAACCACCATGGCTAAGTTCTTCGCCGTCTTCCTCGTGGCTCTTATCGCCATTGCAATGCTTCAAGCTACTGTAAGACCCTGTGATTTATTTTGTATTCCAACTGTTGGATCAATGCTTTCTAAATGTTATTCAATACATTTTATTCATTTTATCGTTTCGATTGAATTTAGGTCTCGGCTAGTGGTGGACGTCACAAGGGATATGGACCTGGAAGTTTAACGAGCTCTCGTAAGTTTCGCCATTTGATCTTATTAGAGCCGCTCTGTTAAATAAATTTTTAGGCAAAAGACTACCTTTTAATAATTCATAGTCTAATAATAATTAATAGGTAACTCTAATGCTGAATGTTTAAAATGTTCCATTAAGATTTAACATATTAACCATTTAATAGTTTTTTAGTTACATTTTAACAATTCAAAGATATTGAACCATTGATAGGCTATGAGTTAACCTCTTAATAACCATTAAATATCTACCAAATAACCTCTTAGTCTAGGATCTTATAATAAAATAAATAAATAAATTATTTAGATATATTTTTCATTCCAACGGTTAGATTCTTTGTATTGAACTAAAAATGTTGGACAGGATAAAAATGTTTAAACCCATATACAAGAAATGTTATTTTTATATGGTTTATTTATTATTGCCCAAAATAACTGAGTTGCCCTTGGACCTTACCTCTAGTTTTCTTTTTGATAGTTTACTCTACCATTAATATGATTGTGATTTTGAAATTTTAACGTTAATTGTTGCGATTGCGTACTGATTTGTGTGTATATGAACAGAGTGCCCTGGGCAATGCATAAGGAGATGTAGCAAAACTCAGTACCACAAGCCGTGCATGTTCTTCTGCCAAAAGTGTTGCGCGAAGTGTTTGTGTGTGCCCCCGGGTTTCTACGGGAACAAACAGGTGTGCCCGTGCTACAACAACTGGAAGACGAAGGAAGGCGGCCCTAAATGCCCATAGAGCTCACCAACATTTACACAATTAACATCAGTATTCCATATATATTCTATATATGCCTTAATTATTTACTTGTTTTATGAATGATGAATCTACTCTATATGTTCGACTTTTTGATCTTCCATGTTGTAGTAGTGTGAGGTCCCATTTGGTCAAAAGTGAAAATGGACCAACGGATTATTACTGTTTGTTAATGTGCTGCAGTCCATTGGATGCTACTGTTGCATCTCACATGTGATTGGGCCCATGTATTTCACAAGTTGTAATTTCTTTATATCTTATATATAATATATAATTATATTTACATATTTCGTGTTTTTACTTTGCATCATATGTTCATGTCGTGAAATATTTTCCATGATTTTGGTTGTTGGAGGTAAATCTTGCATAACGAAAGATTCAAGTATTTTATCAATCTAATTTGGATATCATGTTATTCATAATCCATGATTAAATATATTTATAAATACATAAAACTTGATAGAAACATTATTATTAGATACACTACTTATAAGAACGTGCTATTTCCTAGTTTGATCTTGCTACATTGTAATATGTTGAAATGATCAAATTATCACTCAATTCAAACGTACTGAATTCTTTACCACCGGTATTTTTAGATCTAGTTGTCAAGTATTGCTAAATGACAGTTTGATTTTAATCTAACATGGTCAAAATGATACGAAAAAGCAAATATTATATAATCTATTTTTAACCATTGGCCAGAACTTAGGAATTTTTAAGTCTCAGGTTTAAAACCTTACTTAAGTGAGTTTTCTCAAAGTGATGGGTTTCCTTCTGGATTGTATTTGTGGATAATTCAAATATGACGTGTCGAAAGTCAGTATGAATGGTTAAAATCTCATTTTAAAAAGGCTCGCTCAGATATAAAAAGTAATTGCAAACGCCGTTCAAACATATATATATATATATATCATATATATATATATATAATCTACTTATAATAAGAAAAGAATAAGGGATTTATTTTAAATGATACACTACACCAATGTCGGTGAAAGACTGTAGAAAAAAAAAACGTGAGCCATAGTTATGGACTTTTGGGGAAAAACTTTTATAATTTTACAAGTAAACTGTTTTCTTAGTTTCTTTCTATTTATAAATATATACAAAAGCACATGAATATATAAAAAATAAATCAAACCAAAATTTATT
This sequence comes from Flaveria trinervia, assembly GCA_025506515.1. Taxonomy (NCBI): domain Eukaryota; kingdom Viridiplantae; phylum Streptophyta; class Magnoliopsida; order Asterales; family Asteraceae; genus Flaveria; species Flaveria trinervia. Next base: position 8,883,764 of record CM046450.1, read on the forward strand.
ACATATTCATAAAATTGGTAAGATATTTACAAACCATTGATATAAAAAATCATTTTCTTTTTACATATAACATTTCACCTAGAATACTTGCTCTTCTACACAACTATTGATCCATTAAGTAGAGGTCCATAAAAGAAAACAACATAAACTTGAGGTAGTTGTTCAATGATGATACAATTGATAATTTAAAAACTGATTTGTTTTTCTTTTTGGGGTTTTGTGAGATCTATCAATAAATGTGATAGAATAATGTTGGTAAAGTTTATGGCAACAATTAAAAATGTCTTTATATATTTCTTGGGAATTGCAAATTATAACCGATATGTCATATGTGTTCTTTTAGTAGTGTGCAAAAGCCTACTTATCCTTCTTGTTAAGACGTCTGTCTTGAGAAAACCTATAAAACTTCAGGAGTATAAAAGAAAACTATCACGGTCCAATCGTCTTAGAGAAAGTATACACACTTGGCCTATATATTTCTTCTCGTGCGATATACATTATCATCATTATCATCATCATCATCAGTGGTGGTGCTTGAGAAAAAGTATAAAAAGAGAGGGCTGAAAGTCATGAGACCCAAATCAGGAGGGACGAACTCAATACGTATAAAATTTTCGATCAAAATACATATAAATTTTAACTACTGGACGAAAAATCAAGGGAGCCAGGCCCCCAGGCCCCAATAAAGCTCCGCGCATGATTATCGTGGTGATCATATATTTTTACTTTCATGTTGAGCTGTAGGGCTATAATAACATTTGAACAAGATACAATAAGACATAAACACAATAAGTGCTCACACGAACAAGACACAATAACTAATGTGAGCTGTATTTTTAAACGTTAATTATTATAATTCTAGAGTATATTTTGGCATTTATTTTGCATTCATTGCATCATTTTTCGTTTATTTCATATAATAGTAGTTTTTTGGGATTAATTTACTTTAGTGTGTTTGATTGGTTTTGTAGGTTCATACAACTGGAAAAGAAAAAAAGATTCCTAAAGTTTAGTAATTTTTATTGATGATAATTATCCACATATTTTTTTAAGATAGAAAACAAGAAAGCCTAAAAGTATAGATCTGGAAGTCAAAAGAAGGATGATAAATAAAAAGGGTTAGAAAAATTAAAGAGATGTTTTGAAGACATTATTTTGGAGAATGAAGTTCAACAAGCAATAAAAAACTGTATCAAATTAGTTTTTTTTGTTGATGGAATTCTCTTTACTGTCAAGATACTTAATCTTCGTGTTTTGTTTTGTTTCGTAAGTTTTTATTTTATTTTAGTCTTAATTGATTTAGTCCTCATGTTATGCTAGAACAATCTTAGTTTCAACATTACGGTTTAATTTCTTTGATTTGGTTGAACTTATATGAAACGTTTATGAGATTTTTTATTTTAACGGTTTTTTGTTTTATTATTGATCTTAAACCCGAGTCAAATCTGGTATATATTAGATTGTTAATAAAAATAGTCACTTTATTAATTTTTCTAATAAAGTTCTTCAAGATTTAAAACTCTAATCAAGTTTTGATTTTTGATATAAGGAACATTTAACCATTTGAGTTTGTCTATAAATTCATTCTCGTTATAGAATCACACAGTCTATTAAACATACCAAATGACGCGTGTCTTTAATTATAATTGATACTTTTATCGTTGCAACCTGCACGCTAAGATCCAAACGGCGTGAACTTAGAGTAGTGGGTTGACGAACTGCAATTGATTAGACATTAGATAGAGTGAATATTTAAATGACGTGATGTCCAGAATCGATACAAATCATCAATTAAAAATAGTCATTGCATTGTAATTGTCGATGATCGTAAGTCGAATCGAATCAAGAAATTACCTTAATGTTGGAATTAACTTTCATATTTGAATTTACTTCACAATTTAGTTAACGTTTTTAGTAATTCTTTTTCATAAATTATAAAATACAAAAAATGTCAATTTTCGTTTTTCCGCCAAAGACTTAACACGACCACGTGGAATTTTCTTTACAGTTTCGACATTGTAATGCCAGCCTGCTGGAATTTTTTTACTTTTTGCAATTTACTTTTTAGTTTTAGTTTTTAATTAAAACCTTCACATTCCTTAACCCATAACCAACTATAATAATTGTGTTAAAACGTTATTGGTATAAACTTATTGGCACGTATCCATGAGGATACGAACCATAATTCTCCTCATACTATTATTAGTATGTATAATAGTAGGTTCACATTATAATATTTTATTTGTTGAATTCGACACCAAACAACTAATCATGTCATGTGATTTCAAACATAAACACATACTTGTTTAAAAAACAATACACGATAAAAATATAAATGAACACCAATAAAATCATATATTTAGGGAAGCAAAAGATGTCAAAGGTCCGAAAAAATCTTAAACAATACATGATACTTAACATGATAATGTTTGACATGTTTGAAACAAAAGCTAATAAATTCTTAATTAACAAATAACATCGTTTAAATATGTACTCTAAAAGACGAAGTCCAGAGAGGCATTAGGCGGAGGGCGTGGGCTTGATTAATGGTATTGTGGTAGTTATATTCGATTGAAGTGGTTAGACAAATGACATGGTTTATAAAATGTATATGAACAACAATGACATATATTATAAATGTAAATATCTTATTATTTAAATAAGTTAGACTTATAAACAGGTTTAAACAAGTATGTTAACACGTTAACATGTGTTTATCATGTTAACACACGATTTTTTATCATGTCGACCTACAAATGACACGAAACATGTTAACTTCGTACCGTAACGTATTAACACATCTGTGTTAGAATGTGTCGGTCTTGTTGTTGATGGTTAATCGCAAGGACTAGTGGACTACCCTTATGACTCACTTTAACAAATAATAATCAACATGTTTCTAGCTCTCACAAGAAATAAACGATTTTTTCGACAATTAGTTTAACAAAACAATTTGATGTTTCTATAATATATTTTAAGTCACCGACAAGAAGGAGTACTACTCTCTTAAGTTTCACCAACACTCCTCATTGTTCGTCTCAGCGATCTCTGTTCTTCAATCAAGGTATCGAGGTAATCATCTAACTGCATTGCTGTTGGATCTTGTTTATGCATCAGATTTACTTCATAAGGATCATCACGACATATGTTTATTCTTCATCCTTCGACATATTTTAGAATATCACTGAGGATTTACCCTTTGATTTACAGATTTAGTTGTTCACACTTCAAATATGGACTCATCTACTGTCCTATTCAACCAGCTTAAGGTATGCATTCGTTTCTTATGTTTTACGAGTATTTTACCCTCGATGTACTGCAAAATTATGCTAGATTAGATCCTTTATTAGTATGTACTCCTAATTTTGTAATTTTAGGAGTTAATGTTCTGTAATCTGTATACAGTGTTCTTTTATGTAAACTGGTACTGTTGTGCATGGATTCTTTTGGGTGAACTTTGATAACCGTTTATAACTAGAGATCAAACCCTAAGGGAAGTGTCCTACACTCAATTAGTAATTGTATATAGAATTCAGCAATGGAAGGAAAGAATAATGTATTGGATTCAATCAACGTGTCTCCTACAACGCTACAACGATCCTCGGTGGGATTCATCTTATCCTTTTTCGTTTATTTGTGTCATAGAAGCAAGGTTTCTAACTTTTGTCGTAATTGGTAAGAATAAATGACTAGGGCTTACAACGGTATCCTTAATACACGTTAGAACATCTTGAGAACTTATGGAACATCGTTTCTCTATACTTTTCTCACTATAGCCTTGAAATTTTGGTTCACATTAGTCACCATAATGTTTCACTAGGCAACTTATTTCTCTCCTGTTGTCAAACTTGTGAACAGGAAGCACAGCCTTTCTTTGTGTTGGCTGGTCCCAATGTGATTGAATCTGAGGAACATATTTTACATATGGCGAAACAAATTAAGGCCGTCACTTCAAAGTATGTTCTTTTATTTCTAACTAAGCATATATGTTTGTCTGATATTGCACCGATCTTTTGGATGTATGTATATGTAGATTTTCATGTTTTCCCTTCTTAAATTAATTGCCACACATCTAGATATAGGGTTACTGCACACTTAAAGCTTTTTCCTTCAAGTTTCGTTCAATATATAATGCATCTGCTGCTTGCATTTTTGCAGACTTGGATTGCCTTTAGTTTTTAAGTCTAGCTTTGACAAAGCCAACAGAACTTCATCAAAATCCTTTCGAGGACCTGGTTTAGCTGCGGGATTGAAGGTAATCTAATTCCTATTTTTTGAAGGTGGGTAAACTGTCATTAATAAGGAAATAAAGGAGCTAAAGTCCAAACCATACCATATCAAACAATTTGTCAAGAGAAGTACCCTTGTAAAGATAATGTTATGTTAAACTGTATTAATTTGTCTTTTTGGTCAACTGCAGATCCTTGAAAAGGTGAAAACAACATATGACTTGCCCATAGTGACTGATGTACATGAAACCGACCAGGTAATCATGTTGATCCGCGTAAGGGCTTATTTGCATTTATGAGCAGATTTATATAACTATTTAATTTCATCAGTGTGAAGCAGTCGGCAGGGTTGCAGATATAATTCAAATTCCAGCTTTTTTGTGCCGACAAGTAAGATTGATCCAACTCAGTTGCTTCAAGATGTCCTTAGCACTATCTCTATCTAGAAATCTCATTTAATTTTAGGTCATTCTTTTTCCTGTTTGTGTCGTCTAGATATGAACACAATTTCTCTAATTCTTATTTTTCTGTTAGACTGATCTTCTAGTTGCAGCTGCCAAGACTGGAAAAATTGTAAATATAAAAAAAGGCCAGTTCTGCGCTCCTTCTGTACGTTATCATCTTCAGTTGACTTCATTGGTCATAGAACCATTTGGCTTGTTTAATTACATGGAAATAATAGTGACATACTTTTGCTTGCTATTCGTCATGGATAACTTTCTTACTTATTGACTTTGCAGGTCATGACCAACTCTGCAGAAAAAGTTAGACTGGCTGGAAATCAGAACGTTATGGTTTGTGAGAGAGGGACCATGTTTGGATACAGTAAGCATATAATTTTAAATTTGTTATTGTGCCTGAGATTTCATGATAAATATAAATTTTTAATGTTTTTCATTTTTCTGCATGCCTGAAGTATTATTTATCGTATGTCATGCAGATGATTTAATTGTTGATCCACGCAACTTCGAATGGATGCGAGAAGCTAATTGTCCTGTTGTAAGTACCATAATTCTTTTATGATCATCATCAGGTTGTATGCACTATACAATAGGGTCTTGAAGTACAATATTTTTCATACATTTCGACTTCTATTTCTATAATGCAGGTAGCAGATGTTACACATGCATTACAGCAACCTGCTGGGAAAAAGGTGCACATTCATTCATATAGTATGCTTTATCCTTCTGATTTTTCTTCTAGCTAACTTATTTAACAGCTGGAAGGTGGTGGTGTTGCCAGCGGAGGTCTTCGGGAATTAATACCTTGCATTGCAAGGACAGCAGTTGCTGTTGGGGTTGACGGACTTTTCATGGAGGTCTGTTTTATTGGGCATATATAAATTTTTAAAGTCTGTTTTGCTTACAATATGCGTATTTATGCATTCAGGTCCATGATGATCCACTTAACGCTCCTGTTGACGGTCCAACACAATGGGTAAATTTCATGACATTGAAAATACTAATATAATTTTTTATTGAACATTGTTTGACTCGGTGTTTTGCTCTTGAAAACAGCCTCTGCGCCATTTTGAGGAGCTGCTAGAAGAGCTTATGGCAATTGCTGTAAGTTCTTACCAATATATTATCGTTTTATACTAATTAGATAAGCAAGTAGGTAACCGATTCTGGCATTTTCTCCAGAAAAGGAATTGGTGTAGTATATGACTGGCATAATGGCTGGGCTGCTGTGTCTGTGACTGGTTGTTTTAGTAAATTGCTAAATGGCTGTACTAGCCAACACAGACCCAAACACCCAAAACTGGGTATTATAATCCTGTTGGCCAATTTGGGCAGGATGAAACTTTTCGCAGCTAACACCTATTGGTACACGCGTTAGATGTACAATTTGCTAGTGTAGTACAAGCTAACAATGCATATAGAAGTTATTTTTTCATGAGTTCTGATAGTGCCATAAATGTACAAATTACTAATGCATCAAGTTGAATAATGAGATTGCAGCAGACAAGGTTATACATGTTTTCTGGTTCCACTTTTGCAATTTAGGTTCTCATCTGAACGCAGTAGTTATTTATGAACCTTTCTAGAAACTGACCAAGAAAAGTGTACGCATGTCAACCCAAACCAGCATATGTTGACCCATACTATAAATGTTTTGACCCATTACACAACCGCCCATCTTGCTGCCTTTATTCATTTAAACCAAAATTTAACACACTCATGTCTGAAAAGTACCATCTAGATGCATAGACATCATATCATAATAACTAATATTTAATGATTTTCAATTGTGCCTATATACCTGCTCACAAAATTACATACCACACAAACTGGCACATCAGTTCATAACAAATGGCCATAGGCCATACTCCATAGTGACTCATTTTGAGTGTTAGGGTTTGTTTTCTCAGGTGTTGTATAGTATATTAGTAAATGAAGATGCCATAGTTTACTTGAGCTTTATATTAATTATTTTTTTTTGTTTTTTATGTCTAAAAGAGGGTTACCAAGGGGAAGCAGCAATATAAAATCGATCTCACTCCATTTCGTGAGTAAAACTCCTGCAGGCTGGTTTTCCATGTGATCAAACAGAAGGTACCGACTTAATAATCTAAATTTGTGCACCAAAGATGTTTATTGGGTTTATAACTTATTTGTATGCTGATATTTCTCGTCATCTATGGTATGTTGATTAGGCCTGTTTAGAACAAATTATTGAGCCATTCCATTGGTCTAATAAGCATATTACTGATTAGTTTACTATGATTTACGCTTGAATTACATGATTGTCGTTTTCAGGCAAGAATCTGCGCTGAACTCAGATGTGCCTGAACGTGTGAAAGATTACGTCATAATTTATCAGTCGATGTTTTAGAATATATGGTTTGAGAGATACATTGTTGCTAGATTCATGGTGTGCATCAATATCAAAATATTAGATTATGATTCGTAACATTGTGGACTAAACTAAGCTGTTCAAATTCAGGCACATGTAGTGTCTTATAGATGTTAAGTTTATATACTTACACATTTAAATACGTATGGACCATAAGTTGGCGGATGGTGATGTAGGTTTTAAATCCTACATGGTTTTGTTTTATGGCTACAAAGCTGCTTAGAAATTCAGAGAGAATAGTTTCAAATCATCGATACCCCCTTTCATCTAATGTTGGGCTCAAGTACAAGAAGGAATTTACAAAATAACAACCAAGGTTGTTAAGTTGTTAACCTCTTGTTTACGGAACCCTTTAACTATTATGACTTGAATATACGCCACTAAGTTCTAAACACACAGGTAACAATCGTCAAGGTGTTTTGTCATCCTACATTTCCTGCAAGCTCTAATGGTTTGTCAACGAGTAACTGACGCAAAGACTAGATCTTAATTTTCAAATAAATCTTGTAAAAGGGTGACCCTTTAATGCTACCCATTTCAGAAACTCACAGTTTATGCAAAGACAAGAGATCTTAATTCTCAAACAAATCTCGTAAAAGGGTGACCCTCTAAGACCACTCTTTTAAGAAACTCATAGTTGAAGTTACATGAGACTTGATTTTTATCATTAACCATTAGTGGTGTGTGTGTGTATATATATATATATAAATATATATATATTCTATGTGTGTGTATGATTCTAGTGGAGTAGTCGATTTTTCACAAATAAAACATAAACCAAATATTAACAAATCAGTTTTTATTTTGGTTTTCAGTATTGAATCAATAGGCTAGGTTATGTGAATTACAACCAGGAAGCTGAATTCACAATGTTTATTCTCTAAATGTTTGGATTGAAGATTTAATGATCACAACACTAAGCTAGATTACTGTAGCTAAAAATGAAGAACTCTCAAGATTACAAGCCAAAGCACACATACAATGACGAATTTATTCAACATAAGTTTGAGTTGCACTGTCTTAATATTTGTAGCTATTTCAAAGATGTCACACATTAAACACCTGGCTTATTCGAATTACTTATCGACTAACTTTGGTGTCTAATTGAAATTCACATACGCATTCCCTCTTAACAGGTTGTTCACCAACCGAACCAAACCAAACGAAGGCTCACTCGAACTCGGTTCGTTTACAAACCGAGCCGCTCGGTTTGGTTCGAATTTAAAAAATCAAGCGAAAAATGCTCGCTCGAACTCGGTTCGGTTTAAAACCGAGCGCTTGGTTTTGCTCGGTTTGGCTTGTTTTCATTTTGCAATTTAGTACAAAACTAATAATTCATTCAATAGTTTCAAGTTTCAACTCAAACTCAACAATGTAACAAAACAAAAAATACAAAATAAATTTAAGTTTTAACTCGAGCTTAAATAAATAACAGTAAAACCCTCGCCCACAACCTCTATTGCGGCAATTTCCACGTCCGCTATACCCACTTTGATGCGATGTTTAAACAAGTATACAAAAATCCAAAAAAAGATGTTTAAAAAAATTAAAAGAGGGCAAGGGTAAAGTGGTTAATAATTAAAATGGTAATCTCCTAAACTCTAAATAAATAAAATAACACATTACGTATATATAATATATAAAAGTTATATTTAAAAATAATCCGAGCGAGCAACGAGCGAGCTTACCTTTGCTCGTTACCTTTGCTCGTGCTCGGTTCGTTTACAAACCGAACCGGGTGGCTCGGCTCGTATACAACCGAGCCAAAATCGAACGGGCAACTTTTCGAGCTTTTTTCGAACACGTTTCGAGCATTGAGCTATTTGAACAGTCCTACCTTTTGTAGAGATCCTTATCCTAAAGAATCAAAAGAAATGAAACCAATAATAATGAATTTATTAATTTCTAAGGTGGCATCATTCTGGAAGTATTTTCCAACTTGACGAACCACTTATGCACTGCATCAACGACCTACTCATAACCATCACCATTTAAGCTTAATGCTTAGACTTTAACACCTAGCACTATAACCTTTCCTTCTCGTATGATATTTCCACTTTATCAATCATAATACCACATTACTCGACGTCATGTGATTTACTTTGAATAAGATTAATTTTTAGTTATGAATTCATTAATTATCATCATTTGATTGTACTAAGAGTCGTATTTTAAACAGCGAATACTCTTTGAGAGTTGTGATGCACACTAACAAGCTGAAAAAAATCGGTGGTTCAATTCGAAGTGATCGGTCGGATAAAACTTAAAAATCCAACAAGAACAAAGTATGATTCTGAGATAAATTTCGTAGACCAAAGAGATGATCAGCAAGATGATCAGCAAGATGAATTTGTATTCAATGATTATGGAGAATTGGCACTGTCATTATGTAGTTATCATGCACAAATAGTAATTCATTTTCGAGCTCAACTCCAGCTAGGGACTCTAGCCATTAACCCCATTAGCAGCTTTCGTCTTTGAATCTCTGTTTCTAAAGGCGCTATCATCAGACCTCTACGGAAGGACGTCGCTTCATTGGAACCCTCATTTCATTCCGCACAATCGCACTTCAAACAAACGTGCATTTCCCGTCTCCTGATTTGTTTTATAAATATTATAATTTATCTTTGATCATAATTAAGCTTTATTAAGCTATCTAAAATTATAAGATACATATAAGTTCTACGCACTCTTTTATCTAAGAGCTAATTACACAGATCATACAAATGGTACCTATCGTTTGTCAAAGTAACGAGTTTAAGCCCTAATATTAACATCTTTTAACAAAATAAGACCTCATGTGTCTTGCACACAAGGTATTTTGGGTATTCTCAATATTTGGTATATTCATTTATATTAAACCTAATTTTATGTATCTTAATCTTAATAGTTTATATAATTTAAATATTTGCGAGTAACAAAACTAATATAAAAAATACCAAAAATACACTCATGTGCAAGACATATGAGTTTTTTTTTCTGTTAAATTTAACAAATGTTAGTGTTAAGTATCATAAGCTTTATAAAATGAAACGACAGATCCTAAGCTCGTTACTTTTGACAAACGATAGGTACCATCTACGTAATTAACTCTTTATCTATATCTATATATGATACCAAAAGAGTAACTTAGGGGGACACTTGACATCTTCCTAGGCCCTCTAATTTTGTTTTTCTTGTGTCTCTTTCATCTTAAATAATTACCTAAATTAAAAAATATTAAATACCTTTAATTGTTTTTTATTTAAATTTATAATAATTAAGAAGGATGTCTTTTTATTCATGTTATTTCTAGAAAACAAATTTTTATAAAATAATTTTTTTAAGATATCTAATTTTTTTAAAAATATAAAATATTTTAAAATTTATGTTTTTAAAAAGTAAATTTTATTATAACCTAAACAAAATTAAAATTATGAGTTATAATAAGAATTAAAAAAAAGACATTTGTTAATACGGTTTGTTTTGAATTTTTTTAACACTTTTTGGAAAAAAAAGTTTAAAATCCAAAAAGTGTTAAAATAAAAGTTTAAAAATTGATATTATTATTTTATTACTTATAGTTATTACTCATATGTAGTTTATTCATATTTTATTTCAGAATATCCATTTATACTTCATAATTTTTTTTCAACCTAAATAATACACGGGTTTACTAAAGTTAATCTATATTTATTTACTTTAATAGAAAAGTATATTGGGATGACACGTAACAACATCAAGTCATTCTCATTAAAATTTTCTCGCATATCTTTTTATTAAATAATTATTTTAATTACTAATAATATTTTTAACACCAATTAAGATTTAATAAATTAAGAAAAAAAATTATTTATTAATGTTATTTCTAATAAAAATAATTTTTTATAAAATAATAAAAAATTTCAAAGCATAACACTTTAAAATACGGAATATTTTAAAATTGGTATTTTTAACAAGTCGTTTTTAAAAATAAAATATATTTAAATTTGAGAGTTATAATAGGTAAATTCTAAAAATAAAATTTTATACAATTTGTTTTAAAACAAAATATTTATTTTGTTAAAAAAAGTTTAAAAATAAAATTTTAAAAATTGATATTACTATTTTATTATTAGAATATATTTTATAATTAATATATTTTATAATTAATATATTTTATTATATTAATATTTTATATATTTAACTTGTATAATACATAAGTTACTAAAGTTAGTTTAATTATAATATGTTATAATATTCATACATATTAGAGAGAGATATTATCGGTTAAGTTGAGAAATTCACGTTAAGTAATACAAAGTCAGACCAGTGAGTTTACTATATTATAAACAACAATATATATGTAGTAACATCAAAAGGTAAATCATTCTTCTAAACCTTTTGATCTAAACTTTTTAATTCCTCTAAAAGTTCACAAGGCTTTCTACACATCCCCATGGTATCTCCAATCTTTTGCCACCACCCATTTCAATCAGATCACCTCTGATTTTCACTTCGAGTGTCAATCCCCTAAAACTTCGTCTGTTTTCTTCATTTCTACATCACAAAACTCTTTCACGCATTTCATCGAACACCTTGATGGCGACTATGGTTTCTTTAGCAATTGCGAACGATTACACTGCTACTGAGAGCACTGTTGTTTCGAACCATCATCTTCCACCCAAGATCCCTTTGGCTGCAAATTATCGACCCAAAAAGTCACTTCTTGATATGACATTTGTGTGCACAAATAGTAATGTTACAGGTGGTTGTAGAGGCAGAGTGTGGAGGGTTAAAGCAACTGGTGAAATGGGTTTTGGTGGAGGTGCCAGTGACGATGAGGATGAAGCGCTTTTAGCTGTAATTGAGAAATCTAAAATGCTCTTGGACAGACAGAGAACCCTACTTCAACAGGTGAAGTTTTCCCCAATTTGATTCTTGATTTTGGGGTTTATCCTATGTTTCTTGCATAAATAGTCAAGTTAAGATTGTATATTTGTGATTAATTAAGTATATTAATTATAATTTGCCTTATATAACATTAGGGAACATCTTGTAAAGATTGGTGAGTGTAAATGCGGTGATTTTAAGAGTAGAGTAGGTGTAGATTAGAACATGTGTGTTCACTGGTCAAAAAGAAAACAACAATTATATTTTAACACTGTTATCTGAATCCATCAATGGTAACTGAAAATGTCCAAAAGAGTGCTGATATTGGAGTTCAAATTTCAAAGGTCAAGAACTAGGTGATGTGATGTTCATAGGAATGAATAATGTATACCTTGTTCTAAATGCAGATTGCTGAAAGAAGGGAGATAATTACATCAATAAACAATACCACGATTAGCTCTGAGAAAGAGGAAGTAGTTTCTAAAGAGGAAGAAAGATTCCTTATGGAACCAGAATCTAATCTTCCTGATGACGTGGATGATCCGTCTAGTAGCATTGTTGAGCCAGTTGGATCCCCGTTACCAGACAACCTGCTCGTGTCTTCCAACAAATATAATAATGTTGTTGATCATGGTGATGATGATGATGATGTTACATCAAAGTTTGGTATCGAACCGCCTCCAAAAAGTTATGTGGATAGTGATCCCAGTGACAGGCTTCATGGGACAACTTCAGAGAAAGCTGTAACATATGACTTGCCGCCTTTTGTTTCTGATATCGTGAAAGATACCAATGAATCAATATTACACCATGTGACAGATGATGCAGATGTTAAAATAAGTGAAGATGTTTCCCCTCCTTTAGCTGGGCCCAATGTAATGAATGTTATATTGGTTGCTGCAGAATGTGCTCCTTGGTCTAAAACAGGTACCACGTCGAACAATATACTCGTATAGGTTAAATAACAAGCATTAGTTTCATATATACCATTCTAAATTTGATAATATTGTATTTACACACTAATAGTAGAAAAAAGAGGCAAATACTTATAACAGTTTGTTCCACTTTATAAACAAAGAGAACATTGTGCTGAGATATTAGTTATGGTATTTTTCTATTCATTTATTCCTTGAAATGGAAAGTTATAACTTATAAGTGATTGATGCTTTATTTACCATGGAATGTGTATATGTATGATATCATAAGTATTTTCAAATGGTGAATTTGATGTTATAGAATTAGAATGATATGTATGAAATTTTGAACTCTAAAAAGCGTCTATATGAAATATATCGTTATTTTTCTCAAAGTCGTGTCAAATTGAGCTTGGAAATGATTACTAAAAGTTTTCTTTATAGGTGGCCTTGGTGATGTTGCTGGGGCGTTACCAAAGGCTTTGGCAAAGCGCGGGCACAGAGTAATGGTGAGTTTTCTCTCTACTACAAGAATGTTTTAGATATTAATCTTGCTCATCTCTTATCTTTAATCAATAGCATTTTGAGATAACGAGATCCCATGCTAAATTACTATTCACCCATGTGTTTATATGTTTGCTTTCACAAACATTAAGGTAGTGGCACCTCGTTATGGGGATTATTCTGAACTTCAAGATACAGGAGTTAGGAAAAGGTATATGGTGAACGGGCAGGTATTTTACGTTTGTTACCCACACATTTGGCTTCGGTTTAGTTTACAATGTGTCAATGCTGCAAAGTTGTGATAATAATACAATGTAAAATTTCAGGATATGGAGGCACATTACTTTCAAGCCTATATAGATGGTGTTGATTTTGTTTTCATAGAGAATCACATTTTCCATAACTTGGGCAATAATATATATGGAGGAAACCGCACGGTAACATTCTTTTCCTGTTATATACTGCAACAAAAAAGTAGTTAAATCTATAACATCACTCATGTTAACTTCTAATCTTGCACTTGTTTTTGCAGGACATTCTACGCCGCATGGTTTTATTCTGCAAAGCAGCTATTGAGGTTCCATGGCACGTTCCGTGTGGGGGCCACTGTTACGGAGATGGAAATTTGGTTTTCATAGCTAATGATTGGCATACTGCTTTATTACCAGTTTACCTTAAAGCATATTATCATGAGCATGGATTGATGCAATATGCAAGATCTGTCCTTGTGATTCATAACATTGCGCATCAGGTTGGTTTTACGCTTTTACAGACACACGTGTTTACAGTTTATATGCTTGTTATTCACATCATATGTCGGTTTCAGGGACGTGGTCCGTTGGATGATTTTTCTTATGTGGATCTACCACCACACTATTTGGATCTTTTCAGAATGTATGATCCAATAGGTGGTGAACACTTCAACATCTTCGCTGCAGGAATCAGGACCGCATACCAAATAGTTACGGTAAGCCGTGGTTATGCGTGGGAGCTGAAAACCACCGAGGGTGGTCACGGTCTTCACGGGATAATTCAAGAAAATGATTGGAAACTAAAGGGTATTGTCAATGGAATTGATAAAAAAGAATGGAATCCCAAAGTAGATATCCACTTAACTTCAGATGGCTACACTAATTACAGTTTAGAGACTCTTAACACTGGAAAACCGCAATGCAAGGCGGCACTTCAGAAAGAGCTCGGCCTACCGGTTCGTGCCGACGTCCCGTTAATCGGTTTCATCGGAAGACTCGATAACCAAAAAGGCGTTGACTTGATCTGTGAGGCAGTTCCATGGATGGTGGGTCAGGATATACAACTGGTTATGCTGGGAACGGGTCAACCCGAACTCGAAAATATGCTTAGAGAAATGGAGAACCAGTACCATGAAAAAGTCAGAGGGTGGGTCGGGTTTTCGGTCAAAATGGCTCACCGGATAACAGCTGGAGCTGATGTTCTGCTGATGCCATCAAAGTTCGAGCCGTGTGGGCTTAACCAACTGTATGCAATGTGTTATGGGACCGTACCAGTTGTACATGCTGTGGGTGGGTTAAAAGACACTGTTCAACCGTTTGATCCTTATAACGAGTCGGGGTTAGGGTGGACTTTTGATCGGGCCGAAAGCGGGCAGCTGATTCATGCGCTCGGAACTGTTTGTTAACGTATCGGGAGTATAAAACGAGCTGGGAGGGGATTCAGAGAAGGGGGATGTTGCAGGATTTGAGCTGGGATAATGCTGCTCAGTTATATGAAGAAGTTCTTGTTGCTGCTAAGTATCAATGGTGAAGTTTGGGCTTTTATACTTTTAATTGTAGTTATTCATGGACATGATATTAGAATGTTAAAAATATCCTTCTCAATAATATTCAATGTTTTTTGAATAAGCATATCAGATAATTGTGTGTCATTATTTAGTTGATTTGTTTATTGTTTATTGTTTATTGTTTTTTTGACTTATTTGATGTATTATTATAAGTTATGTCCCATTGGATGTCAAACATGCTGGAATAGCTCAGTTGGTTAGAGCGTGTGGCTGTTAACCACAAGGTCGGAGGTTCAAGCCCTCCTTCTAGCGGTTCTTTTTATTTTGTACAAAAGTAATATTTATTTATTTTAAATTTTTTATTATAGGAAAATAACATTAATCTATTTTCTAAACAAGTTTTTTTACCCGCCGCATGCAACATGATTTTCCAAACTATTATTACATCAATACCTGACTCCTTTCTGATTACGTCCAAACGTAGACTTACTCAAACTTACAAGGATATGTATACAAAAATATTAACGTAAGAATGTAATTTTTAAGTGAATTGCGCATAAGTAAATCCGAAACTTTAGAAATATATTTTATAAAGCTCTTAAAAAGTGTTAGCACATTATAGATTGAAAGTAAGACGTATAAAAGTAAGCATAAATGTGAGTGCATGTAGCATCGCATTTGTAAACTTTGTTACATAGTTAAGGTATGAATACTAATAAACCTAAGTATATAAAGAAAATATACTAAGATAACATTATGCATCGTACGTTACGGCATAAAGATATGCGTGTCGTCGTGGAATCGTATAATGACATTGACGTGGTTATTAACATGCATATGAACTTCATTATGTGTGTTTAAAAGTATATATGATAATTATTAGAGCATTAAAGGAGACAATTTTGTCGTAATAAAAAATTCGAAAAATAAAAGAAAATTAATAGTTTAAATTAGAAATTATAAAAGAAGTGAACTCCCGTCACCTGCATATAATCACATGTTTCCTAGGGCAAGTTTTGAATTTGTGTTAGTTTTTAAAGAAATATTATTTAACATTAGTTAGGTGGGGGCAAAAAAAGTAGAACTTTGTGGTCCAATAAAAAGTCGACACATGGCAAGGCTGGTGGAGCCCACCCCCGACCTTGCTAAACGAGTCATAGCTACTACTCGTACCCGCCACGCGTTACGACAATATCGTATGCAACATGATAAAATATAGGTTACAATCGACCTGACTTGTTTGCGAACTAAATTTACATTAGTACTTGAATCGTTTTCACTTACGTATAAACGTAGAGTATACAAAAATATGAATGTAAAAAGATTTTTTAAAATGACATTTTATATAGTTTTTAAAAGGTTTTGACGGGTGAAAGTGAAAGATTTATATAAAAATAGACACATAGATGTTTTATATTTAACCGAGTCAATTTGGCTTTGAATATAAAATATAGACAACTAAAAATATGAAAATTAATGGTTGTAAGTAAGATGTATATAAAAATAGGTACATAATTTTTTTATATTTAATCAGAGTAGTTTTCGATTACTTAAAAATAAACGGACTCAAAATTATAACAACCATGAAATGTCTTCGTTATACAACCAAAGCTTTAACCAACTACTCTAGCTCAATGTTTGTGAAATGATTCGGAAACAAAAGTATTTATCATGAATGAAAGTGGGTGTTAGTAAATGAGTTGTATATAATGTTTCTTCACCGAGCCTAACTATTTGGACCCAAAAAGAAAAGAAATGATTTTCTTTTAATAATTTGCTTTCACATTGAGTATTTATGTAACCTAAGATTCACTGAGAATTAATAATAAGACTACCGAGTCTATAACACTAGTCTGTTTTTAAATATTTTGTTCTGAAGCATATTTATTTGATCTTAAAAACAAAATTTAAGAGCGTCTTCAACGGTGCTTATATGGATTCATCTAAAAAACAAACAGGAGTGAGCATCCGAAAGTACAAATATAAACGGCTTCACTACCATTATTCTGATCGTGACTTTGTCTACCCGGTTCCCACACTACCCATTACTCCATTACTATTAGTATGTCCCAACATCCGAGCCTTTGGATTTGGCTTGGGTTGGGGCCAAACATAAACAATATTAAAACATACGCATTGAGTATGGTATACGAGTGTTAAGACGTGGTTGATGGAGTAAAACATGGGTTCCTAAATGATAAGTGAAATCTATTAAAAGGTAAACAAACATCAGTTACCTACCAAAAACAAGGTTTATTAAATAGAGGCATTGCTTTAGATGCAAAGCTTGAGTTACATAGCCTTTTAGGCGGGGGAAAAGAATTTTTCACCTCAATGTTACAAAACTTCCTCAAAGAAAAAGTATTTATCATCTCCAAAATTAATAGTAGAAGGCTAAACAAACAAAAGTTTTATTCTACTAAACCTCGTACCGCGTGGAGGGATCAAGACAACAAATTCATTAAAATGCTGATTACTGATAACTTACGCCATCGCCACTTATAACTTCACCAATACGATATGCTGTTTCGCTTTCATTAAGTATCCTTTCAGCAGCATCTTTGCTAGCAACAAGAACCATCCCGATTCCCATATTAAACGTCCGTTTCATTTCACTGTCTTCAATATTTCCAGCCTAGTAAAAGGGCAAGGCGGAGAGCAGAGATTAAAATATTAGTTCAAATAATAAGTATTTTTTTATTTAGTATAAAACATTGTACAATAGTCTTTGTTTAAAATCACCCACTCTTACAAAAAGCTGTTATATTTTTTCACCAAAATAATCAACGAAACACTACATAGGTGCTAACTTAGATCCATTAACTTATGACTTGGTCATTTCAGGTTATATTTTATCTTAAACAAGTCAAATAGATAAAACAAAAACGTCAGTTGAAACGGAAATCGGTTGACAGTCGTCCAAAGTGTGTTCTTTTTGTAGTGTTACATGCCATAAACAAAACTATACCTTTTGGATCCACTTGAAAACAGGAGGAACGGGCCACGAGTTATTATAAATAAGAGCACCAAGGCCTTTAGGAAAAACACGAGGGATGTTATCTGTAAAACCACCACCCGTTATGTGGGCTATTCCTTTTATGCCTCCCTTGCTGATAATATCGAGCACCTAAATTAACATCACTAGGAAATGAGAATAAAAGCCGAACATTAACAAAAAAAAGGGACAACAAAACAAACAGATTACCTGTTTAACATATATCACAGTTGGCGCCATTAAAGCTTCACCTAATGTAATGGATTCACCAGGGAGATTGTCCTTCAATGAAAGTACACTTTTAGCTAACACCCTAAAACAATATTTAGGCAAATAAGTATTAGATGAAACATGTACCAATTGCGACCAGTTTACTTATGAAGGGGTTAATTTGGCAGTGTTTTATCTATATAAAGTTAAAAGGATGGAATAAAAATAAAGTTGGCCAACAATGTAACAAGTCAAATGGATAGAAATTTGCCCATGAGTTTTTACTTTATGCATAGTAACCTCGTATACATCCTTCTAAATTAATCATATCATTTTGTGCTTCAAAGCACTAAATATGATACTTATAACAGTCTGCTTCCTATAAATGAAGATAACATTATCCATTTATGCGGAATAACCCTAATTTCTTATTTGTTTATTCAGTAACAGACGTAAAGCCAGATGATTTTAATTTATTTACTATTAAACAAGTGAATATAGGTGAAATTTTGAACTTATATAAGAATATAGAATATCAACCTTATTAAAATGCATAAGCCACCAAAATCATTTTAGTTATAATTTACAAAGAAGATTATAATAAAAAACTGCAAATTTTAAAGTAATGACGCAATAGTTGTGAAATAATGGTTTTTCTGGAAAAAAAGGTTTCTTGGCAACCCAGCCTGACTACTTTCGACATATACTTGGAATTATTTGTTTTGACATGAACCCGACCCGCCCATTTTGCCGCCTCAACTTTAGA
Source organism: Flaveria trinervia (assembly GCA_025506515.1). Lineage (NCBI taxonomy): Eukaryota > Viridiplantae > Streptophyta > Magnoliopsida > Asterales > Asteraceae > Flaveria > Flaveria trinervia. Next base: position 8,902,848 of record CM046450.1, read on the forward strand.
TGATTTAAATGATGTAAAACTTGCTAAAAGAGTAGTTAACCTTCGAACAAGAGAGAAGCCGTTTGAGTGAACTCCACTTGACGGCAGGCCAATAAGAACATCTCCTACTGATATGTTTTTTCCATTTATAACTGATTCTTTTTTTACAATTCCAACCGCAAAACCACTAAGATCATATTCACCATTGGCATAAAAATCTGGCATCTCTGCAGTCTGGAATCCAAAAACAACAAAACTTTAACCATATAGAAATCACTTCAAATTAGTTGCTAAATTTAATTGAAATAAAACATTAAGTTTTCCCTTATGCTTTTACTAACTAAAAACTAACTACACTTGCATAAAGAATACTAATTTTATGTACCCCATGTATGATCTATTTTGTCATCTCTATAAATTATAATCAACAACCATTCAAAATATGTAGTATACTTACCTCTCCACCAAGAAGAGCACAATCAGATTGTTGACAACCATCAACGATTCCTTTTATAACCTGAAAAAAATAAGAATTGAATCACATAATTATCAATGTACTACAGACTAATAGTTTTAACAATAACAAGTTTATGCAAGAACATGGTAAGCACCTTTTCAGCAAGATCAACATCAAGGTGGCTTGTAGCATAGTAATCAAGAAAGAATAAAGGTTTAGCTCCGGAGGTTATAATGTCATTAACACTCATTGCAACCTAAAGATTAAATTTATTAGCAACTGTGGTATGTTTTCAAAAAAGTTAGAACAGATGTTAATTCCACCATACCAAATCAATACCAATGGTGTCATGGATTCCAGTCTCGAATGCTAGTTTAAGTTTAGTTCCCACACCATCAGTACCAGCTACAAGATATGAATCCCCTGTTCACAAATATGAAAATTGTTAAACACAAAGTTGTATAACAGAAGTTTTAAACAAAGTTTTGTTACCCGGAACTTTAAATTTAACTACCACGTAAGAAAAAAAGCCTCGCCAATAAGAAAAACATAAAATTCAAACAAGAAAGGGTGAACAAATAAGCAAAATTTGTCATAGTTAATAAACCATACCAAGTGGAAATAATCCACCAAAACCTCCAATTCCAGGTGCCATTTTTGCTATTCTTCGTACAAGCTCTGATCCAGCATCTATATCTACACCAGCATCTTTATATGTAAGGGTTTCCCCTTGATTGCTGCTAGCCAAACATGCAACTTTAAATTTTGAACAACTTTTGGTCTCTGATTTTCTTGAAGTGAGTGATAATGTTGTATGTCTCCTAGACAAGCAACAAAAGTTGTATTTGCTTGCACAAGTAAAAGAATTATTCGGTCCTTCACAAGCAGGTCTAATTGCATACTTAGAAGCTTCTAGACTTGCTACAACTGTAGTAGCATTCATGATGCCCAAATATGTAAACTTATACTTATACTCAAGTTTTTATAAGTTCAGAAACGGTTGTTTGCCTGCCAAAAGAAGAGTTGGTACATAAGACATCCTGAAGTTCAAGAAATATAACATGTGGCCAAAGCACATTGCTTGCCAAAAAAATGTAACAACACACAAGACAACACCATGTTCAATAATAAAAGCAATAGTATTATTATATAAGACCCAAGTGAATAAAATATATGAATCAGTTTTGCAAATAAATTGGATGAATTTTCGGATAGACCCGAGTCATGAACAGCCCTAATCATGAAAGTATCAGATATCATACCACGGCCAAATATCTGTGTTCATGTGGGATAACAGAAATATGTCCCTAAATTTGCCTACTTTACATTACAATGTGATGAATATTCAAAATATAGTGAAAAAAGTGAACAAAACATACACATACAATGAGGAGTGAATGAACAATTAGATGATTAAAGATGAGTATAAGCAGATTTGAGCCATTAACAACTAAACAAAACCCATGTTGATTTATTTACCATTATCTTAGGCTGTGATAAAATCCCCAATTTTGACCTGTTTGTAGACTTTTCTTGAGAAATTTTGACACAAAATCAAGAAACTGAATGGTCAAACACCCTGGCTTAACTATAAACGGATCAATTTTTAATTTTTTATTGCTAAGCAATTGTAAGACGATTAAAAAAGTAAACTTTTTCCACAACACCTGTGACAACCCGATATCAAAGTTTATGCATGTTGGTCTATAAGAGATAATCATGAAGCATGATAGGAACTTCAATGGCTTCGCTTTTACAGATTAACAGATTAAAGATTGTTGAGATAGCATATTAGGTGACTACTTTTATGAGAGAAGATGGAAGACTTACTTGCGTTAATCGAAAGCTTGAAGCGGCGGAATGTGAGCAAGTTTGCCCTACTCCACTGTTTTCAGTTCAAAGTTCAAAAAGATAAAAGGGGATTTAGGATAGATAATAATGGTATTTGAAGTCACATCGACATTTAAATCGACACTTTATTTATTATTATTTTTTTGAGAACGGTGATTTTTATTTTTGAGTGGCGGTCGTATTTTCAATAAGTTAGAGACTCATCGTCTCTTAATGCCTAACTATTATATTGTCTGAACCAGACCTGCGGGTTCAAAGTAGGGGCTTGGCGTTCCTCGGGAAACCATAAAGCCTACTGGCACTTGACAATAGTTGTGTCGCTACACAAGCCGAAACCCGCTAGCGTAATGCACTCCGTGACTAAAACCCGAGTTGACTCAGAGTTAAACTCACGAAATAAGGTTCAAAACTTCATTGTCTTACCAGCTCCCAAAGGGAACTGATATATTTAAGTTGACACTTATAAATACATCACGATAGCATTAGAAGTGGTGTATAAACTCTTGTAATTAATACTCGACATTTCAAATCGAATCAATAGTTTTAAAAATCTTAGAAAATCACTACGTGACATATATAGGGTTGCCATGTATAGTTGGTTTGTCTTGTATATACGTGACTTTACATTGTTATACGTCATGTATATTAATGTACGTCACATATATTAATGTACGTCACATATAAGTACATATGTGATCTGAAATGTTGTTTGTTTTGGGAGAAATACCCTATACGTTGTGTATAACGCTACGTATAGGTTCAGTTGTCACATAATTTAACACCTCGTATGTTAGAAAATGACAAGAATGTTTTTTAACCTTATACATCCCCTATAATGCTATACAAGACATGTAGGATGGCGAGATTTCAAACAGATTGGCGTCCAAATAACAAGAGCCCAGTATAAATACGAATAAATTTAAATATTAGGTTCGTAAGTGATTGTTAAACTGTGATCCAAACAAGGTTTCACATTAATACGACAGGTCCTTTGGTTCAAGTATTGCATACGATAAAAAAAACCCAGGTTAACATGTGTTTCTCCTAATAGTGATCTCAGGTTCGATACTGATGTACGAGCTTTCCTTCGAGGATATGTCAACACCGAGTCCTAATGTTTCATACAAGAGTAACAAAGATGTTTTGGTGATTTTGTGGTATGTTAGTGATCCGAATAAGTGTAAACTGATGGTTAAACTTAAAAGATTAAATAGATAAAAAAATTTATGAAAAAAGATAAAAAAAATGAATAAACACATATGATTGTTAATTTATACATTCGGAGTGATACTGGTGCCATTTGTTATGTATAACTATGAAGTGTGAATAACAATACACAACTTTCAGGGGTTTGCATGCGACTTACGCATTATGTACGGGGTTTTCGTTTTTGCTTTAATGGTTTTCAGCCAGTCGAGTAGGTGACAAACTCACGCCGCATATTGCGAGAAAATATAACTTAATTCCCATCACGTAGCGCGGATGAATAACTTTTTATTGTTAGTTATTTAAAAAATTGAAATGCACGACTATTGTTATTCGCTTTGACCAAAGTCAAGCCGTGTAACACAAAAGAAAAATTGACAAAACTCACGACACGTAGCGCGGACAATAAAACTAGTTATAATGGTATATAATATTTGTTGTTATAATGAGAATATTCACAGTGTGTTAAGATTTTTCCAGTGATAACACAATGTATCATGAAAAATCTATGTATCATGAGAATTTAATAATGTTACTATCTCGTGAAATATAACATGTTCTATTTAAAAAATAAAATCTTATAATAAAACTAAGGGTTGATATAGAAGGATAATTCATATAGCAAAGGGTAGATCCAGAAATTTGATTTTACGAAGTCACTTCTATAAATGCTTCAATTCCATAAAGCGGGCATAAAATTCTCTGAATCGGTTTAGGTTAGGTCAAGTAAACCCTGTATCTTCTTTCACATTAATAATTTAGTTAGTAGCGGAAAGGAAAAAGTTTTAAATGAAATGGATAATAATTATATAAAATGAATAGATTAAGGTTATAACGTAACAAGAAAATTGTAAGCTAAATAAAGTAAACAAATATAATTAGCTATTGGTATACACTAAAGAAATTTTTTAATGTTAAATCAACATAAAGGTGCATAATATCAAATATATTCTTATCTTTTTCAAATAACTCTTTGGTATCCTACTTCAATCTATGCTGCAAGTTTTGCTGTCTTTGTAGAAAAAAAATTCTAGTGCACATTTTTTTAGTTTTTCTTATTTGCTGCTAACTTAAGTTTGTTTTTTTATATGAATCATTATCATGTGGAGTCACCGTCTAAAATAAAACATTGTTTTCAATCTACAAACTCATATATAAATCTTTATATAGGAAACGTTTATGACTATTATGTCACCTACAATGGTCCTACTTACATATAGCTTATTTCATTTTTCTTCGTTTAGGGAATTTTATGCCCTTCCTACTTATAAACATAGTTCTAAAAAAGTTGTTTGCATATATACAAGTATGAATATGAATACGAGGAAAAATAACTTTTTAGTATATATATTTAGTGGTTTGCATTGTGTTAAAATGTGTTTGGGTTGAATACGTTCTTCACTTTTAAACAAGACAGCAATTTGTTTATCATTTAGTTGATTCTGTAAATAATGCGATATGAATGTGTGATTGAGTTGTAAAAATGTAAAAAAGAGAATTTAAACGGAAATATGTTCAAAAAGATTTATTTAACTCGAAAAATTTTAGATTTAAAATGGATAAACGTTCTCGGACATTACAGACGGTAAAAAAACATTTTCATCATACATACAACATCTTTAGAAGTATATAATATAGTATTGCTTTGGTACTTTTGACACATAATATTCTATAAAATTTCGAATGTACTACTATGACATGCTTGTTTTAATTTTATCTATTTTTTGATATATATATTATTTAAAATCGAGTCATTTTGTCCGGGTACAAATAAATACCCCACAACGAAGAAAAAAGTTTTGATACCTAAATATTTATTTCTTATCTTCATAACATACTAATTTTGTTTTGTAACTCGTAACTTTATGTTTACATTTACACAACTTAGAGTATTCACAACCTATTATTTATCTTTATCCGTATAATTATATTAAAAATCACTCATTTTTCTCTCTCTTTTCAATTAAATAATATATTTTTATACATTTTTTATTATCTTTTCTATCTCCTTCACTCACAACCATTTTAAAAAATAGTAGAATATTTATAAAGGTTGAACTGTAAAACCTTAAATTTACAGATGAACAATAACATTTTCTCTCTTCTTCACTCACAACCACTCAATATCATCCCTTAAAATTTAATAACTCACACTCACATATTTATAAGATATGACTGTGAATGCTCTTATATAACAATATTTTATGTTCTGTACACACTAAATTCCTATCACAATGCGCGTAAAAGATAAAAATACTTATTTTTCTCTCTTTAAAATCACTCACTTTAGCAGTTTAATATATTTTAAACGTTGAATAATACAGTTACTCTCTTCTAACTCAAAGTAGACATATATAAAACCATTACTTTACTAAATTCAACTCATGGAAACTACCGACCTGTTCCTAAATTGCCTCTATTTGTCAACGCTTACCATCACCTTTCATGGCTCCCTTTCATAAATACCCATCAACACAAACATTACAGCCATCAAAGAACCACAACAGATCGAAAAACGATCTGAAAATGGTTCGATTGTTGTCATTCCTCAAGGTCTTCATCGCGGTAACTCTTATGTTTATGTTCTTCCAAACTGGTAATCAAATGGTTTTGTTTCGAGTGTTTTATATATTCTTAATCGATCTAAAGTTTGTTATATTATTTGATTATTGTAGGATCGTGTAGGGAAATGATCGTGAGATCTTTAAAGGGTGTTGATCAGTCTACTACTTTTGTGTCTCATCAGTTTCAGGTTGGTTTGTTATATATTTTTTTCTTGAACTTGCTATGCTTAAAGTTTTAGTTATTTTTGGTTTATGGTTTTTATAACTAAATGTTTTCGGGATCGATAGGAATCTGGGGATATAAGGGTGTTGGATTACGACGACACGGGGCCAAATACAAACGATATGGGATTTAGTCGGACTCTTCCTTCTCAAGAACCTCCAGAATCTCGAGACTGAATTCTAACTTTAACATATATTGTTATCAGTGCAATGACGAAAAGTACTGGAAAAAAAAAAGAAGAAGAAAACATTTTAAATTGTTTTGTTGTTTAAGATCCATTTAAGTGTTTAATAAATTGTTATTACTAATTGATCAAATGTGTATGTTACACTTAAAGATTTGAAAGTTTATATGTATACACACCGCCACAAGATGGAAAGTTGATTTAAGAATTCTAACTTTAGCGACACATTTGGTTTTGGAACACATACCAGTCGTTTTGACGGGCAAGTGGGTATAACTTTATTGGTTTATTATAAAAAATAAAATAAAGTAATTAATTTTCATGTAGATTGCCCAGTGGCTTCTAATATCATTGTGTTATGATGTTTAAAGTAGTGAGAGTTTAAGTCTTGTTATGAACAAAAATAAAAAAAATATGTAAATTAAGTTCTCAAAAGAAAAATAAAACTTCTAAATAGATTGTCTTTGATGAATTCATAAATATGAAATCTTTAATATGTAAATTAAGTTCTCAAAAGAAAAATAAAACTTCTAACTAGATTGTCTTTAATGAATTCATAAATATGAAATCTTTAAGTGTCCATAAAATATAATTTTTTCGGTGTATTGGTGGTAGGGATGAAAAAGAGTAATTCATGCAAAACATAGGTTTGGGTTTAGTCTAAATGGGTTTGGACTAGTTTCACGTGGAATTCGTGACACATTTACTTAATGGGCTATTTTCGAGTCAATCTGATGAGTTTATACTTTGATATGTTTAATCCATTTATTATTTAGTCTTGTCTTGATGCATAATCTAGGCATTTTATGTTAAACTCGGGCACTAGCTAAAAGAAAAGAGTACTATTAAGTACTATAATTTAAACATAATATGTTTTTACATATCTCTGTATTTTTAGTTATCAATTTACAGTCTTCTATTAAAATACAAATATTAATAAAAATAAGAATAATCAGGTTAAACTTGTCGTGCTCTAGCAACCCATAAATATTACCGTCACGTTTAAGTTTAAGTTTTTCGGTTGTCATGTTTAAGTTTATGTATCTAATATGATTTTTAGGATCACGCCGTATTGTTGTTTGTATCAAGTTAGATCAGCCAACTTATGAACACAATCTGTTTAGTATCCCTAATTTAATAGCAGAGCCGTCGCAAATGAGTTTTGTTATCGTCCTAATTTGATCTTAAAAGTTAAAGCCGGTTTGTGATAAATCAAAATCTGCTTGATAACAACACAATATCAAGAAAGAATGATGTATTAATCTTTCAAAAAATATGAACAAATAAACGAATGCCAACAACAATACTCAAAAGTTCATCACAAACTCTTCTCCATAAACTTCACAAACTCATCGAAATCAATCCTACCATCGGCGTTCTCATCAAACGCACCGATCATCTTCCTACAATCTTCAACCTCTGTTCTTCCCTTCAACCCCAAAACAGAGATAACCCTCTGCAACTCCCCTGCATCAATGAACCCATCTCTGTTCTCATCAAACACATCAAAAGCTTCTTTCAATTCATCCAATCTCGGCTCTTCGTCTTCAAAAATATTGAATAAATCGTCGGAATTCAACATCTCTGGTAGCTTTTCACCGTCAGATTGGGTCGAAACGCCCAATTTCGACATCAATAGCTCCAATTCATATCTGTGGATGATGTTATCTGGGGTCTTGTTGGTGGAAGAAAGCTGTGTTGTTGACAATTTGGAATCAAGGGTCGTCTTCTCAAGGGGGATTTTGTAGCGGTGTGTGAAGAATCGGTGAACAGAAAGCTTTGATCTTGAGAGAAGATTCAAGATTTTGGTGACTCTGTTTAGGATCATTTGCAGGAAGAAGTATTGGATCAATTCGACTATCATGAAACTCATGGTGTAAGGATTAAGAATGTGGGTTTAGGTGCAGATGAATGAAGAATGTGATTAAACAATTGGGGTTAGATTAGTTTCTAGAAGAGATTTATGGGTTTGAATACATGAAGAAGGAGATTTGTGAGTTTATATATATAATAAGGGTTTGTGTTGAGGTGGTCAACTGTCAAAACGTGTGACAAGAGAGCCTTGAGGAACGTAGGAAGAAATAGAAAATTACTTAATTATTAAGCGGACATGAAATAGATATGAAGTTTCGTACTTTTGGTTTCTTTTATTTACATTTGTTGAAGTTGTTTTTTACTCTACGAAACTCATTATCGTAACTAATAATAAAAGATTCAAAGAGTGGATTCTTGTGCTTATAAGTTAAAATGTTTGTAAATTTTGTTGTTTGGTCTTTACGTAATGGACTCAAAAGAGTGAAAATTTTGCTGTTTGGTCTTTTATAAGTAAATTATTATTAAATATATCAATGAATTGATGATAAATCAATCATTTAAAACTTCTTTATAAGACTTATTTACATCTAGAAAATAAAACCAAATAACATCCTGGATTTATCTAAATTTTAGAATGAACAAACTGAAATTTTCAAATCCAGGTAAAATCATGTTGTCGTAGGTCACGAGGCTATGATGACTTAAGTGATCGGAGTCAAAATTACGTCAAGATTAGAGATTCTATACATAGCTAGTTGTGGCAAAAGTTGAAGACAACAAGTGCTAGATACATATTGGGTTAAACACTCACACCCTTTGTTATGGGAGCGTAATCCTATTGCTAGGATTTTTTACTTTGGTAAATCTTGTTGTATTAACAATACATGCAATTTTGATTTTTCTAAAATTACACATGATATTCAAAAGCAAAAACAGTTAAATTTTAAGATCAAAACAACCGAAGGTAGTTAACCTAATCCCTATGAAATACAAATTTGATCACAATTTTTGTCACCTTTCATCTTCTTCAGTCTTTGCTCTATTTCATTAACTTCTCACGCATATCAAATTTTATTCTTGTAATCAAGTGTTATCTGACTGAAAATTTGATATGACTCACAAATCTTATAACAGTTAATAATTCTTAATTTATCCTAGTTATTGATTTCAAACTCTTCACATCTAGAACTCCAATTTTATTGAGCTTTTATGATCACTCATGTTTTATTCAATTAGATTGGGGTTTGCCTAGCCAAGAATCAATGTGTTCGTAGTCTAGAGTTCCGGACTTCCCGCTCATCTCTCCAAAAAGGTAACTTTGTTACCATTTGCATATTTAAGAGACATCATGTTTACTTTAAGGATGATGAAGTTTAAAAAACAATCTGTTTTAACTTGAACTCAATTCCACTTATTTTTAACTCAATTGTTACTCATTTATCTTTCTTTTAAAAACATCACATAATTCGTTTTTAGACCAAAAACCAATGGAAGAGTTTGTTTTTCAAATGTGGGTCAGGGTTATATTTTAATACTAAAATATGATAATATATTTATATTAATAAAATATTTAATTTTCAATATTACCTTAGGCGTTTCAAGTTAATCTCATGCGTCTGGACAGTGACCAAATGCCTAAACAATACGCCAGAAGCTCATACACTTGTGCAGTGCTCATCACCAGAACAATACTCATATACCTAACCAGTAATTTAATTTTTAAAATTTAACTTTTAACTTTTTACAATAAATTATTATTTAGATTTAAGTTCAAATGTCAAATTTTAAAATTTTAAAATTTTCCTCAAAAGTATTTAACTTTTATATTTTAAAATTTTCATCCAACAATAAACCTACAAATATTTTATTTATATTTTATATTAATATATAAGATTGATATTAACAAATAAATATAAAAAATGAATGATAATGATGTAATTTTTAAGTTTTACTATTGAAAAAGTTTTGTAGATAAAAAAAGAGTGTTTTTTGTGTCTTTTTTCTATTTCGCCATTGGTGATGGTACGGCGTTCGATGGTTTGTATTTGCATTGATGCCATGTGGTGTTTCAGTAACACATTCACAAGCAATTGTTGAGTAATCACGATTTACTTTGAGTCTGAACGAATCACATGTCAGCATATTCACATAAAAAGATCAAATTTAAACAAAAAAAAGGGGTGATTTAATCATAAATGTAAGGGCTATACAGGCAGCAATGAACGGAGTTTAATCAAGGCTGCAAAGCGGTTCCCGTAACTTTCTATCGCACAACAAATAAAGAGGCTAACGTAAACCTTGTTAAGTAATCACGAAGCCTTAGTACTTGTGCATTTTTTCAACAACTCTCATCGAATTTTGAATTTTCAATTACCAACACCTACAAAGAAGAATGGCGAATGATGAATTACCGTTGATTTTGATGAACGCCGATGAATTGGTGATGGTTTAAGACGTGAGGCGGTGTGAGTATTTGTAGAGGAACTTTGGTGTTCAATTAGGGCACTTTTATTTGGGCTTCAATTGTACATGGGCTTCAATTGTACATGGGCTGGGCCTTGGCTTTGTTTTTCTATGAGGTTAATTGGTCCCAAATTCCAAGTTTGATCCAGATCGGTTCATCAAACACGGTCTATATTTTGGAGAAAAAAGTTAAAGTTCAATTTTATTATTTAAGATTTGTAAACGATAATTATATTTTTTAATATTAATAATATCATTTTACCTCTAAAAGTTTTAAATGTTATTTTAGTTTTAGTCTAGAAATTTCATTACTTGTTTCGACTTTATCTAAGATAATGAAACTTGTAGTAAATTGAAACAACATATACAACTTTTGAAGGTAAATTGATGTCTTCAATCTTTTAAAGGAAAATATTTATTTTAGTTAAATCTTATGAATCAAAATTAAATTAACTCTAGAAAAAAAATTGGGTATTAACTGAGCTGGTTAAGTCAACCACGATTTAAACCGGTTAATGAGATAACCGGTTTGAGTACGCAATGTTTGTGTATATTGGAAGGCCTAAATGATAGAAGATGTTACGTTAATAATCGAATTAGTTAACCTCTAATAGGAAAAAATTGGTTTTTTAGAATTATTTTGTTAGTAAAAACAATAATTAAATGCTAAGTATGTGAACTAAAATCTTAGATAGCTTGTTTTAGCCAACTGGTACATATAGCTTGTTTAGTGTGTTGGTTAAATTTTGGTTGGGTTAGTTATGTGATATATTCTACTTGGTTGTATTTGTGGCACCATGTGTTTTTTCTCTTTTTTTGGCGAAGACTTAAGTTGGCATGGTTAACTTATTGTGGTTAAACCGAATTACATACATGGCTAATTGAACCAAATTCAACCAATTTAACCAGTTAAACCGAATTCATAATTTGGATAATCAAACTAAATAAGCAAGATTTATGAAACCAAATACTGAACTCACAATTCAGATACGGTTAATAACAGTATTGAAAACCAAATTTCTAACTCAATTCGTTTTTTGTTACAGACACGTTTTTTTTTTTTCGATTTTCGGTCTTTTGCACCCTAAAGATTAGCCATTTTGCGATTATTCTTATATTAAATGGGCCAGTATGATGTAATCTGACAAATAAATTAAGGTGTAAAGTGAAATATTGATAAGCACCCTATATATATTTGAAATTGATGCGTGGGTTTTGGCAATTATTAGGGTTTATTGTTTACTTATTTTTTCTCTCATTGTTCTAGGGTTAAGTTTTCACCTACCGGAATCAACCATGGTAATTCTTATCACCATGATCATATTCAAACTTTCATGCACATTAAACCTAGTATATATGACTAATTTGGTGCTTTTGATTGATGTTTTTATGTTTGTAGCCGTCGCATAAATCGTTCATGATTAAGAAGAGGCTAGCGAAGAAGATGAAGCAGAACAGGACTATTCCTCGATGGATCGTTTACCGCACGGGCAACAAGATCAAGTACAATGCTAAACGAAGGCATTGGCGTCACACCAAATTAGGGTTTTAGTTTAAGGGTTTTGATCATTCTTTTGGTAATATGGATTGATGGATTGTAGAAGTAGTTGTTTTAATGTTTGATAATTAGGGTTTTAGTAAAAGTATTTTGATGTTGGTTTTGTGGATATTTTTTTATCGGAGCAGGAAGAAGTTTTAGTATATAGTTTTAAACAAAATCGTGTTAATGTACTTTTGTTATTGTCATTCAATCTTTGCATATATTTTCTAAAACATTTATAAAAATTATTCGAGGTGATGTAAGAAATATAACTGAAAAAACAATCATTCGAGATGATGAAACATGAAACATTGTACAGGAAAAAGATTTGTACCTTCACCTGAGTATGATTTTATGACTCATCAAAAGACTGCAAACCTTCAAAAGTAGTTGTCTTATTATCTTTGAAATTTATCCATAATGAAGCATATTAATATTAATTGTTTTAGATATTGCTAACTCGCAACCCTCTTAACCTAGTTTTAAATTTAGACATGCATCAATTATAACCCTCGATCGTTTTAGTATTAACATTTTTTTAGACATCTTAATACACTCAAACTATTAGCCCTTTTGTTCATATAGATATTGTAAGCAATTGGGTTCATGTCTGCAAGTTTTTAAATACATTAGCTTATAACTTATTTGACATTTTTTATAGCTTGCATGTTCAATGAGCATCAAAGTACAACTGAAAATGATTCTTCTTATAATAAGTTGATATTTGAAATCATAAACCGATGTATTAGATAACATGTTACGGGAAAATGTTTTATGTTGAAGCTAAACGGGTTGGGTTGAGAAATTTAAAAAGTCAAAACCGATTAGGTTGGGCTGGGCTGGGCTGATCTACAATGGAGTTTTCTAGTTTCTGTTGTTGTTCCAACTTCCAAGTTTTGTAAACATTAATATGTTAATTTGATTAAAAATTAAGGGGATGTTTAATAATTTTGTGTTTGATCATTAAGATGTATGACTAAATAATAGATATTCATTTAATAATTTAACACGATTATAAACTTACTTACTAAGAGGCTTAATAAACCACTAAAATGTGTTTTTAGTGAATCATAAACACTTTATATCTGATCGATTTGAATGCAATCTTTTAATACAATTATTATTAGTCTATCAAACAACCTCTCAATATTATTAGAAGAATAATGTTTAAATAAAACGATTTGATAAACTTTAGGTGTTTTCCGTACATTATAAGATAGTTTTATCTTATGTCACTTGTTTTTACATTGCGTTAATTTGATCACAACTTATCATTTTCGATTAACTTAAATACACATCTCCCAAAGTTCTTCATATAACCGACCAAGTTATGTTTATTTGAATGTTTCTTTCGAACAACCACTAAACTGGAGTAGTTAGTTGGACCTAATTGAAACATATTTAAAACTTGATTTAATAACACAATATTTAAAACTTGATTTAATAACACATGAACTCAATGGATGCAATACAAATGTACTATAAAAATGAAAACTACATATGTATTTATTGATAATGAAAGAGAGTATGAAACGGTGGATGGTGATGATGAACGTTTGAGCAGAGGAACAGAGCATACGCATCTAAACGAATTTTGATGGCCACACGCTAAAGTCCAAACCTTCAATTACGGGAATCTCTATCATGTGCTTCGCATCCTTTATCTCATCATGGATATTTTTTCAATCATTAATAATTTTTATTATACACGTACTTTTATTGCAAATTAATCATTATATTCATGATATCATATGAGATGTTTGAAGGTATTATCAGTTCGAATTTATTGTGATAATATCCACCCTTAGTTATAGTTTAACTAAGGGTATTCACGATCAGTTTTTTAAAATTTTATTAGTGAAATCTTTAAATGATATGAAATGGTTGTTTGTGGCGTAAGTATAGTAGGGTAAAAATGTAACGTCTATCTATAAATTTAAGAAAACAATGTTCATCCCTTACAAAACTTTTAACTTTTTTAAATTTATTGTGAGTGGGTAATCGATGAAAAATAATGATAAAAATAAATAAAAAATACTACTAATGATTTTTAGTGTAATTATAAGATAAACATAGAAAAAACTTGATGTGAATACTCTAAGTTTGCTTTATTTATAGTAATGTTTAGTGTAATGTACTCCAATACTCTATGCATAGTTAATTTTTCTTTTGTGAACAACGTTTAGGATTACTCTTAATGTTTGAGTGACTTATTTTGACACTTCTGATATGATTTACTCAAGAATACAATCAAAGAGAAAACTTATTACTATGAAAAACTTTATTAAGTTAGGTTTGAATTTGAGATTTTAAGTATCCGAAACTGAATGCATCACCTCCATACAATTTTAGCGGATTGCTTATATATAGTTAACTAGGTTAGTATCCCATGTATTACACATGTTGAATATATAAAATATTAAATGATAGTAATGAAAATTTATTAATTATAAAACGCTAAGATTGAAATTGCACATGAGTAAGAATAGAAGTAATAAAACATCATATCATTGTTTTAAACTTTTGTTTTTAAACATGTATTGCTTTTTTTTTTACATAAACATTTTGGTGTAAAACAAACCGGTCGAAAAAATATCAATGTTAAAAACTTTCTTATTATAACTCATAATTTTAGTTATTTGTTTTATAAAAAAATTTTAAAAAACCATTTCAAAATATTTCATATTCTTAAAAATGTTTGTTGTTTTAAATTTTTTTTCTTATTTTTAAAAAAATGTTTAGTTAGAATTAACATTTATAAAAACATCTCTTTCTTAATTTATTGAAAAGTAATTTTTATTCTCAAAAAGAATTAAATAATATTATTAATATTTAATATAGTTATTTAATAAGAGAAAGAAACAAAAAAATTAAATAAATAGTTTATTATTTATTAAATTAAATTATACCAAGTATCATCTTAAAATCTTATTTATTATAGTAAATAAATTAGTAATACATAGAACTTTTGTTATTTCATATGGTTCGGGTTCTCTTTTTTTTCCTTTCCATCTCCCCACACCACACCACTAGGCCCATTTGAGTGCGTCGTTTCGTCTATTCTTCATCTCGTCCCGCCCGTACAAATATACAAAAATACTACGTTAAAAACAAGTGTATTTTACGGATTAAATAAAAAATTAGTGACAAACTTAGAATTTGTAAAACGAACTTTTAAGATAATATATGATTTAAATTACATATAAATAACACATACAAAAAACAATTGAATATAAAAAAGAAAATTTTTATACAACTTTTGATATCTTACTTGTAAGTTTATTTATATAATTTTAACTCTAGATAATTCAACATATGTTAATCATATTACCTTTTTTAAAATTCTTTTGATATAAATATTTTCGTTGGCGAGACATCTTGTAAATAAATGTTTCGTTTATGTTTTCTTTTATATTTTTTTTATATTTCTTTGCATTGTTAGTTATGTCTTCTTTTAAGTTATAGTATCTTTTGTAAGATAATGATCCCTTTATATAAAAGTAAAAATCACAACCAAGTAATCCTTTTTATAGTATCTTTTAAATTATGTCTTCTTTTAAATTATAGTATCTTTTGTAAGAAAATGATCACTTTTTATAAAAGTAAAAAACACAACCAAGTAATCTTTTTTTTATAGTTTATTATTTTCTCTTTAAAAGCATTTTGTATAATTAAATATTAAATCCTTATAACAAAAAAAACATTCACGTAGTGTTAAGCTCATAACTATAATGAAATTATTCATACATGGATTCCTTTATTAAATATCCTTTAACAACATACAAATATTTTATATTCACATGTTAGAATTTGATTTTTTTAAGAAAATAGTTAAAGTATATGATCAAACAATTGGTGATAAACAAAATATGAATCCAAAATATGTAGATAAAAATTGAAACAAATTATTAATATGGTTGTCTAAAATAGTGGATTTAATAAGATGAATTATAATTTAATTGCCTATAAAGGATAAAAAACAGTAGAATTATTAATTTAGTTGTCTAAAGTTCGGTGGAGGTGGGGG
Organism: Flaveria trinervia; assembly: GCA_025506515.1. Taxonomy (NCBI): domain Eukaryota; kingdom Viridiplantae; phylum Streptophyta; class Magnoliopsida; order Asterales; family Asteraceae; genus Flaveria; species Flaveria trinervia. The sequence continues at coordinate 8,919,157 of CM046450.1, forward strand.
ATTAAAACACAAGAAAATGTTACGTGTATCATTATATATTTATTTTTATATACTATAGATATAGATAAAGTTGTTACATAATATTATAATATTTTAAGGCTTTTTTGGATATTTGTTAGACGGTTGCGAAATCACAAATGAGATTATTAGGAAATCGTTAATTGTCCATACATTTTCACTTTTTATTTGAACTCGGTTTTTACTTAATGCGCGTTGCGCGAAAAATCCGCCATGATTTCAAATATAAAAAACGAATACAAAAACACATGGTAAAGACGGTTATTTAAATGTAAAACCTTAATGTATTAAGAAAGACGTAGAAACATGTCACAACGACTGTCATGTCGTCATAAAACTATGACATCTACTACTCGTAAAATAGAGTGTCACCGTGATAAAAGAACTCAAAAGTGTACTTTGTCATAAAATTAATATTCTATCTTAAATACGATGCAAAAAACGCCCATTGATTTTGTATACAACTATGTTTTCATCATACTTTTATGAAAACATTGACAAAAAACTAAAGACAAACGTGAATTCTGTTTTTTTTTTAAATATTATGAAATAAAATTATTATAAAAGCAAAATTTTTTTGAAAATTAAAACATTAAATACTTTAAAATTTTATTGTAGCTCACGATGTGCTATTATATAGATAAATAATAGTTTTCATTTACACCGTTCTTAAATTAAAACGACATATGGATGTTAGTGTCTTCTTTTAATAAACAAAAGAAAAAAAGAAATAAATAACCTTACTTTGCTTCTGAATATAAAATGTAATATATTATTTACAAAATAGGATTATAATTCAGTAAAGCATTATTTGATTTTATTCAAGGGTTGTGGTTTTTTTATTCTTCTTTTATGTTTAGCAACACAAACTATACGTTTCTTAGCACCTAAATGTAGATCTAGGAAACTTATGTTGTGTTGAATCATGTGATCAAAACGGAATCTTCTTCAAAAACTTGTAACATGGTTTGTGACCCATTTATAACATATAATAATTTCCATATGCGAAAAGCTATCAACTTAAATTATTTGCATATCTATCTTCGACGAACATGTACTATTTTATCTAATAAATAAATACTTTCCTTAGGACCGTATTTTTTTTATAACAAACCATTTGTTTGTGTTATAGGTAAAAGTATAAAGTGTAGAACAATGATTCAATACACACCATGTTAAGTGTTAACGACAAATAAATGTCTAAAAAAGTAACTTTCACCGAAAACGTGTCATGCATTATATTAGTTGTACAAATGCCCCATGAACATACGTACATCCCTCGTTCATAGATGCATGTGACCATATTTTATGTCACAAATAAACTTCTATCTTTGCATGAACATGGATAGTTTCGTTAATTAAGTTATAGTTAATGATCATGACTACCTTATTTGTTCATTTGTTCCTCTATTTTGCTCCCTTTAAAAAGAAGACATGTTAGGTGTTAGTGTTAATTAATGTAGATTTTATAATAAATAAAAAGTAAATTCCAAAAAATTAAAAGTATAGAAGCTTCACTCAAGCTAATTGTACATCTACAAGCTTCACTCGGCTGATGTAATCAAAGACAAAGATTTCTTCAAGCTAAAATGTTCATGTGTTGATGCTCTAACAATGTTTAGATTACGATCTAAATACTTAGGTGGTTAAATGTTCAAACTTTATTAAGCATTAACGAAGACACGTTGGTTGCATTCGAGCATATCAAACAAATTTAAACAATAGTATCTAGTGTTAGAAATAGTTATCCAAAATGAACAAGTGATCAACCATATATATGAATCGTATAGAAAAAATGCATTCCCCAATGATGTTATAACGTTACAACAGTCAACCCCACATTAAACTTAGTCATTTTAAGAGAGTGTGTGGAACCATCAAATTGCAACATCGCAAAGTCACTCTATACTAAATTATTATAGTTTAATGTCGTCAGGGTGAAGAAACGTTGTGAGAAACCTCTCTAGTATAGATTGAGTAAGAATCTACTAGTCGTTAGAATTCCTAGCACCTTGAGTTATTAGAGATTTGTTTGCCTGAATTTTTACTACAAACACATAAGTGGGATTTTCTATCAAGTGATCCATCTTTTAAAATTGGAGTTCTTGGTTAAATAAGAATTTTGAGTTAAGAAAATAACGTGTTACAATATTTAATCCTTCAACTTCAATCACTACTCAAACAATTTGCCTTTCTCAAAATATAGAATTCTTCATTTCCATATATCACTAAATCATAGTGAAGTGTTTTTGTTCAAGCACGTTACATACCACATACGTTTCATGTCATGTTCGTGTCATAGGTGCATCATGCATGTATGGATCTTAACATATAAAAAATCATAAAGAATTGCTAAGCATCAATCATGATTCACTAGATTCTTTATCAATGATCATGTATTAAGTATTATACATATAATTTGATGCGACATCCGTGGCCACCAATGATTTGACTAGCAAGACAATCCTTTAAAACGTGTTAATGCACATGGTGATTGGGTAGGGGGATAAATGTTAGAAGTTTGAAGGTGTCATCATGTGCCTACAACAGCAATAATACACATAAATGACCCTTATCACTCCTTTTCACATCTACCACAACCACATTGGTCAGAAACAAACCAATAACACATCACTAACTTGTACATCATGCAATAAGACTTGTACTTTCACCTCAACTACAACAATAACAAGATATGAGTACATACACTAATGCATAAATGCATAACATGACTTGTACCTCCACACCCATGTAAATCATTGTACTACATGCAACAATATGTACATGGATCACATGATGAATGTTATGCACTTATGCATCCTTTAAAAGAATGCTATAAAGAAGATGTGAGAATTTGGCACCTAATGCATTTCTAGTTTGGTGCAAAAGCTCTAAAGTAAATATACTGAGGCAAAAGTACAACTTTGTACCTGTGGTGCTGTTCTAACTTTATCGTTTTCCTGAATCAAACCATGGTCACTGGTCCAAGTTTACCGCTTGTAGAGGCCTCTTGATTTTCGAGGATATGGTGGTGGGTGTCAATGTGTCATTCAAGATTACTAATCATAAAGCATAGAGTACAACCTGTGGAAAATAACCATATAGTGTTGCATATCAAGAACATTACTGCATTAGCCTCAATGAATGCACCAATGAGAGAAAACAAAAAAAATAACGAAAATTAGCAACGGTACAAAAGGAACATGCAAAGATAAAAGCAAGAAACATCAAATAAGGTGAAACTAGATATTTAATGTGATATGAGAATTAAATAAGAATTTAACTCAGGTCTTTTATGACTTTAATGCATGTAGTACAAGCCTTTGTTGCATGGCTGCTTTGTAAAGGGATTAAATAAAAGATGCATGCACTGCATTTCAATTTAATATCTCAAGGGGCTCCCAGAGAACAGTGGTATTATGTTAAGTTACTATTCAACCCCCAAGAAGAATGGCAGAATGAGGAATGTGATTGTTGGAAGAGGGGTGATTTGGTCATTTGGGAAAAATAGATATGTTTGCAAAAGGGTCATAGAACTTGAAGTTGCCAGTGCATACATGCATTTTACTAAAACTTGTATCACCTGACAAACACCACATGAAGAAGCCAGACTCCAGGCCCTACCCACATTATTCTGTCCACATGGTGGAAGGCCAGTGCAGATCTGACCCACTAACTCATCTCTCTCCAGAATTTGTTAAACTAACACATATTATATATGTATATATTATATATGTGTAATATATATGCATATGAGTGACAGCAATTTTCCCTCTCATTCTTAAAATTTGACACCCAATTCAGTTCCCACAAAAATAATTGAACAAATGCCTCCATATATTCCATCAAACCCCCTTCAGCAACTCTAGCAGTCTTTTCTTCAAGAACCAAAAAAGCTACATACTTTGGATATTTTAGTTTGCACCCAAGAAAAGAAAGCATCTTATGATTTCAGTCCAATCATCTTTTTATAAGATCTTCAAGTCTTGATCAATTTAGTAGAAGAAATCAAGAGTCTGTGGTGGTGCAAATGTCTAATAAGGAGGTTGTGCATACCTTAAGAGAAGATAAACAAGAGCTGCAGAAGCAATTAGGATGCATGAATGGAATTTTCCAGATCTTTGACCGGCGTTACCTTCTTGGTCTACGCCGCAATGGCCACAACCAGAAGAGGCCACCTCCAGGTATGAATATTATAGTTCATTTTATTTTAGGGTATTTGAGATTTCTTACTGAAACTGTTTATTCGAAACAGCTTATTTTACATGTAAATGATCAAATAAGCAGTTTGAATTAGCGATCCCAAACAACATATTGTTGTATCAAAATGTAATGAACATATAAGCAGCCATCTAAAATAGTACAGATAGCAAGTAAGAAAAAGTTAGATGAATTTTTGGTACCCATTAACGGTTTACAAGATAGTTATAAGACAGCAACATGTTTCATGATTCTCATATAGAATCACAAAATGCACATAACAACAATAGCTTATGAGATTTTAGAAGTTCATAAAAAAATGTATGTTGTCCATGTCTGCACCAGTGTGACAGTGACAGTGTAAAAGTACTACAACTAACAGCATTTGTAAGCTTTCTTGTATGTGCATATAATCATCATATATTAAACATCTTGTTTCAATGTCCTAACCATTTGTCAATCTCTCTGCAGGTCAAAGTGACAATGGTGAACAGAAGCTCGGGAATGTTAAGGTATCCAGAAAGACTTGAATTTTAACCACCACACTAGTATTTTCTTTGCAAAATAACTGTCAAAATTTGTCTAAAACCGTCCCGTTGTTCAAATCTTTATCTTCTTCTTACAATTTAGAAAGTATGATAGTTAATTTGCAACAAAACTACACATACAGGAAATTTTGATATTAATTCACTTGTAGAAATACTAACCCATACCTGATTTTCAGTTGCAGGAAAAAGCCCCAAAGGTTGCCATGAAAGAGAAGAACAGAGTCTCTGTTGAATTACCAAGAAACTCGTTTTCATCTTCTAGCTCGTCTACCGCCATGTCATCACTAGATTATAGCAAAAGAGTTCAAACAGAAGTATCATCTTCTTGCCAAAGTGTTATCTCTGAATCCTCTTCATCTCCATTTCTACACAGAAAACAACCACATTTGAATATACAATCACCCGACATCAGAGATGTGGTAAAGGATTCAATGACCAGAGAACCCCGTGTGGTATCAATCAAAACTATGGCAAAAGATGAACGAGTGGGCCCTGCAATGAAGCATATCGACTCCCCGAGGCCACTTCCTCCTCAAAAACCAGTTCGATGTGACAGAATCGATCAAAACCTGAGAGAACTGAAGGAGACAGCACGGTTTTCGTGTGACGGACGGGAATCACGGTATCATTTAAAAGCCAACATGAAGATCAAAGAGCTTCCAAGGTTATCATTGGACAGCAGGCAAGGGTATATCAGTAACTCTGCCAATGATCCAACAAGTAATAAGCGACCACCATCAAGTGTTGTGGCAAGATTGATGGGGTTGGAAGCTTTAAAAGCCACCACAGATGAAAGTAAAACCATGAAAACAAATACTTGTTTAAATAAAGAACCGATCTTGAATTTAAGACCATCAAGAAAAGAGGATAAAATAAAGCATGACTGCCCTTCTGTTTCTCCAAAGATTCAAAAACCACAAAGGGGAGTCAAAGTCAGTCATGTAATTACAAGAATACCCCTTGAACGGCTCCATGGAAGCAGGAAGGCGGTGGCCGGAGCCCACAAAAGCCACCATTCAAGATTAAGGAAAGCCGACCACAGCCCAAACCGGACTCACGGTCAATTTATGATGAGATCGAGAAACGGTTGACTGAGCACGAGTTTAAAACAGCTGGGAGGATCTCAGAGCCCTAAAGCAGATTCTGGAAGCAATGCAGAAGACAAAAAAGAGGTTAGAGAACAAAGAACCTATGTTGGATGATAGCAGCATTGATGATAGTTTGAGCCAGAAAATTGACCAGCCAGTTTCCCCCATGATAAGTCAACGGAAGGTCAAACATGCAGACGCCAGAAAAGATTCCATTGGCGGGAACCGGTTAAAAGATCCAACTCTAAGAGATAGGAAGTCAGCTGGTAGACCACTGTCATCAAATTTTCCAGAACATTCTGGAACTGTGAGCCCAAGACTACAAAGATCAAGAAACAGTATACATGGACCTTCATCTGACTGGAGCAGGACCAAGAAGCAACCGTGCATGCAACGAACGATACCAGGCTCAACACACAGAAACCCAAAGGCAAAATCCATGGATCTGCCGCAAGACAGTAGTGAAACAAGAAATTTGAGTCAGCAGAGTGATACAATTTCTTTCCAATCAGAAAATGATTCAGAAGTCACGAGCACTGAGTGGACCCAAGAGGTCAACAGCTCGTTTCGGCCCCAGGAAAGCTGCAGGGTAAGTGAGGATACTTTAATCTGTTTAACACATGCATATTCACACACATACACACTCACTAAGTGCAGCCATTTTAGTTTATATTACCTTTTATAACATGTGTGATTTTTCAACAGAGTAATATCACAGAAAGGATGACTGAAGAGAGTCAACAGTTGACCATGCCAAACACACCATGGAACAACCCAGCCCTGTCTCTGTTCTTGATGCATTCTACACAGAAGACATACCGTCTCCAGTGAAGAAGAAATCTAATACTTTTATTGGTACATATATTATCTATTAATCCACCAACCTGATCTCTACCACCAATTACTAACCTTTTAATTTCTTTTCCATCTCAGATGTTGAGAATTTACACTTTGAAGAAGCTCAAGATCAAGCAAGGATGACTAAGTTGCCAAGCAGCACCAACTTAGATCAGTATTCTGAGTTCAATACAACAAAACTAGAAAACATAAAGAATTTAGTTCATCAGATTGAATTATTGAACACAGGCACTGATGATGTTACTGACAATCACACAGTAAAATCTTCAGGCGAGGGTGAAATTGAAGATCACAGATATGTAGAAGAGATTATATTAGCCTCGGGATGCTTAAAAGATCTGGACCGCACAGCCATGATAGTTCAGCTTCATCCAACTCTTGGTTTGATTAACCCTGAGTTGTTCCATGTTTTAGAGAAAACTAAAACATGCACAAAGCTTACAGATGATGGATACAACCAAAATTTCATGAGATCAAAACTCAGAAGAAAATTGGTATTTGATACTGTAAATGATGTTCTTAGCCACAAATTAGCCATGTCCGGTCCTTTTGGGCCACATAAAGGAAAGATTCTGAATGGAGATAAGTTAATGAAGGAATTATGCTCAGGAATAGATGGTCTTCAAAATAAATCAGTAGTAGGCATATATGATGAAGATGATGAAGTTACAAAACTCATAAATGCTGATGTGAATAGAAGGTCACAAGATTGGGATGAATATTGTTATCAGGTTCCAGGCATTGTGCTAGATATAGAACGTCTAATTTTTAAAGATTTGATTTGTGAAGTTGTGAATTTTCAGGTTACGGGTCTGCAGGATTGGCCAGTGAGGCCGCATTGTAGACGACTATTTACCTTGTAGAAGTTGAAATCTTGCTCATTTCATCTTTTGCTGGCTTAAGAAGCATAAGTTTAGATTAGTGAAATCATGTATGATGTATCTGCAAAGCAAAAGCATATTTGAAGGCATATAAATTATAATACGAACTAACTGCATTTATGTATATCTTATTTGCTTGAAGGCATTTCCCAAAGTACAAGTGTTTGAGGTAGCAACTCATGGAATTGCGATAACTGAACCTGCATGTATAATTATAGAAGTGTTTGATCATTTGTTAAATGACTATTATGACTTTGTTAGTGATTTGATGAATGTTGTTTAAAATGAGATACATTTTCAATGCAAGTAATCTTATGACAAAACATCACATTGGTAAATTTAATTACATTATGTGGCCACATGACATTGCTCAAGGTTATGTCTAATATAGAAATCCACTAGTCATAAAGAAAATGTTTAGCATGGGAGATGAATGTAATCTAGTTCTTAATTATCCTATGGTGGAAGATGTTAGTTTAGGTTAGACGAACTTGTTAAGCACCAATGGAACTCACAGATCCTTCAGCTATAATTTTGAATAAGCTTTCTTGAAGCATCCTGAAAAACTTGCTATATGCTAATGAATTGGGGATTTCTGATGTGTAAAAAGAATTTTAATAGAAATACACTAAACCATACAATCTATTATAGATCTCAAGTACCATAACACTAGGAAAAGAAATAAAAATAATAATCAAAGTAAATAATAATTATTTTAAAGAAACATAATCATCTAAAAACTAAAACTCATAACTGGAACTACAAGCATACCTCTTTAACAACTTGTTATAGACATATGCATCCGCCATTGACCACTCTGAAACTAACACCTGCTGCTAGAATTCCAAGCTAGCATACAAACATTGTCAGTGTTCCAATTTACAACTGCAAGTCTGAAACATTCCAGTATGCTTTCCATTTTCCAATGATTCTGCAACTTTTATGTTTTATGTGTTCATTTGCAGTAGTAAAAGATTTATCACCCGTGTGAAACTTAATTGCACTGCAGATCTTCGTTCTACAGCTGACCTCTTTGTTACCTTCATTGATGTCAAGATCACTGCTTATGAACCCCTGAACCACTGGAGCAAATGTCCCCAGTACAGAAACATGTTTAGCCCATAACCTATGATTTTTGGCCACATCTTCTTCCACAAGTCTAGAATGAAGAAAAACTAAAGAAACCTCTTTTTCCCATATTCTGAAGGAGAAACAATAAAAGGTTTACTCTCTTGCTCCTATTCACCATTATAACCCGGTTCAACAACAAAAAGCACTTAAACCGGTCACTAGTAAAACGATGCTTCGATTTCAACAATCATGGTCTGTTGACCTTCAAAATGTTACAATAAGCCCTTAGCAAATCGAGCAAGTAGTGTCGGGCCAGGTCGAAACAGATCGTTTCTTCAGCATGAAAGAAACTCAGTGTTGATTTCTGTTCTTTGGTTACTGTTAAAAGAGGACCTAAATCAGCAAATCCTACTTCTTCAGAGACACCAATACACTGATGAATCTTTATCATAATCTGGATTCTGTCAAACAATGATCAGTATCAGAAGCACCTACAAAACCCTGTGACAATCCCAAATCTTCCATTCAATGAACTACATCAAACACGTTAACCTCAATCCTACCAACTATATTTTCATAGAACTTGAAGGGCTTGCATATATCCTATATACAATTGCAGGTTATACATCACTTCATTTCAACATATGTAAAGAAAATGAAACTTAATCTATCAAACCATCTAACAAAAACCATAATTCCTAAACAGTTCACATAATCTCACCATCCATCCCGCACCAAACAAAACTCTTATAGCAACTATTATTAACAAATGGAAATAATAAGCTCACAATATAAACAATCCTTGAAGTTACCAATTGTACGGAATACGTTAGGGTTTCAGCTATTCAACGAGTAAACTAAGAGATGAGATATCAAACGCTTCAATTCCAAAATTGATGGAGGCAACTGATTGGAACAAATCAAGTGCACTGGATCTGAGGAGTTCTACAACGAAAGCATCCATTCATGTTCTTACTTTGGAAGAACAGTGAGCAATTTCTATAGGATATTAGTCTTTATTCTTACAAATTGATCAGTTGCTTCCGTAGCATAGTGGTAGTGCGTTCGCTTCGTAAGCGAAAGGTCGCGAGTTCGATCCTCGCCGGGAGCTATTTTTTAACTTTTGAAGCACACAAATTTAACTCTTTATTTTGTGCAAGTCCAATACCATCCGTTGCGTGTTCACTCGATGTGTAATCATCAGGTTTTCACCCATTAACTCTCAATATCGGCCACGCCATCCGTTGTGTGTTCACTCGATGTGTAATCATCATGTTTTCACCCATTAACTATCAATATCGACCACGCAGAGCAACGCTATTCATCCTTATAGGCTCAGGAAAATCTTCATATGACACCAGCAGAAGTTCAGGGATGAGTTGGGGAATATGATGAAAGACAAGGGAGAAAAATGAAAGATAGAGAATGCTATGATAATTAATAAGAGGTTCACCATACAAGTGTTTTCAACTTTTCATATATCTTCTACTTATCTTCATATCCATGGAAGCATCTTTGCAAATACGGCTATTCCGAAATGGAACTTCGGTTTTCGCAGGTAAATTGTATGTGTGTTAGTTAGAGTTTATTGTATTAATATTTAGTGTATATATTCATATAGTTCTATAGGGTTCACTTCTTCAATTAATATTAACTTTTGTATAACAAACTTCTACTCTTTTACTGATTGGCTGCACTTCACTTTCAGCAAAGAATACATCAAAAAAACAAACTCGTACACCATCATGTGTCCACCAGAACTCAAGTTGTGTAACTCAATGTTTCAGTTACTCAAGTTGCCCAAAATTCACCACTTTGAAAAGGGTACACAGGAATGCAACAAAGGCAAGGTTTTTTACAACTTTTAAAATTATGAAATCCTGCAAAAAGGGTAGTGATTCATGCTTCTTTGTAGCATGTAAAACAGATTTATGCAGCGAGGAGAAGGAGATCAAACATGGAGACAGATACATATGTATTAATGGAGCCCGGTAAAGCTGAAGAATTTGTGAATGAGGAAGAACTCAGAGTCAGATTGAAGTGGTGGCTAGAAAATTGGCCATCAACATCATTGCCTCCTGATCTTGCAAGATTTGAATACATGGATGATGCTGTTTCGTTTCTTGTAAAGTCCGTTTGTGAACTTGAAATCGATGGGGATGTTGGCTCGATTCAATGGTATGAAGTTAGTTTGGAGTAAAATCTTTTCAAGCCAATTTGCAATTACAAATTAAATCAAAGTCCACTTCTGTTATGTGACTTCTTCTTGAGTCAAGATTAAGCACAGAAAGAAAAAGCAATAAACTTTATATCATTTATTCAAGATTAAATGGAACACATTGTGATTATCCAGGCAAAGTAACATTCCCATTTGAGCAAATCAAGAATTCAAGTTCATATTAGTTTTTATGTAACCTTGACCTAAATATGGTGCAAAATTAAATGTTTCAACATATGAGCAAATCACACCCATATGAGCAAATCAAGACTTTCAACATATCTATAAACCCTATTCAAACCATCAAAATTCATCAAGTTTTAAGAGCACCCAAATCTTGAAACTTGGAAGCTTGAATCTGCAAGTGCCACATGACCACCAATTAGTGGAAACTATTAACAAGAAGACGATATAAAAAATATTACTTTAACAGTAAAAGTGCAGCCTTTGTGCATCATGAGGTTGTACCTTGTGCTGTTGATTTCTAGCATACAATGATGGCAATAGAGGAGATGACTTCATAGATTTAGTTCTAGCAAGAAGCCCTTTCGATACAGGAGACATGATCTGATCAGTTGGGCTTTTATAGCTACTCAAAAGCACAAGCAAAACTCAAACTTTATTACCAATTACTATATCTATCATCAAATTCAAGATTTAACCTGAAATAACCACTCACATTTCCTGATACTTGAATGCTTTGGGGACTGTAAGACGATCAGGGGTGGTTATTTTAGCAGAACCACCGGCCTGAGGTGGGGAATTCATCGGTATTTGTTGAATCGGTGATGGTGGTGGTGGTGGTTCTTGTGAGGGTGTATGCGGAGACTTTTGATCCATTGTTAGAGGCTTTTGATGGTGATTGTGGGTGAGATTGCAGAGGGGAGAATGTTGTTATAAGGGTTGAAGATGATGGGTTTTGGTTTATTTGGGGATTTTTGTCAATGTGGAAGAAGATAAAGTGGGGGAATAAAACGACCGTTGGTGCGAGGTTAGATCAAAGTAGGGGCTAACGGTTCAATTTCGTGGGCCATGGTGAAAGACCAATCCTTTTTTAACTATTGTTATGTGTTAATGAATTTTGATCATTTGGTTTTGCTTGTGTGTAGGGACGGCTAATTTTAGAGGAAATTCAAACAATGCAATTTAAGTTTAAATAGTATATGTATGTGGGTTAGGGTCGTAATTTGTATGGGTTTGGTTTTGGATAAAAGATATATCGAAATATAAGATAAATAATCATGTTATTTAAATTTAGAAAATTTTAAATTGTTTTAAGATTTTTTTTATAATATTAATAGCATTGAGGATAACCACCTTCAATATATTACTAACCGTCGGATAGAACTGAAACTTAAATTGGACAGTTTATACCGGGTGTTTCTTTTAAATAAATCATTAACGATTTTGACTTATGACCATACCCACTCTCCGATTAACATGTGCCTTTTGTTCTATTTAACCCCCATCGTCGCACTCCTCCATCTCATGTAACCATGTCATATTATCCTCACTCATCCCAAATTGAAGCTCAAATCGTTAGCACAATTTGCTATCTCCTCATGTAATCAATTTTTGGTGTCTTCTAGTTTGTTGTCGCTAATACACCACCATTCCATCACGCCACCACACATAATCACCAACCTACCTTACCACTTAAACCATCATTTTATCCATTACAAAGTCGTCGCTCACACATCCATCTCCACCTTTGACACGATCACACCATCTATTGCAGTTCATTTTTTATTTATCAATGATGATGAGCATCATGATAATATTGCTTAGCACTTGTAACGTGTAATGAGAGAGAACAAGTAAATAGAAGAGAAAAAAAAAAGAAAGACGAGTGGTAGAAAAAAAACATGTATTTTTTTCCTTTTTTAAACATATATTATAAAGATAGATGGACACGTGGTGTTAGTAAAGGTGACGGCGAATCCAAATTGTTGTCATTTAGCAAGGGATACACAAAAACTCATAGCGCCCGTGACTTTTAAATAGATAATCTCATTAACAATTAACAATACAACTATGTGAGTGCTAACTTTCTTCATTAGTATAGATATAACTATATATATAATTATATATATATTAATCACAAATGACGGTGTTGTGAGTGAGTTTACTATAGCTCAAGTTACAACAACCACAACCTTTTGTACAACTTAGTTGCCAGCTCGCCTACTTTACACGTGCCCTCACTCTCTTCTTTACTTTGGTCAGCCATATATAGCCAACTTAACGCTGATCTCATGCGCTTCGGCAGTGCACCAACACCATCTCCAGCCAATGCAACCAAGTTGTGACGATGCTGGTGACCGATGGTGGCGGTTTGTGGTGGTGGTAGGAGGAGGCGGTGAATATAAAAGAGGTTAAGAAGGAGCAGCCAAACGCATGATTTATCAATCGGTCGACTGAACATATATCAAAGGTTGATGAGGTCGACGGTGGTCTAAGTGGGGTGAGGGTATGCGGTCGCTGGTGGAGGAACCCACCACCCCACCTTCCGCTACTATCTCGATCAATGGTTTTCACCCAATACCCACAAAAATCGTGAAGGTGAAATGTGTTTAAAACGGAAAGTCTACCGGAAGAGATAGCGGTGGATGTGATGTTGTCGTCCAGGCGGTGGTGTTGGCTATACGATTTGACATAAATAAACAATCTACATGATTTCAAATACATTTACGCATGGACATCGGATTTCAAAAAAAAAGTTAGAATAGTGTTAGGTAAAGTTTAAGATCCATAAATTCACGTTTGTATCCAGAAAAGTACTCTTTTTTTTTACAATCCTTTATGCATGTAGTATTGGCAGATACATAATCCATCTTTTCCTATGTGCAAATGTGCAATTTTATAACTCTTATATAGGTATATAGATAGATATGTATTTGTTTAAATCTGATTATTCATTACATTATACAACTTTAAAACACAATCGTTTATAAAAATTTTAAATTTACAACTTTTTTTGTCAGTGATTTTGTTTATTTTATATAAAGTTCGAATATTGTTATCGGTATTGACTTGCCATACAATGGTATTTTTAGTATAAAGTTTCAACTGTTATTAATGATATATATGTTTTGTTTTTTCTGTATAAAGATTATCATGGTTTTATTTTTTGGTTGTACAAACAAATGACATGCTTATTTATGCTTATTTTCACAGACCATGAATTTAACCCTCACTTTCCCGCCGCGTAGCGCGGGTGTCGAATACTAGTTATATATATATATATATTATCAAAGTTCTTATGTATTATAGGTTGTATAACAAGTATTAAGGGTTGTACCCAACTTTTTGTCTTATTCTTTTTAATCTTCAACCTTTTCATTTTAATCCAACACCTTTATATTTTTTACAATCTAACCTGAATATTTTTTTTTACTTTTAACTTTGGTCTCTATACTTTTTATATTTTGAAATTTTTCGTTTTACGTTTCGATCTACATTTTGCGAGTTAACTTGCTATAGTGTGCGTGTGTAATTCAATGTTTTTTCTCTTATTTTCTTTCCGTTTAGCGGTGCTATCGCAATGCGTTGGTCAAAGAGCAACTTAGTTATTGTTTTATATGTTTTACATTTCGCCTAACGACGGTGTCTCATTGGTTTTACGTTTCGGTTGGTGGTCGCTAACGATGGTGTGTCTTTGGTACTATTTAGTATGGTTTTATGCCCCCGCAATGCGGGGGCTTAATCCTAATTTATCATATTAACCAAACAAATTATACACAGATAAGTCAAATTATTACTTTATTTTATTATTATAGATTTATCAAGAAGCAATCTAATTACAAAAAAATATTATTGACGAAATAAATTGAACTACCATAAAATAAATTAAAATCAAGAGACAATTCTTTAATCGGGTTGTTGATCTTGAAGAAACAACATTTAAAAATGACTCTTTTGCTTAATTTCTAAACGGAAGAAAGTAAAGAATAACACATGAATAAACGATATATAAATAACATACAGTTGCTTTTGTCCTCGTTTCATAAAATTTATACTTTCCTCGTAACGAAACATATTCTAGTTTAAACCACTAGTAACATCCGATAGGGTTTAAACTCACATCCTTAAAAATTCACACTCTAATTTTAATTGTTCCACTATTCATGTTCACAAATATTTTTTTAACGACCAACAAATACTAAATGACCTAACCTACCATCAATCCAGAAACAAACCTAATGCTTAAAAATCCATTATGATAAAACTTTAACCCAACTTATAAAAAAACCTAAGGAATACTACAAAAAATAATACTCCAGTCTCCAACTAATGACATTTACATTAAAAAATGATAAAATACATCCTCCAACCGATTAATGCAAGGCTAATAACCTAATTGACCCGTTCACGGTCATTTTACTCGCGACAAACAAACAATAAATGAACAAACACAACTAAAATAAACAATACCAAAAAAAGAGTAATGAGGTGTAAAATGGTGTAACAGGGGCAACAAAGTCATTTACGCAAAGCGTATAGCAGTGCTTTAAGGCGAGATCTCGTGCGGCACTCGCACCTAAAAGTCACGCTACTTTTTCTGAGGAACTCCCGCTTTCGTTGCCAATATCCATTCATGTTGCTAACAAACCACTCTAAAACCCTAACACCCTTCCATTCACCATTCAAGTAGCCACTGCTTCTCATCTTCAATTCCCAAATTCTCAGGTCTGAATCATCAACATCTTCCTCATTTTCATCATTTCTTGCATTTCATTCTCTATTTACCCTTTTTTCGTTTGGTTCATTTGAATGTGTGCGATCGTACTCTGTAGATCGTAGATTTACGGAGAGTGATAATGTGATTTGATCATGAGGTTTCCTGATTAGGAAGAGTATAATGTCGGTTGTCTGTATAATACTTAATTAGCGTAGGGTGATCTTCCTCATTTGAGTCACTTCCTGTACTTGGATACTTTACTAGGTTTCATGTGGTGGCCTTGGTTGAAGTTTGAATCTGTTTTAGGTTTCGTACTTTCGTTATCTTATGATCTGTTTTCTGATGAGTTGGAACTCGATACGAAGTTTGATTAAGCTGTAATAGTGTAATGTTAGCGCTTATTATTGTATGTATTGTTGTTTTAACTCTAAGCTTGTTAATGTTATTCTTTTGACAGGGAGTAATGGCTACAATCTCAGTAACAGATGCTGCCTTCAGGACACTTCCGAACCGCCCTGTTATTTCTTCAAGCATTTGTGGGCCTAATTTGCATGTACATCAGAAGAAATATTCCCTGACCTGTAGAAAGCACTCTGATGATAAAAGGTTTATATATATAAATTTTGGTTTGTTCTGTTTACTTTTATAATTTTGACCGGTTAGTTACAATCTTAAATGTAGTTATTGCAGAAAATTCTCACGCAAAAGTGACTATCTCTACAAATCAAGGGCTGCAGTGTGCTGTAGTGTGGTATGTTAATATGTTATTATTCTTTACTGATGTGAAGCTCGTGGTACAGTGCATTAGATTGACATTAATTACAGGAAACAAGTGTTTGAAATACCAATTTCTCAAATTTATTTTCTGTTTAAATGGTTCTGTCAGTTTGATTAAGACTGAAACCCAATGCGTGCAACTGAAATTCAAGATTATTGTGTGTTTATTTTTTTACAGGGTGATTCTGGTGAGACTTCTATAGATAATACCTTACTAGAAGTCAATGAAGATGACTTAACCATGGCTAAAAAGGCACTTCAAGCGGCAAAATCCAAACAAGAAGCCTTAGAAAAAGAAAGACGTAAATTAGTTGAGCAGTTGGCTAAATCTAAGCTTAAGCACCAAGAACTTTTGTCAATAATACATAAGAAGAAAATGAAAATTACAGATCTTGCAGAACCTGTTTTTAAAAATGAAATGGATGAAGATGGAATAATTGATAATGGTGGAAGGCTAGCCCTACTGATTGATAATGATTCTCAGAAATCAAAATTGATTAATGATGGCCCACGCAGAGAAATACCAGATTGGATGACTCGAAGGATACGTTCTGTTCGTCCTAAGTTTCCACCTAGAAAGATCGACTTGTCTGAAGTCAATACCTCAAAATTTAAATCTCTAGAAATGCCTAATCCTACTGAAGTATGGTCAATTGCAAAAGCAAAACCGAAAGATGGGGACACGCTAACTCATCATGTAATGGAGAAAGAGTTAATTCAAAAGAAAAGGAAGGCTTTAGAACGCGCTTTGCAACGGAAGACAATTCAATGGCAGAAGACTCCAGAAGAAATAAGATTAGGTACTTTTTTCTTTCATCTTTTAGCATAAATGAACCTTTCTTTTCTGTCTGTTGTGTATAATTCAGTTTATCTTTATGTCACACAGAGCCAGGAACTGGCACGGGGCGTGAGATTGTGGTTAGTAACATGGTACTAATTAGCTAGTTATTTTTGTTCTTTAATGAATATCTGATAGCTTTGAATCATGAAGTTTCAAGGTTTTAATTGGGAGAGCTGTAGAAAAAGGTGGTACATGGATTTGGCTCCAAAAGCTGCAGATCTATCCAAGTGTGGGATAACGGCAGTGTGGTTACCCCCACCAACTGAATCTGTTGCTCCACAAGGTCATTATTACTTAAATATATTTTAATTCATTTTTTTTGTTTTTGTTTGTTTATTCACCCAACACATGTACCAAAAGAAGTTGAATTAAAAAGATTAATAACTCCAGGGTACATGCCTTCTGATCTCTACAACTTGAATTCATCATATGGCACTCAGGAGGAGCTGAAATATTGCATAGAGGAGATGCACAACCACCATCTTTTGGTATAACTTTGAAACCAAATAAAAACCTCATATAAATGAAAAGGACATATTAGCAACAAAATAAGTTTCTTTTAACTATTTAGACATTGTTGTTTTTGGTCTGATGATATTTTCTTATACATGTGCTAAAATCATAAAGTCAACATCCATCTCTTTATCCTTTTTGAAGATTGATATATTTGCTTTATGTTTCACAGGCATTGGGTGATGTTGTACTAAATCATCGATGTGCTCATAAACAGGTGAGCTACCAACTACATATAAGTTATTTTCAATTGTTTTGTTTAGGCATAATGTCTCATTGTATAACATTGGTGCTTTATATTGATGTCAGAGTGGTAATGGAGTATGGAACATCTTTGGTGGGAAGCTTTCATGGGGACCTGAGGCAATTGTTTGTGATGATCCTAATTTCCAGGGTTGTGGAAATCCTTCAAGTGGTATAGATAATACTTATTTACAACAAACAAATATGATTTACTCTTAACATACATATTTATCTGCATCACTTTTACTAGGCTAGGTTTTAGGTTACCGCAAACTTAGCTTTCTGTTATAAATTGCAGGTGACATATTTCATGCAGCACCAAACATTGATCATTCCCAGGATTTTGTAAGAAATGATGTTAAACAGTGGCTAAACTGGCTCAGGAACAATATCGGATATGATGGGTGGCGCCTTGACTTTGTGAGGTGAAAAGTCTATTTTGCTTTTTTTGTCCACTTACATTATTGGCAATCGATTTTACTTGTAATATAAACTCCTGTTAGTAATCTTGTTCTGGGAGTCTATTAAGCATGAATAATTTTGAGTTACAGGGGCTTCTCAGGTGGATATGTGAAAGAATACATTGAAGCTTCAAACCCAGCATTTGCCATTGGTGAATATTGGGATAGTCTGGCTTATGAAGGTGGTAATCTATGCTACAACCAAGGTAAAAAATATAGCTTGAAGATACATCTTCCCTAGATAATACTAAAAATGCTGTTCAGGAAGAACATAAACATAAAAATAACCTCATTTAGATGCTGTGCTGATCAAGTATGATTTAGTGAGTGGACTTCATATATATTTGGCATTAAATCACCCCTTATTAGCTATGTTTGATTACATATTCTCAGACGCACATCGCCAACGTGTGATTAACTGGATCAACGCCACTGGTGGTACCTCATCTGCATTTGATGTCACAACAAAGGTAATACATTTGTTTTGTTAAGAAGAATAGACTATTTTAGTCAGCCCGTAACTTAGGACGCTCTGTAAATCCTTATCGGTGAATTATTATAAAAACCGTCTGAAAAGAGCATAAGTGTAATATCTAATGTACTCTGCAGGGAATACTTCATTCTGCGTTGCATAACCAATACTGGAGATTAATAGATCCAAAGGGAAAACCAACTGGGGTAATGGGATGGTGGCCTTCACGTGCTGTCACGTTTGTGGAAAATCATGATACTGGATCAACACAGGTCCACTCTTAATTTTCGTGTTTGGGTCAAGAGGATGTAACAATGATAAAAAAATTGCAAGAACATTGGTAGTTATATGTATTTATTTTGTTACAGGGTCATTGGCCGTTCCCACGAGATAAGCTTATGCAAGGATATGCATACATCTTAACCCATCCTGGGACGGTAATTTAGTGTTATTAAAATAAAAGTGACTGATTTTTTCTCTTTTTCTTTTTTCTTTTTATCATCATGTTTGTTTTTTTTTCTATTTTGCAGCCTACAGTATTTTATGACCATTTTTACGATTTTGGGCTTCATGACGTGATAAGCGAACTTATAGAAGCTAGAAAACGAGCTGGTATCCACTGCAGAAGTGCAGTGAAGATTTACCATGCGAATAATGACGGGTATGTGGCAGGGATAGGAGATTCATTGGTGATGAAGCTTGGTCACTTGGATTGGAATCCTTCAAAAGAAATTAATTTGGATGGGAGCTGGCAAAAATTTGTTGATAAAGGATCAGAGTATCAACTGTGGTTGAGAGTGTAGTTCTTATTTTATATATAACATTGAACTATTCAATTATGTCAAAAGAATTAAGAAACTTCAATAAATTATATAACTAATAAAGTAAATAAGAGAGTGCATGAGATATCTATGAAATGGAATGTGAATCCTTTAATATGTTTTATGTTATTAATCATCACTACTGCAGACACAGTAATCAATCACTGCTGTTATTTATTATTGAGAGTTTTGGTTACATGTTAAAAGACTATAATATTATAAGGTACATGTACTTTGTCAATAATTTAGATTGAACAAAATAAATTGCTCCCTATTTGTTATTGTGTTTATTCCACATTACCACATGAAGTGGCTCTCAAAACATCCTATATATTTGTAAAATTGTCATCCTAAAAGAAATATACCTTTTATCATCATCTTTCTTTTCATGATTATTGAAACTACTTTCATAGCAGCTTTTGGTGTCGTGCCGTATTATTTTTATCGATGTGATCTAACAATACTACAATGGTTTATAAGGTTATGTTCAAATCATGTAACGATTTATGATTTGTTTTTGTTAAACATTAAATTATTATTGCAAATTTCTCAGAATAAGATCTGATAACCCTTATAAATTAAATCATTTAATGTTATCAGAAACCCTTAATTTACAATCAGATCTTATCGGTGTTATCAGAACATATGCAATGCTAAACCGATTGTAAATTAAATCATTATCGTAAATTAAATCATTATCGGTGTTATCAGAAAGTGGGTATCTAGACACACCGATGAAAGTATGAAACAATAAAACAAAAAAACTATATAAATATGAATCCCTGAATAAGCATAAAAATAACAAAGCCACCATCAAGTAAGAAGTTGAAGATGTATCCATCAGTGTTACTTGAATTGTAGGCCAATAGTAAGAGATAAAAGTCACTTTGGAATAAACCCGAATATGTAATAGTTTAAAAGTAATAATTTAAGTTGGTCAAGCTCGTACCTCTCTGTTATAAACCTGTTTGGAGATTTAAATTTAATAATTAAAAAACGAATGGAGATGCGGGGATCGAACCCCGTGCCTCTCGCATGCAAAGCGAGCGCTCTACCATTTGAGCTACATCCCCAAGCGATGTTATATTTGTCGTTAGAAACAATAAGAATGAATATATTTTCCAATTTAGAATTACAAAAGCATAAACTGAGATTTTCAATATAATCTCTTAGATTATAATCAAGATTAGAATGTAAAACGTTGACGGGTTAAAACGTTAAACTGGAATATGCTTTACATTCATTTGTGTCAGTGAAAATTAATTTTAATCTAGATTCGCTTACAATCATGTCACTTGGACATTACTCGTTTAATTTATTTAACTAAATGAGTTAAACAGACTGATATGTTCTAAGTGGATCATAATCAAGTTATAAACATATTAAACAGGTTGGTGGGGTAGGTGTTTAGTGTTTGATAGGTCAAACTGTATAATTAAACAGGTTAAACATGTCAACTTGAACACAACTTATTTATTAAATGGGTTACATATAACAACGCAAACAAAATATTATTGTTTTTTTAGGTGTTTTGGTTTATGTCATTAGTTGCCATAGTAATTAGGATGTCTTTTCTTCTTAGAAAACAAGGTATTAACCAGTTCTTAGTTAAATATACTATACTTGCTCTCATCACTACTTTACAATTCAATAGAGAAATTAGTGGTGGCAACTATGAAAAGCTAGTGGTAATCTATGTCAAGATTATGAAAAAGCTGGTGATTTATATCACCTATATAGGAAGAAGACAATCAAGATAGCTTTTAGTTAAAAGCTAACGAGTGAATCAAAGTGAATTTGTTAACATTCACTCGAACCATTATATACCCATTTAGATCTGTGAATTTGTTAACATTCACTCAAACCGCTGTATATCCATTTGGCATCCATTCCAATTTCCAAACTACTATTTATATTAATTGTATGATCATTGTGATGTTATAGGGATTACAAAAGAATTGGTTTACAAACAAAAAACAAGAACAACCTTCAACCCCACCATTCTAGTTTCTTTTAAATAAGTGTTCTTATGCAATGGCGAGTGAAAATTCTACTGGATGAAGTTTTTGATGTTGATAAATGGGGCTTTGTATAGTCTGTAAAATGATTTATTTTACATATGATATCGATCGTATAAGTTTCAAATTAATTAATTCAATTAATTATAAAGGTTATTTTGCATATTTATTTATTGATGAAGATGAAGTCATGATGATCATAATTAAAAGTCTTGTTTGCCTTCAATTAAAATTGATGACATTTCTTAACAGTTTTATGGTTTCTTTGTTCTCCAACCAAAAAAAACGCAGAAAACGAAAACAAAAGAAAATGAAACGTGAGTAATCCTCTCTCAAATCAATTTGTAACAATTATTTACATATCGCGCTCTTGGTATATTAACTTTCATCAAAGTCGATACTTATTCGGACCACACACAATAACCTAACTAAATTTTGAATAATCAAAAGACAATATATTTCTAACACATTCTAACTTAAATTTTGAATTGAAAGCCCTAGCATGTAATCAAAGAACTACCATGAATTGGCAAAAAGACAAACGAGGCCTGAAGATGACTAAGAGACTGTTTGGTAATTTTTGAATGATTAAATGTTAAACTAATAAAAGATGAACAATTAGATGTTGAACCATTAAGAGGTCTGAACCATTAACAGATACTATATTGCTTAACTATTTAAAGGCAATTGTTTGACTATTTCAAATAAGAGGTATTAAACATTCAGAGGTAATGTTTAAACCATTCAGTCATTTACTCACGAAACACACAGTCAGAAATATCAAGTACTGAACCATTCAGAAATCTAAACTATTAAGAGGTTAATTCAGATGCTGCCAAACAACGAGTTGGCGGTACCCGCGCCGAAATTGGCGGTACGAGTGAATGTCGAGCGAGACTAAGTTGAAGACTTGAAGGGTTCATTGAAATTTAAAATAGTCAAATGTGGATGTTGACAAGTGCCCATAGTACAACTAGAATTTTGTTAAACATTCAATTGTACTATAGAATTTCATTAAACGTTTAATTCGCTTTTTCTGCACGCCGATGCTAATTAGAATATATTCAGTCGAATTTATTTTAAACTAACTTTAGTAAACTCATTATTACACGGACTGAATAAATAAAATATTAATATAATAAATATATTAATTATAAAATGATATTTTAAGATATGATAAAACTTAAATTACGTATGAGAAATGACTATAAATAATAAAACAATGATACCAAGTTTAAATAAAAATTTTGTTTTAAAACAAACCTTATAAAAATGCATTTAAAAAAATCCTTATTACAACTCCCAAATTTGATTATTTTTGTTTTTAAAATTTGACTTTAAAAGTATCAATTTATTTAAAAAAAACTTTAATAAGTAGATTTATTTTTTAATTTATTAAATATTAAAAAGTATTAAAACAATATTATTAATAATTTAGGTAATTGTTTAATAAGAAAAAAAAACAAAAAAAAATTTGATAAAAAAAATTAGTGTCAGCACCATTAATCTTTTTATTATAGATTAAGAAACTTCAACATTGACAGATTGTGCACCACTTCGAAATATTATATCAGAAAACCAAGCTGGATGTATAATTGTATACACGCCGCCTCAAACCGATGACCCCAAAAAAGAATTCGTCAAAATTAACGGCTATCACCACCAACACCAAATTGACTTTATTTCTTCTCAATTTCATTAACTAATTCCAAAATTAATCGATAAAACAAACCATACAAACCACAAACAAATCAAGAAACTAAATTGTAATCAACAAATTAGGCCAATAGAATGCAAAATTAACTCAAATTGAAAAGAATTTAAACTGCTACAACTCTCATAACAATTCAAAATCTAAGTCAATACCAAATTTAAAAAGAAAAAAAATAGAAAAAAGAAACGAAAAGCCTCTCTTTGATTCATTCCTCTGCTCCATATTGAAAAAAAATGAAATTAAAAATCTTATATGTAGTAATTACTGCTGTACAAGAGATGAAGAAGAAGATGAAGAGGATCCATAAAAGTCGACTAATTTCTGTAAAATGGAGACTTGTGTGCGTAGAAGAAGAATGTAGTCGGCGGTTTCCTTAAACAACTTATCGGCGGAGGTGGCGGCTGCGCCGTCGTCTGCGGCGGCGCCGTCAATTTCTTGTGTGGGTATGAGGTTCTTGAGAGCCTCAAGCTTGTCGGAGACAGAGGATGTTCTGGTGATTGTTGGTTTCTTGTGATGGGGTTTGGATCTTCTGCAGTGTGATGATGGTGTTTGTTTTCTTGATGTGAATTTCTTTAGTCTTCTTGGTGTTGACCCCATGATCGGAATTTGACGGTGGTGTTGCGGTGGTGGTGGTGGTGATGGTGGTGGTGGTGGTGGTGGTGATGGTGGTGGTGGTGGTGGTGGTGGTGGTGATGGTGGTGGTGGTGGTGATGGTGTTCCGTTTTGGGTGGTGGGGGTTGATATAACGGAGGGTGATGAGCGTTTTGGGGTTTAAGTAATTGGGTTGTTTTCTTTTGCCATTGGATTTGAGAACTATTTGCGCAATTGCCATTCTCCTTTGAGTTTTTAGTTTAAAAGGTTGTGTGACAATTTTATGAACTAATTAGTTTATAAAAAAAATCTAACTGAATAAAGTGTAGTGTCTGAACTAATTAGTTTATTTATAAAATTTACTTATCAATAGACTTTATGAGACATTAAAAGATGTTTTCAAGTGAAACAAAAATATTATATGTTTGAGCGATTCAGATGTAACAATTTAATGCAATTACTAAAAAGGTATCAAACAGCCTTAAGTATTTTTTAAGAACTAGATGTTAACTTTACTGTTAAATCTATATTTTTGTTTGTTATAAGACGTGACCTTTCAATCACTTGATAATAATGATATGTCTGCTACACATGTTAGTATTGTTAAATTAGAAGCCATATTTGATTGGTTGTAACTAGAATATAAATAGATATATGTTTCAAATAATTAGTTAAAAGTAGTTATTTATGGTTAAGATTGTTATTTTAGTTTAAGTATAATATAAAATGAATAAAATAAGAGGGATAAAGAGATGGAGGGAGGATTGTGTTGTGTGAGAGGCAAAGTGAAAAAGCTACGTTTAAGATTGACATATTTTACAAAACTCATGACTTTATAGGTGAATTTTTATAAAATGTAATTGGTGATGTATAGAATCATTTTCATAAACCAAACGCAAAATAATAAGTACATTAATAAGATAAAAGCTATAAATCATTACATGTTTACACATTATTTTCAAACATTGATAAAATAACACTCACACTCTAGACCATGGTATATAATGTACGGATAAAAGTCCATTATTGTGTTTGTAACTTTGTATCTTAGTATATGGTTGAAATTGAAGGGGTTAGAGGGTAATTGTGTAATTAGTGAGAAAACGACAAAGGATCGGTATCTCACTTGACTTTGAAAGATTTTTAGCGGGAAAAGATGGAACCCATCTTCTACAAAGCCTGCTAACCTGCAAATGTCACATGTGAAAGCATCACATTTAGGGTCCATCACATTCCTATTTTACCAAAATAACCCTTGTCCTATTTTTCTATATATTCCTATCACCCATGTTTCATCAATTTCATGCTTTTATTATTTAATAATTACATGTTGGACAAGTGTCTATACCATGAATTATCAAGGGGTACCTTTAGGCATAGAAAAGACATTAATTAATCATCATCTTTTCATAATATTGTGTTTGTTTCCATCATGTTTGGTTGATAGATTAAGAGGTCCGGATAAAGCTTCTTTGGGTTTTGTTGCTTGTTTTTATTTGATTTTTCCTTTGTAGTGATACCCTTGTAAAATAATCTTTTCATGTTAGTTATTGATAGATAGCAGCAGGCACCTCCAATGTTAGCTCTCATGGGGTCAATATTTATTAAACAACTTGAGAATGATGTGACTAACACAAGTTAAGTTTATATATAGGTTCTAACTTGTAACTATATTATTATTCTAATGATTGTTAGCGTTTTAAGGTTTTCTAGTTTTGTACAAACAATTACCGGATAAAATCCAAATTGTTTCAGTATCTCATTTTGTCTATTTTCCAATATTTCCCGGCATTCATCCCTTTTCATCACACCCTTGTTGTCATAACATCAAGTTTACACATCCCGTACCATTTTAAGGAACATTTTAAGTCGATGTTAACATTTCCTTCACTATTTCTCACTATTTCCAACTGTCAATCCATTCAGAACATGTGATACTATAAGATTTAAAATTATAAAAATAAACAATGAATACTTTCTTTCTATGCCTTAAAACACTTTAAAGCATTCACATTTTATCCTTTATATTTATCCTTATAATTACGTTAAAAATCATTATTTTTTTTTCTCTCATTTCAATTAAATAATATTTTATATACATTTATAGTTACTTTTCCTATCTTATCCATTCATAACCACTTCTAAAGATGAAATTATAAATGTTGAACAGTAAATCTTCAAATTTACAGATGAACAGTAACTTTTTTATATTTTCCACTCACAACCACTCAAATTCATATCATATAATACAAAGATTACACTCACAAATTTTGAAGGAACGGGGTGTTGATGCGCGTCACATAAACACATGCTAGTTAACTAAAACTCCACTCATTAAAATTAAACTCCATGCTAATTTTCCGAAATAACCGCTTAACACGAATATAGTTACTCAAGAATACTCAAGAACACAACTACATCCTCATAAATAAATAAAAAAATAAAACAAAAAATAAATAAAAAATCCTTTCTACTAAGAAAAAAAAACAAGATTTGAATTAATATAGTGAGGGAGGGGCAAAATAGGGAATTGCGAGGGAGGCGTGGCGTCCGTAAAGGGAGCATGTGAAATGGGGATGGGCCAGCAGGGGTGCGTAGTGCGCAAAGCGGCGCATGCACATGGATAGCCACATGCAAGCAAGAGCAAGTTAGCATTAGCATTTAACACAAGATTATTGTTGTACCTTCAATTCACCTTCATCACCCAGCATGTGACAGACAGTGAGGCTGCATCACTTGTACCGCATGTTCTGCACATTCCCAGCACTTTCTGTCACCCCCACCCCCCCCCCCCCCCCTCACATTTTGTACCACCTCCTATGCACCATGTACCACCACCCCTTGTTACTTGTTAGTTGTTACTCTACTATACTATACTCCTCTGCTAATGTGCACTGCTTTGTTCCACATCATGGTTGCTCTTAACTATAAGTTTTATAATGTACCACTTTAACTGTTGGTTTATCATATTCTGAGATTTAGAATATAGCAAGTTTTGGGATGTTATTGTGTACCAATAACTATACTTCGGCATTCTTCTTCTTTTGCTTTGTATCACTTCTATAGTTTTATGTCCTAATCTGTTATCGGTGTAAAAGAGTGATGGTTTTGGCTTTAAAATTTTAAGGGATTAGCAATGTTTTCAGAACCGGATCGGACGTCGAATTGGACGTCTTACTCGTTTAGTGATTGAACCGGTTGAACCGGATTTAAGAACCGGATGACGCTGTAATTATATATATTATATATATAGTTATACATATAGTTATACATATAATTCAATATAAGTAATTTATGTGTGTATTTTATACTTATATATAAAACTTAGCAATAATCTTATGTACAACATACTAATTTATTTTCCAACCCCTCGTTTTTACCCATTAAAATCCTAGGAAAAAAAGTTCAAATCCGGTCCGACCACTGGTCCGGTTCCTAGTCTGACCATTGGTTTGGGACGAACCGACCGGTCCAACCCGTCCAAAAACGAACTGGTTTGAACCGGTTTGGCCCACCCTCCAATTCACGATCGGGCTGGTTGATCCGATCTGATCTCGAAATCTTTGGGTATTAGGTTCAAACATGACTTAAAAAGAAACTTTCACATGGGTTGGTTTTATTTTATGTTGTTACTTAGTAAGTCTGACTTTAAGTGTTAAAATAAATATGGATGACTAACATCTGTCTTATTAAAGTCTGCTCAGGTATTTGAGGATGGTTTCAAACCCTGTTTATAAAAAACTGGTATAAGTTATAATCTAGTGTAAGTTGTGATTTAATTAATCTCATTGATTAGTATTTATTAATAGGTTTTGTGAGTTTCAAGTAAAAGCTCTCGTTCGCTAAAAGGATTGTTAAGTTTTATCTCTACACCCATTTTACATCGTTTAGTTTCGATATTAACTTAACATATAATGTTATAATGTTACACTAAGTTTAAAGTGGAATATATAGAGATTTTTGTCATGGGGACAAAAAAGGGGTGATGTAGGAAAATGGTCCAGTTTAGATAAAGCTACCAAAAACAATTAAATCAAATCGTAACAAAATAGAACATCTTTTAATATTGACCAAACTTGAATCTCTATTGGTCTTAATTCCGTCCGTACAATGAATTTTAATTAAATCTTTAAAATAATATAAGATATGCTCTTTTTCATTAAGGGTCATAATATAACCTTACTTTACTGAAATTAATACTTTACGTCTCAAATAAAATGTTGAATCCGACGCTACTTAAATGAAAGACATATATATTTATCATTAGGCTAATTCCGTTATAAATAAAATATGATAATAGAATTATATGTATAATAGTCATATATATATGTATATATATAAGTCACATGAAAAGTGGTCAGCCAATTTATGGTTTGTTGACACTTCACACCGTGGGAAGTGATGGTGTAAGGACGGTGGCCTACGATGGATACCATACCAATTGTGGGTCACCCCTCATGTTCCTTGCCGGTAATTACTCATTACTCATGACTGACTCTTTTATTTTGTTTTCTTTTGTTTCTCTGCATTAACTTTTATTTGCAATTTCCCATTTAATGTTTATATTATTGTAAAAATGATGTTAAACTTCATTTAACTCTCTAATGAGCTTTCTAAATTTTGAATACATTGTTTGTGTATGGAAATAAATATATTTAGTGTAGTAAAACTGTTTTTTAACCAGACTAATAGTAGGATAAATGATAGTGATAAAAAAATTATTGCTATATAGAAGTTTACATAAGAAGTGGTTGTTATTACACTCGTATTTATTAAAGGGTGGAATGTTGTTTGTGTAAATGTAAGTTTCATTAGAAAAAATATATAATGAGGTTTGGTGTTGTGGGTGGTGGTCAAAATAAAACAAAAGAAAAAATAACAAAAACATTACATACGGCTTGCTGTATTGGTAGGAGAAGGGCCTGCCACGCCCCTATCACGCCATTACAGTTGATGTTGCACCCTATCACGTCTCACTACACATGTATTTACCTTCGAACCGTAAAAATAAATATAACTTTTAACGAAAAGTGAGTAAATTGTTTTAAGCTTATGTTTTTTGTTCTGATGGTTAAATGTGTGTCTTATAACTAAAAAATTGAAAGTTTAAATCTTATTGAGTAGATGTTGGGATGTGTTATCTTGAAAAGATCTTAAAACTTGTGCTCTAAAAAGATCATAATAATCTTACTGGCTTTTACGTTTAAGTAATTTTAGAAAGATAGCACTTTCAACTAAATAGCCGTATGTATACTCTTTAAAAGAAATATTCTCTTGCTTTAAATACTTAAAGTACACATTTGACATTTACCATCCCACTTTACGCTTTAGACACCTTTTTTTTATCCGGGTTGTTAAATTGAACAATGTTTATATTCATACCGTTATTAGCTGATCACGCAATTTATTCTATTCTATTTTTGTTGAAGTAGTGAATTGAATAAAACCGATGAAAAACACCCGATCTAGCAACTTTTCATCAGCGGTCGCTTTGTTTAAAGACCGGTGAAGAGTTAGAAATATGAATTCGACAAACGGTACTGTTTTGAAAACAATGGTTCAAAATAAAAGTAATATAAATAGGCAAGTGGACTTAAATTAACAACTTAAAAGTGGCATGTGAATTAAGGTTGTAGCTTGTAAAGCCCCGTGGCAGCTAAGGCACGTGATTATATTCGGAGCAATTAAATAAACTTCGATAACAACAACATTGTTATATCTCTTCTATCCGTAACACCTACCAGTGACTACTCCTTCGGTAATCTTACTTTTGCACCTTATAAACATGTTTTTATAAACATTTGAAGGACGAAACTCTCTTTAAGTAGATATGATTTAGTTAACTTTATAGTATAGATGCATCTTATCTTCTTAAAGCACGTTTTGAATCATTTGATATAATTTTTATTTTTTTAGATATTAACTTTTAATATCAATGTATAACATATCACGTCATACTAAAGTTAAATTTATATTCATGTCTTTTATGTTTTATGTAGCATTGGGTTGTCCCCAAAAATTCTTGAAAATTTTTGAACTTTTTACAAACAGAGAAAAATAAACGCTTATGATATTAAGTTAATAAAGTGTATGTAAGAAGTTTATCTATGATACATCAATAATTGACACACCAATAAACAAAACAGAAGTATTGTAGCAAATAATCTAATTTATTTAGTTGAGCGGATTGTGATTCTCTCCTAGTGTTTTTATCCATGCTCTTTAATATATCTTTTCTAATAGCAATGATTGTTATTCCGTTAAGTCTTTCTTGAAATATTGTGAACTGTCAGTAAGACTTCAACAACCTTACCAGGTTTTTTTATTAGTTTTAAGTATTAAATTGGTTAGATGTAAATGATAGTGGTCTAAACTAATTATAATGTTAATGGGCCCTAAGCTTTATTAGTCTAAATTTATTAAATTGTTATTGGGTTTATTAATGAGCAATAGTTTTTTAAATACACCCCACTCCTCTCAGGGCCGCCCTGATAGTATATTTTATGTTTTGAATAGTATACAAGGATATATGAATCAGGTGAATAAATCGTATTGAATGAAAAATCATGAATTACATAGACGGGTGTTATTTCCTCAATGATGTGACATTTACGTTTTAACAGAAGTAAACACAGAGTTAACCATAATGCATAATGTTTTATAATAGTATATCACTATTGTAATTTGGTTTTTTTTTTGAAAAGTTATATTTTGGTTATGACTTACCATCAATCACTAATATGTTTGGTCTTACTAATCATCAATCACTAAAAGCATTCACAACTCATGACTTATAATTATGTGAGTATAAGTTTTTAAATTATATGGGATAATTTTGAGTGGTTGTGAGTGGAGTAGAGAGAAAATGTTATCGTTTATCTGTAAATTTAAGAATTCACTGTTCAACCCTTATAACTTTTTTAATATTTTTTAAAGTGGTTGTGAGTGAAGAAGAGAGAAAATGTAATGAAAAAAATATAAAAAATAATTGAAAGAAGATAGAAGAACTAGTGATTTTTAGTGTAATTATATGGATAAAAATATAAAATGAGATGTGAATACTCTAACACGTTTTTTTGCTCCTTTTTACTAATTGATGTTAGAAAGCATCTTACTTTCCTTAGAGCTTCTCTCTTGTTATTTAAATAAATAAAAACATCCCTCCTAACATCATTACAAACTAACTATAAAACCTTGGTAATCAATACTATTTCTCCTTTTACAAATAAAACAATTAGTTTGAGACAAAAGTCAAAAGTATGGATTAGGATATTTTAGGCACCAAAGTGACATTAATTGGGCCACTTTTGGGTAACATTTGTGTCCGATTTTAAGTGGGAGTCCATGTGCCATAAAACTTTCACTTTATTCCCTTTGTTTTCTGGTCGGTTGAGCCCACTACCACAAGGCCCGTTTTGATTTTAGTCAATCAAAGATGGTTGTACCTTCTGCAGATATGATTGTACCTGATTTTGGTCGCTTCTGCCTTCAACAAAATCTAATGGATATTTTGTTCTTTATACATATGTAAACATGTTTTTGGCGTGTGTATAACATTAGTTTAGTGATTGTTGGTTTGTCATGTCCTAGGTTCCTTAATTTTATCAAAAAGTAAAAGGAACATAAAGATAATCTAAAAACACTAGATTCAAAGAATAACAATAGATGATGGTATTTGTGTGTCTAAAAGAACACAAAGGCAATCATCAACGCTTAGAGCCACTTTTGCATAAGCTAAAAAAAGAATGAGATAAGGATTAGTGTACTTGAAATAGGGAATAAGTAAAAGTTGTCACATATAGTCGGGTGTACAAACCTCGAAAGTGTTTGTAGGTAAACGAACGCTAACCTACTTCTCTTGGATGTTACTCTCACTCCTACACATGCACGTGTATGTTTGTGACTAGCTCATAAATGTCAAACAAAATTCTGAGATTCACACAACTTGGTTTCCTCTAACTCATGACTTCTCTGGATAACCTTCGACCTAAGGGGCGTTCACAGCGAGTTAAACTCTTGTTACGTTGAGCGCATTTGTTGTGTTGACATTAAAAGATATGCTACTACTCTGTGGTACACAACTAAATTGCATAATAAAATTATATGATTGTAATTAAAAATCATTGAGTAGTTTTTAGGTTTGGCTATAAGAATGAACTTGTTGGTTTTTAGACATTTGAACATAGTGTCACGTTCAAAATAACAAAGGGGTGCCTTTTTGTTCTATTTTACATGGCGAAGAGAACATTGTGAAAAAACACTTACCCTATCTCAATTTATTTCCAAAAAAAGTAAACAAAAGAATTGTCAAACCACCCTCGCGCACACAAACAAACAAACAAAAATGTCACCGTCTCAGACTAGCGAGTTCATTTCTGGCTTTACAACTACTACACCAGTTCTTGCATCGCATGCGTGAATAGTTACAAAATTTGTTTTAATGGAACTGTGTCATCTGGTAATCTAATATTCTTCTGATTTAGTTAGATTCTTAGAGCTACAGTTGTTGATTTGAGTTGTATCATAGTCAGGTAGTATATATTTTCTTGTATTATGTTTTATACAAGGTCCTTATTCAACAGATGATCTTTGTTTACTTCATAAAGGAAAAAGTAAATTTTCCTTCAAAGCAATGAAGATGAAACCGAGATCAATTGCGACTTCGCATCCTGGTACTTTTAGACTAAAGATATCGTCTACACGAATTTCATTCGAGTATAATACTACCAGTATAAACACTTTTAATCAAATATTCCACTCCAAATGTGGTATAATGAAAACAAAAAAAACCAAAAAAAAACCATTAATTAGATAAAGTTAAAACAGGTATAATGAAAACAACCCCAGTAATGTACATTCTCAATTCTGGGACTAACAAATATCTCTTACTATAAACATAAACTGCATTACCTAAAACCGACTGACGCTTTCACTCATAAAACATTACAAACTAGTTCTTCATAGTCGGTAATGGTTCTCGTACGGGCTTTCTGGAACAATGGGTTCACCAGTAAACGGGTCAAATTTGTATGGTTCACCGGTAAACGGGTCAAATCTCATTTGGGGACGAGTAGGTGGACCATCAGCACCTTTTGCATAAGCTGGTGGTCGGTATGGATCTTGTGCAGATGAACCCGGGATTTGGTGTGACGGGTTGGGACTCATTTCCTCCATGTTTCCATAAGCAGTTGGAAGATTTGAATTTGTTAAATACCGGTTGTAAGAAGGGTTAGAGGAAGAACCGGGTAATTCATGCAAGTGTAGTGGACTTCTTTCATCTCTTTTAAAAACACCTGCATGACTTGGCAGACGATAATCTGAATATAACGAAGAATAACGAGACGCATAACCATCGGACCTGCGTCATACATATTTGAATAAACAGACAGAATAATGTAAGTAAGGTGATAAAAATTTATTTAACCAAATCAGATTTTAACTTGTCATGTTTATATCTTTTATCATCTATCATTATCATAATAATAATATCAAATAAAGAAGAAATTAATTAGAAAGGGTTCTCGGACCGTCTCAGCATTACAGTCTTACATAGCAACTGTTAAATTTACCTTTTGGTGCTTGCGAAAATTCAGAGAGCATTTCCCATTTGGGTAAGCTTTCAATTAAACTTGCCTTATTTTGTAATTTGTAATCATTGAAAGTTATAGGTTAAATTTGTTTGGGTTCACAAGCATCTACATGCTAATGATGTTATCGGTATCAAAGAACAAATTTAGATATCTGGATTCTGGATGGTAACCAAGTACTTTTGTTAGAATATGTGTCAAAGCATACGGTGCGTTTAAGTTGGGACACGAGTATAAACTATAGTTTAAGACCTGACAAACTTGAACCCATGTCACTATAGAAAAATGACAATTTGTTTGACCTTTTCAACATTAGAAAAAGATAAATAAAACAAAATATAAAAAATGAAGAATCAGAATAGGGAATGTGGAAAGAAGAGTTTAACTCAACGGGTCGGCCTGCCCAACCCAATTGGTAACCTATTTGACCAGTTTTTATTTGAAATGACTGTTTTGACCCGGACCTGTTTTGAAATGTCACCCAACCAACCCAGCCATTTTTCATCCATTATTATGTTTGAACATTAAAATTAGCCTAGTCTCTGGTTAATTTTGTGCGCTACAAAACTGTTGCGCCCACGTATGGAAGTTCTGCAATTTCATTAATTAGGAGTTTTTTTAAGTGTGGGTAGGAACATTAGTTAATCATGCTTAATTGATTATTGAATTAGGATTTACTAAGCATTATTGAGAGAGAGTTGCCACTCAAAAAGAGGCTGAATTTTGTGTTTACTTTTTTTTCTTAATAAAATACACATATCTTCTATGAATATTTATAAAAAAATAAGCTTTTCCTGTTTATCAACTTGCTCATTATGAATGTAGTGAACCATATAAACGAAATTGCTTCGATACAAGAAACGAACCTAGGCACACTTGGGTCAACATGCAAGGCAAGGGAATCAAAAGCCGGAAGATGGGCCCTACCAGAAAGGCCCAGGCCCACTGGTTCCCTAACATTAGGTGGTTGATTCAATCCAAGTTTGTTCACCTGGTGCTGTAGGCGAAATAAGAATTATTTGCATTGGAACTCTAGAAACTAGTGTCATAAAACGAAGCCAGAATTCATATATAACCCCTAAAACTTCAAAATTTCATACTTGTCTTTCCAAACTTTATAGTATCATTTTTTTCCTTGTAAAATAACCAAAAAGAAAAAAAACTCACATTTACCCATTGTTAGTTTTGAATATATCAAATATGCCTAATTAAACAAATTACGCACAATTAAAACTTAACACTTATGCATAGTTATCAGTTAACAAATTCTATGACTACACCAATATACCCTTCCTTCCCAACAAACAAACAGACAGACCCCCAAAAAAAGAGTTCCTCCCACCTGTTCTTACTGACCATATTGAAGATAATATTTTTGATTAGTTTGTGGGCTGTTAATGATTTGCTAGATTTTGTTAAAAGATTAGTGGTTTGCACCTCTTTGTGAATGAGGTAGCTTTGTAATTGATGTATATTTGGCTATTTGCTTTAGTAAGAAATTGTTCCCAAAAATGGTTGGTGATGTTTCAGATGGGTAGGTAGAATAATGATGCAGCGGCCTTTTCTTTGTATTTTTCATATTTGGGTAGCTATTATTACAAGAGATTATATCATCTCAATATGAGACCTTTAATGTGTTTCGAACAGTTACTTTAATAAAAAAGTTACTTGACAATCATGTAGCTGGTTCTAATTTTTTTTTTATTTTTGTAATGTGCAGAAGGGAAATCAGTTACTTGATTTGTTTTGGTTGTTTTGGATTTCTATATGTGATGCTTTTAAAAAATTAACATACTTTTTGAAGGGTAAAATGGGAATTATTAAGTGTATGTTTTTTATGGAATATATTATGGAGTGAGAATATAGAAGTGTGTCAGGGCTTTGAAGGGCAAATATGTCATTCGAGAGGATAATTCCAAATTTTGAAGTTTTAAGAATATATATTTGAAATTCTGCCTAAAGGCTAAAACCAAAACTCATTTGTCACATTGGAGACAGATACGTACCTTTGAAATTAGTGAAGCGAGATACGCCCCCTTGTCATGCTCATCTGCTCCTGATAACATGAACTGTAGAGAAATATATAGAATAATTAATTTCTGAAGATTTGTTCATTATTATTTTTGTATGTAACAAAAATATATAAATATTCAATAGTACAGATGTAGTTAACCTGATCAAGAACTAATATGGCTGTATGTAACAAATATATAAATATTCAATAGTACAGATGTAGTTAACCTGATCAAGAACTAATATGGCTGTAGATTCAGGTAGTTCAGCAAGATTAGCTAGGGCTTCAACTTCGATCTGTCAATGGACAAATAAAAATGCCAAATGTCAACTTCCCTAAGCATATAATCAAAAAAGAAACAAAAAACTAAAAAAAATAAACCAGGGGATAACATACATCATATCGAGTAGCAATACCAAGTCGTAAAATTCGAAGTAACCGCTCTCTGACAGCCACTGGTAGCAGGAGAACAGCAGCTTCATGGGGATCAGTAACTACAGATTCCTAAAAGTAAGAAAGAAATTATCAAATTAAATGTGACCAGAACTTTTAAAATAAGGACCATTAATATCAATCTAATAAACCTTCTGAAGTGTGTCTTCGTAGTGGCCGTTGAAAGAACTCAAGACCGGCTCATAATTTTGAGATTTGTAGTAATTTAAAGTCTCACGAGACTGAGTGATTTGGGAATCTTCATAAACCCTTTTCCTTTTCTTGTCCATGGGCCTTGCAACTTCAACCTATTATCATATGCACAAGATTGGATGACCAAATCTCACGTGTCTGTTTTTCTTCTGTAAATATCTAACTAAAAACCAATAGTAGCTTACAGTACCTGCAGCTTAAATGATGGACCGCCCCTTGGACCAAGGACAGTTTTTTCATTTAGCCCCCCTATGGCATTATCAAGGTGCTACATGCGGTAACAAAGTTAGAAATTACATTAAAACAGCATTAAAATGAAATGATTAAATTGTCAAATTGCATGAATGCATGCTAAATTAAGTTTTGCCACTTACTGATCTTTGAGCAAAATGTATAAATCCAACTGTGGAAGTGCCCCTAGTGTGTACCACAACTTTTTCTACCTGAAACACAAGCATTCAAACCATTAAAATTTACAACTAATGTACCTTATTCAAAAATATAATATGAACCGGTTCTCAAACCTTCCCAAAGGGATCAAAAAGCAGCTTCAAATAGTGTTCATCAGTACCGGAGGGTAGATTTCTGACAAATGCTATTTTTATCTGAAAATAAAAAATGATTTCGTAAATGTAAACAAGATTATTCAGAAGAATCACCCATGCTAAATTACTGTAATAAATAATCACCTTAGCAAGTTCATCTGGATCAACTCCAGCATCCTCCTCAGCCCACTTAACAGATGGATGCAACGTACCACCAAGAACAAAATCTGGCTTAGAACCAACCCTAAAGGCGCGTGCTGCGGCCTGATAATAGAAGTATAATAGTGTTAACTTGTTATCAACGATTTTGAAATATTTGAATAACCTCCATCTTTCTATTGAGATAACATGATCTAGTCTAAACTGAATTTTGACTGATCAACAAGATAGTAAGATGAGTAAACAAATGACTTACAGCATGGGATGAAAACTTCACAAAACCAAAGCCCCGGTTCTTGAACTTTTTGCTGAGAGTTGTCTCAGTACCAATTAGGGGCTGTGCAAGATCAACAGAAACAACATCTGGAAAAACCTATAACCGCCAAGAAACAGTTGGTGCCGTGGCTTTATGATCAGAAGAAGTTTAGTTGATAACTAAAACCAAAAAAATTACCTGCCGGACAACCTTGCTAAAATCATCAGTGCTCCACCCTAAACGAAGAAAATAACTACATAAATGGACCAAAAGACTTTAATTGTTCATGTTAACAGTACTGTGAAAGATTAAAACAAACCTTTGTTAAGGTTCCCAAAAAAAAGTGTATCATGTCCAACTGACGGGAGAACACCAATCTTTTTTCCTTCTAGCTGTAACATACAAGCCAAAAAAGTTAATTTAATACCTTCTATATCCATTTCACTTGTCCTACTTAAAGAGTATTAACATGAGGAGAAAGAAATAAGAAAATTTAAAATCTACAGAATTATAACACACTCAAATCTATTTGAAAAGATACGATAAACAAATTGACGAAAGAATGTACAATAAATAAGAGGTCTGCAACAACTAAAATGATTCTGAGTTGCACTTTCTGGTGTGAATATTCTTATATTGAATGCATACAACATAAGATTGTAACAATGTGATGGTCCTAAAGCCTTCGAGGATATAACATTAGAAGAAATTATAACGATCTGATAGAAATAAGTTGCTTTTACCAATTAACTGTAAATTTGGTTGAAATTATTCTTTACCATAAATTCATTTAACTCCTTCAGAGCTTTGTCAGCAGCATCTTTTGTTGTAAAGCGTATAAAGCCAAACCCCTACGTATTTATGCACATAAAGAGATATGTCAGCTTTAAAAAGAGAGAACGGATAATGAGAAAAGATAATTATGGGTAGGATATTGAAGAATATAGTGTTTGATCAGCCAAACTTATGCAGTAAAAATATACAAGCATAACACCTTTAGGATGCCTTGCGGATCCTTTATCAAGCGCATCTCCATTATTTCTCCACAAGTTGAAAACACCTAAAGAGACATGATAAGAGTTCGAAACAGTTGACATCAGATTCTACACTATACCATATTGCGAAATTATCTTTACAGTCCAAACTTTGTGATGAGAGTGGGAGCATTAAAAAAACACATACGTAACTTTGTAAACCTTGTTCATGTCTTCATGCATGTTTAAATATAGAGAATCGTATGGCTATACAGAGCAGATGATTAAAACAACACAGCAAGATGGCTAACCTTATGAACCTTGTCTTCCGTTAGGGAACGAGCCAAACCACCAACAAAAACTTCCACACCTTTGTTTCCATGCTCTGGCAAGCCAAAAAGAAAGACCCAACTCAATTAATAATGAACACAAAGTCTTTGAAGAGTTGTATACAAGATATCCCCTCCAATCCAAAGGAGCCACATTTTCCCTTCGAAGTCAGTTTAACAAAAAAAAAAACTTTCTCAGACGGTGTATAATATTAACCCGACCTCACAGATGCCAGACAGTTAACTGCAAAATGCTTAATAATGATTATAGTTTAATGGGGAATGCAAATCTGCATAAATTCATCTTCTTTCATATGTAATTTGTTTCCAAATAGTGAAATATTTTCCACACAAAACATGTTTAGTCCTATCCAGATATATACCCAAATAAGTTCAGATAATCAGTGTGCTAATTTCAGCTTCTAGTTAAGATACAGGTCGAGCAACTGCTCAATTAGCCACTACATGATTAAAAAAATGAAACTTACGATAATCAGTTGAATTCTGACCCAATGAGTGGCTCATCTGCAATCAATAACAAAATTAGCCTAACAAACTTAAAGAGTTAAAGCCTCAAACCACAAAATCAATCAAAAACATTCTTCCGCCCAATCAAATCGGAACAAACGACTGAAAAACAACGCCGAAAGAATAAATTCATCATCTTTCTCTAATTGATTACCTGAAAATGCTCTTTCAATCCTCGTGGAGACGGTTAGAGGAAATTGGGGGAAAGGGATATGATTGTTTAGGGGGTTAACCGCCGGTGGATCCACCGGAGAATCAAGACGCGTTCGCCGGAAAAGGGTGTATGAAGAAGTGAAGTAAGATTGGAGATTTAGGAAGAGGTGTGTTT
Organism: Flaveria trinervia; assembly: GCA_025506515.1. Lineage (NCBI taxonomy): Eukaryota > Viridiplantae > Streptophyta > Magnoliopsida > Asterales > Asteraceae > Flaveria > Flaveria trinervia. The sequence goes on from CM046450.1 coordinate 8,958,536, forward strand.
ATGGTTAGGGTTCTTGACTTTTATTATTTTCCGTAATTTCACTAGTTTTCTGTTAGTACAGAGATTACATTCAATACCACTTTATCATTGGCTTTGCTGTCGAAAACTAAAGATTCCTTGTAAACGTGAGGTTTTGGGTTAACTTTAGTGCAGGATGTGATTTTTACCCGAACCCGAGCAACGATTATTATATTAAATCAAACCTGATTTTTATAAATAGTTTGGTATTTGGATTGATTTTGAGAGATTCGGGTCAACCCGATTAATCAGAATATTAGTTTTTAAAAAATTTTAAGATTTATTTATATGTGTATTTATATTTATATGTGTGTATTATGCTATTGCTTACAAGTTTTGAAAACAATATTTTCTAAATTTTATATTTCATTGTTAGTTGTTCAATTTTATTATATGAACTTAAAGGATAATCAAAATATAATGAATTTTAACATCTGGATATGCATAGTAAAATAAACATAAGTATGCAAACATTTTCTGATCAAGATAATAAATAAATTTTTATATTGGTAACATATGTTAAATCTTATATATATATATTTTGATTACATACATAATGCTTACACAAACATTCATAATGCTTACACAAACATTTGAGATAACAAATAATATAAAACTTAATGTTTAGTCTAAACCAGAAAACCGATTAACCCAACCCAAATAAACCCGAATACCGATTAAATTTTACTTATTTGGTTTGGTCTTTAGGTTGATTTCCTACATCTAAAACCCGAGGAACCTGAAACCCGAGGAACCTGAAACCCGATTAAAAAACCCGAATGACAACCCTACTTTAGGGGTTGTTTGATTTACTTCTAACCGGGTTAAAATGTCTGATCCACTGACCCGGTCAAATAATTTGACCAGTCAACATGTTTGATTATCACTATTTCGCGTCTGATCTGGTCCGACACTATTAACCCATGCCTATTTTCCCTTTACCCGGTCAGATTTGAAACAACCACTTACCCATTCATCACCTTCTTACTGAGTAAGGAAAATCAAATAGCACTTTAATTTGTTTAACAAATTGAGATTAAATATTCAAGATTGTATTAAACTGTTTGGGACGGGTATATGATTACCCGATATACTCGTTTACCTGACCCGTATACCCGATTAAACATACCCGTTTACTCGACCGGTTCACCCGATATATACTTAATAAATTTTTGTTTTTTCTTTTGTTATTTTAAATATATTGTATTTATTTTTTGGTTATTTTAAGCATATTATATTATATTCAAGTTCTTTGATTATAGTATTCATCTCTTACGGTCAATGTCCTGCTTGAATAATTCGACAATTACACTTTTGATTCTTCTTCGAACCTAGCTATTATAAGAAAAGAGTTAGCAAATCATTAGCAATTAGATTTAGTCCAAAAGAAATAACAACAAAGAGATTTAGGCGAAATGGTGAGGAGATACATAACGAGTATAATTCTTGAAATAAATAGGTATACCTGATTATCCACGAGTATGCCTGATAACCGACGGGTAAATACCCGATATATACCCGACGGGTTTTGGGCCGGGTATGGGACACACTTTTCTAACCGGTTATGGGTTTGGATAACCTAAATCCGTCCCAAACCTGTCACATTGTCATCCATATTGTCTTATAATGTAGCATGTCAACATGGCTAGTGGTTGTTAAGAGTGGACGGGATTTCGGACTTGTTAACGACATAAGAAGGTTCATAAAGTGGTTAGTTTGAACAACTCAAACACTCTCAGATAATCTGGCTTGAACATATTGACTTTTTCAGGATTACCGTAACACATGTTGCAAAAGGAGGGAAATCCACATGTCAATCCAAGTCACAATATATAACATCACACCTGACCAACGGCGGAATCATCGAGACGGATGAATTTGAAACGATTGTTCATGGCTCATAGAATTTAACAAGTTAAAATAATATTAAATGTCATTTTTCATTTAATAATACTAGACAATTAAGTTATTACAATACAATAAATATTTCAACAATAAATAAAATATTTAATTAAACTAAGTTCAAGTCTTATATGTGCAAGAAGAATTCCTCAAGTAGCAATCCTAAAACATATTAAAAATTAAGGGTCAACTTTGAAAGTTAGTGAGTTTCCATGGGTTAAACATACATATATATAAAAAAGTTTACAAGTAGCAATTCATGTCAATGGTTACGAATAGAGCAAGTTTATAGGTAACATATAGCTATAATCAAACCTTAACCAAGAATATCAATTACAAGTTTATAACAATCAGCTAAGTGTACTTGGTTCCCATGATAAAGAAGCATACGTCATTAGTAGCCAGCAATAACCTCGGCTTTAGCACCAAATAGGCTTGTCAAGCCCATAGATATATGATGTCGTCAGGCTAACAATAGTTAATGATTGTCAACATATAATGTCCATCATATAAGACTCACAATATTACAAATAACCATGACAAAAAGTAAAATTGAATTGCATGTGTATTTACAAGTATCAAGATGTTTACAAATGTAAGTTTATAAGTTTAACATATTTCACCGCAAAATGTGTGAAATGAAGTAAAAATGGGCATGAAGAACTCACGTGGAAAAGGCACATTGTATAATGATGGTTGTAGAGTACATAAGAAAGTTTGGATGTTCAAGAGTTAAAGGTGATATCCTAAATGATAAAAAGAAACAACAACTTGAGGTCGGAATTCATTACAAGAAGTTAGACCAATTAGAGAATGACAAAAAGTGAAATGTAGATTGAAAAATAATTATTGCACCAATTTTAGTTTCTGGATAGAATGTTTGGTACATGTTTGAATAGGTTTTAAAAATAGAAAACGGCTTCATAAATTATAAAAATTTATAGTTGACTAGTTCAGAGTCTTCTAGACAACTTTCATTCAGAAATTTTTTTATCAAAATACCCGTAAATAAGTCAAAACAGTAGCACAAGACAGAAGGTGTTGAAATACGCACTTATCTTGTGAAGGCTATTGTTGAGTTGTCCGATTGAGTTTGAAGACGTATAAATTGTCGTTCAAAATATTATACGATGAACTTAATACTGGAGTCTAAGTTTACTCAAGTTTAGTTTTTTATGATCAAGTTATGGTTAGTTTAAGTCAACATATATTCTGTCAATTATGTAGTAAGCCACTTATGTGCACTTTTAAAATTGTTAAAGCATGTAACGGGTTAAAACAAATTTATTACATTGATATATGATATATTAGACTTCATTTTAGTTATATAAATAATATTCCAAGAGTTTTGCATAGCCATCATTTAGAGAAATAATCGTGTGGAATAACCGAATGCGACGGCATAGCCATCCATATGCAAACGAGATTCTTTGTTTACGTTATTGTGTTGTTAACTGATTTAAGAATGTTAGTGATTGTTATAAGGTTATTGAATGTTAGAAGGTTAATGATCAAATGATAATGATTAAATTAAAAAAAGATTCAATAGAAGAAAGAATAAAAGTAAGAACATAAAGTAATGAGATTAATTGGATGTTAGAATGATTAAACAATATATAAATGCATAATATAAAAACAATATAAGGTTACCTTAGTATTTGAAACTTCTTGAAATTACTTGTAAAAGAAAATTATTGAAATTGATCAAAACCAAATAATAAAATAAATATTTGTTAGTGAGATTTTTAGAGAATAATCAAATAAAAAGTGAGGACCTAAACCTTGCTTTTATAGTTGAGGTTAGGATGATGTTATGAATGGTGTTAATGATGAGTTATAAGTCTCTCAAAGGGGGTTATGACTGAAATTTGAAATGAATATAAAACTAAATAATTTAAAAATTAGAAATTACAATTTAAACTCTAAATTTATTAAGACTCGCATTTCAATTTAACTCCTTTTATTAAATATTTATAACTTTTATAAAGCTTGTAAACTTTATAGTTTAATTATTTGTTTTCACTTAATAATAAAATTCATCATTACTAATAAAGCTATATAAGTTTATTAAAATTCTTTTATAACTTTATAAATTTTAATAAGACTTTTTCATTTAGTTATTATTGTAAAACGTTTAATAAAACTTTATAGCTTTATGAAAAATTATTTATAATCCATAAATTATTACAAGTTATTTAGATGATTAATAAATGAATAATTCACAATATAAATTGCGCATTTAATGCACTTGATCAATTATAGTTATTATAATAATTTAATAATAGAACTTAAAAATGGGTTTGGGTTTGGGTTTTAACTTGTAAAATGACGAAAGTTACATACAAGGCGTTGATTTTCACCATAATCATTATCACCGATAGTCAATGTACCATATGGTATAACCGAATATTGGTAATAAAATGCTAAATTATATCTCCACTTGTCAATATATCTCTATATTGCGTGTAATATATCATAGTTTTTAGAACACATGTTTGTGTAAAACAAAAAGAAGAACGTGAGGGCGATCCATAAGGTAAATACCAAATGCACTACCGATGTGACATCTCTTAATTTTGTTAACTTAGAAGTTAACTTTATTAAATCTTAAAAGGGCCTTTTATGTCATTTTGAAACTTTAGGGTTTGTTATACTTATAATTAATTTGGTGACTAACAAATTAATATAATAATAATAACATTATAAGTGTTATAATGTTTATTATTATAAAATCTAAGGTGTTAATAAGCTTAAATAAAATAATAACTATATATTATTATAATAATGACACTGATAATAATAATAATAATGATAATAAAAATAATAATAATAAGTTATCAAAGTTAACAAGTTAAAACTTAATTAAGTTCAAGGGGACCTAATTGTCAAATTAGAAACTTAAATATTAAGTTTGGGCATAAAATAATAAGAATTCAAGTTGGGGGACCATTTGTGTAACTATTTTAAAAACCCAACCCCCTCCCCTTTGTTCCCCGTACTTTCGGCCACCGCCAGCTCCGGCGAGCCTTTATACACCAAATCAGACGATTTCGTAACCCATAACCGATATGAATCGTTTCACATACGTGTTTCGAACTTGAATGCACCTAATAATTGAGAATACACGTCGGTTATCAACCCATTCGAAGGCATAACCGAACTCGATAAGTTCCAAAACCGTTCGAACATTAAAACACCATAATAATTCAATTAATTCAACATAACCAATCATCTATCTATCACTAATCGATTGCAACCACCAATTACACCTGAAACAACCACAAACAATCAGTTTGATTACACCCTTTTCATCGCAACCTGCAACACCCGTAGACCACTTTCCGAGCTTGTTAACTTAGAATTATCAGAGGGCTTTTCATCGTGGGGATCACTAGAAGCTTACTGTAAAAGGAATTTGAGTTTCATCGACGATTTCATCTTGAATCGGTTCTCTCACAGTCGCGACCTAGGTCCATAACGCGAGCATCGAATACCAAACGAATCAAGTAAGTTAAATACATACATATACTCGTTTTCACATGAGGCACAAAGCCCTAAACTTAATTTGATTGATAACTTTGAATTGATGTTCAATTTGATCGATTGTGGATCTAGGGTTCATGTAAATTGGGGGTTTTGTTTAAACTTTGCTTTTAAGAATTAAAAGTGGAGTTTTATCGCGGCTGGAAGCCTGGTTCACTGGTTAAGACAATGTTCCCCATACATGAGGTCACGGGTTCGAACCCGGGCACCTCATGTAATTTTTTTAAAGCCTTTTTGGCTTAAAATTAATTATAGAAAATTTATAATAATTATAAAAATGATTTTATAAACCCTAAATATTTTTAAAGTCATCTAATTATTTCTTAGAAATTTATTCTTGTAAAACTTTGTAATATTTTAATATAAAATTATTTACAAATGTACTAATTAAATATTTTTATAAAAATTAGATTTTTATATAATACTTAAAGACATTAAATTAATATTAGACCTTATATTTATGGATTTATCATGATATTTATAGAATTTAAATATAATTTTATAAATAAAATCACAAGTTATTTACAAAGGATCAATTTCTTTAAAAATAAATTTATAAATGGTATTTTTATAATAATTTATTTACTTTATAAAAATCCCCAAAATTCTAATACTCCAGTTCATGTTAATTCGTTAATCTTATTATTAACCTAAATCTTATAATATTTATATATTTAGGTGCCTTGTGACGTTTTATCTTGGATCGGCATATTTTTATTCTTATTAATCTTCATTATATACTTATTTGACAAGTGAGTTTTCCTTGCCCCTTTTCATATTTTCACACTAATTTGAGGTGAAACATGATAGCTTATACTTGATACACTTATACTCATTTGAGACTTGTAAATCACATACAATTCAACTTATTATTTTGTCATGGTTATTTGTGAATTGTAAGTGTTTATATGAGATACATAGTTTGTTTACAATCATTAACTATTGCTAGCCTGGCGACGTCTTAGATCTTTGGGCCTGACAAGCCTATTTGGTGCTAAAGCCGAGGTATTGCCGGCTCCTGATGACGTATGCTTGTTCATCATGGGAACCAATACACTTAGCCAATCTTTTATACTTGTAATCAAGTCGAGGTTTGGTTGTAACGATATGTGTTCTATAACCTTACTTGCTTATGACTTATGACCTGAATTGCTACTTGTAACCTTTTTTATATTATGTATAAAAACCTTAGAAACTCACCACTATTTTTAGTTGACACTTATTTTTATCATGTTTCAGGTCAACCTCAAGTTTAAAGTGATCCTTTTGAAGCATGCTATAATCTAGGACTTGGACCTAGATAATGAAATAAAAAGTTTTTCTTTATGTTATGTTATGTTTGAGCTTATTATTTGTTTGAGACTTATGATTGTGTTTCACTTCAAGGCTTATGATAATAATATTTACATTTTAATATAGCGTTATGTGGCTGTGAACAATCTTAACCCTCACATCTCGACGTTTCCGCCGTCAAGGTTGGGGTGTGACAACCGACATACCAAAAGGGGCCAGGCATGATCGGTCCCAACCAATTCACCCATAAGCATCACACCTTACCATCATACTAGGTTCCTATATTAGTTATAAACACTAAAACCCTAATATGTAGCAACATATAAAAGTCGTCTCTTAGCATGTATCCAAAAAAAATCATAAAATAAGTTAATATAATCAACGAAAAGTCTATAATAAGCCCGAGGAATGTCACATCAACTAATGGCAACGAAATGACTAAAATCGTGAGCTATATGTGGAGAATATGCATCTGCCATCTCTGCTCACGCCATCTTATGCGGCGATTTCACCACATTCATATTTGTCATAGGATCTAGCAAGAGTCCTAAATTATACAATATGATAAAGCCATACAGATCAAGCAAAACAATAATGTCCAAAATCCTTTATGAAGTCAGCCTCGTAGATACATGTGTAAACTTGCTTGAGTCATTCATACAAATAAAGCAAAAAAGGAGGAGTGCGGACAATCCATCCGGTCTTAAAAGCAAATGCAATACATCGAGCTAGAAAACATGTTATACACATAGATCACATAATGACAAATATGTTGACGTAGTTAGCCCTATTTGTGAAAACCTATAAATTAGCTATAGGCAGTAGAGAAAAAAATCATTACAATAATATCATGCTTGTTAGGGTTAGCAAGAATGAAGTTAATGGTTCCATGAAAAGAGATTCACAAAGACGTCAACCTCAACAAACCTAGATGTGTCAACAAACATGGCTCGGATGTATCTGGGATGGGCTCTAAACGAGCTACAAACAAGGGATATCGTATTTATCGCCCTTCACTACACCATCCAAACACTTATTATCTATACAATCATCATTGACTTTTGATTTTATTTGATTTTTATTTTTGCAAAATAGGAGCGAGCCGACATGTAAAATGTAAAACATATATCGACGATACAGTAGGTTGCTTGACAGGCACTACTAAGCAGAGTTTAAACCACAAAGACATGACCAAATCATATCCATGTAATTAGTGAAAGTCAGAGTGTATGAGTTTTGGAATTTTTCAAGTAAAAAATATTTACGAAGGAAGCATGCTGGCAGACACACCATTACACCTGCAAAGAGGTTCCAATTCCAGCAAGCCTAATTACGTCTTGAAAATAAAAAACACAAGACACATAAGAACACAACAACTTGCATGCCATTGTTAGTTAGAATATGTGGATCAAGTTTAAATAACAATGACCAAATTTTATGTCTTCAAAAGACTTCACTTGGATAGACGTATTTCATCGTCATGGCTATGTTGTACGTCACAAGTGAAGAAATTTGACTTACCTTCCTTTATCTCAATCTCACCATGTTAGTTTTATGCTATAGTTAGAAATAGAAGACGTACTAACATGGTAGGCATCAAATTATGTAAAAAAACCATACTAACCAAGTGTAAAAAACAATATAAAATACAATTGTGACGACCTACACATTAGTATTCAAATGATGGAAATTTTTAAGTCGAAATGTTGATAAAAATAAAGGTCGTTTGGTAACTTTGACCCGAGCCATAAAATTATGCTATAGCTAGAAATAAAAGACATACCAACATGGTGGGCATCAAATTATGGCAAAAAACAAACCATACTAACCAAGTGTAAAAAACAATATAAAACAAAATTGTGACGACCTACACATTAGTATTCAAACGATGGATAATTTTTAGTCAAAATGATAAAAACAAAAGGTTGTTTGGTAACTTTGCGCCGAGCCATAAAATGCCCCATCTAATAAGAGGTAGTCTCTAAATCAATCAACATGTTGTTAATTGCATAATAAAAAGCTTTATGAACCATTTAAAATGTCTATAAGTGAAATAAACACATTTATTCTGATCAATTCAGATGTACCATCTTAGTGAAATCATTAAAAGACGATCAAACAACCCTCTTAGTAAGGGCGTGCAAAAATATCTGAATCTGAAACCCAATTCAAAATATTCAAAAATCTGAATCTGAAATATCTGAAATTTCGAATATCTGAAATTTCGGATTCTTGATAGTGGTTTTGGAATTTCAGATATTTGTACATCCAAAATATATTAATAAAAAATAATAATTATTTTTTTTTATATTTTCGGATATTTTTATAAGAAATTCGGTTATTCCAAAGTTATTTAGTTAAAAGTATTGACCTTCTATAAAATTGTTAAAAAATACATACTTTTTAAGAATTCAGATATTAGAATGTTTGGATACGAATTCAGATATTGAAGACCACCATCCGAAATTTTCAAATATCTGATTTTGAACATCCCTACCTCTAAGTACATCTTAACAATAAATCCAAATATTTATAAAAAACATATATTAAATGTTATAAGAGAAAAAACATACTATTCAAAATGAAAACATTAAGCTTCTTTATTGACATATGGTTAAACACCGGTTACTTGTACATTTTGACGAACAACTTAGTCTTGTAATATTTACACTTACACGTTGATAAAAATGAATACAACCCAACGTTATATTCAATTTTTGTTATAAAACATTCTATGCAAAAAGGTAACAGAAAAAAAAGAAAATACATTGAATAGTGATTATAATCATAATATGCTTATGCAATCGTACGTTAAAGACTTGTATATGGATTTCTTTTCCTTATTAGTAAAGGGGGCTAGGGACGTTCGTGGAGTCCGTGCCTTCCTACCACCTTTCTTTCTTGGGTGGATCCCGCTCCTAAACATAAGGGATAGAGGTCCTGGGACGAGGCCTACCATATCAAAAGGGTCGTAGAAAAAGAACCACACCACCTATTTCATTCGATGTTTCGGGGCAGGGGCTCGACCGACTTTTGCTTTTGGATAACAAGAAGGTGAGCTTCTCTGTTTTGATCAAATAAAAAGCCCAGTCAACCACCAACTCGATGCAGGTCACGTGAGCTACGGCTTGAATTAACAATTTATATTTATAAAAGATAGATATTCAAGACTACTTCAAATGATAACTAATAAATATTTAAAATAACTTTTACTATACCACATCGTTACAATAAAAAATAAAAGAAACTTGTTATTTGGAAGATAAAAATCTAAAATGCTCCAAGTTCACACCCACCCTTATAAAAACGCCTCAAAACCCTAAACCCATTCATTACTTCCCCCAAAACCCTAGCCACCCCTCACTCCGGCGACTCCTCCTCCACCACCGCCACCATGTCCGACGTCGACCTCCACCGCTCCGACAAGAAGAAGAAGAAGACCAAGTCCAAAGACAATGACGCCGCCGCCGCCGCAAAGCCCGATGACGCCGCCGTAACAGACGATTACCTCATCAAACCCCAAACCTTCACACCACCGATCGACACCTCCGAATGGCCCATCCTCCTCAAGAACTACGACCGATTGAACGTACGCACCGGACACTACACCCCTCTTCCCTCAGGTTACTCACCCCTCAAACGTCCTCTTGCTGAATACATCAGGTACGGTGTTATTAACCTCGATAAGCCTGCTAACCCTAGCTCACATGAAGTTGTAGCCTGGATTAAACGGATCCTTCGGGTCGAGAAAACGGGTCATAGTGGGACTCTTGACCCGAAGGTCACTGGGAACTTGATTGTTTGCATTGATAGAGCCACTAGGTTAGTTAAGTCCCAACAAGGTGCTGGAAAGGAGTATGTTTGTGTGGCTCGGTTGCATTCTGCAGTGCCTGATGTCGCCAAAGTGGCTCGGGCGCTCGAGACGCTGACCGGTGCGGTGTTCCAGCGTCCGCCGTTGATCTCCGCGGTTAAGCGGCAGCTTCGGATTAGGACGATATATGAGAGTAAGCTGTTGGAGTATGATGCTGAGAAGCATTTGGTTGTGTTTTGGATTTCGTGTGAGGCTGGGACTTATGTGAGGACTTTGTGTGTTCATTTGGGGTTGATTCTTGGTGTTGGTGGGCATATGCAGGAATTGAGGAGGGTTCGGTCGGGTATAATGGGCGAAAAGGATAACATGATAACGATGCATGATGTTATGGATGCGCAATGGATGTATGATAATTATAGGGATGAGAGTTACTTGAGGCGAGTGATTATGCCGTTGGAGGTGTTGTTGACTAGTTATAAGAGATTAGTGGTTAAAGATTCTGCTGTGAATGCGATCTGTTATGGTGCTAAGCTTATGATTCCTGGTTTGTTGAGGTTTGAGAATAATATTGAGAATGGGGAAGAGGTGGTTTTGATGACGACGAAAGGGGAAGCTATAGCTTTGGGTATAGCGGAGATGACTACTGCTGTAATGGCCACTTGTGATCATGGGGTTGTGGCGAAGATTAAGAGGGTGGTGATGGATAGGGATACTTACCCTAGGAAATGGGGGTTGGGTCCCACGGCTTCGATGAAGAAGAAGCTGATTTCTGAAGGGAAGTTGAGCAAACATGGTAAACCGAATGAGAAAACCCCGGCTGAATGGTTGAGGAATGTTGTTCTTCCTACCGGTGGTGATTCTATGGTTGCTAGTCTTGCTGCGTCACCTGCACCTGAGCAGACTGTGGAGGAAGCTGCAGAGCCTGTGAAAGTTGACAGTGAGAAGAAGAAGAAAAAAAAGAAGAAAGACAAAGATGACGAAGAGGGTGATGCTGGAAGCAAACGTAAGTTAGAAGAGTTGGAAGTTACTGAAACTCCAGTTTCTAAGAAGAAGAAGGTGGAAGCAGAAGAGAGGTGGAAGGCGATACTACAGAGAAGAAGAAGAAGAAAAAGAAGAAGAAAGATGGTGATGTAGACGCAGATGCTTCGGCTGATAATGGAGACGGGGAGAAATCTGAAAAGAAAAAGAAGAGTAAAGACGCTGAAAATGGTGGCGCTCATCAAGAAGAAAGCAAAAGTGAGAAGAAAAAGGAGAAGAAGAAAAAGAAGAAAGATGCAGAGGAAGAGTAGTTATTAGGTGATGTGTTCATGAATTTTCAAGTTGAACTTTGAAGTTCCTGAATTCATGCCCCAATAGTTGCTGCATATTTCTGAAGATAAGCAACCGGGTGCAGGTAGCAAGTCTATTAGAGTTTATTGTCGATGTTTATCTCATCTTTTTTTTTGCTTAATTCGCTATGTTTTTTTAAGATGTTTGTAAGGATTTTGCGTTTGAACTTGTGTTATGTCATCTGCATCCCTATAGTTTTGAAATTATGTAGGTTCTTGTTGCAGCTTTTAAGGCATTTTGGGTGTTCTTTTCTTTAGTTAGGTTTTTTGGTTGGTGGTTGAATAAATATTGAACGACTGGGTTGCGTGCAGTTCCAGCACACATGTTCTTGTCATAGTGAACATTAAACTCACTTGGTATGATTATTTTTAGGGTGTTCAATTCGTGACGCAATGGTGGTGCTAAACAAGTCACCGATTAATCATCAAAATAGAATTTTTAAAAGCCATAAGGTATTTAATTTATAAGCTCAAAGTGTCATGTGTCACCCCTGTTTTCTGATAGCTGAGTTCAATTAGGTTTACATTATTTTTACTTAGAGCATATGACTTTTCGGTGTACAATGTAAGACTATTTACGTCATATCTAAAAGCACATCCTAATATGAGCTAGCTTACGTTTATGATTCTACAGGGTTTAAATACCATAAATTATTATTCTATACCTAATTGCTTTATAAACATACAACCATCCGTATTGGATTTTATTTTGTTAAGCATACTCTGTGGACTAGGTCACAATTATCATTTATCAAAACATGTGGACAAAGTACTCTTATTAATTTTTGTATGTCACAGTTGGTCACCTCTTTCACATAAGCAATAAGATGCATCAAAACCTCAAAGTATCAAACATATAAAAAATTATATATTAAACATCAAACTTCCATGTATTCCAGCTGAAAAATAGTAAAAGACCAACAGTTTAGATGGAACCACTTTAAACTTTCCACTTGTTGACCAACCGAAAATACTTTATTCAAGATTAAACTTATAGCCAACGTCTATCCTTTATTCTGTAAGAATTAGACTGACTTATCTTTTTCTCTATATACACCAATGTATAGCCACCCTGACTAGCTTTTCATAACCGATCCACTAGACACTTCCTAAAAATTGTGCAGCAAGGGGTTCAAATCACTAAACCTTCCGTTTTCGGTCCACGTGAGTTAACCACTTTAGCAGCAAATGCAAATGAAAGGAGTTGATATCATTGACCCAAATAAATACACGAGTCATGTTTGGGTTTATTGATTTCAACCCGCTTACACACAAAAACGTCTACATGATATAATATGTCCACCCCTGATTTCCTTTGCAATTGTTTAAGTTTGAAAGTGACATTTCATTTGCCTATCTAAAAGGGATGTTATGTTATGTGACACGCCTTATCACGTGTATAGACTGAATAACTTTAGTATAGCATTTGGATATTTGTAACCATTGCAGCAGATTTTAACTTTCAGAAGTAAAAAAAGTTCAAAATTTCCTGACCAATTTCAAGATTTTTCCAATAGTTGATTTTATGGATATACCAATGTACAAGAATTGCAATCACCTTATCCTCAACTTTTTACAAGTAAAAATAATCAAGAAGAACCATGCTCACATCAAACAACTATAAACAACGACAACATGCCAGCACAAGCTTAAGGTAATGAAGGAGTGAGTTGAGTCCCTTAGTGACCACCAAACGTCTTCTTATGTTGAGGGTTACGGAACTTTGGCTCTTTGGGCATGGTTGGTTGCTTTTCTGACCTACAATAACACAACAACAGAGTGTTTTGACTTCATCTTGCAAATAGTATTGGATTAAAGACAGTCATTGGTTTACTTTGGCATTTTCACAAGGGTTTTCAAACCATTCAACCTTTTTGGGACGAAAGGTCTATCGAAATAGGGCATGGGTTGAGCCTTTGGCACGAGCTCCTTTCTCAACCTCTTTAATTCTTCCTCTTCTGCTAACTACACAAACACACATGCCATTCAATTAATGCAATGCAATACACACGTATATACTATTAGTTTATAAATTTGCTGATTTCTACCTTCTGTTGTCTTTCTCTTTCAAGTTTGAATTGCTCAATGAACGAGAGCTTTTCTTGCACCTGCAATTAAATCATCCAGTCAAAGTAAGTTGACTCGGTATATTTACTCAGTTTACATTAGTCATCTGGTTCAATCTTGAAAGCCTAATACCTGATGGTCGAATTCAGCACGCTCAGCGGCCCTCATGTCACTGTGTAGAACCAAATCAACAGGCCTAGTACTTTCTTTAACTGGCGGTCTTGCCAGATTCTGAAATTACTCGAGCTATGAGTTAATGTGTTCACATTTTGATAAATGTCTTAATGGGAATATGATATTGTAAAATTAGTTCACCTCTGGTTCGTCTGTTGTCCATGGGAGACCCTGTGCAATACGAATTCTCTGCTTCTCCTGCTCAATCATCATCTCTTGCATCTTCTTTTGAAACTCTTCTTGCTTTGATCTTCCTCTTTGCTGTGTACAAAGTATCATAACAGTGCATTTGAGTATGCAAAAATAGTAAATTACTGCTGATACATTCTTTCTTCTTTAGTAGTGGTAACAGGGGATGTTTAAGACCAATAATTCAAGCTCGAATTCTGTTCATTTTCCATCCGATTAGCCGGTTGGTGTTGCATTTTTTCTCCAGAATCAAATTAGTAAAAATAGAACAGGGCTAAAATTTGTATTCAAATTGCTTATAGCATTCTAAATCTCTTCATTAGAAGATAATGCTTAAAAGATTAAAGAACTAACCTCAGTTTTGAGCTTGAAGGGCTGTTGAGGAGTCGTCTTAACTGTCCTTCTCTTCCCTCTACCTCTAGAAGTTGCAGAGGATTCAGAGCTCTACATGATGAACAAAAAAATCATTATCAACACTTAATTTCATCATTAAAGTAAACAAAACAAACACTATATTCATAGTGTAGAAGCCGTAAAAGAAGCTATAACATACATTTCGTCTGCTCTGCCTCCCACCACCAGAATTCCTGTTTGAAACACTAAACAAAAGAAGAACACATTCACTCATTCAGAATCAAACCCAAATAACAATGAAATATAAATTCTAAAGCTCATTGTTGCAAAATCAGTGAAAATTATAGAACTTCAACCTTGGTTTGCAGTGATCACTGCCCGATGAACCCGAAGAACCGTGTTGATCCAATCCCAAACTCTCTGGGGTGAGGAAAAGCTCAGGAGAAGAGAATTCAGTCACCGGAGCCCTAGGCCTCAACCCAGGCAACTCCCATTTCGGAACCTTTACGATCCCATCTTCAAGCTCTCCATTCGAATCTTCAGTTTTCGACTTCGTTATCGTTAACGCATTCTCAAACGCCTTCACCAGATGCAGCACTCTTCCACATCCAGTATCAGGAACACTCTGTCTCGCCACCTCCAACACCTTATCCCTCCTCCTCTTCACCTGTGCACTAATTCTCTCATCTTCCCCCAATTTTCCCTCAAATTCGCTTACCAAATTAGGGTTTTCAATCACATTCTCCTTTTGTCCGTCTTCAATCACACCACCAATCTTCGAAAACTCACCTTGCGAAGCCCTAAGGCTCTCATAAGCAACACACACACACTTCTTCAAGCTAGAATTAGCATCACACTTACAATCAACAGCTTCTAGGGCTCCATATTTTTCTCTCTTCGAGCTCTTCTTCGCCACCACAAACTTCCTCTCACGAAGTTTGCTCCTGATTGCCGGAGACTTTGAAGGTGACGTCACCGGAATCGGTTTCTTCACCGCCGATTTGACACCTTTGGTCGCCGATCTGATTGCCGGAGACTTAGAAGCCATCGGATTCGACTTGTGTGAGGGCTTTGATTTCGACGGTGTTAGCGTCGATGCTCCGGCGATATGTGGTTCCATTTCCGTCGTACGGTCGCCGGAAAATGCGAAAGTGGTGGTTGTAGAGCAATTGAGATGGAGTAAATTATGGGAGTTTGTTTGTTTGTTTGATTGATTGATTGTTAGATGAGATGATGATGGGATGAAGATGAAGGAATATAAGGGAATATGAACGTTGAAGAGGGGGTCTTTGTAACGGCTATTTTTAGGTTAACGGCGGCAATGGGGTTGATGGGTCGGGTCAGCCCGCTGGTTAAATGGGAACTGGAGCCTGCTATTCTTGTGAAAAACATCATACCTTAACTTACAAGTAGCGCTAATTTCACATTATCGTTTGCACAGAGCCGGTTTCGAAAAATCTGAAGAGACTTTGGGCCTGAGGCGAGGATAAAAAAAGGCTCCTATATTATGACGTATAAAAAGTCGAAACTGAATAACTTGTATTGTATATAAAAATATTAAAATACGTATAACAATAAACAAAACGAAAGTATTGTTTCAAAATAATGTAATTTATTTACTTAAACGAATCGAGAATTTCTCTTAGTATTTTTAGCCTCTCGATCAATTTTTTCATATTAAAATGAGTTTAGATTGGGTAAATACCTATTTAAAATGTTAATGAACTTTAAGATAAAATAAAAAAAATATTATTGGGTCTTTTTAATGAGTTTATTAATAGTTTATAGTTTTTCAGAAAAAACCACATATCTATATAATATAATTTTTTAAAAAAATTGCAAGCCCTAGGCGACCTCCCACCTCTGTTTAAAAAGAAATAAAAATGAAAAAATAAAACAAAAAAGTAGACATAAGAACATTGAACAATGCACGTAAAACATACTATGTTACAAATAATAACTAAGTTGATCTAGGATCCGCATGTTGCGACAAAGCCGTTAAACGAAAAAAAATAGGCGTAACAATATTAAACCGTATGCGCATGTTAGAACGTGTTAACTTTTAAAATTTAGATCAAAATGTAAACGAATTTTTTTTTAAAAGATGGAAAGTATAGGGGACCAGAATCGAAGGGAAAATTTCTAGGTGTTAAATTGTAAAATATGTAAAACTATTGAGGTTAAAACTAAAATTTTAAAAGAAGAAAAAAAAAACGTACAACTTATAATGGTCATGGTATAAACATTGGTGCAACCTTAACTTGATAATTTATAATATTTAAATAAAAAGGGAACCTTAGAAAATCTATTTAAAAAACTTTAAAAAGATATAAATTATAAGAGAAAAGCAAATGTGTGTAAAATTAATCATTAAAATTCATGAAATTAAAGTGAAATAAAACTTCAAATAAAAATTCTTTAGAAAGAAGAAAAGATTTCCAAAGGTTAAGTTAAAAAGAGTTTAGGATTTGTATGGTTATTTAGTTATACAGCAGGAGTAATTGACATGCTTAAATGCGAAAAAATGAATAAGTAAAACAAAATTGTTTGTTTTGAAAGAAAGGCAAACCAAATTGTTGTATGTGAGTTGCTATATATATCTTTTACAAATTATTGTGACTTGTTATGTTCTTTCATTTAACTTTATAAAATAATTAAATTTTTTCTTTTATTTATTTTTATTTAGCATGTCACTTTGTTAAACTGCAAGTTTCATTTATTTATTTATTCATTTTGACTTTTAGTTTTTATTTATTATTACTTTTATTGTTTTCATTTTGTATTACTGAAAACTTATATATGTGATAATAGGGTGTAAAATAATCAATCAAGCTCGTGAACTACTTAGGGCATCTTTAAGAAAAAACTATTTTGAATATTTGGGGGGTAAAAAGACTAAAATACATCTCAAAAAGTTTTTAAGAAGTTGTCCTGGAGGGGTATTTTGGTTTTTTTACCCTTTCAAAAAGTTAAAAAGTAAAAAAGTTGTCTTATTCAAACATGCCTTAATACTTAATAGCTTGTATTTGATTTCTTTTAGAGAAATGATTTTTTTAATTTACCTCAACAAGTTGAGAACTACACTAAACATTTGGCTCAACAACTTAACCACTTAACTTATTATTTTTGTAAAATGGTCTCTCGTCATGTAGAGAACATGATAATTGGAGGATAGGATACATAAAGTCACTTTTTATTGTACTTTTTTGGATCTTATCATTTGTAAATATATCATAATAATAATAGCTTTTTTTTCATTTGATCTAAATTATGTATTTAAAACCAAGATAAATGTACAATATATAGTTTAACCATTTGATCTAAATTGTGTTGATTTATCTCTTGAGTGTGAGAGTTAAATTGATTGTCTTTGCTAGCTCAAGAAAATGTCTTTCAAGCAACCACCGAAGAAGAGAGTCGGTCATGGAATCATAGAGGACGAGGAAGGAGCCCTGCAAGAGGTCGAGGTAGAGGACGAGGTCGGTTTGGTGGCAGGGGTCGTAGCAATATACAGTGTTACAATTGTAACAGGTTTGGACATGTGAGAGCCGAGTGTTGGCAAGAACCACAGGCACAGGCTGCAATTGAAGATGATAAGGAAGATGAAGATTATCGTTTGTTCATGGCTGTAACCGAGGATGAAAATATGAGAAAGAAGAACATTTGGTTCTTAGATAGTGGTTGTTCGAACCACATGACCGGGAAGAAAACATTGTTTCAGGATATAGATGAGACCAAGAAGTTGGATGTGAAACTTAGAAATGGAAGAAGTATCCAAGTGCAAGGAAAGGGCACAGTTGAGTTTGCACTAAATGGAGGAAATTATAAGGTTTTGGAGAACGTACAGTTTGCTCCCGATCTTGACTACAACCTACTTAGCGTAGGGCAGCTTATGAGAATTGGGTATTCACTATTATTTGATGATAGTAAGTGTGTCATTACACATAAGAAGACAAGAAAAGTTGTTAGTGAGATTGCAATAACCAGTAACAATATGTTCCCGTTCGAAGCGAGTAGTCAAAAGAGAGTGGTAGTGCCTTGGCAACAGTGCAAAAAAATGAGTCAAGGTTATGGCATCTTCGCTACGGTCATTTGCACGAGAAAGGTCTGAAACGGTTGTATGAAAGTAGTATGGTACAGGGGTTGCCAAAGATTGATGGTCAACATGTGAAGGATGTGTATTTGGAAAACAATCAAGGAAATCATTTCCCAAACAAGCATGGAGAGCTTCAAGAATCTTTGAGTTGGTTCATACTGATCTAGTTGGCCCTATGAATACAAAGTCATTGGCTGGCAGTAGCTATTTCATGTTATTCACCGATGACTACAGTCGTATGGTATGGGTATATTTTTTGGATAAGAATTCTGATGCATTTGAAAAGTTTAAATACTTTAAAGCAAAAGTGGAGTTGGAATCTGGGAAGAAAATCATTGCCTTAAGGTCTGATCGTGGGGGTGAGTATTGCTCCAATGGATTTCAAAAGTTTTGTGCCGACCACGGAATAAAAAAGGGAACTCACAGCACCTTACACACCAGAGCAAAACGGTGTGACGGAGAGAAAGAATCGAACCGTTGTTGAGATGGCTCGTAGTATGTTAAAAGAGAAGAAGCTGGCAGATTGTTTTTGGGGTGAAGCAGTCGTTGTAGCAGTGTATTTGCTAAGACTCTCGCCCACTAAATCTTTGGAGAACCAAACACCTCACGAGGTGTGGTACGGTAGAAAGCCATCAGTGGATCATCTAAAGGTGTTTGGATGTCCAGCTTATGGACTACAACCTAAACAACACAGAAGGAAGTTAGATGCAAAGTCACAAATGTATGTGTTTGTCGGGTATTGTACGAACTCTAAAGCGTACCGGCTATTTGATGTAGTGACAAGAAAAATAGTTGTATGTAAAGATGTAGTGTTTGATGAAATGGCACGATGGAAAGATTGTTCAAATGATAAAAATGGTTTCCCAACTGAAGTGGAGTATGTTGATATAGGAGAGGATGTGGTTGAAAAAGATAGTAGTGAAGGGTTCAACAAAGATGCTACTGCCAACGACCATAATGAAGTGCCGGAAGATGAAATCAATGAACAACCCAACAATAATGAAAACATGACAGAATGCGGGGTAGACACATCGAACCAACACGAAACAGGTGGACCAGAAACCGAGTTGAGACGCTCAACATGGGTATGTAAACCTAACCCTAAATATGCTAATGTAGTTGTTGATTCTCATGTACACGTTGCTGATTACATGCAAAAGTACGGCCCCTCTTGGCATTTTGCTTTATCATTTGTAGAACCAGTTTCATATGAAGAGGCAGCCTTGAAAGATGAATGGATAAAGGCCATGCAAACGGAGATTGAATCACTTGAGAAGCACAACACGTGGTCTCTAGCCAAGCTCCCTGTCGGAAAGAAGGCAATTGGGTTAAAATGGGTCTTTAAGTTGAAGCTAGATGAGAAAGGGAACATTCACAAACACACGGCTCGTATTGTTGCAAAAGGTTATGTGCAAAAGTCAGGGATAGACTATGAAGAGACTTTTTCACCGGTTGCTCGTTTCGAAACAATTCGGTTAATTATATCACTTGCAACTCAAAATGGATGGCCAATTTATCAATTCGATGTGAAATCAGCCTTCTTAAATGGAGTTCTTCAAGAAGAAGTATATGTAGAACAACCACATGGTTTTGTTGTTGAAGGAGAGGAATACAAGGTGTATCGACTACATAAAGCCTTATATGGGTTGAAGCAGTCTCCACGTGCATGGTACAGCAGGATATATGGTTATTTCTTGTCAAATGGGTATGAACGCAGCATCAACGAACCTACTATGTATGTGAAACGAGGTAAGGATACCCATCTAATCATAGTTTGTTTGTATGTGGATGATATGATCTATACTAGCTCCTCATGTGAACTTGTTAGAGAATTCAAAGATAAGATGGTACGCGAATTTGAAATGACAGACATAGGTGAATTATAATACTTTCTTGGGTTAGAGGTAGTACAAAAGCAAGATGGTATTTTTCTAACTCAAAAGAAGTACACAAAAGATTTGCTAAAGAAATTTGGGATGGAGAAATGTAAAGGAGCAGTTACCCCTATGAACTCTAATGAGAAGTTTATGTAACCCATACATATGGGCACAAGTATAGAAGCTTGACTGATGGATTAATTTATGTAACCCATACAAGACCAGACATTGTGTATACTGTTAGAATAATATCCAGATTTATGCAAGACCCATCGGTTCTTCATTACGGAGCAACAAAAAGAATACTACGGTATCTTGCCGGTAGATATGGGTTGTGGTATGGAAGATCGAATGAGGTGATGCTTGTCGGTTTTACGAACAGTGATTGGGCTGGTTCGTCTGATATGAAGAGTCTGTCTGCTTATTCTTTCTCTACTGGAACAGGTGTTGTATCTTGGCTGTCAAAGAAGCAAACTATCGTTGCTTTATCTGCTACTGAAGCGGAATATGTTGAAGGAACTGGGTCATGTGCAGGGAACGCCCACACAGATATGTTGTGACAATCGATCCATAATTTTCTTGACAAGAAACCAAGCTTTCCATAGCCACACCAAACATATTTCCATCAAGTACCATTACATTCGTAGTCTTGTGGATGAGAAAGAGATTGAGCTGAAGGCTTGTGGTACTCATGAACAGGTCACAGACATCTTTACGAAAGCTTTGGGAGTGGAACAATTTTGTTACTTAAGAGGGCTGTTAGGAGTCATTATTCTGTGAATTATGGGGGGATATTGAAGTTTATTCACAAATAGTGATAAGTACTTGAACATGCAGGCATGCACTTGGGATTTGGTGATGACTCATCATTAATATTTTATAGGATTTGTCAGTTTCCTTATTTTCTAGAAGTATGGTAGTTCATGTGTTTGTTAGTGGGTCATGACCATGTAGTGGAGATAGTGGGTGGTTTGTTTTTTAATGTTTTGTAGTTGCTTATCTTTCTATTTTGTATTTCGTACGATAAGAAGTGGAGTTAATTTGGTTTTGAGTAATTTTGTATTCTATTGTGTGTGTTCACGAGCAGCTGTGATACCAACAAACTCTACCTTAAATGCATGTTACATTATTAGTTTCCATGGAATCCACGTATCCATTCAAGTGAGGCAGCACCCAAGGAGAAATGCGTTTAGGTTACGGTCTCGCTTCAAGCTATTTGCCACTGGATACCCGCCGGAAATTCCTCCCGAACCACCACCGTTTCAGATTATACAATACACAATGGCCATTACAAGATGTGATGTTGGCCACTCAAGTTTGAGGACAAACTTTTTCAATGAAGGGGAGAATGATAGCCACTACCTCACCACGTTCACCACTAATAGTTAAATGCACATGCACTTAACCTTTGCAATTTTACTTTATGCATTAGTTAGTTGTACTCTTTGTATCTTCACTAGTACTTAGTTTTCCATGTTTCCTAAAACTTAGGATGTAAGTGGTCGAGAGTTTATATATGTAATCTTTATCTATACTACTATATAATACATCTCTTTGGATAGAGATGTAATTTTGCAAAAAATACAAGTTTTAAAGCAACATGTACAAATGAGTGTATCACATTTAAGAGGGGTAAAATAGAGATTTGATTAAAATTTTAAGACATTTTAAGGGTAATATGGTAAGTTTATCCATTAAATTTTATAAAACTTGACATTTTTGCCCTTGTCTCTTTCATATATTTAATAAACATTATTAATATAATATGATATTATTTATTCACTTCATTAAATTTTATCTTATTAATTTAAATTTATATTTACTAATTATATTTTTACAACTAAATAATATTTTAATTTAGTATATTATTTTATTTAAATATTTAAGCATATACTTATATAAATCTTTATATTTATAATAACTATAGTACTAATATTTTTCTAGAGGCATATTATTATAAGTTAATAATTTTAATATTTATCTATATCTTTTTTAATAAAAGTGAAAGGATGATAGAATGATAATTTTACATATGAATTAAGACACCTATATGAAAAGTAATGCTTAAATTTCAAAAAAATAATTATTTTATTTTATTTATATCCTTACAATAAAGTATAATATATGATTGCTTATAATACAAATGCTAAAACATATACACGTGGTCAAACAAAATCGCCATTTACTTTCAATGCCGTTTATATATTGTGATTAAGTACTAATCACTCTTCCCCTTTTTTTATCAGTTGTTAAAAACTCAATAACAATCAAAATGGTAATTTGTGGTGATAATTTCTCCATTAACTTTCTTTGGTATATACAAATCACCACCAAAAGCTAACTCCGATGATCATAAAACTCTAACCTACATTTATAAAATAAACCTTCGTAAAATTTAGTTAATAAGTGATTTCCGACCATAAATATCACCCATGTTTTTACTATTCTTGTTGGGATAATATAATGTCTTAAAAACTTTTGTAATATACGTAATTGTTTTCTTTTATTCAATTTTTTCAATAATTATATTTTGATTTTTAAATTTACGTCATAACGCACCGAACCGATACTGACTAAAATCGAATTCTCAAAAAATCATGCAACAACCGTAACGCCGCAATGCGCGGACATTTCTAACTAGTGATGCAATGAAGGGAGAGTGAGTTTATGATTAAATTTGTGTTGATTTATCTCTTGAGTGTGAGAGTTAAATTGATTGTCTTTTCTAGTTCAATTGTGGCATATTGGGTGGTGTTCTTAGACATGATTTCTTAACCGAAATGGTGTATCTGTATCTTTGGTTGGATGTCGCAACCCTATCGTTTGTTTCCGTGTTGAATCTGTATCCGAAAACGAGCCTTAGATCTATCCGTTTATTTGATCGTTACGTTTGAATCGGTTTTATCCATCTTGATTTCCTATCAGATAGTATTTTTTTTTAATTAGTATTTTGAAGAAGAAAAACTTTTTTACTTATATTTTAAAAGGCATTTTAGTTTTTTTTATAGAAGAATTTTCTAAGATTTCAAAAACATTTTATAGTAAACTTTTATAAAATATATATTTTTAAAATACATTTTTGTATCTTTATATGAAAAGTGTTTTTGAACTTTTTTAAATCTAAAGAATTTTCTCATCATAATATATGACAAGTTCTAAAACTTATTTTGAGGATGAAAGTATAAAGATTCACAAATGGAGTATGTATATTTTAACCATTTATTAAATCGAAATCAACTTTATTCTATTGCAGGTAAGACAAGTACATTGTTTCACGAGTATTCACCGACAATGACAAATGACAAATGTATCATACAAGTTTGAAAATGTTATATTATAAATATCTGTTTTTGTGGGCAAATAAATAAATAATTTGGTTTCTTCTTTATATCATCAATATAAATATATAATTAATTGGAGAATTGAGACTTAGAGTTCACTCCATTCCAACTATGTTGCTATTGGACCCCTTGCAAATCTTTGTTTTCAAGTTAGCTTTTATTAACCTTTTGTACAAATCTTAAATAAATATGATATTTATTTATTTATTAATAACTTTTGCAAATCTATAACATATAATAAATTTTTTTTTCTTAAGGCACGTGTCATCATTCTAACATATCAAAGAAATCAATTTCTCGCATCTCTCTCATAATAAATACGAAAGTTATAAAAATAATTAGTTTGACTTTATTTTTTAACTAAGATATGTTAAAACAAATATATCTATATTTGTTTTTCTTTCTCTCTCATATTAAATGATAATTATTATAAATAAGTAAACTAAAATATTATATATCTAAAATATAAATGTATTTATTTTAATAATTTATTAATACATATTAAATATAGAGTAATAATAATTTTAATTCATTATGTGTTATAACTTTTAAATATTCATAATATTTTTATTTCACCAATAGATAATAACAAGAAAATAAAATATTTATAAAACTAATGATTTTGATATATTTTATTTATTTCACCCATGTAGCACATGGGCTCTAACATAGTTATATTTAAACACTTTTAATAAAACAATTTCAAAAAATTCTTATAACATGAAACATTGAAATAATAATGAAACTATGAGCATAAGTTGCATGTTTTCTTTGCCTAATAGAAATGGGGAACCAAAAAAACGATACTTTACAAATTGATAGATATATCTAAGGAAAAAACCAGCAAGTACTTTGAACATAAGTTGTTCATAACTAAAACCTGACATTTGTTATTTAAGGGCATGCAATTTTGACAATGAAGATACCAAATCGTAATGCATGAGAGATTATAGTGAGGGAGGAGATCCAAACTTAGAAGGCACCAATTCAATATTATAGGTCTTATGCATCTCGTAATCAATGTTGCTTAGTGTCAGATCGTAATATCTACACGAACTACTTTGTAAATGATGGTATCTTCAATTTTATAAGCTATCACATGATGGGCGATGTGTTACCCTTGTAATCTACAAGTTGCTTGATGTTTTGTACTTTATATAGTGACATTTCGGACTTATCATATGACGAGAGCATAATGAATTAATGATGGCTCTATTATCCCTAGGCATCAAAGAGCGAGTTTTGTTCTTTTCTTGCCAAAAAACTTCATGGATTGAAATATAAGTGGCGGGAGGGTAACGTGTTTTGGTAAACACATCCAACATCTAATCCAACCAATAAGACCTCAAGACATTAATATATCATCATGAAAATACATTATATTTTCATAATAACTACTTATCGTAAGTTGTCAATGTCTGCACATTGTTCAGACTTGATAATCGGTACAAAAAAAACATATCATGAGCATATCGCTCCTCATGTAATGCTAGCCAGTAGCCACAAAAGTCTTAGATGATGTTGGGTTACCATAGACCAGAGTTATTTACGATAACAAGATAATTGATGTTTTAAAATTAAAAATATAAGAAATGAAAATATTGTATACAACAACGAAGACCTTGCCGCATGTACAAGTACATGAGATAATGGACATTACATGAGTTGCTATTGTGTAGTGCAATGTTTTACAATAAAACGACATTTGTACATGTTACATCGTGACTCAAATCAATATCGATTAAAATAGAAATTGATATTATGAATTATTTTCTTATTTTCTCTATATAAAACTAGGTGCACATTAAACTAGTGGCTATTCAATTCATCTAATTATCTATGATTAGTCCATTGATTATGCTTATTCGTTTAAACCAACACCTTTCTTAATAAAAGCTCATTAGCAAATTACAAACACACTGTTTTTTAGCCCAATGGTTTAACTAATAGTAAAGATCCACGTTAACGTCAATGAAGATGCTGCCAACAAACCGTTGATAGTTGACAGTGGTGAAACATTTTCGTCAAAACGCGTTGTTGTGTATATATTATTCTCCTCAACGTGCTAATTTTCATTCAATATGTTACAACTTACAAGTTTGGTCCTTCAAGTTATAACTATTTCGTAATTTAGCACATCAACTTTTGTTCTGTTTTCAATAAACCAACTATCTACTAGACACTTTGAACATCATGGTTAAAAATTGAGTCTAAAGTTTCATACGATTCTGTACTCAGAATGATATGTGGGTCGAGAGACGTAAAAACAAATATTGGATTTGTTATCTCACTTTATGTATTTAGTTTCGATTAAGATGTATTTAAGACTTGTATTGTATAATATAGTATATAGCGTTTAATATTATGTCGTGACATATGAATCTATTAAATTACAAATAATGGATTTGATGTAATAAATATGAAAGACTTAGGATGAACATGAAGATAGGTGGAAGGTAATTTGATGATTCCAAAAAAGGTACCATTAAAGGTACCCATGTGTTATGCACATGCTATGAGAGGAAGAACCAGCAATGTAAATTCTATGAACTTGATTGACACGAATAAACAATTAGGTTTACTTAAATTTTGGGTTTGACCACTTTATAATTCACTTGTATTACATTGCATCCTTCAAATTTCAGCAAGATTGCACACTAGTCCTAAATTGAAGGATGTGTTGGTTTATGTTTTTCTTAATTCGTCAGTTAATTTGTATTTTTCTTTTCATGATTGTATAAGTAAACGTATAAATTATATGAAGTTGTAATTTATCTTGCTTAAGTTGTTATTGAATGTAATAAACTATAAAAGTTTCATATAGTATAACAAAAATTTGATTTTGTTACTCTTCAGTTTATGTGATAGTCTAATCTAAGGGGCTGTTTGGCTAGTGCTGAATCAATAAAAAGTCTGAACCATTAAATACTGAACCATTAAGACGTTTGAACCATTAAGAACTAGTATATATCGTTTAACTATTCAATTGCAAATGTCTGACTAATTCAGATAAGAGGTCTTAACCATTCAGAATTAGACCTCTTAACCATTTAGCATTAGTATAATGCTTAACCATTCAGAGGCAAATGTCTGAATTATTCAGATATTTACTCGTGAAACAAACAATCTGAACCATTAAATGTTGAACCATTAAAAGGTCTGAATCATTAAAAAGTTGATTAAGAGGCTGCCAAACAGCCCCTAAGTGACATAGTCTAATCACATGGTTGGCTTTTAACACACGTCTCTTTTGAATAAATTTAAGGGTTATTGGATTTTAATAATCACAAGTTTTATTTATTGGCCGTGATTAATCATAACCCAGTAAATATTTAAAGATACTTCCAACTTTGAGTTTATTTTACTCCAAAATCCCTTACTAACTGAGAGTTAACCTCGTTAGTTTTTTGATGACGTGAACTGTTTTTGTGACCAAAACACTGAAGAAAAGTTAAATCTATTATTAGGTTCGTCAATTTGAAACTTTCGCATCCTAAAACCCGTCAATCTCCAACTCCTGATTTGAACCATCGAACTTGTTGGAGGTAGATTTTAGGTGACGATGAAGGTTAAAACGATGGAAAAATGACCTAATTGAGACTAGACGATGATGGAGTTGAAATGTGGCTCAAAGTTGGCCTCATTTAAAAAACCTAACAAGGGTTAACTCTCAATTAGTAAGAGATCATTGTAGGAAAATAAATTTAAAGTTAAAAGTATCTGTAAACATTTACTGAGTTGTGATTAATCATGTTCAATAAATAAAAATTGAGACTATTAAAATCTAATAACCTTAAATCTATTGATTTTTAACTTTATGTCATAAAGACACGACAAATATTACAATATCTCATACCCCCAAGCCACCACATGCTCCTCTTCATCCACCTAATTGATTATTACCAATCTAAATTAGACAATTAATCACTAATTTGAGGTAAAACTCATCATATTTCCAACTAATTTACCCAATAATAAAATAATTAGTTAGACAAGAACACACACCATGGAATTAATTATATTGTAAACTATATCAGAAACTCAATTAAATGGTCTTGCTAATAATCGGGAGAACAAATCATGAACTAATATATATGCCATCCCATTGCCTTGGTGTGTATCAAACTAAACATATGCAAAACATGTCATCAACAATCACGCCATATGATAGATCATAAGCTACATATACGAGAGTTATGTTATTAGTAACTCACTAAGAAGACGTTACAAGTTACAACACTACCCTCACAATACATACACTATAACGAGTGTATGACTCGCTCTTTTATGTCATGTATTATACATGCGAGTACAACTTTCCGCTAGTCGTGCTATCTTCTTATAACAAGTTAACAACATTCCATGGCCTCTAAAATGTTTTAATCACCGTCTTCCATAAAAAACTCACAAACTTTATATTATCTTTCCAGACGCGTTTGAATGAGTTTTAGGTGTTGCTAAATGTTTAATGCCCTTTAATAACAAATCAATTGTTACCAAATCAATGTCATCAAAATGTTACGGAAAGAATACGTGAGGATGATACGTCAGTTAAAGCTAATGTGTAAATCACGAAGCATGAATCACTTGACTAATAGCTTGTAATGATGGTAAAAGATCATAAGACACAAGTAAAGCAAATACATGGCTAATGCTATAAGCATGCCATGAATATTAGAGTAATCTTTTCTATTAACTACTTTAAATGAAAAAAGTAACATGAGAATGATTAGTTTCATGATCTTTTTATATTATAATCAACCATAAACACATATATTACTTTATGGAATTTCAATGAGAGTTGTTGGGTCCAAAAGACATATTACAAAACTTGATGGGTATAAATTGTTCAAAAGTAACTTTTTGGAGAAAACTTAAAAAGTATAAAGTATTTGACAACTTCACCACCACTCTCTCTCCTTAATCTGCCAAATGCGTGTAGGTGGACGCGTTGAGCTGTCCACATCAATCATAACAACAAACTTAAAAACAAAAAAGATCATCAAGGGGTCCTAAATGTCAATCATCGAATTCCAAGGGGTAAATATTGTACATTTAAACGATTATATAAACATGCCCCCCCGCTTTCTATGTTTCCGTATTACCGATAACAGATCTCTCTTATTCTCTGTGAGAATCACACACACTCTGAAAGCGGATCTTACAGGTAACATTTACGATTCATTATTATACGCTTCAAACAGATTCGATATTATGATTTTCTGTGATGTGTAGTGTTGTTCACTTGATTTGATTTGATTTGATTTGTTCGTGATCGACTGATCGGGATGATCCGATCTAGTGATTTGTTTGTTAGATGTGTAGTCAATTGATCATGTGTTCGTAGTTCATACGCTAAGAGATTTAGATCCGGTGACATTTGGTTAATTAAGTATTGATCGAAGGTTTTGATGTTCGTGTTTGTTGTTGAACTGAATTTTAGGCTGTCGGTGATGAATCGGGAGTGTGAGCTTTAGATCTGTGCTGTTTGTATTGTTTGATTGATGTGATCAAGGTTTTAATCTTCATTTGGTTGGATTTATTGAGTACTGCGAATTTATGCTAGATAAAATGTCCAGTTCTTCTAAGTTAGCTTACATTTGGAGCAGATCTGAATGTGTACCTAATATCAAGCAAATTGATCCAAATTTTAGACAGCAACTAACAATGTTCTTACTGGACTGTAATGTGTCAAGGGTTTATTATGTATAAACGAGCTTAAGGAAAAATTTTCAACTAAAAAAAGGCTTGACGGGATCCAAATCGTAATTTTTCCCTCTGATTTGAAGTTATATGCAGCTTTGATATCATGTTAGGTTTCAGTTTAACGATCTATTGTTGGCTCGGTTTCAAGGATATGTGGTTAGAATGTTAGATCTAAATGTTCGTTTTTAACGTGTACATGACTTGATGCTTATTTGAAATCTTCTTTTACAGAAACACGAGAAGATGGTGAAGATCTGTTGCATTGGAGCCGGGTATGTTGGGGGGCCCACCATGGCGGTCATAGCACTCAAGTGCCCAGATATCGAAGTGGCAGTAGTTGATATTTCTGTTCCTCGCATCAATGCCTGGAACAGTGACCAGCTCCCTATTTATGAACCAGGCCTTGAAGACGTTGTGAAGCAGTGTCGAGGGAGAAACCTCTTCTTCAGCACTGATGTGGAGAAGCATGTATGCGAGGCTGACATTGTGTTTGTATCAGTCAATACTCCAACAAAGACACGTGGGCTTGGTGCTGGTAAAGCTGCAGATCTCACATACTGGGAAAGTGCTGCTCGTATGATTGCTGACGTGTCAAAATCAGACAAGATTGTAGTTGAGAAATCAACCGTTCCTGTCAAAACAGCTGAAGCAATTGAAAAAATCCTAACACATAATAGCAAGGGTATCAATTTCCAAATTCTTTCGAACCCAGAATTTCTTGCTGAGGGAACTGCAATTCAAGATCTTTTCAAGCCCGACAGAGTCCTCATTGGTGGCAGGGAAACTCCAGGAGGTCAGAAAGCAATCAAAGCACTGAAAGATGTGTATGCTCACTGGGTCCCTGAAGAAAATATCATCACAACCAATTATGGTCTGCAGAGCTATCAAAACTTGCAGCCAATGCCTTCTTGGCACAGAGAATCTCTTCTGTCAATGCAATGTCAGCTCTCTGTGAGGCAACAGGTGCAAATGTTACCCAGGTTTCTTATGCAGTTGGAAAAGATACTAGAATTGGTTCAAAGTTTTTGAATGCCAGTGTGGGCTTTGGTGGTTCTTGCTTCCAAAAGGATATTTTGAACTTGGTTTACATCTGCGAGTGCAATGGGCTTCCTGAAGTTGCTGAATACTGGAAACAAGTCATAAAGATCAATGACTACCAAAAGACCCGCTTTGTAAACCGGGTTGTAGCCTCTATGTTTAACACAGTGTCAAACAAGAAAATCGCCATCCTTGGATTTGCCTTCAAGAAGGACACAGGCGACACCCGTGAAACCCCAGCCATTGATGTTTGCAAGGGTTTGTTAGGTGACAAGGCTCTACTAAGCATCTATGATCCACAGGTTACTGAGGATCAAATCCAAAGAGACCTTTCCATGAAGAAGTTTGACTGGGACCACCCTCTTCACCTCCAGCCCATGAGCCCCACCACTGTGAAGCAAGTAGGTGTTGTTTGGGATGCTTATGAAGCCACCAAAGATGCCCATGGTGTGTGCATCTTGACCGAGTGGGATGAGTTCAAAACCCTAGATTTCCAGAGGATATATGACAACATGCAGAAACCTGCTTTTGTGTTTGATGGTAGGAATGTTGTTGACAGTGAAAAACTCAGACAAATTGGTTTCATTGTTTACTCAATTGGTAAACCATTGGATGCCTGGCTCAAGGACATGCCTGCTTTGGTTTAAACAACAATCGGCATGTGGTGGAACGTGAGAGCACTAGTCAGTTCAAATTCTTCGCTATTTTGGCTGGTCAGTTTTTTTATTCATAAATTTGTTCCCTGTAGTGAAAAAACAACTATGTGGATTTGCCATATATGCTACTAAGCTTTACATTCCTCCTATGTTGTATTCAATGTACCTTAATATGACCAGTTTTGTTCCAACAGTTGTTAAAGTAGTTCATGTAATATGTAATTTCAGCGAGCAGTCTTGTAAAGCATTATGGTGTTGTACTTCTTTTGAGATGGTACAACTCAATTTGCTTTATACTTAATCATGTCTTCTGATGCCTTGGGGGTTAATTTTCATTTTACTTTCTGATCATGAAAATTGGGAACTTGATTGCATACATGACATTATATAAATGATGTATTATAACAAAATGCTCCTGACTACCACAATTAATGAAATTTCTCTCACATAAAAGAAACTGCTATATTGACATGATGGATATAAGTAAGCAAAATTGAATTTTGAGCAAGAACATAATTTCCAGCTCTTGGATAAAAACCTAACAAGTTTTCAAGTGGCAAAAAAACCTCCGCCTGTGACCTTGATTATCGGCCACTGGATTTGTTTATTAGAAGCCAAAAAATTATGTACTTACAGTCTTACACTGAACAAATAGATCTTAAGTACAATGGACAGAGCCAGCTGCAACATGTTAATTTCAGAAACAATCCAGAACCACCTTTCACCTGCTGAAACTATGTGGCTTCTTAGATTTGATGCCACAAACATTGCTGACATGAATCCAGCAACACCCACAACCACCCACCTGAATGCTTCCACTGGAATAATAGACAAACACTGCACTTTAACCCAAACATATATCATCTTTCTGGTATAAACTAACTTTTGGTATTTTGGAAACTAAGAGTAGAAACCTTCCACTGCTGGAACGAAGATGAACAGGGAGTAACCATATAGGCAAAGTAGTTGAACAATACCCAAAGGTGCAGATAAGTACTTGAGAACTATATACAAAGCGATTGGGACAAAAACAGCAGAGCCATATAACAGGCAAGCATACAAGGTCAACAAATGGACATCATAGTCCCATTCCTTGAGTGTAACTTGTCAGCAAGATAAGTGATAGATGTACCAATCGAAGCTGATACAAAGATCAATGTGGTGCATATCCAAAAAAGTCCATACCTGCAAGAAGACGCTACGTATCAACATGATTTATTCATTACAGTATGTAAACTTATGATATCGATGACTGATATCAGTAGAATGTATAACAAAGAGTTAAGGGCGGCGTACAAATCTGGGCTGCTAGCAGTTTTCTCATTGAATGTTCCTTTGAAAGGCAAGAGAGAATCTTTAATCCTCTCCAAAATATCAGTTGTGTCAACATCAAAATAGGGCTGGTAGGCGGTTACTGTAGATGCGTTAACCCAGTTACCAGTTGGTTGCTCTGATGAACAAGGTTTTGGCGTTGAGAATGTAACTGCATACACAAATGAATCTTAATCATCTCCCCAAAAGCAATAAACTGTATAATATCATTAAAAAAAGCCAAATCATTCATGTTGGTTTGGTTTAAATATGGTGGCAAAACTTGTGGAGCTTGAAGTTGTTTCAAACATAGTCTCAAATTTGCTTGTATATCACCTCGCTATCTCATGGAATAGAGCTAAAGACACATTAAATGAATATGCTAAGAGTGAGATTATACTGTTGTTTTCAATCTTCTGATTTGAAGATTAATGCATTTCAATGATCATATAAACACACACATTAATCATGCAGTTGATAAGAATATACCGATCTCATTTCAAAGCAAAATTCATTGAGGTTTCATAAACACGTACCATCGGCATCACGCGGTGGTCCAGAACCACCGGCGATCTTCCCGTCAGGTGCAGACGGTGGAAATGTTTGTAGTGTCGATTCTGCAATACGAAACCTACAGCTTATTACGAAATGATCAAGCTGAAGCTAGCAAACAAAAATTACAATTACGATTATACACAACGGCAGCAACGTCACCGTTGAATCTGACGGAGACTTATCCCGATGGATCTGGTACAGTCTGAAACATCAATCAAAATTGAAGTCCGATAATGATGTACAACAGAGATGAAATGCAATTGAAGAAGATGAAGATACGTACCGGAACAGATCCGGAGGCATTCATTGTTCGTTTCTTCTTTGTATTAATAATAGCGAATACGATTGAAATTTGAATTTGTGAATTCTTCTTTATCTGTATCTGGTTGTTGTTTGGTATTCTGCTCCGGTGACGGTGAAATCACCGGACCGGGGATATTTTAAGTTACCGTAGGGGATGAATCCGGCTAATTGATGAAAATGTCTTCCATTGTTGGTAGTATCAAAATAGTTTAAAAAGTTTAATTTACACTGTCCCAAACGGTACAACCCATCGTTCCTACAAACAGTCCTAGTCAGCATGTCACATCAGCTTTTCACTCACTTTCACCCATCCTTCCCACAAACATTTTTTACCCTTAATATTATCCTTCTTACAAACACTTTTATTTTTTCACCTCATATTTTCTTTATTAATTTACTTTTAATAAAAATATTTAAATTATTATAAATATGTTTAATTAAAATAAAAATAAAAAAACAACGTAAAACGATAAAATAAAAACGACGATACAAAATTAATAGATAGAAGCAATAATAAAGTAAAGTGTTGTAGTGTTTGTGGTGTACATAGTGGTATTTATACTAATTACTTTATAATACTATATTGTGGTATTTATATTAATTATTTTAAAATATTATACTTAATTATTATCTAATTACTTTAATACTAGAAATGTAAAAAAAATTAAAATATATTTTTATTTAATTAACTCATTTTAATTAAAACTTTATATTTAAATTATTATATTAATTAAAAGATTTTTAAATATTTTAATTAAAAACATATAATTAAAATTTTTTTAAATTAATTATATATGGTCGTGGGGCCTCATCTCTCTCCCGCCCTTCCGTACGGACACCTCACCCACAAGCGGGACTCTCCATCGCCGCCCTTCTGGCGGGCGCGGTCCACGTCGGCGACGGGCGCGGCCGTGGGCGCGTGATGGGGACAGTCTTAAGGGATAACTAGTTTATTACCCGTCCGTGCATTGTTGGGTATCGTATGCAATGTGATAAAATATAAACCACAATTGATTTGATACGTTTTCAAAACTAAATTTGAATAAAAACGTACTGTTTTTTACCCGACTCTTTTGCAAAGAAATTTATGTCGAAACGTAGAACGACTCAAAACTTAATATAAAACACATGCGGTGGCCTCGTATGGGTCGTGATAAAGTATTAATTGTAACGGTCCGACTCTTTTCCCAACTAAAATTTATCAAAACGTAAAGTAATTTGGATTTATAACGGTTAAAAGTATAAATTTCAAAGTTAAAAGGTGAGGGTTGGTCGGAGACAAAAACCACAGACCTTTCTTTCTAAGGTAATAAACATAGCAAAGTTCGGTTTTGCTATATGAGGTTTGACGAAAATAACAATTTTAATCTAAATGATTATAAAATCAATTTACTTTTAAAAATTCATAACTTGTTTCAATTTCAGTTCAAATGTTTCAATAGTTGTTTCAATTAAAATCTAAACTTATAAAGCTTTTTTTTTTTTTTTTTTGAAATTTCCAATTCCCTTTTCAATTAATAATGTTATGTCAAGTTACATCAAAATAGAAGGTAGACGGGCAACAAGCTGCGCCGCCACCCCTTTCTGAATAGCAAATCCTAACCTTCCAAAAACAAATCCTTGCCTCCCCGGGGTTGAGCAATGGTTGTCTATGACCCGTTGGACCCTGGTCAAAAAGTTGATAGCTTCTGGCGCTAGGGAGCCAAATGTATCAAAGGCAAAGGGAACAAAAGCGTGCTGGTTCTCTGCGCAAGCTTTAGCATGTTTATCCACTTTCTTTGATTCTGCCTTTCTTGCTGCTTGACCAGCTACAAAACCGTTTTCCCGTAAACCAACCAAAGGGGAAACCCCTGTGAGGTCCACACACGCATGTTTGCCCCCAGCCCAGCCAAAGACGAGCAGATCCGCTGGTCGCAAAGTAGACCTCCCCTCCATAGGGTCCGCGAGGAAATTCACAGGGGCTTCTTCTTAGCAGAAATCCCAGCTCTTCTTAGGATGTCCCCCAAAACATCTCGTACCCAGTCATGCCGATATTTGAACCCAGGTAGCTCTTTACAGTGAAGGGCGTGCTCCCCATATTTATCCATGCAAGCTTTACGACATATCGGACATGTTTCATCTTCCGGGTACATAGGGATCATCAACCGGTATTTGAGAATTGCTCGATATTCTACTGGAGACATGCACTGTCCCAACCCTTCAATCGGGATAACGGTCAAAAAGTCCTGAGCATGGGGGCCCTTCAGGCACTCAAACACCGCCTTTTGGCGGGATGACAAAGAAAAAACTTCTCCCAGTCTTTGAGCGATTTTGCTAAACAGAGCATTCGCCAAAGTTGTTTGTGGCTTCGAGGGGGCGGTGTCCTTATTAGAGAAACCGCCAATATCCAAGTCTGGGAGAAGGACATATAAGCGTTCGAGCGCCTGCTGATAGTCCGGGTCAAGCCCGAAGACCCCACTGTTTCGAAGGATATGATCTTGTAGTTCCAAGACTGAGCTCTAGAGGCCACAAAAGCATAAGCCCCAACATCTCGAGCTGAAAGGAGTCCCAAACCACCGAGACGCATTGGCAAAGATGCCAAACGCCATTGGAGATCACCAAAAAAAGGGCCACCACCCACGACTATGTCTTCTATAGCCTCCCTGAGACCATCATCGAACCGAGATACCGCATCCTCCATCAAATGGGGTTGACAAGTGCGCAACCCAAAAAGTAACTTAGCAACTCCCATGCACGACCTTAGCAAAAGTAGTTCACATTGGGGATTCTTAAGGCAGGGCAAGAGTTTCATGAGGTCAACCGCTCCTGAGGCCCGCCGCCCAGCCAACTCCTCAATAAAGCTAGGATCACGGCTAACAGCTCCACCAAGGAGCTTAACCCCCCTCTCTGGTCTACCAATCCCTCTCGGGAAAAGTCCGTCCTGAACTTTACGCCCATCGCATGTCGGCCAAAAAACCTCTGTTTTCTTAATGTTGAGATAAAGCCCCAGAGATGGCCCTTCCACGTTGATGATGTCTAAGGCCTGAGCAACCTCAGACGCGTTGCCGATAGTCGTTCCATCATCCAAATACCAAGCATGAAACAAAAGGTTACAACGGTTCTGGACCCGAAGAATAAGGGGGTGTAAGGCAAGGGCAAAGAGAAGGGGCCCTAAGGGATCTCCTTGTTGTACTCCGGTAGTAGCCCCAATACAATCATTACCAACATACAACTTAGCAGGCTGAGCATAAAGAAATTGGACCCACCGATAGATTGACGGGCAATGCTGATGAACCTCTTGAAGGAAGGTTGTGCGGTCGACCGTGTTAAAAGCATTAGAGAAATCCACAGTAAGCAAGGCCAAGGAGCCGTCTTCATAACAAGAGTTGAGAAACCTGTTTGCACTGTGAAGCACCGCCTCTGCACCATTAGGCATCCCTACCCCAAATTGAAAGTCCCCCAAATGCTGGGCCATGTCTTTCCCGACCTTCTTCATCACCACCTTAGAAACCAACCTTCGCCAAATACACCCCACAGCAATAGGCCGAATTCCTTTATCAGGCTTCAATAAGGGGGTGAGGGGGGCCGACGCAACAAACTTAGCAAGCACTTTAGGGCAAGATCCCTCAAGAAATAAGTTAACAACTTCAGTAATGCTCGTAAGCAAAACTGAGGGAGTCACAGAGCCCTCGCCACCAATAGCATCCAACAAGTGTTGGGCCCGCATCCCGTCCCTACCACATGACGTCCCTTTGGGGAAGGATCGGATACATTTGAACACACACTCCTCATCAACAACAAGAGTGGGTTGGGCTAAAGGGTTGGAAGGCAAGGACGGGGGTGGCACCACTGGGTGTTTATCAATAAGAGCTTTCAAGGTCGACTCACCAAAAGGGGCAACTCCACTAGAGCATAGGACCTTAATCGCAGCCGTGAAATGCCCATCTCTGACTTTCCGAAGACATTGCTTAACATTAGGGTCCCTTTCCTTGTCTTCCTCTCTCATGCATTCCCCCCTAATAGCACCAGCCTCTCCCACGCTATCCAACAAGGACGAGACCAAAGCATCAAACCCGGACCCATTTTTCCAAACTGTTAGCGCGTGCAAGATGTTACTACACTGCAAAGATTTCCTGTTCCCTGATCTACGCTCTCGTCTGGTGGATGGTCTGACCACCCGCAATGTGCAACGT
The DNA here is from genome assembly GCA_025506515.1 of Flaveria trinervia. Lineage (NCBI taxonomy): Eukaryota > Viridiplantae > Streptophyta > Magnoliopsida > Asterales > Asteraceae > Flaveria > Flaveria trinervia. The sequence continues at coordinate 8,996,270 of CM046450.1, forward strand.
GGTAGCAAAAGCAATTGAACCCAATTTTCAACGGAACCTGGCGACCCCACCACTTTACGCAAAGCACCAGTTAAAACCTGAGCAAACAGCAACCGACAACTGGGGGGAATGCTTTTAACAGTCTGAATGGGGAGTGAAAAAATCCGCTCGAGGAGGTTAACATCACCCCCGAGCCCTACTGGGTGACGTGGGTTTGTTTCAACCACCACTTGACATGGTTTCCGGATCCCAACAATAAAATCTTCAACATCCCCCGAGAACATGTCAAACGACACGACCTCATCATCATGCTTGCACCCCCTACTGAGTGCATGCACTACCATGCACCTTCCACACAACCATTTATCACCAGCCTTAAGAACTTCCCCAACATCCAAAAAAAGCTCTAAATCCTTGGAGATAGCCTCCTTCAAAGACAGCCTTCGGTTTTCTGTCTTGAGGTGGGTGCTTTGGATGTGTTCAAGTAGGCGGAAAAAACCCCCAGACCCAGGTTTGCCGTCTTTACATTCGTGAAAAGATTTGAAGGGGCATGTCCTTAAACCACTAGCAGGGCCCTGCACTGAGCCCCTTGGCTTAACATTCCGACCCCTCCTTGTAGGAGCCATGCGCGTAGGTTAACTGCCGAACTCGAGATGAGTTGTAAGGGGTAGAATACCGACGGAACCCTATACAAGCCGAAGGAGGGCAGCAACCGCGAGTTGCCCACCCTCTAGATGGTACCCCACATGACCCCTCACACCATGGCCGTTAGTTAAAGATTAGCAACCCAACAATACGATGAAAGATTAGAAGAGCTGAATTTGAATTTCAAGATCAAATCACCTTAAACAATACCCACTTCACAAGATTACTAAAAAAAAGCTTTCTCAAACCTTCACTTCATAGGGGCATTTGATCGAACACCTTGTGTGCAAATCATCCAAGCTGGAATTTTCTCAAAGCGATCTTGTAGACATTGATCAATCATCAAAACCCCAAATCACCAAACCACAACTGATGGTTTCTTCAATTATGTAGCTGTTAATCTGCTTCAATTAATCACATATATCAGTCTTCTTCTGTGGCTTTTAGTTTAATTACTTCTATTAATCACGTATACAAGCTGCTGTAGTTTGTAGTGTAACGGATTTTAGTTGAGAAATTGTATATCTTTATTGTTTTTGTATCTTTTTGGTGGAATTGAATAATATTGTGGCATGAAGATTATGATGGAAAATTCGACATGGATAAGGTTGAATATGGGATGTGTCTCTACTATTAGGATGAATAATGACTCGGTGAATAGTCTAAAGTTTTAAAGGTAAATTGATGTTTTTATTTTTTAAAGAAAAATATTTATTTTTCACAAACCTCGGGAAGCAAAATAGAAACCGGCTCTTGAAAATATTAAAAAATAATAGGCAACGCATTAAAGAGAAGAAGAAAAAAATTGCGCTTCATGGGATTTGGGATTTGAACCTATGTACTTTTGGTAGAAAATAAACAATTTAAGTTTAACCATTAGAGTGATTACACCAACTATCCATTCTTAAGTGTTAAACAAATAATATATAGCTAGTTTCGTCGCGGTGATTGGTGCTTTCCACCTACCTTAATTTAAGTGGTAGTATGATGTATAAGATTAAAAATGAGTATGACACATTCCGCTAAACTTATATAAAGACATTTTGAAAAAGGTTTTTATTTATCAATTGGGTGAAAGAAAACAGATTTAATGGGTATCTATTGATTAACATTGGTTTAATACTATAATAAAATAAAGTCCTTTCTATTTAAAAAAATAGTCTCTCAACCTAATTTTATTTATTAATGTCTCCATTTCTTAAAACTTATATATAGAATCTCACAAATAATTTAGTTGATAAGAGGATCAACCTCTCTAACTTTCTAGCCATGAAAATAATTATATGAAGAAACATACAAGCACTTTGTATTTAAAAAGTGGCATAATTAAACATTTATATTTTATCCTTTGTTCTCAAAATTTCGGGAACATCTTGATATTCAAGCTAAATATAAGCACTTCTAATAATTAATTATCATCGACTTCAATAGAACAATTTTTTTTCCGGAGTGGTGCACCTTAATGGTGTTGATGTGATTTCTTTATAGTTAAAGTGATATTTTATTAATGGAGATGTTATTATTAGTGCATTATTATTATCTTATTATTAATCAGATACAAATGCACAATCACATCCATAATCCATACCATCACTATTCAACAACCATCCTCACCCCAACATCAGCATATCATCATATTTGTGACTTGCACTACTTTCGTTAACATGCATAATCATGATTTGTAGATTATGTTGTTTTCAGTGTTTACATGATAGCATTTCTATCAATTTAGGGTGTGTCTTATGAAATTCGGTTTGTATTTTTGGTTCACTATGATCTGTCGGAGGTGTTTGTGGGCTAAAAACCAGTCGACCAGACTCAAAACCAAATAACTAATGACCGGCCCATAGGAGGATACCTAGGTCTTAGGCATCACCGAAACCGAGAAGTTGCAATACTATGATTTAAGGCTACAATCTTCATCATCGTTTTAGGATCAAGTTCTTTAATTTTTGTTACTTTTTAAGTAAAGATCATATAACATATTTTTAAACAAAAAATAGAGTTGCTTTCAATTTTGCTCATTGAGGTTTGACAAACATATTTTTTTTAAAAGATTATATAAACATCAATTTACTTAAAAAGTTTTATAAGTTGTTTCGATTTCAGTCAAAAAACTTTTAAATTTAGATTTAAATTGAAACAACTAATTAAACTTTTGGACTGAAATTAAAACAAATTATTAAACTTTAGAGGTAAATTAATGTTTATAAATTTTCAATTAAAATGATTATTTTTGTTAATCCTCAAATAGCAAAACCAAACTTAACTTCCAAAATATAAAGTTAGATTCGACGCAACATGTATGTGCTCCCATAAGCCTTATATTCAGCAACCCATTTCATATATATCAAGATAAATTTAAGCCAAACTCATTCAACATTTAGACGGTCAAAATAACATTTAACATATATAATATCCTTAAAATACCTTTAACATAATCCATAAATGAATTTAGACGATCAAAATAATGTCCGTAAAAGGATACACTAGTCATAAAATGATGTGATGTACCCGTAACAAATATGAGTTTAAATCTTATAGAAAACGAGTGAGATGCTTTTAAAAGAGGGATTTTTACATATTTTCTATTTCTAATACCTTAAATTATATATTTCCCCAAGGAATAAAACTAAATACATATTTCCCATTCCTTAAACACATATATGTATTCATTTAATTAAAATTAACATATCAAGTGATTATTTTATCTTGTTTTTACTAAGAGATTTTTACGTATTAATGTTTTTTTATTATGATTGTTGAACCTTTGATAATTGTGTTTTGTGTTTGGAGATATAACTTGGATTACGGTGATTATTGTTTTAAAATTAACTTTTGTATCTGGAGCTATAATTATATAATTTTTATTCATATAGAAAACTCAAACTTGAATAAAGATGTGTTTGATGTTTTAAAAAGAGAAATACATAAAAATATTTAGTAAAGTTACGGATACAATAACCATTCAATAACTAATTTTAATAAAACGGGTAAATATGTAATATATATGTTTTAAAAAGGGAAAATATGTAATTAAAATTTTAACTTGGGTAAATATGTAATTAAAGAGTTTTAAAATAAAAAAATATGTAAATACCCTTTTAAAACAATTAAAAAAAAGCATTCGGGATCACACAAAATCATGAAAATAGAAGTAGAAACATTAGTGTGATAGTCAAGGGACTACAAATGTAACTTCCCAACCATCGAAAAAAGTCCCAAACGCCAAGAAAACCGCTTCCACCTTGGCATTTCCGTCGACGGTTCTCCTCCTAAAACCACCGATCCACCACCGCACCACCACCAGGCCACCACCACATCACCACCGCCCAAATTCCAAAATTAATCATTCTGTAATAATGCAACCGACGCATTTCCCCTTCTCCGATTTCTACCTCCGCCAACGCCACCACCAAACCTCTCAATATCACTCTCATTTCCCCATACAAAACCCTAACCCTTACTCCCTTAATCAGCACCACCACTTGCAAATCGAACCACACTTTGCCACTGCCCTCACTGATATCGATCCACCTGGTGTTGACGCGTATTTACGGTCGTATTCGATTAGCCGCGGCGTCGGTGGCGCTTACGATGCTCATCAACCTGGTGGAATGACGTACTCTAACGCAATTGGTGCGGCCGCACAGCCGGTGATGCAGAATTGGACGGCAGTAGAGTCTGTTAAGCAATATGGAAACAGTCTATATGCAGTTGTAAGTATTACTGTAGATGATTATGATAATTTGCGAAAGAATTCGATGGTAGAATAAGTGTTTCATATTGAGAAATCACCTGGTTATCCATTAGTGTCAACATTCATATCAGTTTTATACTTTTATATTATGTTTGACGTAGCACATTTAGATGGAGATCAAATCATGTTATTTTTGAAATGGACAGCATTAGGTATCCATAACTTCTGTAGTAAGAGTGTGGTTGTAACTTGGTAAGTCATGGTCCACGCTTCATATGACAAATTTTGTTGCTTGGATGTTAAATGGCATTGCTGGGAAAATCAAACATCAATCTTGCAACATCTTAAATAGTTTTCAGTTTAGTAAAAGACTGAAAACAAATTTCAGATGACTAATTGGTTAGTGATATGATCAATGTCAATATTACATTAAGAGCAATTGTATGTTCTAAAAATCATGCTTTTATTTATGTTGCACTTGATAAAGTGGAAAAACGAGCTTTGAAAAGAATACTAAAGCATGTCATAGCGTCCCAGTTTTAACTGTCTTGGTCTTAGTTTCCTGGACAAAGTTCTAAAATTGCCACAACATCACTCACTTGGACATAGTTTAGTTCTTACTTTTATATCTTAACAAAGTGTGATGAGTAGTTTGCAATAGAACAGAGAATAAAGTGCTTAAACAACACATTAGCACTATTGTGTTATCGAGATTCTGTAGTTTCATTGCTCGGAATACAAGTTATAGTTTACAATTCACAGATCTTTACGTGTTATACAATCTATGAAATGTATATGTATATTGGTTTTTGCATTTAATTCATCAACTAAACAAATAAAGTTTGCAGGACAGAACTGTACCTCAAGATGTTTCACAACGGCTTCTACCAGCAATCCCTGCTCACAGCACATGCACCAATTCAAATCCAATCATCCAGTCTCATGGGCACTGGAAAAAGATTCCAAAGAAAACAAAAATTGCTCAGTCCACCTGGTGTGAGATCTGCAAAATTGCCTGCAACTCGGGGGATGTTCTTTATAGACATAAACTGGGTAAGAAACACATTAAAAATGTGGAGAAATTAATCTCTGCTTCTTCAGTTACCACTACTTCCACCCCCACAAGCAATCCAGTCATAGGACCGTTGGAAAAGCCTAAAAAGGGCATTTCTGAAATAAAAAAGAAGGCGCAGACTCCACAAGACCTGGAGATTAAGAGAATGAAGGTATTGCAAGGTGGGGCCGCTGCAAATGCTGTGAGAACTTGTACTATTTGCAACGTTGTTTGCAATAGCGATACAGTTTTCAGATTCCATCTTGCTGGCCAAAAGCATGCTTCCATGTTAAAAACATGGCAGCAAGCTGGTGGTGTTTAAGTATGCATCTTGCCAATAAAGATGGTAAGATTTCACTATAATTATTTGCTTTTCTTCTAGCTTCTTATAACATATTAGATGTCTTACTTTATTAATGTAAAAATAGCTGGTGATATTGAATCTGAATCATTTGAATTAGTCTTTAAGTCCATGATTTTCAGATTGTACTAGTGTGAGTTAGCCACTCCTTTTAATTGATAACAAGCTCACCTGACTCTATATGTTTTAACTGTAAAGCCAATTGAAGGTCCATTTGTAGACCAGTAGATGTTTCAAACATGAACTAAAACACTTGTTGTTTATCATAGGGACAAGATGCATACTTTGAACAAAAAAACAAAAATAACAAGACAAGAATCTAATATCATGATGTACTCTAGGTAGGGCCTTCAAAATGGACTTATTATGGTTTGACATGTGTTTGAGGTTGAAATTTATGAGTTGTAATAAAGCATGCTAAGAATGGTATCAAACCATGTGCACCTTACTTTTATTGACATGAGTTGTGTGCTCCTAGTCGTCTTTGTCCCACATATTTTCATTGTGATTAGAAAGATGTTTTCTTTTTAGTGCCAAGAAGTGACAACGTTAGCAGTAAAATTTTGGCAGCCTGTTAAATCACAAATATGCATAGAACATTTAAATAAATCCTACATCAACCATGAACATTGAACAATATAAAATTTTGGTTCATAAGAAAGTTTAACCTAAATATCATTAATGCATTCAGAATTTGTTGATTTTGGAGTAGAATTTGCTAGTTAAGCATGAGAGTAATCTAGGATGTCATTCACATTTATTGATTCATTTTGCCATACAATTAATAGATTCATATGATTGAACACTAAAATGTGTAAATCACTATTCAGTTAAAAAAAACTTTGGCCCTGGTTGGTTTCATAAGTTTTGGAAATTGGAGGCGGAAAATTTTCTATCTAAAATTTTATTTGGTTGATCACCAAATGGAATTGAAATTTGATTTTTTTTCAAACTTGTTGGAATTCATTTTTATTGCACTAATTGATGAAATGTTCAACAACCAATGGAATGTTTAGAATTAACATTTTAATTATTTAAAAAAAAATTATCAGTCAAACATCTTATCAGTTTAAAAAAGATTATACCAATTATAATTCAAATTTCTTTGCAAACACATCCCGCGAACCAAACACCCTCTCAGAGGGAGAGGGTTTAATGTCAAAGTTATTAGCAATGAAGTGGTAATGCCCCCTTTGAGATTAAGGGACCTTTGGCTATGACGGATTGATTTAAATTGATTATGTTATAGATTAGGTGTAGATTATATGAGTGAGCCCGAGGTTAGGGGACCCATGTCTATGACGGATTGTTTTAAATCGATTATATTATAGATCATGTGTAGATTATATGAATGTGTCTTTTGTCACTCTAAAAAAAGTTTAGAAATAACCACTTGAGTTAACAACCCAATAATAATAATAATCAAATATTTTCAGGAGAAGGATCGTGGGTCAAAACTTCAAATTATGTCATCTAGTTAAAACTATAAGTAAGTGATTATTTGAGTTAGTCTTCTTCTAGGAAATATAAAACATAACTTAGAAATTCCAAATAAACATTGCTGAAAGGAGTATAAATTCTTAGAAATTTTGCTATGATATTTCATATATAAGATTGCGTGGAAAGTATGTTTTATTAAATAAACAACAACGTGGTTGTTGAAATGTCTATATTTAGTATTTAGAATAAAAGATTTAATGTCATCACTAACCAACTTTAGTTCTAAAAAATACAATATTATATAACAATTCAGTCGGTAAAAAACTAATTAATTTCCAAACTAATTTATATTCTATTCAAGTTCTCCTCTCTGAACGCGCTTTTGACTAAAAAACCTTATGATTGTGATTTTTAATTCTCATACTTTTTCATTTATTCATTTTACCAGAAAAAAAAATGAATATTTCAAGAACAAGGCAAAGTATAGTATAAATCTCTCCCTCCATCTCTCTCTCTTAAATCCACTTATTCATCAAAGAAAATATCCTCTAATTTCTTTAAATTTCAGGTTTTTAAAACCCTAATCTTGTGAAATTGTTCGATTGGATCAATTCAATTCATTGGCATTAGAAAAACCGATTGGATTATCGCTAATTCGTCAAGTGCGAACCCTGGTGGATCTGGTTATGGTTACAACGTTGCGGTGGAGATTTGATTTGAGGGGAATCGTTGTGGGTGGTATTAGGGTTCTTTTATGTTTGTCGAGGAGTTAAGGGGATCATTATGCAGCTACACTTCTCACCTAGCATGAGAAGTGTAACGATATCAAGCAGCAATGGGTTCACTGATTTGATGAAGATCAAAGTCACAGCTCGTCACATTTCTTACAGGACTCTTTTTCATACCATCCTTGTTCTTGCTTTCTTGCTGCCTTTTGTGTTCATTCTCACGGCTGTTGTTACCCTTGAGGGTGTCAACAAGTGCTCCTCATTTGGTACGTCACTCGATCGTTTCTTGATCTATTTTTCCATCTTATGAACGTGTTCATGTATGTATATGTGATTAGTCATTAATGTGAAATTGGGATTGCATTATAGATCTTGATGGCGTTTTGTTCTTGATGTTATTTGTGTCTTGATATCATCAAGAAGAATGTGAAGTAGGATTAAACCTTGCATCATCTTGGTGTTTCTAGATCTTGGTTTGAATCATTGGCATTGTTAAAAAATCTGACAAGATTAATGATTTTGATGCATCGAATGGATGCTTGAGGATTCTGTTTGGATCACCCTCTGGATAGATATATAAGATTATAATGAAGTGTGTTGTAAGACGGAAAACTCTACTTCATCTTTTAGTTATTATCTTCAAGTTTCCTCATCATATGTTTTTTTCAGTTTTCATGTTTATCTGGTATAGGTAACATAGAACTATGTTCACCTTCACAATGTTTTTTCTTAATGTTAATTTGTGCCTCCGCGTCCACTTTTCTCTTTCTACAAAACATGTGGAGATGCCTTTCATTTCAATTGTCTCTCTTGTGTAACCTTTTGGTTGATGAAGGTTAATTCATTGTTACTATCCTACTTTATATGTTTGTAATTCATGTTATCTTTAGGTTGTTTAGTTTGGATTGTACTTTCATAAATATGATTTGCTTCTACAAATTTAATGCTTGTTAATTATTGCATGTGACAGAAAGTTCTCATTAATGGTATTTACATGCTTCAGGTTGTTTAGGCAGACGTTTGGGTCCAAAGCTTCTAGGAAGGAGTGATGATTCAGGGGTAAAAGCATAAAACTCCCACTACATTTTTTTATTCATTTTTTGGGTTTTAAATTCATTTCAAGAAACCTAAAGATTGTCATTTGGTGAAACAGAGGCTTGTTAAAGACTTCTACAACATCCTTAATCAAGTAAAAACCGAACAAGTTTCAGTTGACCGAGAAATTCCTGATAACTTTACACAACTTGTCTCTGAATTGAAAAGCAACACGTATAGTGCCAAAGATTTTGCTATAATATTGAAAGGAATGGTATGTCAGTGCACTTATGGTTATGAATCCAAAATGCTTTTTCATTCCGTGGATGTTAATGTTGTTATTGAAATTGACAGATGGAGAGATCTGAGAGAGAGATTAGAGAATCTAAACTCCAAGAATTAATGAACAAACACTTTGCAGCAAGCTCGGTTCCAAAAGGCCTCCATTGTCTGTCTTTAAGGTTGACTGATGAATATTCATCTAATGCTCATGCAAGGCGGCAGTTGCCATCGCCAGAATTACTCCCGCTTCTCTCAGACAATTCATATTACCATTTTATCCTTTCAACTGACAATATCCTGGCCGCATCAGTTGTAGTCAATTCTGCAGTCCGGTCATCTCTAACACCCGAAAAAATCGTCTTCCATGTGATAACTGATAAAAAAACATACGCAGGCATGCACTCATGGTTTGCTTTGAATCCCATTTCCCCTGCCATTATTGAAGTCAAAGGTGTTCATCAGTTTGATTGGTTGACCCGAGACAATGTTCCAGTTCTTGAAGCTGTGGAAAATCATAATGGAATTCGAAATTATTATCATGGAAATCATATATCAGGGGCTAATCTTGGTGATAATACTACGCCAAGATCATTTGCCTCCCAATTGCAAGCTAGAAGCCCCAAATACATATCATTGCTTAATCATCTCCGAATATATCTCCCAGAGGTAATTAACATATGTCCCTTTTGGTCACTTCACATGGCACAACACTGCTGGTGTTTTAACTTTTAATGCTTATGTTACACAGCTATTCCCGAATCTTGATAAGGTGGTTTTCTTAGATGATGATGTTGTAATTCAACGTGATTTATCTCCACTTTGGGAGATTGACCTTCATGGAAAAGTCAACGGGGCAGTTGAAACCTGCAAAGGTGAAGATTCATGGGTCAATTCAAAGCGGTTCAAAAATTACTTCAATTTTTCTCACCCACTAGTGGCTAAAAGTTTGGACCCGAATGAGTGTGCCTGGGCTTATGGGATGAATGTATTTGACTTTAATGCATGGAGAAAAACCAACATTAGAGAAACATATCATGCATGGCTCAAAGAGGTAAACACAGAAAATAACCATATGTATGTTTATATTCATATTATTTTTATGTTATTCATAAATCTGGGATTTATTGTTGCAGAATTTGATGTCGAATTTGACGTTATGGAAACTTGGAACTTTACCACCAGCCTTGATTGCATTCAGGGGCCATGTTCATCCTATTGAACCGTCATGGCACATGCTAGGATTAGGGTACCAGAAGAATACAAGCATTGAAAATGTAAAAAAGGCTGCTGTAATTCATTACAATGGTCAATCAAAACCATGGTTACAAATAGGCTACGAGCATCTGCGTCCTTTTTGGTCAAAATATGTCAACTACTCCAATGAATTTGTCAAGCATTGTCATATATTGGAGTAATGATTGCCTGTGTACAAGTGCATAAACAAAAGGATTTGACAATGATATGAGACACTCAAAATTCTTCAATATAGAAGCAAGAAATCAGCCACAATTGCAGTACAGTTCTTCAAATGACTCATTTGCTGATTAAGGCATTATTGGGACCAGTATAAGATACTTGATTCTTTTGTGATGTAACGCAATAATTTCTTTAAGTGGACAACAGCTTTCCCCATAAGGGGGTGGGTATATTTTTAGCACAGGAACAAAGAATGTCACCTTCCCCTTGTATGAGCCTGAACGCACCAGAGAAGAAAAGAGACTCTTTAAAGGTTCAAATTCTGGCCTAATTAGGTTACGAAATTGTGATTCTTTTGGTTTTGTTTTTGATCCGCCGTTAAAGCTCCCCATTTTGTATCTCTTTATAAGATTTTACATAATTGTGTCTGATTTTTGGCAGTAGATGGTCGGAATTGCTATGTTACAGGAATTTGATTCTTAGATCACATACGCCAAGCATTTGTATTCATGAGAAAACATTTATAATGTGCAGTAAATTCTTTATATCCAAGATTTCTTCTTGTGTTGGATTTTATGTTTTTTTTTCTTTTGTTAATAATTGTTATGAGGTATTAATCTCTTTATTCTTAGATCCAAGAGTTCATCCCATCACATGGATCTGCCCTCTTGTAATTAATATTATTGAAAATTGTCTTTTGAGCAGAAACAGATATGAACAGATCATGCACATGAAAGCCCTCTATAAAATGTGCAGATCATGCTGCTATCATAACTACACATGTCATGCTTACCTATCAATAAGATGCATGAGCTAAGTGAAGTGAATATTTATATTATGACTAAACATGTAGTGTCACACTAAACCCAAATTCACTTTCGTTGTTCTTTTCAAACATAGTGTGTTGCCTTTTGGTTTGAAACTTTTTCACGTCAAAGTCCATGGCAAATTGGCAATGTTATTTGAGAACGTTATCACGAACCGATAGAATTTTGTTTCAAGTTTGACAAGGTTGAGTAAGTATTTGTAAAATGTCTTTGTTTGCATTCAAATGAATCAAATAATAAGAAATTGACACGACCATATTTCATATAATGAGAAAATGTTCTATCAATCTCCTGATGTTAATTTGAAGTGCTAGTGATTGGGATATGGGATCAAATCTCACCTAAAAAGTAGATCTAAAGATATTTTTTAAAATTGTATGTTTAAGGTGTGTTGAGCGTTTGGGAATAGTAAGTTGCTACTTAGTATGGCATTGCCGTCACGAGTTCAAGTTGTTAGAAATAGCATCTCGTAAAAACGTAAGGTAATAACGCGCACATCATGTTAAAGTGTCATGATATCCATGACCGCACGCATGCTGGTGCTTTGTGCACTTGATCTGTCCTCTTAAATTTATATCTTATATCATTCATATATGATTCTTTATATGTATCAAATCTCTAACATTTAAAGAAAGATACAATTTTTCATATATACTTACACTTCATTGACTTAAAACCAATGTTATCATAACCGGATCGGACGTCGAACCAGACGTTTTACTAGTTTGGTGGTTGGACCGGTCGGACCGGATTAAAAAACCGGATGATGTCATAATTATATATATAGTATATTATGTATATAATATATATGTAATTAAATATAAGTAATTTATATATGTATTTTATTGTTATATATAAAACTTAACTATATTTATATATGCAACACACTAATTTATGGTTTAACACTTCGTTTTTACCCATTAAAATAAAAAAAATATCGAAATCCGGTCCGACCACCGGTTTGAGATGAACCGGCCGGTTCGACCAGGAAAAAACAAACAATAGCAAACCGGACCGGCTAGGGGGCCAATCCCTGATCGGACCGGCTGGTCCGATCCGGTCGCGTAAACATTACTTAAAACATAGTTAAATTTAAGTACTCATTTCTTATTCCTCATATTTTGACCGCTATCCATTTCTATCCACTTTTCCTAGCATTTTATGAGAAGAAAAAAAAAGTTATACCAATAAATAATATTATCTGATTTAATAAAACTATAGATAGAAAATAAAATATATGAGATTTTTTAACAGATGAATAATATTCTAAGGATTATGATGATTTTAGTTATATTACACGACAAAAAATGAGGAAGCCGATATAAATGTCTTTATAGAACAAGATATAGAATATTATAAATTACATATAATGTTCAAATCATCCCAAGAAATGACAATATGTAAAGATCATTGAGATTATTACTAGAACTCATTGATCTCGATTTACTATTTTGATATATTATAATAAGCCATTTTAAAAATATCAAAGATTGCTTAACTTAATAATAAAATAAAAAAGTAACCCTTTTCAATCTACAAAATAAAAGTTAAAATAATGCCATTAAAATCTCAAAAATCTTGACTACTTGTTGCGTATAGGGGGCACAATAGCAAAGGGGCGTCGATTAAACCATAGACTTCGGTGGAGTATTCGAAAGTTCGGCACATTTGGCCTTACATTTCCAAACACTTTCGATAACTCCCAAATACCCCCATTTTGTTCTTCAATTTCCCCCCTTTTCTGTCTTCTTTCTCTCTTTAGATTGACTTCAGTTCTTTATTTAATAATCATCCCACCTATATTTTAATTCTTTAATCGGTGGGTGAAAGTCCTACAGTCTGTATTGTCACCGAATCTAACGATCTCAGAGGCAACCCAGATCAGTTCTCGAGCAAAGTAAGGGTTTTTCTCAATCTTTCAATCATCATACAGGTACAACAATCTTGAATCTTGATTTTACTTGATTTCAAATGATACCCTTTTGAATATTTGAGTAGGTAATACATCTTTGGTGGTGGTTGACTTTGATTTCCATGAATTTTTGTGATCTAGTTGAAGGTTATAGTGTTCTTTTGTCTTGAAATACTCTTTCATTGAATAAATTCGTGGGTATTTGGATTCTTTGAAGCTGGGTAGCTCTTGATTTTTGTATTTAACTTGTAGTCGGTAGATTTGATTGATTTGTGCTTGAAATTGTTCTTCTGAGTTCAATTGTGTTTCAATAACTTTTAGGGGATTGCAAATCAGCTAAGAGGGTGTTTGATTTTCATCAGATTTGAAGTTCTTGGAGTGCAAAGTGGGCATCACAATTGATGGTGGTTGGTCAGAATCAATACCATATATGCATAGCTTGTAGGGCTATCTATTTATGTTTGTAAAAATTGTTTCTTCTCTCTGGGATTAAACCTGGAAAATTAAAGTTTCTGGGAGTTTGGATACTACGAATTCGTGTTCTAGATAAAGCACAAGATGTCTGGAGTTCAAGATTCACTGGAGATTAAATTTCGTTTGATAGATGGATCTGATATTGGTCCAAAAAGCTTTCCAGCAGCTGCGACTGTTTCAACTTTGAAAGAGAGCATCATTTCTCAATGGCCTAAAGGTCAGTTGGTTGTTCTTTGAACAAATATTCTGTTCTAAAAGTAAATAAGCCATAGATTATGCTCTTTAACGAAGATTCATATTATCCAGAATGTTTTCTGTAAATTAGTGTTAAAATTTGAAAGGCCTCGACTTTAGTAGAATGAAAAGAAAACTTTGATCCAAAGATATTCGATTTGTTTTATCAAAGTCTTTATCTTGCTGATCTGTTGGAAATACTTTACACGCTACAAATTCTTGACCTTTTAGTTTAAATTGTTATCCGTATGCTTTTATATTCATCAGTATAAGGTCACTGATCATTGTAATTTTAACACCAAGAGCAGTTTCTTCAAGTTTTTAACTTTTTATGTAAAGATTATGTTTTGATGATAAAATTTCTGTAGATATAATTTGGGAGTTTTTATTTTCATGGTGTAACAGATAAGGAAAACGCTCCGAAGACTGTAAAAGATTTAAAAATAATTAGTGCCGGGAAAATACTGGAAAACAATAAAGCAGTAGGTGAATGCAGGAGTGCATTATGTGATGTCCCTGGTGGAATTACAACCATGCATGTCATTGTTAGTCAGCCACCCCAAGAAAAAGGTACAAACTTTCTTTAAAGGTGTCGACGCTATGTTGATAAGTGTCATTGAATTTGGTCTCAAAATATAATCCTGCCATCTCATGAGATGTAGAGACCATATAAAGTCCAATTTCTCCTATTTTGAATATCTTCTTGTTCTAACATTGCACACTGTTCTTTATTGGTCATTTATCAGAAAAGAAAGCGACAAATAAATCAAAACAAAACAAATGCGGGTGTGTTATATTATGAGAAGCAACAAGTCAACAATCCCAGGCAATTGTTTACAGGTTGGTAAGTCTTCCATCTCTCTTACTGCTGATAAGAAAATTTATCTTTTTTTTTAGGATCTTGTACTAAAGTAGACATTCTTATTAACTTGTTGCAGATAAAGATTGTTGGTGGTGATAAAAAAAAATGAAAATCTCAGAAAAGAAGGAAAAAAAGACCAGTGCTGAAAATATGTACTATACAAGTTACAGGAACATGTTTACACAATTAGTTTGTTTTTTAGGTTTATGTTTTGTGTACTTCTTGGATTTGTGAATTATACTCCTATATACTCAGCTTACTCTATAATGCTCTTCGTGTTCTTTCATTTGATTTAAAGTGTAATTAGATATGGATACATATCGATGATCATGGTTTCTGTTCACGCAGTTGGAGGCGTTGCATATCAGATTGACTAACTTGTAAGGAATCATCCGTATGCATCGATCAAGATGACATTTTGCAGTTATCTTAACCTTGATTGTTAGAGTTCATGTTTCCTGGAAACTATGGGTGGCCAATTTCAAAAACACAAGTATGAAATCAGCAATTTAGATGTTCTTTGGTTGCAGAGGTATCACATCAATGGTTGTTATTCTTCAATAAAATCAGCAAACAAAGCCAACTTTCTTCATATAAATGTAAGAATAACATAAAATCAATATGCTTTGATCCAAGAATGCAAGATACCAACAGAGATTGAAGCAATGTTTTTGTAACGCAAGCATATCAAACGCTTGGATGTATGAATGAGAACAAAACTACATTATCTTACACTAAGCAAATGTTAGTGCCCATCAGAAAGTCTTAACATTTCTACATTTGTCTTCCTAATTTTCCAACCGTAATAAACAAATTTGAATAAGATTTATTGAGTATGATTGTTGTTGTTTAATAAGCAAATTAGCTGCTATATGTCATAGGTATAATGGACATGCTCAATGTGTCGGTCACTTCTATTAATAGATGATAAACAATTAGTGAAATTCATTGGTTGATTCCAACAAAAAGATTAAACCATGTTACCACATACCAATTATCCTTCTTATAAACCATAAACACCTTTACTCTCTTTCCTCTCTCCACTTTGCTAATTCTTTTTAGGTTTATTATCTTTTACCGTATATTTTATCATATCTAAGAACAAAAAATAATATTTTCAACATGCATATAACACTAATTTTATAAACTATAAAATTTATAATCAAAGTTTAAAGCATGACCAAGTTCTAATAATAACAATTAATTGTTAAGGCTATTAAAGCAATAGAAAAAATATTAAAATTAACAATATACTATGGTCTATATAAATATTGACTAATAATGAAATTTAAGCTTATAAAATATAGAATAACTTTAAGTTATAACTTGTAGAAGTTAAATTCGAGTTAAAACTTAGACGAGTAAATAAACACGTTAACGCCTTACACGTCAGCTAACAAGTCAAGCTTACCCGACTCACTCTCTTCTCCTATACAAACAAAATAATTTGAAGCTAATTTTGAGCGAGCAAAAAGTAACCCCACACTACAATAGTCACCTACATACCTCCACGACAAGTAGGGACCTTTTTACAAAATCGAGTACCTTCATATAAAAAACTTGCCACAAAAAATAAACCTAAAAATCCAAGTAGGAAAATCCACCATAGTCACCTCCACGTGTAACAAGCATCACCTTGAATCACACACCTTACCTTTCAACCCTCTTTCTTTCTTCTTCCTTCTCATCTTCTGGTTAACCTTTCATCAATTTTCAGAAACAAAATTAACACACATGGCTGCAGCCATCTCTGTTCTATCACCTAAATCAACCACCATTATACAAAGCACAGATCTTCTCAAACAACCCAATTCAAAGTTCCTTAGTGGGTGCCCATTAGAAGGTGTTCTTTAGATTTCAAAGCAGTTGGTACATGTAAATCAAGAAAATTTCCCACTTTGGTGGTTTCTGCTTCCGCCGGAACAACCACCACCACCACCGTCGCCGGCACCGGCGGTGGTGGCGGTAGACTTTATGTCAATTTCACTGGTTTCCCTTTTCCCCTTGGCCCTTTTCTCAATAGACGCACTATCAGGACAGAGGTAAATTCTGTAGGATAATATGTTATCTGCAAGAAATTCTTGCTTATTTTCTTGAAAGCATGTAATATTGCATATGGGTTGTGTTTATCTTCTTCAGAATTGAATTGTTACTCGTGACTTCAGGCTGTAAAAGACTGCATATGGCTGTTTGAGCAAGAACAAGCTTTGGGATTCAGCAGTGTCTCAACAAACATCAGGATGACTGTTATTAAGCTCAAATCAGGAGGATTGTGGGTTCATGCACCAATTGCACCAACCAAAGAGTGCATTCAGGTCATATTCTAGATCAATCAAAGCCATATGTTTGTTCAATTTGTGAAAATTTTCAAGATGCTTTCTTGAATCTTGATTTTTCCTTATGATATTGTGTTTACTTGTAATCTTTTTTGCAAATTTACAGCTTGTGAAGGAATTAGGAGCTCCAGTAGAGTACATTGTCCTGCCTACATTTGCTTATGAGCATAAAATATTTGTTGGTCCATTTTCCAGAAAGTTCCCACAAGCTCAAATATATGTGGCACCAAGACAATGGAGTTGGCCTTTAAATTTACCACTTGAATTCTTCGGTATTTTTCGCGCCAAAACTTTAGAACATGAAGATCTATCGACTCCGTGGGCTTCAGAAATTGAACAGAAGGTTCTGAGCTCTCCTGAAGTTGGTAATAAAAACTATACACACCATTGTACATTTGTACCAAATCATATAGTCTTATCATTGGCCATTAGTCAATTCTCAAGATTTTGATGACTTCTTGTTAATCTAGGAATTGGACCATACGTTGAGGTGGCATTTTATCATAAGCGTTCAAAAACCCTACTCGTAACCGATGCTGTAATATTTGTACCGAAGCAGCCTCCTGAGTGTATAAGCAATGAATCATTGCTGGCATCGGCTAAAAACGGACTGGCTGTAAGAATTCTTAGCAAAGGCAAGGAAGTCCCTCAAGAACCGGTTGTTGATAACCAGATAAATAGGCAAAAAGGTCTAATTTTTGTTAAAGAAAATAAAGATCATAGCTTTTACTTGTAGTTATATGCATCTGATCCGATCTGACATTCTGTTACAGGGTGGGAAAGAATGGTTCTTCAAATCTTGTTTCTTGGTCCATCAAATCTTTTGGAACCAAAGGCTAGTTTCTCTCAGATGTCACAGAAGTTAATCGTTTCGCCCATTGTCAAGACGTTAGTCTTCAGCAAAGTTCCAGAAAAGGCATGTTATTTGAATTATGATTAAATTTGTTTAAATTTGTGGGTATTTGACTTTTGAAGTCAAATCTTTGACTTTTTCAGGTGAGGGATTGGATCGACAGCATTGCAAGAGACTGGAGATTCAAGAGAATCATCCCTGCACACTTTGCTGCACCTGTAAACGCCAACAGGTCGGATTTTCTAGCGGCTTTTGCATTTCTTGATGATCTTTTAGGGGAGCGTTATGTCACTCGCCCTTCGCTTCAACTTCTTTTTACTTCTATAATGGGTAAAGCTGCAAGTTATTTTCCTCCTGATGACATGAAAACTTTGTCATCACTCGACCAGTTTCTAGTCTCAGTTGGAGCGGTAAAGAAGACCGTCTCAGGTCGAAAACGAGCATAAAGCTATCATAGAAAAAAAAGAGAACTATAAAGAAAAATGGTGATATTTTGCATATTGTAGTTAGTACTTATATGATATGGTATACAAAAGCTTCTCTTGGCACTTGTTTTCCCCCTTGTTAATTCATTATGGAAAGAAAGTAGCATCTTACCATTGCAAATATGTCAAAATAGTGGCTTAATTGAAGAAGGTCACATTGAAAGTTCCCTTGTGCATTAATGTCATTGCAATAGTTGTGAGAACAATATCATATGACAATATGTTTGAAAAACATGCGTTTCTAAAGACCAATAGGGACATGATATTTTGTGTCATATATGTTTTAAAACCATAGAAATTTCTTTTTGTTTCATAAAAAGACTTTAACGTCATTTCTAGTCCATAAAAAGCAAGGAATAAAAAACACAACTCGTTCAACCACTAGAAAAACCGACCATCTTAGTTTGTTTCACATGTAGTTTGTTCAAATCAATAGCATGGTGACGCTAAATGTCTCAACATCAAAACAATCGTATAATATAACTCAACATTTTTTAAAACTAAATTAGAGATTGAGATACTGAGTGTTGGATAGTTGTAGTCAAGACATAATTTTTAGTGTTCACGAGAAACCATTACCAATAAACTCATAGGACCGTCAATACTCTAGTAATAACATAATAAAATAAATTATAGTTTATGTTGCACAAGTAACCTTCAAAAGGTTATGGCAAAAACCAATTGAAACATAATTCGAACATAAGAGACCTATGCTAGAGATAATCAAATGCTTATCAATGCATTACTCAACATTAAAACTACATGCATTCAACGATCATCCCATGATAGATAAACAAAATACTCAATTATATAAATAGAAAACACTAAATACATTAGATATTTAAGATTAAAGTGAAAACATAACATTTGAACTAAAGTTGAAATTTAATCTTTGAGCTATAACACAACTTATCTTATTTAATAGTTACAGATAGGGTCCCACTAAAAACCGTTAGGTCCATAACTAACGTTCATTTTTATTCATTTTCCCGCCACATCTTCACCAACAAACACGCAAAGCTTTTAACGGTCCCTACTCACCAATTACTCAATTAGGGTTCATAATCTTCCCCATAACCTTCTAATCAAACATTTTTCTGTTACAATCCTTCTTTTGATGAAAAAGCTCAAGTAACAGAAAGGTCGTAAACTCGTATACCAATAGTCGTCGTTTTATGTTTCAGATCCTTTTATTAAGGATCCCTTAACGGTGAAAATTGATCTCATTTTCGATATCTTTTGGATGAGATCGTTTCATTTTGCGTAATTGAATTCAAATGTCAGTTAAAGTTCAATGGGGTTATCCTCACAATGCGATGTATTCTGACTAACGCAGGGGCGCAGGGCATTGAGTCGCATGGGCTGGGAGAAGCAAAACCAGAAAAGTTGAAGAAACTGCCGTTGCCTCCAGCCCGATCTACTGCAGCATTGCATTGCTGCAGTTGCCCTCACTGACCGCGCACCAGTCAACAAGCTGTTGCCCACACTCTGCTGCTACAATCCAGACCCAGTGCCTCCAGATATTGAAACTGGTACCGTAGAAAATTGTAAGGTGAAATGTAATTAATATGTTTTATTATTGTTTTGTTTCGTTTCGCCTCCTTAAAGTGAAAATTCTTCTAATAATATTCACCGTCCTATCTCTACTATTTATGCTTGAATTCATTGATTTGGATGATCTTCGTGGTAAGAATTTTGTATCGTGTCAATATAATCTTCATGTTATATTATCATAATCTGTTAGTTTTCTTAGACCCGACCTATTATTCCCTCCATCAAAGGTTTCTAGATCAACCAAGAGTATAGGAAATCGTCAGTTCCACCCTCGATAATCTTAAAACGATTACTAGTTTCAGTTTTCCTGCAGATTCTTTGACCCGAGGCCCATACTTTGTCCGTGTCTAAAATTCCTAAATCCACCCCTATATGAGATATGTTTCCATTGCAGAAGAAAATCATTCAATTCCATAGATTCTTCAATAGTTAACATTAGTCAGTTAAAATTGTTCTGTTTTGGGACTAAACATTTGGATTTTTGGTGACATGCTGTTGTTTGGTCTCAGGTATAAGCTTTCTTCTGGTAGTAATGTCTACCCAAACCCCAAAAAACAGAAATGCAAAAAGGACATCTGTATTAACGCGTCATATCAGCTCCCGTTACCTCAAACCTAAAACCGCTTCTTGCCATGATCGGTGTAAAAATGGTGTGACAGATGAAACGGAATTGAAAAAACCTACCAGAAGACTAAGAGTAAGAAAAGTGCTGGTCAAAAAGAGTAAAGTTAAAAGGACTGTAGAGCCTGTTGAGAGAAAGAAAAACACAAAAAAACACAAACCTAAACATTCTCCAGGACGCAAAAACTGTGCAGGCGGTGAACCTGTTAAAGTTATCAAGCGGGAAAAGTCATTACCATCTAAAAGAATTGGAGTTTCAGTTTATGGTTTGTTGACAAACCGGAAATCAACTCAAAATGAGTTCAAATTGGCTAAAAACAAGGTGAAAGGAAAGCCAATGTCTTCATCCATCCCCAACGGTGAAAAAAGCAAAAAAGAAATAAAAAAGACAGGTAAATCAACTTCTGCAGAACATGTGGCGTCTAAGGATACAAACACTGGGTCGTCGCCTGGAAATCATACACCCATTACTCCTCTACAAGATGAACAAAGTATGACAAAAACTGAGTTCAAGCAGTTAATAGCTGAGAAGATTACTGAAGTAACAGAAATGACCTTGCATGAAGCTGAAAATGCGGAGTTGGAAGTTGTCCCTCTAACTGTTGAGATTGAGTCTACTCTAAAAGATGAACACAGCATGACCAAAACCGAGCTCAAGCAGTTAATAACTGAGAAGATTACTGAAATGACCTTGGAAGAAGCTGAAAATGCCGAGTTGGAATTTGTCCCACTAACTGTTGAAATCGAGTCTCCTACAACTGTAACAACAGAATCAACTAATCCTCCGAGTTCTGAAAGCTGTCAATCTTCTTCAGAAAAACAAGTTTTAGAAGAACATGAAAAGGCTGATAATGAAAAAGTTATTGCGAGTGAAGATGATTACAAGATGGAAACTTCAGAAAGGGATTGCAATTACAGGATGCTAGTTTGTGAAGATAAAGAAAATGGAGGGTCTAAAGTTAAGTTCATGAGGGGAAGGGTTGTTAAAACCGAGTCAGAAGATGAAGGCAGGAGGCTCAAAATTGGGAAAGGAAAAATCCCGGAGGATGACGATGATGGTCCTTGGAAGCTTAAATTTAGGAGAGGGAAAGTCCTGGAGGCTAATGAGGATGAAGGTCCTACGAGGCTTAAGTTTAGGAGGGGGAAAATCCTGGAGGATAATGAGAATGACCAGGGTATTGCTAAGGTAAATTTTAAAAAGAAAGTTGTTGAAGAACCAACAGATGATTGTGAACAGGGGTCTGAAACAGTAACCTTGAAGCATCAAGAAATGCAAGCAAAGAAAGAAGCACAGGAGCTGCTTAATCGCGTGATAGAAGAAACTGCAAGTAAGCTTGAAGTCGACAGGAAGACTAAAGTAGAGGCATTGGTGGGTGCTTTTGAAACAGTGATCTCTCTTCAAGATGATGCCCCTTCCTCTCAATGATAGAGGTCTTTTTCACAAAAAAAACTTTGTACATTTAAGTATAGATAAAGGGTTGTTTTTGCAATTTTGGGGATTTATGGGGCTGGTTTTGGATAAGGGAAGAAAGGTATGATAGTTTGATGACATGGTATTTGATTATTAATCAAAAGATGTTAATTAAACAAACTGCGCATACGCATTTTAGTTCATTAAGTTACAAGATAACTGGATCTTGAGACTGTTATATATACCCTCAGTTACTAAACTAACTGCTCATACACATTTTAGTTCATTAAGTTACAAGATAACTGGATCTTGAGACTGTTATATAAACCCTCAGTTTGGAGGCATGAACTGCCTAATATGACATGGTTAGAACAAACTTGGTCTACCTGAATTTATTAGTATTATATGACATGATTTCGCATCACGTATTTTGCTCTGTATGTCCCCCTTCTGCTTTGAAGTCCATGCCTGTAATACTCATCTTCCCAATATTAACTGCATATTAAGTTGTTTCATAAGAACCGAAAAGGGCAACTTCGCTCATCTAAAGATGTTTACTTCATTAAAGCTTTGAAATGTTTTCAAAAGATGGTGAAAGAGACTATTTTAAAACTTACCAACAGCATCCATGCCAGTAAGTTTAGGCATGAACCGCCTAATATGCTCTTCCGCTGCTTCATCTGCTTTAAGCGTTTCACAATCAAAAGAAATCACAATCTTGTGCTTCTGTTGCTTCTGGTCAACCAAATTAACAACATCCTTTTCCCATCTGTGAAGAAATGGTCCACACGAGTATGTAATTAAAAAGACTCATGACAACGTAATACCAAAACCTTATTTATCCATACTGTTTACATGAAGTTATTATCTAAAAAGATACAGAAATTCTAATATAAATCATTCTAGATAAGATAATAATGGGTTTAAAACTTACCCATGAGCATGATCAATGTTACATAAGCGTGCAGCATCATGTCCTCTTCGTTCAACCACTACGTCTTGTTCTTTTCTGCTCTGCAACATGTAATGCCTTATTAGAAGAAACTCTTAAAGTCAAACAACAAAACAAGTAAACAGGCAAAAGAGAGGATCATAAAACAGATACATTGAAGTCAGTTAAAGTCAGTTTGACCAAGCGATAGTCCTCACCCCTGCTGCACTCCCTTTCACATGCTATCTCTGTGTTCAACATAACACATTTATAAGCAAACATCTCCAACAGCATTTGTAAATCCAATGGAAAGATAGCTATAATCCAGAAGAACATAACACTTCGTATAACAAACATCAAAGTAATCGAAAAATACCAGTGCCATGAATGCCGTAACAAACAGAATTAGGAAGATGAACAAAATGACCCGAAATTGACCCATTTGGTAACAAAGCTAACGACGCCATTCCTTCCATTTTCGATCGTTCTTCCTCTGCACCCTCTATTGCTACTTCTTCTCCTTCAGATACACCTTCTTCCCCATCTTCAACTTCAACTGTATATTACCACAAAACATTCAGTAAACCATTGAAGGGTTTAACATTCAAATGGAATTAAACTTAATCGAGCATCACCCAGAATAATAGAGCACCAAATACAGTAAAATATAACAATCTAACTTACTAATTTGTGTAGGCTCGTGTTTTTCTTCCATTGATCGTTGCGAGAATTCGAGAGCGAAATAGGGTCACGGGAATTGGGCGCCTCCGAAACTGATATGTAGGTAAAGATTCATCATTTATGCGCGTAGCCTGCTTCGTGGCTAGTACGTTCTGCATAAGATTTTGTACATACATGATTTCTATAGGTATATATAAAGGGGGAATTTTATTTTCCGACAAAGATTGTTCCCAAAACAGGTTTGAAACTCTGCTCCCGATTAATAGGACCCCGCGTTCGTCATATATTCGTGAAATCGAGTTCGTTTGTATTGTATGAACATCAATCCGACTAACTTTCTCTAGATTCTGTTCATCGTCTTGTTTCAATTGTCAATTTTCGTGAGTAAACAACTGAAAGCTGCAACTGCAAAGCTTGGAACTTTGGTTTGATTTATGGCTGGATCTTTAACTACTTCTGTTGTATTTCATGTAACATCTCTTGGGTTGTCTGAAAACCATCATAATCACTTGCATAATTCAAGAATTTCTGAAATTTGTGGTTCAGACATTACGTCGAACACTTGGAAGGCAAAACCAAAGGTAGTACCTGCGTGCAGTAATCCTAAAAGTACGAGACTTGAAAGGTATTCAACCAAGGTTTCTATCGCATATGGGTCTGTTGTTAAGGAAAATCCCACGTGGGATGATGGAAACGAAGAAATTGTTGATGATGTTAGTGAGCATTCATATGTTTATGAGCACAAGCTTCAGTTTCTAGAGGAAAGAGATGAAAAGAATCTATCATGGCGTCTTTTGAAGCTTAGTAGGGCAGATAAGGTTAGAAGTGCACTTGAGCTTTATGCTTCTATGGATTTTATGGATCTGAGACCTGAATCACATGCATTTAATGCTCTTTTATCGTGTTTGTTGAGAAATCGTGAGATTGATGACGCGTTACAAGTGTTTGAATCCATGAAATCGAGTGAGCGAACGAGTGGGCACAGTTACAACTTGATCTTACAAGGGGTTGCTAAAGCTAGAGGCTTTGAAGCAGCATTCCAAATGTTTGAGGAGCTTGTGACTGATGAAGACCACAAGAAGAAAGTTGATCAAGTTTTGTTCAACATGATGCTAACGTTATGTCGCGAGGAGAAAGATTGGGTTAGAACCAAGATTGTGTGGAGGAAGATGAAAGATAACAACTTTGTCGGGAATTCAGTTACATATAGCTTATTGGTTACTACATTTCTCGCATGTTGTCAGTATGGATTAGCTATCGAAGCGTATCTTGATATGGTTCAAAACAAGGTGGAACCAGATACTCGAACCATGGAAGCTGTGATAATGGCGTTTGCCAAAGATGGGAGATGGGATTTTGCGTTAAGTGTTTTCCGTGGTATGATGAAAAGGAAGGAGAACCCAAACATCATTGTATTCAACGCGTTGATTCATTCACTTGGGAACAATGGTCAGGTTAATCTTGCATTTAAAGTGCATGACTGCATGAAATCTTTGGGGCATGTTCCTACATCATACACATGGAATGCTCTACTTGTTGCTTTATGCAGAGCAGAACGATATGGTGACGCACTTCGGCTGTTTGAAAAGGTCCAACAAGAGACCCCATCCGCACTCGGGCTGCATTTGTATAATACCGCACTAACAGCATGCAAGAGGCTTGGTTTTTGGAGAAGAGCTTTGCAGATTCTATGGGAAATGGAAGATTTGGGATTATCGATTCCAGTTACATCATATTGTCGGGTGATTGGGGCCTGTGAAATTGGGAAGGAGCCAAAAGTTGCATTGCAAGTGTACCAACACATGGTTCATCAAAAGCAAACTCCAGATACTTTAACTCTGTTGTCACTGATTAGATCTTGCATCTGGGGTTCTCTTTATGAAGAAGTGCATGGGATACTGAAAGTAAGTTCAATCTTTTTGTATCATTATTTAACATCACCTGTGGTATTCACTTTTTCTGTTTGTAATGGTTTGAACCAAATGTGCAGCTGGTTCCACCAAATGCACATCTATACAATGCTGCGGTTCAGGGCTTTTGTCTAAGAGAGAAGACCGAGTCAGCAACCAAATTGTACCAAGAGATGCGCGAGCTTGGTCTTTCAGCTGATCATAAAACACGAGCAATGATGCTGCAATTCTTACCAAGAAGCTAGTTTTAGAAGATCATTAACTTAAAACATTAGTTTGTTCATAATTTGTAATGATAATGATGGTTATACAATGAATATAAGTTCTTATGCTCCCATTGTTCATTTAACTCAGCTTGCTTCTCCTTCAACAGAGTCAGCTCAGCTTCTAGCTGATTCAATCCATCCTTTGAAGATCTGTATCACTACTCACTAGTTAGTGATGATCTCTCAATCTCCAGTTCCAGTATATTGTAAAGATTGGTATTAGCAAGTTGTTGAGATTAACACAGAAAGTTATAAAAACTAACAGGTTGCTATATATGTATCTCTAGACATACTTTAAACTGATTGGTATAAAATGAGTTGCCGTGTTAGGTTGTCGGGTTGAATGTTGAACCTGAGTACGAGCCATACATTTAATTTCTGTCAACGACGACACGTACACACCTAACGTGTAAAGATCATGACATGTTTAACCCTTCAAGCTAAACGAGTCAAACATGTTTTAATTAAGCTGTAAAAGTGTAAACAGATTGGATTGTTGTAATAGATGTGTTAAAGGTGTTGACATGTTTAATTAAACTAGTGAAACACACCAACCCGGATACGGTCTGTTCAATTACACAAGTTAAACATAACATGATCCGTTTAATTAAATATAACTATTAAAATATAATCACGTCATATTCCCTCCAAGCAATATCCGGCAATTTAAAAATGTTTATACTTTGAATTTTGTATTTTATATTATAAAAGTAGTCTTCCACTTTTGTTGTATCCGATCCACAATTATAGGATCATCCCATTATATTTAATTCGTAATAGTTGAATTAAAAACTATCTTTGAATTGGTAAATTATATGGCATCAGAGCTGTTCTTTACAACACCACTACTCAGCCCTTTCCCGGACCTTCTACCATCACCCAAGCACTTAAACAACCGCAATGGCGCAAAGCCATGCAAGAAGAGCATGGCGCTCTTATTCGAAGCCAAACTTGGTCTCTTGTACATGTCAAATCTGCTCCTAATCTAGTTGGTTGCAAATGGGTTTTTCGTACCAAATTTAAACCCGATGGCTCCGTTGATCGCCTAAAAGCTCGCCTTGTAGCCAAAGGTTTCCATCAACGCCCATGTTTAGATTATATTGAAACTTTTAGTCCCGTCATTAAACCGGCTTCACTACGTCTTATTCTTACACTAGTCGTTTCCCACAATTAGTGTCTAAGACAATTAGACATCAAGAACGCCTTTTTCCAAGGCACACTCACCGAATCTATGTACAGGGTTGGCCCAATGGGCTTACTAGATGAAGCTAGGGCTTGGGGGCCCCAAAATTTTAAGGCCCCCAATTTTTGTAAAAAAATATTATGTATTGAGCTTTTCTTAAAACATTTACGTTGGTCCATATGGAATAATGAGAAGGAAAAGGGTTTGGACGGGACTGTTTGCGGTGGTGTGGGCGGCATTTTGCAATTAGGACAAGGGCACATGATTGACGATCTAATTCTTCAATTCTCTTCTTCAGTTCATCTTCATCTCTCGTGTTTGTCGCATCTCAACTATTATTGTTCGACTTCATCGTACGGGTAGCATTTTTTCTTTTGTGATTAATCGATTGCTACCATCTTCGCTATCATCATTCGTCTTCATTGTTAGCTTGTTTTGACTTACATTTAGGTCAGATTAGGGTTTCTTTGTAGCTACAATTCTTTAATATGTAATAGTTTAAAGTATATACAGCTTGGACCTTTTTATCATATGGTTTGTTTAACACCTTTGCAATTCCATTTTTCTTTGTATGTATTCTACACAAAAAAACCTTTGCAAATTCATATGCGTTTGTATGTACTCGGCACAAAATACTTTGCAATACATACTCCTTTTTTACTGAGTTCTATCATATCATGATTTTTCTATGATGTCTGTAAAAATTATTAAACAATACTTGAATAACCGTTTTGAGGATTTGAGGATAAAAAGTTTAGTATTTATAGTTATTTGTATAATACTGATTTGTTTTTGCTTCTGAGCATTCGAAAAGAACAAAAGGAAAAGGCCAAACAACTAATATTTTAATGTCAAATAAGACATTAAGAAATATGAGATGCCAAATATTTTTTATATCTACTTTCACTTCGTATACACCAGGAAGTTTGCATATAAACTATATACATATTTATCATTTGAAAAGGTTCAATTGATATCATAATTCGTTAAATGACGTATACATGCAATAATATACAAATGATAATACATTATAACAAACCAATAACCATCACATTGCTTAAGACTTTTTATTTGAATATACACAGGATGAATAATCTTTAATTGAATATCAAGCAATGGTGAAAGGAGCTTAAAACTAGCTAGCCTTGATCTCTGAAATTATTTTTGGAAACAAAATTGTAAGTATCTCTATGTATAAATATTTGTTAAGTTTTCTCCATAACTGTTTTGAATTTTATAAAATATTTCACTTAGTGTTTCTCTTTTTACCGGGCTACAACTACTCTATGAGTTGAAATTATCATATGAATTAGTTATACGAATATCATATCATCTTGGGTAACTTTAAGTGAACTATTCTAGCTAAAACATCTCACCTTAACTTCAATTAGCTATTTTTATCCTATTCAGACGAGTTAGGTTCTAAGTAAAAAACATATATTTTGAAAAGAGCCCTAAAATTTTATCTCGCGTTGGGCCCCAAAATGGTTGAGCCGGCCCTGTCTATGTATATGTCTCAACCTTTTGGTTTTGTCGATCCTTCTTTTCCACATCACGTGTGTAAACTAAACAAAGCGATTTATGGTCTTCGACAAGCATCACGAGCTTGGTATGACGAACTTAAATCCTTTATCCTCCCCTCTAATTTTAAACCCACTATATCTGATCCATCCTTATTTGTCAATCATTTCGATTCTTCTCACATATATATTCTTGTCTATGTCGATGATATCATCATCACTGGTCCAACCTCGTCTCTTGTAACTTCATTTATCACTTGTCTTGCTACCCGATTTTCTTTGAAGATTTAAGCAATCTTTCTTACTTTCTTGGTGTTGAAGTTCTTCCTCACTCCGATGGTTTATTTCTCTCCCAAAGCAAGTACATTTTAGATTTTCTTACTAAGGCCAACATGAGTGACTGTAAGCTGGTTTCAACGCCGATGACTACATTGGTCCATCTTACCACAACCGATGGCACCCACTTGTTGTCTCCAACCAAATATCGCTCATTTGTGGGGGCATCAAAATATCTATCATTGACTCGCCCAAGATGTATCATTTGCAATGAACAAGCTTTCACAGTTCATGCATCCACCCACGGATCTCCACTAGGCAGCCCTCAAGCGACTACTATGTTACTTACACGACACTATCCACCATGGTTTATTCATGCATCGTCACTCACCTTTACAACTTCATGCTTTTACTGATGTTGATTAGGCAGGTGACAAACAAACTTACAGAAGCACTACAGGATACATTGTCTATCTCGGGTCGAATTCAATAGCTTGGAGTTGTAAATGCCAACCCACATTGGCTAGATCATCAACTGAAGTGAAATTTCGGGCCGTTGCATCAACTACTACAGAAGTACAATGGGTCATTTTTTTGATGTCCGAGCTCGGATACAAGTCTATTGTGACACCGGCGATTTATTATGATAATCTAAGTGCTATACATTATTTGGCTAACCTATTTTTCACTCACGAATGAAACACCCTGCTCTCGACTTTCATTTCATTCATGAAAAAGTTCAAGATGGTTCTATTCGGGTTACTCACATTAAAGGTGACGATCAACTTGTGAATGCTCTAACGAAGTCATTACCTAAAGACCGCTATCATACTCTTTTATTCAATATTGGACTTCTCTCATGATGGTTCATCTGGGGATATTAAAATATGGCCACGTCATATTCCCTCCAAGCAGTATTTGACAATTTAAAAATGTTTGTAATTTAAATTTTGTATTTTAAATTGTAGAACTAGTCTTCCACTTAATTTAAAATGTTTTTTTTCTCTATTTTTTTTTTCTCTTATTAATTTTCATTCTCTTCATTTCTTTTCTCTCTTTAATTTCCTTTCACTTTTTTTATTTTCTTTTCTTTCGTTTATTAAACCGGGAAACACAACGTTAACGCCTTTACGTGTGATGTTTCACACATGATACCAATGTTTCTTTGACGATGCATCTTCCAAGACCAACTCCGCATAACCCCTTCTACTTGGGTTTTCTTCCTATCTTTAACCATACACCATTTATTCAATTCCAACTTATGATCGACGGAAACAACTTTTATAACAAACATGTTACTACATCAATTTATATAAAAAATTATAAATAACAAATAATGAACATATAATAATTATAAATCTATATCATAAAATTGTGATTTAGTAGTCTCAGTAGAATTTAAAAATAACTAGCAAATTTATGTTTTAGACATTTAATTATTCAATTAAATTATTTACAACTATTATTTAATACAAAGGGAAAGCAAGAAACAAAAATGTAGACTTCGTTATTTATCGATATGTGACGACGTGTTGAATACTTGAATGAATGGTCCTTACCTTCATTACTACTTACATTGAAATGTTTCTCACCGTTCTGAAATATACAAAATTCATTTTCGTTTTATCTTATTAAATTTACTATATCCAACTCTTTAAAATATGATATTAATATTCAGATAAAAATTAGGTTATTACTTGTCGCGCGTTACAACGACATTGTATGTGACGTAATGAAGTATATAATAGAATCAACCTGACTCGTTTCCAAACTAACTTTACGTCAATACGTAGAGTAACTCGAATTTATATCGTTGAACAAACACATTTAATATTTGACCTGACTTTTTTCCAAAAAAAATTTATTGTTGAAACATAGACTTACAATCGCTCCGACTGTTTCCGAACTAAATATACATCTAAACACATAGTAAATAAAAACGTATTACATTGACCCGACGTGTTTCCAAATAACCAATGTTGAAATGTAGGCCAACTCAAATCGTAAATAAAAATAAGCACGGAAACATTTTATATTTGACCAAACTCATTTCCGAATAAATATTACGTCAAAACATTGACGTATGTCGAAACGTAGACAGTCTTAAAGTGTATAAATTTAGGCTTGGAAACATTTTATATTTGATCTGAGTCGTTTCTAATTACGTCTAAACATAGACGGACTTAAATTTATATTGTATAGGGGTAAACTCGACACTTTAGAAACTTAAAGAGGTTAAAATGACATTTTACAAAATTTTAAAAATTAACAAAGATAAATTATAAAGATTGAAAATAGAAGAGAAAAAAAGACCGATAAAAAACCCCATAAACTTTTTTTTTCTAAGTTATAGTAATTATATACAGACCTAAACATAATTCTAGTGATGAAACTCATGTCACATGATATTCATTCTTCAACATTATTTATGACATCAAATCTTCATATTTTCTTATTGTATTCCTTTTGATCTTTGTCTTTATAACTTTGTAGTATTTTTATTTACTTAAATAACTCATAAATCTGGGGAGATAAAACTAGTGGAAAAAATCAGATTCAATTGTCTACTCTCCTTTTAGAAATTAGAATCGAGTATGAATTCAAGTTATATCACATGTTTTTATAAAACCACATGATTTTCTTAATTTTAATCAAGTAAGTTTTACATGAAAAATATATAGAGAGAGCTTAATATATTTTATTCGATAAGGTTTTTATCTCAAAATAGAGAATCCCTATTTATAGAAAACAAAAAATAAACAACCTACCTTTACTATATATATCGTTATGCCTATTGTTAACTTTTATCGACGGCCAAAAATACTCGAAACTTTTATTCTTGACGTAACTTTTATTTTAACAACGATACAATTCAATCACCTTACCAAATAAAATCGTTTCAAAAATAATATCTACAAACGTATATCAATATCTCATTTTTAAAACACAACTCACACACTTATATACTTTTAATTTCAAACCATAACACAACACGCGTATAAATTATCACATTCAAAACTCAAACACAGTAAATACATCGGGTGAAAATATCATTTACCACTAAGGAGTTTGGTGTTGGAATCATTTGAATTTTCATTTATTTATGGATAGCGCGGGGGTCCAATTTTTCTACATTGATTAACATACCTACACGTGGCTTATACAAACCTCTATGTGACTCAACGAAGCCATATAAACTCCACCCCATGCTCACTACCACCCCTCTTATAACTCCATCGTCTCAAGTCGTCTGCAACAGCCTACATCCGACAAAACGCCAGCGTTTCATCTCTGCCATGATCTCAAGGTAAAAAGTTTCAATAATAATACTGCATTCGTCAATATTAATTCTCATTAATTCATCTAATATTTTTTATATTCTAATTCTAATGTTGATGTATAACTAGATGGATCGATGGCGTATTCGGGCGACGAAAAACAGAATCCGATAGCGAGGAGTTGCAACAATGCTTCCTTTGTAGTCAATTCGGGATCCCGAATTTCCACTCCACGAGCTGCGACCCGACATGCCATCCCAAATGGGAGGCACTAGCCGGTTCTTCTCTGGTCCCGATAAAATCTCGTCGGGACACGGAGCAGAACCGGAGAGCGCTAATGGCGGGTCGCGGCGCTCGTGTTCTGGATCCACGCAGCGCCAGAGTGCTGTGGTGGAATCGGGTGCTACTTCTGGCCCGATTCGCCGCACTGGCGGTGGATCCGTTTTTTTTCTTTGCTCTGGCGGTGGACGACGGCGGCGGCGGCGGTGGTGGTGGTGGTGCGGTGTGTGTGTACATAGACTCTAGGGTGGTGAGGGCGGTGAGTGTTGCACGGACTTGCGTCGACGGCATGCACCTGTGCCACGTGTGGCTTCAGTTCCGTTTGGCTTACGTGTCTCGGGAATCTTTGGTGGTTGGATGTGGGAAGCTCGTGTGGGACGCACGTGACATCGCCTTTCATTACCTTCGGTCGCTTAGGGGGTTTTGGTTGGATGCTTTCGTCATTTTACCAATCCCACAAGTAAATTTATTTATTAATTTATTTTTTGTTTGGTTTTAGTTAAACAATCAACTATTAATTAAATAGATTAATTCTAACATGACTCGTTCGTTTAATTAAACAATGCAATGCAACTAGAACAAAACACGATTATTAGAGACGTTGGATATAAAAGTACAAAACGTATTTTCTTATGGTGTCAAAAATTGTGCATTGTAAAGGGTGTGAAATATAAACACAAACATGAAATTTGAGGTTTGGACTTTAGTCTAAACATATTTGAGTCGGTTTATTTTTATAGATTTATAAATTCTGTTTTGTGACAAAATCTAAAAGATTAAGAGAAATGAATATCATGTTCAGTAGAGTAACGACAATGTTTAATGTAACTCATCGGATGATGTTTCACTTGTTATGGTATCAATGACAGGTGTTTTAATTTATTTTTTTTGAAACGTCTGGTTAGTTGTTAGTAAAATTCGCTCAGGTGTTTTACTTATTGGTGGCGCCAAGATTATTAAGAGAAGAAAAGATATCAACGACAATGGTCCTAGTACAACTCGTATTCATGGTACAGTTTGTACCCAAACTTTATCACTGCTACTGTCTAATGTATCGTAGGCGGCTGATCACCGGTTACATTTTTGGCTCCGTTTGGTGGCGTTTTGGACTCAGTTTCATGGCTTTCTTTCAAGCGTCACACGTAGATTTCTTTTACTAATCTTAAACACTTTACATTCGCGCTATCCCTCTTTGTATACAATTAGATTTCTCTGTTTTGGCTACAGGCATCGGGGAGTTACTGGTACGCGCTAGCCATACAACGCGTCGTGTCATGCCTGATCAAACAATGTGATGCTAGCAAGACATGTGGCAGGCTGTTTTTATCGTGCTCGAGTAATGCAAACGCTAGAAGCTCAATGTGCTTGGATGATGACGGGCCTTTCCTTTTTGGAATCTATGAGTTTGCTCTACCAATAATATTATGTGATTCTGTGATCACCAGGATATTGTACAGCAATCTTTGGGGTCTAACATCCTTGAGGCAAGAGAAGTTGTTCAAATATGATCAATAACGTAAAACCTTTGACTAAAAACATGTTACTTGATTACTTGCAGCACCATGGGCAACATTCTTGAGCCGAGCAGTGATGTCTTGGAGTTACTATTAGCGTGTCATATGGTGCTCGTTGGAGTAATCCTCTTCACTTCGTTAATCGGAAACATTCAGGTGCTTAATCGTTTACAACTTGGAAAACTTTTAACTTTGTAGTCGAGCGAAAGCAGGGTAAAAGATAATAATAATTTTGGAACCAGGTTTTCTTGTCTGCACTTGTCGGAAGGACCACGAAGATGCAGATGAAATTATCAGACATGGAATGGTGGATGAAACGCAGACAGTTGCCTTCTAGTTTAAGGCGAAGGGTTCGCCATTATGAAAATCAGAAGTGGTCGTTTATGGGCGGTCAAGATGATATGGAAATGGTGAAAGATCTCCCTGAAGGCTTGAGACGAGATATTAAGCGTTATCTTTGCTTAGACCTTATAAGAAAGGTATCTTAAACGCTATCGAAGTGAAAGAAACCATCACTAATTCACTACTACTAGTCACTAACATAGAAAGTTGCAGGCACCTTTGTTCCAGTTCATGGATGATATTATTCTGGACAACATTTGTGACCGAGTTACATATTTCGTCTACTCAAAGGGCGAGAAGGTAACACTACACAAACCCAACACAACACGACGATTACAGGTTTACATATTCACTTGTTTGTTTATGCACGTAGATTATAGAGAAGGAGATCCCGTTCAGCGAATGATGTTTATAGTTCATGGTCGAGTGAAGAGAACCCAATGGCTAAACCGTGGGATGGTTGCAACCAGCACACTGGAACCAGGGAACTTTTTTGGGGATGAGCTTCTTTCATGGTGCCTTAGGATTCCATTTATAGACCGTTATCCGGCTGCAACCGCAACATTCACTTGTGTGAAAGAAACAGAAGCATTTGCACTAGATGCAAAGCACTTAAGGTACATTACAACTCATTTTCGTTACTCATTTGTCAGTGAAAAGATGAAACGAAGGGCACAGTATTATTCATCCAACTGGCGCACATGGGCCGCTGTTAATATACAACTTGCATGGCAGCGGTACATTTTGAGGACCAGGAACAGTTCAGCGGTTTACAGGGCCAAGAACCATGACAGGCTGCAACATTATGCAGCCATGTTCATGTCATTTAAGCCACACGACCACCTCGACTGAAAAGAAACAGTGCTAATCACAACACATGTTTTTTTGTGTCTTTGTGATAACCTGTATGTACTATGTAATGTGTTATGTTGTTAAAACTGTAAACTATCATTTCATAAGTTCATAGCAGATCATAAAATCTTTAAAACAACTATTGGTGACAACTGAAAACATCTCATTTTACTGAATCGAAAACTTATAAAGCAGAAAAGAGCATACCATTGATACAGAGTCTATCCTTCATCATTTTTCTGAAATCAAATCAAACGAAATTCCATTCTCCTGAAGTCTATCTTGAAGATCAGTTGGGCCAAAAACGATCCCAGGAGTAAAGACACCGCCTTTAGGAAGATTATGTCGCTGTTTTAACACAATCAAAGCACACTGAATCAGAATGATGGGAGTAGTCAAGTACCCAATCTCAGGCCCCATTACTCGCGTAATGATCTCTGTATCAGGCTCTGCACCTTCACGAGAAGCCAGATTTGCATCACTAAAGCCAGAACCCACGAACCACATCTTAAACGTCGCACTAGCCACTTCCTCTTCGGTTGGACCCTTCTTCCTGAAAGCCCCAAATGTGAAAACCGAAGGGAAATTCAAAAGAAGCCATCTCCCAAAAGACAAGCTGCCCAGCAGCCCAATAGACAACCCGAGTGCAATGAACCTAAAGACACTCAGAAGACTCTTGGTGGCAATCTTCACTCCAAAATGAGCAGGTTTAATACTCGACCAAAACGCCGCTCGTTTCTCCGCATGTTTAGGGTCCTCGTTCACACCTTGAAGACCACTCGGGTTGTCAGCAAGGGTCGCGAGCGTTCTACGGACAACAATGGCATCTGCAGATGGGAGTTTAACAGCCCAAAGCCCAAGCTCCTTTTGGTGTTCTATAGTAGATCCTTTTACAGGTGCAGGACCAGGAATCTGATGAATTAAAGACTCTAAAATCAGTTTAACAGTTGCATCTGAATGATCTGATCTAACATAAAACCCAAATCGACAGCAAATACATAACAAACTGACGAAACAAATCACACAAACCACCAATTTCTCCCCTTACCGGAGGTCGAGATCGTTTAGGTCTAGACCGTCGCAACTCCGCCAGCTTATCAGCGTTCGCCACCCCCAAAACCGCCGACTCAAACGTCCCAAAATTACCCACAATCCTTTTATCCGATTCAAGACTCAAATACGCTTCAACTCGATTTGGGACCGCCGGAGAAACCCACTGCTTCGAATTGAACATCAGCCCTAATTCCGCTGGAACTGAGTCAAACCCACAAGCAGAAACCACCAAACCACCGTTCTCCATCGCCTTCTCATGGTAAACAGCTTCCATCCTCTCCATAAACTCCGGTTCACCACAAATATCCAAGTAATCACTACCCACTTCAACACAAGCTGCAACCACAGGTTCACCGTACCGGCGAAAAGGGCCGACGCAATTGAGGACTACTTTCGCCTGTGAAGCCATGCGGCGGAGCGACGGTGGGTCGGAGGTGTCGGCGATGATGAAGGGAATGTCGGGGTGAGATTTTGAAGCCCAATTTAGGGCGTCGGAGAGTTTGGAAGAGCTCCGGCCGGCTAAAGCTAGGGTTTTGAAGGGTGAGTTGGGGGAATTGAGGAACTTTAGGGCTTCTCTGATAACGTATTTCCCTGTGAATCCAGAGGCTCCGAAGATGATGATGTCGTAAGTGGGTGGTTGATCTTCTGCCATATTTGTAGATTGTAGGTTCCTTTTTAGTGGGTTTGAGGGATTGAATGATAGATTAAGCAAAAGGAGAGTGATTGTTTGTTCAGAATGTTGAAATCGACGTAAAAGGATTAGGGTTAGTTCTGCTATCAGAAGGTGGTTTAATGGTGATGGAAGTGTGTGCCTGAGATCTCTGGAAGTGATGACGACGACGACAATGATGAAAAAAAGGTGTTGGGCCTGCCCAATTTTGTTGGCCCAACAACTTTATTTAGGGCCTGAGAGTCATGTACACTAGTCACTACTACTAGATTACTAGTACACTAACCCAAAGGCCCAATATGTTGTCAATAGCGGGCTCTTCTACTTTTGTGTCCTACTATCGGGTCCAATAATATTATAGAATATTAAAATGTACATATTTTTACGTTAAATTAACGGTAACGTATCTACAATGAGTGGGTGGGTGGGGGATTCCCTAGATAAATGCTACTAAAATTATTTTACGTACATACCCACCTTAATAAAATATTAAAATTATTAATACAATAAAATTATTAATATAATAAAATTATTGATTATAAAATGATGTTATAAAATATTATATGATTGAAATTGCGTATAAAAAATACTATATAAGTAATAAAATAGTAATATCAATTTTTTAAAACATTGTTTTTAACTTTTTTTAAATAAATAATAAACATTTTGTTCTATAATAAACCGTAAAAAATTACATTTTTAAAAATTTTCTTATTATTACTCACAAATTTAATTATTATTTGTTCAAAAAAAATTGATCTTTAAACTACCAATTTAAAATATTTTGTATTTTTAAAAATAATTTATGCTTTAGAAAACGTATTATTGTATAAAAAGTTTATGTTTTTAGAAATAATTTTAATAAAAAGGTTCTCTTTCTTAATTTATTAAAAAAATGTTAAATAATATTATTAGTAATTAAGGTAATTATTTAATAGAAAAGAAAGACGATAAAACTTTGATGAATATATTGTGATGTTGTCACGTGTTATCCAAGATATTTTTTATTACAGTATAAAAATATTTATAAAATAATTAATTAAAGTATCACTATCAGCACATGTTTGTTAACTCATGTAGACGTTATGTGTTAACTCATTGAATTTGTTTAGATTTTATATATATTTATATCTTTATTAGCTTTAATAAAATCATGTATTTAACGGGTTAAAAAATAAAATATTAATATAATAATAATATTTAATTATAAAATGATATTTTGAAATACGATATGATTAAAATTACGTATGAGTAAAGAATATAAGTAATAAAATAATGATATTATTTTTAAATATTTTTTTAAAAAACTTTTTCTAAAAAAAATTGTTATAAAACAAACATTATAAAAATGTTATTTTTTAAAAATCTCCTTATTATAACTCTCAAATATAATAGTTTTGGTTTTTAAAAAAAAGTACTTTTTAAAAGCATCAATTTTAAAAAAATTTCTATTTTTAAAAAAGTTTGTTGTTTTAGAAAAAAAATATTATTTTATACAAAATTATTTTCTTAGACATAAAATTAATAAAAAGACCTCTTTCTTAATTTGGTAAAATTATTTTAATCTAAAAAATATAAAATAAATACTATTAGTAATTATAGTAATTATTTAATAAAAGAGAAATGAAAAAAATTTGATGTGGAAAATTGTGTTGCTGACACGTATCATATCAAGTAACTATTTTATTAAAGTAGTAATATAAAATACGAAAAAAATATACATGGTAGCATTTTTGTGTATCTGAAGTACCACTTTATCAAGTTTTAACCCGTTTAAAAGTAGTACTTAGTTTTATTTCTTCACATAAGTATGCACAAATAAATAATATTGTTTATAGACATCATCTTATATAATACTTATCATGTTGTTTCTTGTCAAAGTATACACGATTAAACAACTTGTTTTATGAACAACACCCATAATTAAAGGAACTTTTATCTTTTGCGATCATATTATTACAACATGTTATCAAATGATTTATAATTGATGAAGTGGCAACATCGACTTGAGCTGAAGTGTTTGCTAAGATTTCGGAGCAGACGTGGCTCATGCAAGACGTGGTCCATGCATTGTTTACTTTCGGTTATTTTATGTGTCATTTCGTGTGCAGGAGAGTTACACATGTGCTAGTAGTGGTCGGTTAGTGCGTAGTGCTAGTAGTGGGAAGTTGTAGTTCTTCTAGTATTTATATGTAGCAAGTACTTCTGATTTTAATCAATGAACATTTGTGTGCTCTTCAAATTACTTGTATAGCAAAGAGTGTGTGTGTGTCTCCTGCGTTGATTGTGTATCAAGACTATATATATCACTTGTAAAGGTTTACAATAATCGATCGATCACTTTAAGAACATAGATCACATTTTGCCAGAGATACAACTCTTTGAAACCACATCAAATGTCACACCATTCTCCTGCAATCGATCTTGAAGATCAGTTGGACCAAAAACAATCCCAGGAGGAAAGACACCTCCTTTGGGTAGATCTCCTCATTGCTTTAAAACTATCAATGCACACTGAATCAGTATGATTGAAGATGTCACATATCCAATATCAGGTCCTGTTACACTTGTAATAATTTCTTTATCTGGCTCTTTATAAACAACAGTACTATTGTCACTGAAGCCACGACCTACAAACCAAGTCTTAAAACTTGCACTCGCTGTTTCATCATCTGTCGGACCATTCTTCCTGAAATACCCTAGACTAAAAACCGAGGGGAAGTTGAACAAGAGCCACTTCCCGATAGGGAACCTTCCTAACAGCCTAACCGATAACCCAAGTCCAATGAGTCGAAGAACACCCATGATATTCTTGGTGCTAATGTTTACTCCAAAATGAGTTGGTTTGATTTTCGACCAAAATTCTACGCGTTTATCCGCAGATGCGAACTTGATGGACCAGAGTCCGATCTTTCTTTGACGTTCTATGATTGATCCTTTAGCAGGAGCATAACCAGGTATCTGTGAAGAAAACCAGTGATTAAATGGTACCTGTAGTTGCATGTAATCATGTATACATACAAGTCCAGTTTTCTCTAATTGTTTTTAACAAGCA
The DNA here is from genome assembly GCA_025506515.1 of Flaveria trinervia. Taxonomy (NCBI): domain Eukaryota; kingdom Viridiplantae; phylum Streptophyta; class Magnoliopsida; order Asterales; family Asteraceae; genus Flaveria; species Flaveria trinervia. Next base: position 9,036,289 of record CM046450.1, read on the forward strand.
AAAATTTTGAGTTACCGAAGGTCGAGATCGTTTACGACAAGATCGTCGCAACTTTATGAGCTCATTAGCATTAGCGATCCCTAAAACCGCTGATTCAAACGTCGCAAAATTGGCTACAACCCCTTTATCCGACTCAAGACTCAAGTATGTTTGAACTCGATTCGGTACCGCCGGAGAAACCCACTGCTTCAAATTGAACATCAGCCCTAATTCAGCCGGAACTGAAGCAAACCCACAAGCTGAAACCACCAAACTACCCGTCTCCACCACCTTCTCATGGTAAACCGCTTCCATCTTCTCCATGAACTCCGGTTCACCGCAAATATCCAAGTAATCGCAACCCGCTTCGACGCATGCAGCGACAACGGGTTCGCCATGAAGGCGAAACGGGCCGATGCAGTTGAGGACGAGCTTAGCTTGGGACACCATGCGGCGGAGAGACGATGGGTCGGAGGTGTTGGCTACGAGGAAGGGGACGTTGGGGTGAGACGGTGAAGCCCATTTTAGGGTTTGTACGAGTTTAGAAGAGCTCCGACCGGCTAAAGCTAGTGATTTGAGAGGTGAGTTGGGTGAAAGAAACTTGAGAGCTTCTTTGACTACGTGTTTTCCGGTGAAACCAGAGGCCCCGAAGATGATGATATCGTAAACTTCTGCCATGTTTTTTAGTTAGTAGAAGAATATATGCAGAATAGTTAGTTAATATATATAGGACGTTAGACTAACGAGATTAAGATATGTTGAAAAGATGTTTTTTTTAAGTAGCTAAGGGTTGAAGCATTATAGTTTATACATTTAGATGGATTTAAAATTGAACCTACGATCTAAGTTTTTCTAATATTGGCACCTTAATGTAGGTTTTTACTTACTAATGTTAATCGTCCCTTAATTCTTATAAGGTAATACTTCTGGTTATCAGAAAATAACAAACCTAGTTATTATATCTTGATTGGTAAGTTCCATATCTTTGTCGCAATTTCGAAAAGAAAATACAAATGGGGTTCTAAACCAAGTACCTAGTTGATGATTGAATTCTTGTGGTGTAAATTAACTATTAGAATTAAATGGTGCATGAGTTATCAATAAAAAAGTTAATATATAATGTAGTTCTTCCAAATTAATGAAAGATAGGTTTTTTTTCTCATGATCTCCAAAAGTATGAACCTATGATCCAAGATTTTCTAATATTGGCACCTTAATTTAGGTTGTTACTTACTAATGTTAATAGCCCTTTAATTCTTGTTAGGTAATACTTTTGGTTATCATAAATTACAAAACGAGCCATTATTTCATGATATGTAAGCCTCCATACCTTTGTAGCAATTTCAAAAACAAAATAAGATATGGGAACAGTTTTCATCAATGTTGCAAAAATCGGCTCTATGCATCGATTAATCGTAAATCGGAAGTTCACCTTGGCGATTTCACTTAATCGGAGATATTAATCGGTAATCAGTCAAAATCGGACCTAGGCGGTCTTAATCGGCCAAAAATCAAAATCTTCGGTGAATTTCCGGTACGGTTCCGGTGAGTTCCGGCGGGATTCCGGCGACTTTCAAATATTCCAGCCAAAACTTGAAAAATCCGGCAAAAACTTAGAAAATCCGGTCAGATGTGTATATTTATGTATAAAACTGAACTTTTTTATTAAATTTACATTCTAAAATATGTGTATTTATATATAAAACTAAAAATTATATATGAAAATTCCAATCCGAATAATCCTGATTAATCCCTAATCCTTACCTCGCCTCCCGACTAGCGCTTAACGATTTTTACAACATTGCATCAATATAAACTTAAAGATGCATGATATATAATATATATATATATATATATATATATATATATATATATATATATATATATTATATATATATATATATATGGGAGGGTTCAAATGAGAACCACCTTTTTTTGTGAGAACTCTAGGAACCAATCTAAGCCACTTATTTTTTATCACATACAAATCACATGTCATTTTCCTCTTTGTTTTAAAACTTTCATAACTTTTTTCACGATATCATTTTTTCAAAAAAAATCACTATAAAATTCAGTATTTTTTTATCTTTTCAACGCCTACCATATTGATATACTTTTTTAAAAAAATCGTCAATCCGTTATTTACATATGTGTAAATCTAGTTATACACATGTGTAGTACTGGATTTACACATGTGTAAATCCGATATTATACATGTGTAAAACGAATTTCGTTAAAAAAAAACGGGAATTTTTTTTTATTTTTTTATGAAAGTGGGAAAGTAGGGAAATATTTTTGTGTTTTTATTTTTATTTTTTTATGTTATTTTTTGATTTATAAATTTTTTAAATATGTTTTTGTTAATTACAATTTTGTCATTGAGAACTAGTGGTTGAGATTGGTTCCTAGAGTTCTCACAAAAAAGTTAGTTCTCATTTGATCCCTCCCTTATATATATATATATATATGATAATGTATAACGCATGAGTATCAGTGGCGGAGCTTAACCAATTTTGTAGAGGGGCGGAGGCGAAATTATTTTTTTAGGGGGGGCGAACTTAATATTTATATAAAAATTATTTTTGTAGAGGGGGCGGAGGCGAAAGTATTTTAGTCTTTTCATATTATAAGACTATTTATGTAATTAGAGGGACTATTTGTGTAATTTAATTAAACTAATATATTTATACATCACATACGCTCTCTCTTAACACACACACACACACATATATATATATATATATTTATATATACGCAGATGAAATAATACTCTCACCACCACCATCGAAGGATATCACCGCTGACCACCGTCGACCACCGCCGCTCGCCACCACTGTCGGCATCACTGGCAACAATCACCACCCTCAGACTATCGTATCCATGTCTGGTACCCTCATCATCATACCATCAACCACATCATCAAATCTCCCCTTTCTCCCTTCCTTACCAAATTCGTCTATGTCTCTTTCTTTTGCTTCACCAACATCATCCCATCTCCCTTTGGTGCTTAGATCTAAGAACATGACACTGAGATCGACAAGGATGGAACACCAAACACCGAGAAATGAGGGGCAGATCCATAACCGGTTTACGTGAGAGTTGAAAGCCCAACACTAGGATCGACAAGGATCTGAGGGTGGTAGCTCGTGGTGGGGGCTGGAAGGGATGATAGCCAGAGGTGGAGGCCGGTGGTGGGGCCGGCGGGGTCAGTCGCAGGCGGTGGGGGCTGGAGGGGATGATAGCCAGCGGTGGAGGCGAGTAGTGGGGCCAGCGGGGTCGGTCGCAGGCGTGGGGGCGGCGGGGATGGTCGCAGGCGGTGGGGGCGACGGGGAAGGTCGCAGGCGGTGGGGGCGGCGGGGATGGTCGCAGGCGGTGGGGGCGGCGGGGATGGTCGCCGACGGTGGGGGCGGCGGGGATGGTGGTCGGCGGTGGGTCGGCGGGGATGGTGGTCGATGGTGGTAGTGGTGAAATTAGTTTCAGTTATAAGAAGTGTGTGTCTTTATGCATTCATATATCTATATGTATATATAAAGTTACACAAACAAATCTTTTTATGTAAAAAATGACGAAAATGCCCTTAGATTTAACTGAAAAGTTAACGTCTGTTAGTGTTAATACCTTCACTCGTGACAAATTGAAAACACAATACCCATACTTGTTACAAAAAACCCTTAGTACCCAAACCCGTATTTTCAATAAATCACAGGGACCATTTGCGTAATTAACTCTAAATTATATTAATAATAAATTGAAAATTCTTTACGTATATATGAATCAATAAATAAATAAAAAATTCTCGCTACAATGAAAACAACCGTATGCAATTTTCGGATATCCGAATTTAAACACCCTGTAATCTTTTTTAAAATTAAGAGCCCACCACAATATCTCGGGGACATCCTTACACACGGACACGGGTAGAGCACTTTTTTTACCAACAACTACCGGTTTAGCTTTTAGGGTGCAGCGTTTGGGAGTGTGCAGAGCGCGAGTGTGGAATGGCCGAATGAGGTCAACTGCAGGAAGTACATTCCAATTTGTTGAAGCGGGAGAGCGATAACACTACCCTTCCAAATCGATATCAGAGGCGGAACATAGATACCATGCACCCTTAACCATCTACTTCTATCAAGCTACAGCCAGTGGTGGTCTTCAAGCCTCTCTGCTTTGCAGTAGCTCTTATATCTGCAGCCTCACTCCATCTCTCACTTCCTGCATACAGGTTCGAAACGAGCCCGTAAGAACTTGACCTTTCAGGGTCAAAATCCAAGAGCCACCTGCCTAAAGCCTCACCCATTTCACTGTTTCCATGAACCCTGCATGCAGCCACCAATGCACCAAGTGCGGAACCACTCTGCGTTGGTGGCACGCATTTCAAGAAGTCAAACGCTTCGTTAAGTTGACCAGCTCGGCCCAACAAGTCAACCACACAACCATAATGCTCTTCACCAGGAACAAGCCCATATTCCTCTTTCATCATCTTAAAAAGATTCAAACCCTCTTGTACTAAACCTGCATGACTGCAAGAAGACAGGGCTGACATGAAGGTGACGCCATCCGGAAAGATGTTTTCTTTTTTCATTTGGTTGATTAATTCGAGTGCACCAATGCAATCACCGTGCATCCCTGATGCCGCTATCATAGTGTTCCATGAAGCTACACACTTGGTACCCATTTGATCAAACAAATCTCTTGATGTTTTGTACATTCCACATTTACTGTAATTAGTTAACAGAGAGTTCATGATGGTGATTTTGTTCTCCATTGATGCTCGAATCACATGACAGTGAATCTCCTTGATTTGGCTGAGACACCCGAGCCGAGAAAATGCTTGAAGCAAACAAGTTAAAGTGACCAAATCAGGGTTCTGTTTGTCAGAGTTCATCATTTTGTAAAACAAGGTTATTACTTCATTAGCATCACCAAGATTCTCATAACCCATCATCATTGATGTCCAAGATACCAAATCTTTGTGTTTTATTTTATCAAAGACTTGCCTTGCGTCGTCTATATAATCACATTTTACATACAAGTACATGACTTGATTAGCAATATCGGTTTTTGACTCAAACCCATGTGTAATCACAAATCCGTGGATGCTTCTACCTTGTCTAACATCTTTCAGGTCAGAATATGCAGAAACTGTGGTCAAAACAGTAGCTTCGTTTTCAGTCAAACCGAATCTTCTAATATTGTGGAATAATTCAATTGCTTCACGAGCATGCCCATTTTGGAGATAACCAGCCATCATCACATTAACGGAGATGACATCTTTGTCCTTCACGGCATCAAAAATTTCCTTAGCTTTGTCACAACTGTTACATTTTGAGTACATATCAATCAGGGCTGTTTTGGTGACAACATCAAGCTGAACTCCAGTTCTAAACATATAACCATGGATGCTCTTACCAACACGTAACAAGCCCAAATTAGCACAGCTTAGAACCCCATTTGCTAAAGAAATTAGATCAAAGTTGTGACCTTCTTGAGCCATGAGAGTGAAAAGCTTCAAGGCTTCAAAAGGCTGGCATGACTTCAAATAACCATCGATCAATACATTCCAACAAGCGGTTGTCTTTGTGCTTATTTGACTAAAAACCGCAGTAGCCTTATGTGGTGCCCCACACTTGATATACATGTCCATAAGACTTGTTTTGAAAACTTCATCAAAACAACTGACCCCTCTTCTAACTGCATAGGCATGGATCGACCCCCCAAGTTTTAGCAGCCGTAGCTGTGATACTGCCTGCAGTAAACTCACTAAAGTCACACGGTTTGGTTCGAGGTTATCAGCCTGCATATGTAGAACAAGAGAAAATGTCTTATACACAGCATGATGATCATTGGATCGGGTATAACCCGTTATCAAAGATGTATAGGAAACAATATCTCTCTCGGTTATTTCATCGAACACCTTATGTGCATCCACCATATCTTTATACATGGAATAAAACCCAATCAAAGAAGAACCTACAAACCGATCTGTATTCAAACCAAACTTCAAAATATCAACATGAATAGCTTTCCCAAGTTCTAATCTACACAACTGAACGCAACTCTTCAAACTAAATGTAAATGCTGAACCATGTAATCCAAATGTTTTTTGCTTGTTATCTAAATAAACCCTAAGAACTTCATCAAATTCACCAGCCTTGAAATACCCAACAAAAACTGAATTCCAAAGAGAATAACTGCCGTTAGTTATTGCACTAAAAATCGATCTTGACTCAGTCAACAACCCAAAAAAGGCATAGGTGTTTAGAAGCTTAGAACCCAGAAAAGTGTTGGTTCCAAGACCTTGAATGATTGTGCAAGCATGAAGCTTTTTCAAAGAATGAGCATCGTAACAACACTCTATTGAATAAGCCAATTTATCTGCTAAAAGGGATGAATCTGAAAGGATTTTTTCTGTACATAAGTTGGAGAAACAAAGATATTTAGATTTGATAGGGAATAAAGGGGTGATTTTGTTAAAGGTTTTGAGTCCAATTGAGACGAGATGCATAATTATACAAATAGAAGTTTAAAATTATCGTCAATATGATTGATATAGCAAACCCTAGAAGAGAAATTATGCCATTGTTTTAGTGTTTCCGGTGCCGATAATTCACAGCAGAAGCGGGTTTCTCGTCGCCGCTCAAAGTTGCCCCATGAGCCCATGGCCTTTAAATATTACCGAGTCGTCAATGCTTAACGCAACACAAACAACCCCAACTGACGCAAACACAATCGTTTGATGGCTACAAAAGGCTCCGAACAGATTACACGTTGCGGCAAACGAACCGAACGAAACAGGACTGCAAAGAGTCTCAAATGAGTGATTATAGGACTGCAAACGAACCGAACGAACACGAACAAGGCCTTGTTCGTGTTCGTTCGTTAAAAAATAAACTTGTTCATGAACTGTTCACGAACACTTACCGAACGAGATTTCTTGTTCGTGTTCGTTTATTAAGAAAATGAATATGTTCATGAACTGTTCACGAACAATTACCGAAAGCAAATGAACACAAACAAAAGCAAACGAACACAAACAACTGTTCATGAACATAACGAACACAAAAAAAACTCATAAACACAAACGAATACAAATTATTATCGATTATTTTAAAATAAAATTTACATTTTATATTACAAACATTACACAAAATCAATATAAATAAACAAGTAGTTAACATAAATACCAAAAAATACTTGATGTAATAGTCATAAAAATAATTGACACAATAATTAAGATTATAAACGAACACCTTAATGAACATAAACGAACGCTCACGAACGAACATTAACGAACACATTATTGAACGTTCATGAACATAAATGAACGAACGCGACTTGTGTTCATGTTCGTTCGTTTAACTAAACGAACGGAATTTTCTTATTCATATTCGTTCATTTACTAAACGAACTTCCCGTCGAACGGTTCACGAACTGTTCGCTGAACGTTCAGTTCGTTTGCAGCCCTATGAGAGAAGTTAAAAATCATTAACCAACTTACCGGCCAAAAACATAACATGGTAATCGAAGGGGCCAAAATACACTTCAAACGGACAACATTAAGCCCTGAAATTCATTACAAGAACATAAATAATTGAAACCGCAAAGTTGGTTACAAAGATAAAAATGAAGATCAAATATACACATTAACCAACCACATGCACTTAAAACCGCAAAAAAAGAACAAAACCCCAAGAAACTCATAATACCATAATAGTTTGAAAAGATGGCAAAATCATGCCCTTTCACCACCGCATAAGAAAACCGGTGCTAGCAACAAATGACAACTCCTAGACAACTGCCCTCAACATTGACATCGCAGGTGAACATCAACCCATCATCATCGATCAAGAGATATATGCGCAAAACATAAGGATTAGGGGGTAACATTAACCAAACCTAACCTGTAGGGTTGTAAACCTACTGATTGTTCAGCGACCAGTTTATGAAATGTTCGGCAGAAATTTCATTTATTTTCGTTCATTTAATAAAAGAACAAACACGAACAACAAAATTTAGTCCGTTTAGTTAAAAGAACGAACGTGAACGGAGGCTGCATTATTTCATTTATGTTCGTTAACATTCGATAATGTGTTCATTCATTTATAGTTATGTTTGAGATAATTATGTTAAGTATTTATTTATATTTGGTGGATATTACATAATATTTATGATTTTAATTTATCAAATCAATATATGATGGTTTGTATTTGTTTGTTTTAGGAAAATTTGTTTATGTTCGTGAATATTTGTGTGTCCGCTTGCCTTCGTTTATGTTCATGAACATTGAACAGATTCATTTTCTTAATGAACGAACACAACATGAAATATCGTTCGATAAGTTTTTGTAAACAGTTCATGAACAAGTTATTTTCTTAATGAACGAACACGAACAAGCCCTCATTAGTGAAGACAAGTGTGGCCCGGTTAAAGAAAGAAGTAAAGGGCAGTGTCAATGGCGGAGAGAGACAACAACAAGGGGGTAGTCGCTATGGGAGAACGTTGGTTAAAGAAAGTTGTTGATTGGTTAAAGAAAGGATAATATGATGACTTATATGGTAGTGAAGACAGTTGTTGACCGGTTAAAGAAAGGAGTAAAAGGACAGTGGTAGGCGGCTACATCTTGTATTCGATACAGTACACACTTATGCGGCTACATCTCTTAGTTGTATCTGATACAGTACACACTTATACCTTGCTGTTCATTTGATTTGATCATTATTAACACATAGGATGATATGATGACTTCTATATCAAATAGGGATTCTAAAATACCTAATAATTACAAAAAAGAATTAGATTATGAAGAATTAAAGAATGAAAACATTTAAAATCAAGTCCACCAGAAACTAACCAATTCAAATGCAAACAATTGGAGGAATGATTGGACCGGTTTCTGATCCCGCATGGTTCGAAAACATTGGTTATATCATAATCATTTGCTAGTTTTCAAATTCAAATCAAACAATAGATATTTTATTTCTTATAAAAATAATATTTACTTTTTTGTTTATTATATGCATATGTTTTATTAATATGAATAACCTGATTCTATAAACACCCATGAAAATATCTTTATACATTTTGACTTGCATATTTGATTCAATAAAACCATCTTCCAACAATGACAATGGTCCCAACTTTCTGATAGAATGAACTTAATATACACGTTTTCCACTGCCGACTTGTTGGTCCACAAAAGATTGATTGACACACAAGATACATGGTATATGAATAATGGATCAAAATATCAAAAACAGTAACAACCTCGTAACTAAAAAACAAACACAAAATTATTAGTTGTTGAAGATGATGAAGCAAATGGATATTTGAACAAGCAAACAATCAAACTGTCTTTCCATATATATCAAACTTTAAAATCAGAACGTTGTTTATCTAATATCTATAGCCAAAATAACCCACCTGTGTAACGGACTATGTACAACAATGGTCTCCAAAACACAGTGGTGGTGGCGGTGGCAACGGTAATGGTAATTTGAATTAACACTCCAAAGCAAGAGAGTGGTGATTACCACCATTTTGACATCTCTGCCTGGGCATACGCCTCGTCTTTTTGCCCCACCCGCTAAGACTTTTCTCCCCCAACGCCAATGGGATACTAGCACTCTTCTCTACAGCCAGCACCACCGTTGGCGGTGATGGTGGGGTGGCAACCACCAACCGCGGTCTGCCCCTGCCATTCTTACCACCAGGTTTCCTCTTTGACTGCCAAGAAACACCAATACTGTTAAACGCGTCTTCAAATGTCTGAAGATCCTCAGTCACTTCTCGCCTTGATAAAGAAACAATTCCTGGTAATACATCCCTCTGAAAATCTTTCCGCGGCCTACCCCTCTTTCCTTGTCCCTTTCTAGCTGCTCGTTTTCTTAACAAACCGCCATCTTCTTCCTTTTCAGTCTCAATAACCCCCTCATAGCAGTGGTACTTTTCCTTGGTTTCTTGCAGATTTAATGTCATGTACTCAAAGTAATCCATACCTTCAGGAATACAATCAACATCTTTATTTGCATTTACTGAATCTTTGAGACCATCACCAGATGCAATCACCTCAGCCAACCACCATAGTAAAGTGTCTGCTGGTGGTGGCTCGGATGACGAAATGGAGATGATAGCCTCAACTGCAGATTTAACAATTTCCTGATCATCAGCATCCATGATAACATCATCTGGTTCGGTTTCAAAAGCTGCAGGGGTCTCCAAGTCAATTTCCATTGAAGCCACTTTAACAACAGTTTTGGGGATGTTTGGTGTTGATGAATGATCTTCTTCTTCATCAAAAGACATATTCAAATCAATGTCTTGCCTTGATTCCACAATGTGTTTGCTATCGTCATTTTCAGCATTCTTATCATGAGTAAGGTTGGCTGAATCTTGAACGTCAATAACAGGGATCCCTAGAATTTTTGTAATTCCATTTTGAACTTTTTCAGCTTTTTTGAAAAACTGCTGAGAATTTTGCTGCAAAGAATCCAAATTCATCTGATAAAGTGTCATTTCATTCCCTTTAGCTTTCATAAGCCAATGAGGCAGCTGTTTTTTGAGGTTTTCATGGTTCTTTTGCCTGTCTAAAACTACATGTTTTTCACAGGGTTCGATCCAACGCTTATGGTTAAGTGATGGAGCGTTTTGATCCCATGAAGAAGACTGTGAAGAATCAAAAGATGGCTTATGGCCGCTTTCAAAAAGTTCAACACCAAATACCTTTCTGTTTCTCAATAAAGGCTCATGTGCTTTGTTTGGCTCAGCTTGCAAATACCAAAATTTCGAATTTGTAACACAATAATCATTGCTTTTGTTAATAACAGATGCTGCAAAAGATGCTTCTTCCACACGGATTGGTTCGTTAAGATCAGCCAAATTATAAGCTCTTTTTGAGCTTAAATTATGAACATGTTTTACTGGTTGATGTTGTTCATCATCCTCGTTCGCATCAGCAGGAAGTTCTAAATCAATCACTCTTCTCTGTGTATGCGCCTCTTTGGAAATCTGTGAAGAAATTTGACTTACAAAAAGACTCGAATTTTCTGCCCCTATTGGTACTGTACTTTTGTAATGCTCTTTCATAGTGAATTTGCTCATCAAGTCCTTTTGTATTTTATACAGGCGATGAAGTTCTTGAAGCTGGAAGATTAAAACAGCATCAGTAACACAAAAAATCAACAAAACTATTTTAAAAAGATACATTTCTTATAGACCTGATGCCTGAAGATTTTCTCTTGCTCCAAAATAGTTAGCCTCGTACGTTCTTTCAGATATCGTGGGCCACCATCCCTGGTTTGGTTACTAAAAAAGGAGTTGTAACCGCGATTTCTGTCATCATGATACGCGTCCCACATACCATTGCACGAACCGTTGTTCGGATCCATCATTGAACCTAGAAAATGTGTCTTAGTTTGAACTTTGGCAGCCATCCCTGCACTAAAATCAAGCAACAAAACGATCTATGTTCAAAAGAAGTAACTAGAAAATTGCAAGCACTCTATAACAGTTTTATAACTATGTTATCAGACAATAGATTATATTAACATAGTTCAAACACTAAGATTATCATTAGTTACAGTGATGAACCCTATGCTTCCAATTCTGCAAGTACATACAAATTCAAAACTCAAATGCCTTTCCAGGTTGTAAAATACAAGAATCACGAAGCACAATTCGATTCACCCGATGAAAACAAAATCAGCACATAAATATAAAATATCTCACTAAACAATCATCTGAGAATCCAATAACTCAATTACATATAATAGTAGTATAATACTAAAGTTGCTTTTGCGGCAGTAAAAACAAACATACTCAAATCATTAACCTAAACTCTCAGTTATCAATCTAACCTCTAAAAACTTCAACTCTAAAATCGACAAAACGAGTAACAACAATTCTCAAAACAAGCATTTAAACAAATTGATATTAACAACCACACAATCACCACAAATCCTCAATCAAATCTACAACAAAATCGTCAAAATCTGACACTAATTAAACTAACAGACGGTAAATTAGCGAATAAACTACCTCATGCCGTTAAGTTTCCGTCAAAACGCCTAAATCGCCTTCAAATTAAGCTCCACTGATAACCTCAATCGGAGAATTGAAGTCTCCGGTGACTTGAATTGAATTATACAACGACAAACACGATCATCGGCGTCAAATTGAAAATTACAAAAGCGAAATCTCCGATCCAGTGGACCACTTTCTTCTGATGAAAAGATATAATAGATTGATAGATCCCTATAATATTCTCACTCTAGAATTGAACTCACAGGTTTGCAAACAATTGGTATGATTCCACCATTAATTTGTTTGCCCATTTGGCTACCAAATCTGTGTACAGAATTTATAAATGTGTTTATGGTTTTCAGCTAAAGTTATGCAAAATGGATAGATATAGAGAGAGAGAAACATATACATACACATCCTATATATCACCTATCAATTCACATTTCTAGATTCTTTCCACCTTATGTGCCTTTCGGCCTTTTGGCTTCACATAATTAATTATCGAGTTGTTATTATTCCATATTTGAAATAAGAAGACACAATAAGTAATATTTTATTGATATTTATATGTGCAAGATTTGCTGGTGTTGGTTAGACAATATTTTTGTTCTAAAATATTATTTAATAGTCATTGATAGGTATATTTAATACAATAGATGTTGATAATATCATATCTTTTTCTGAGTGTTTATTACACATTTATATTTTATGAGAAAATAAATATTAGATGTAAGTGGACTAAAACACCACTCTCGGGGCGTGCCAAGGCGTTGATCTTGAGTACGGCTACGAGTGTTGCCCCTAGGTTGAGACCACCACCACTAAACATGTTATATGTGAGCTTGCATCGCATTTAAAGCATGAAGTATTACACATATTACATATCCTTACTCTTAAAGTTTAAAATATACATATCTTTTTATAGACTTTTTTTAGATATATAGGTGTGGATATTTATATATTTAATACGTTGGATGTTGATAATATTTTAACTTTATTGTTAAACTTAGAAAAACATGTTTATAGACTTTTCTTTTCTAAATATTTAGGAAATAAAATTCTCAAAAAACACTATTCTTGCTCTAAAGGAATTGGATGTTCATTCTTTTACGATAAGTTTGCTTATATTTGTTTATTTAATTAGCGACCAAAAAGAGAAAAAATCATTTGTTTAGTTAAGTAAAAACACATGAACCAAATATAGCAATCGTGACTCTAATCCCCAATGCACAACCATCATCACCACTCCAAATGTCACTGTCATAACCACATTCCAGTTTTTCTCTTATAAACTTACAAACCAAACATAATTATTATTTTTTATTTATTCCATACGTTTTAGTTTTAGGTTTCAATTCTACTTGACAAATATCAATTTCACATTTGACTTTTTGAACTTTCAATTTATTGATAGATTTTATTTCTCTGCCTGAAAATAACTACATGAACCAAACATGTTATAACTTTGTATTATAATTTGGTGTTGTTTGAGATATGTACCCATTAAAGTAGCTTGTTTATCTTAAAGTGGAATTATGCAAATGAAAATGTTCCAACCTCCACATGTTCAAGTTGCAGGTTGAATTGACATAATAGTATGAGTCGATTCATATTTGTTTATGAACTATGTACAAATTTAATGTTTTTTTTGTGTAAATTTACCCTTGTATGATATTAATTAGAGGTAAGAAATTACAATCTATAGGTTTATGGAATTCTTCTGTCATCAAAGGAGTGAAACGAATATATTTTTATAAGAAAAATCATATGCCTTGATATAATTTTGGGGTAACTTTGTTAAATATTAATCAAGTTTTAGGATTACTTTAATTAGGTCACTCATAAAGTTTGTTGTTCAAATCAGGTCACTTGTAAAAAAATTTGTCCTAATCAGATCACCAAAGTTTCAAATTTATTCTAATTAGGTCATTTATAAGTTACAGAATGTTTTAAAAAAACTGAAATAGTTTTAAAAAATTAACAATACTTATAAAAAATTATTTTATTTCAAAAACTTCTGAATTATTTAGAAAATTTAAAAAATATGAATAAATTAATTAGAATACTTTTAAAATTGTAGTGATCTGATTCGAACAAATAAAAATATTAATGATCTAATTAGACACTCTTAAATCTTTAATGACTTGATTAGAACAAATAAAAATATGAATGACTTATTGAAACACTACTAAAACCTGCTTACTATTTTATTTTGTTTTCCTTATATTTTTATCAAGAAAAAAAACTTTACGATTATTTACTTCTTCTTAAGCTCCTCTCTATATGTAAATTATAAATTAATTTTTTCAACATGTAAATTTGAATATTAGTCTAAGGGAGTCTATCATCTCACACGAAAAATAAGGTTTTGGTATATATGTTGCTAGAAGTGTCGATCTTGTGAGTCCATCATAAGTGTGCTATTCATTATCTGTGAATATAGTTTAACGTATACAATGGTGGGATGATAGTAAGGTTTTAAGCCATTTAAGATTTTAGTTTCAAGATTTGCAAGAAGTTAAAGAGGTTTGTATGGTACTTATTGTTTGGTACAAATCAAAAACTTTAATCAAATCATATCTTTTAATTACAATAAACATCATTACAATACTCTAACATCTTTTCTCGAATAGTTAATTGGTTGCCAAATAGAAATGTTTTAAGCCATTATGTTTGGTTTTAGGTTTGTAAGAGAAACTTTGTTGATATAGTAAACAATGATTAATGTTGTAAAAGTTTTATGGTTTGTGATGTTTCATTGTTTTGTATGAGTTCTTCCTTTCCTAATTGAATGATAGATAGTATATGTTAATTCTTTCCTAATTGAATGATAGATAGTATATGTTAATTAGGTGATAACTTCAACCAATAGATAATAAACAATTAATATTAATAAGTAAATATAAATTATTTTCTATCATGAAACGAAGAAGAGTGGAAGAAAGATTTAAAGTCTTAAATGATATTCATTAATAGCTATTTAATAGCTAGTCTCACCATAAGTCTCCTCTCTTAGTCAATCTACTAAAAAAATTAATATTTTACCCCGTCCTATTTAAAATGAACTTGACCGCTTTTACATGCACTACCGATATTTATGAAAGCAATGTGCCCAAAGTAACACTTTGGAATATTTATTGCATTAATATTAGAGTTTATGGGTATATAAAGTTAAGGGTTTAAATATTATAAATAACAAATAACAAAGTTGGAGCCGTTTTATTAAGTTATGCAAGCTTTGTCATAAAATTCTATGAAAAAACATATATTTATTAGGGCTTATATAACTTATATGATCTATAACAATATATCTTATGCAATTCTTTAAATTGAAAAATCCATAACATATATTCAACATACCCTAAGACATTTCTTAAAAAATCTAAAAGTAACTTAAATTAAGGTGTATCAACTAAAGTAAAGTTCCATATTTCAACAAAAATCTAGATAAGTTGAATAATTCCTTAGAAAACAAGTTAGATTAGCATATTAAAATTTGTCAATCGATCATAAAATTTTGTAGCTATATATTTTTAGGACACTTGAGATGTTTAACCATACTACAAAATGCTGAATCAAATATAGACAGAAGAGTAGTTATGGTATAAGTTAACTTAAGATAAAACATATTTTTAAACTTGTAAAGTACATATATTTCTTAATTTACTTTTAAGACTATCATACATAATGCATTGAAAACTTGTATTTTTAAAAAATATGTAAATTTATAAGTTTACAAAAAATATAAATTACTCTCCATTTATATCCCTAGCGGTAGTTCAAATCTAGCAAGTTGTTAATATATATTTAGTTTTGTGCTTTTTATTGGTACACGTCAAATTTAATAATCACACCATATTAAAAAAAAACTTTAGTTTGGACTTTTGGACCACATATTCTATGTGTTTCTTTATTTAATTTGAAATACTCAATTATCAATTTGATATTTGTATAATGTTTTGCTCCGAATCAGGACATCACACGAAACAATCAATGATGCATATCCAAATCTTTATTATTTCTATTATTTTCTATATCGTATTTTTATGGGTTTACTTTTTAATAATAGAATTATTTGTTTAAAATAAAAACACTTCAAACATTATAAAAAAAATACAAATACTATTATACAGTATCCACTTACTATATATATCGTTTTGTTAGATTTTTGGCCGATTGAATTCGTAATATATCACTAAAGTAATTCTATTGTTACCGAAAGTTTATATAAAAAGATGTTTAACTTAACTTCTAATTTGTCCTAAGGTTCACGGTACAAAATCACTTCACAAATAAACTACACTTTGTCCAAAGAAGTGTTCCCTACCATACAACAATTTATGAAACGAAAACATTATTAGAGTATTCAGCGGCGAAGCTTAAACATCTCCACTATCATCCATCAATGAAAGCATTCATATTAGTTTTCTCATCTCAATTATCATATTTATATTAAAAATATTATTTTTTACTCTCTATTTTTAATTAAATAATATGATTTTATATCTTTATCATTAATTTTTCTATCTCCTCCACTCACAACCTTTTTAAAAATATTAAAAAAATTATGTGGTTTGTATCGTGTTTCCCAAATATAATAAATCACAATACAATTCTAATAAATTTTTATCTCTTATTCACTTACAATCATAAGACTATCCACAACGCAACGCCCATATCCCCTTCTCTGCCGCCCTTCGGAAGGATTGAGTTGTGCATGTCCATCCGTCCTTCACCCGCATTTTGCCAAAGACGTTCCATGGATGCATTTTTTGGGCCCCACACACAAATATGTTGTTTAGTTTTTTTAATGGTTGTTTCTGGAAAGAATGATGTTGTGGGTAAAAGTTAATTGTAGGGAGGATAAATGAAAATTAATAGAAAGTTGATGTGGCATGCTGACCCAAACTGTTTGTGCGAAGAGCGGCTTTTAACGTTGGAGATAGTCTAATCCTATAACCTATAATAAAATAAGGTTTTCTTAAGACACGTGTCATCATTTTAGTATATCAAATGACACGTGTCATCATTCTAGCATATAAAAAAAATATTTTTCTGCATCTCTCTCATAATAAATACAAAATTATAAACACAATTAATTTGACATTTTCTTTTAACTAAAATATGTCAAAACAAATATATTTGTTTTTATGTTTTTTGTCTATCACATATTAAATGATAATTATTGTAAATAAGTAAATTAAACTATTAAACATCTAAAATATAAATATAATTATTTTAATAATTTATTAACATATATTAAATACAGAGTAATAATTTCTATTTTAAATATTTATTATATTTCTATTTACCAATTATTAATAACATGCAGAATTTATAAAACTAAATAATTTTAATATGTTTTAATTATTTCACCCAATTCTAACCTAGTTTATAATATAAAAAACACACTATACAAAATGAATAACCTACTCTAAATGTTTTCATTTACATGATAAAATACATTTTATAAGTAAAATAAATAAACACGTATGAGTTCAAAAACCAGAGACTAGAAGAACCTCGAAACAGTGCCAGTTGTTTCGCTCAGACGAACCCCCAGGGTACCGGAATGTGCAGGTGTAGATCGCCTCCGGTGATCGGACTTCTGTTATTCGCCACCGTTACGGTGATGCTACCGGAAGTTTCCGGCAAACGGTACACCGTCGGAGGAAACATGGGATGGACTTCCAACGTCAACTACACTCTTTGGGCCGGAAATCAAACCTTTTACGTCGGCGATTGGCTCTGTAAGCAACAATAACCTAATCTGTTATCATCTTCATCTTCTGCTCTGTTACGTTTTAACTTCAGCAATCAGACTTTAATTCGAGCAATTTGTGTTTATCTCTTGCCCTAATTGGCCAATTACGTGTGATTAGGACATGATTATTCGATCTGTAATCAAATTCGGTACGAATTCTCTTTTGTTGCAGTTTTCGTTTACGATAGGAATCAGAACGATGTGTTGGAAGTGAACAGAACAAATTACGAGACGTGTAATGCGGAGCATCCGCTTCACAATTACACCACCGGAGCTGGAAGAGATGTGGTGCCGCTAAACGTTACTGGCGATTATTATTTCATTAGCAGCAGAGGGTTCTGCTACGGCGGCATGAAGCTGCATGTACATGTTAATAGTCTGCCACCACCGCCGATTGCCGCCGGTGCAAAGAGTCAATCTTCGAGATTTACGGTTGCTAGATGTCAGATTTTTGTTTCATTGGTTATTGGATTTGCAGCAATGTGGGGTACGTTAATCCTCTGTTTCTGAATGTTGAAGATCTCAGGTGAGTATATATATTCTGCTGTTGTTGTAATGTGTTCATGTGAACTGTCAAGGGTAATGAATGTGAAAGACCACAATTGACCTCTATTGTGTAAAGAACAAAGATAAGAGATTAAATCCACTTTTCTACCTAGTCTTCACAACAATAACAATGGCGTTTCAAAAGGCTTGCAATGGAAACTACATAAGAAAACAATTGGATAATGAAAGTAAAATAACTACACACTACTTTACTAACAAAAAGATTAACAAACTAAAAGGAAAAGAAAGCAGCAACATGCATACAACGCGGGTAATGGTGGTCGTGAGGTTGGTTGGTACGCGTCACATATTCCACTTACCTGCTTATTGTAGTTTACAACATAGTAAACTATAGTTTTATGATTGTAAACTACAATCAACCTAGTTATAAACTGTGGTTTATTGTGTGTCAATGTGTTAAATGTATAGTCTCTGATGTATGCATCTAGGATTTGCTAGCAAATTCATATGCTTCGGGTTCTAGGATTCGATCCGATCAAGAGATACATGATGAGTAGGGTCACTCGATAAATTTTTATGTGTTAAATTTGTATTGGAGGTTCAAGTGATAGACATATATTATTGGATGATTATGCCAATAAAGAATAGTTATGACATCATAATAACATAAGAATTTTTATTTTATTTTTTGAGTCCAAGTCTAGCCCTACTATTTGTTGTGGTTGATTTGTTATCTATAAGTAGAAGAAGCCTAAAGAGGACAGGAGATCATAATACGATTGGAACTATTGGGAATAGGATTGGGACTCCCTTAGACACATAATTATCTCATCTACATTTTCACTTGAGATGACGATTTTCGTTGAATCATTCAAAAACCCAATCAACATAGATGCTTATGGTCGCCATTGTTAATGTGGTTGCTACCTTGCTCTCGGCACCACTATTCATCATGTCCTTCACTCCTTTGCTACTCAAATATTCGATCATATGTAGAGGTTTCTTGTTTAAATTTTTAATTTTGATTATTTTTATTAGTTCTCTCACTTTCTGATCTTTTCATTTTTAGTCCAAGTTTTCATTCACAACCTATTATGTAATTCACTCAAAGTAATGTGTTTCCTAAGTAATTAAAAAGTGGGATGCGAGTAATTATACTCGAATGAGAACATACCATTCATCCAATCATCTAAACTAACTCCAATAAATCTATAAATTAACCAAGTTAGACAACCGAAGACCAAAGATGATGACATTGGTTCAAAGTTCATTGATCCTTGACCATGATGATTTAAAAAGTTGTTTAATCTAAACATAAGTTGGTCTCCACTAGACACATTACTCTCTCGTCACATTTCATACGCCACTATCAAATTTTGATCCTAAATACAAACTCAGTCGCTTGCTTCCTTCACGACAAGTATACAAGAGTGAAATAAAACACATATATTTGACAGCCGACCTTTCAGAAATTTTCAAGACATCTACAACCACCACTAACACTAATGACCACCCTCTCTCCTTTAAACCTAGCATCAATCAACAAGTAGGTCTCCCTTTCTCTAGTTGCCATCACCATGACAACCACTTGTAATTTTGATTTTACAATTTAGCTTAGAATTTTATTATATAAGATGTTTATCCAAAGAATATTTTAACTTCTGATTTTTGTAGTGTTTAATCACTAACACATCTTGTGATGGTTGTTACCATTATTATGTAGAAGATAGATAGTGATGTGTTGTTGTTCACCAAGACAAAATCATTTATAGATTCAAAAAACAACAATCAATTTACGAAAATAATGAGATAATGTGGTAAAATTATAAAAAAGAAAAAAACAAGGGAACTCAAACAAAAGAATAAAATAATTCATACTTTTGACAAAATTATCGTAACTTTGTGGTTCATAGAAATTTATGTTTTGAAAAAGTTTAAATGGTTGATTAAAAACAACTAATACATTCAATAAACTTTAAATTAATTGGTTTAATAGAAGACACAATCACATAGTTTTCCAAAATAAAGATCGTAGATTTGAGTTTCATTTGACGCAAGTGGTTCAGAAGTTTTATCCTGGTAGGTGTTTGGATGAGTTTCTATGAAAATGATCAATGAGCATGATTAATCGATTGTTAGAAAAAAGGTTTGGTTAAATAGACATTCCATGATTTTAAATAAACACCTCAAAATTTTTATACGTGTCGTATAGTCTCATACGCGTCGTATAGAGGGGTCGTATATGGCTGTATGTGTCGTATGGCCCTCTGACAGCCCCCTGAATTTTTCCTCGTAACCAGTGTCGAAATTCGTTATACGCGTCGTATAGTCTTATATGTGTCGTATGGGGGGTCGTATAGGGCTATATGGGTCGTATAGCTTTCTGATAGTCCTCTGAATTTTTTTCGTTTTTAATGTGTTCGACCCTATACGCCACGTATGGACCCATACGTAACATATAAAGAGTGTCGATTTATCTGATGGGTGTCTCGGACCTTAGAAAAAAAAACTAATAAGTTCGGTTCCCTTTTTAAGTTACAAAGACACTAATGTCGGGTACGTAGCATCTGTTTCGTGTAGAGTGTACATACTTTGTTGTGTATCAATGGCGGAAAATGTCTGTCAAACACAGAGAAAAGGAGTGATGAGGAGCGTTGTTTGGCGAACGATGCTGCTCCTCTCCCACCTCCGATCATCTCGCCACCCCCAAACACCAAAAGCACCATTCATCCCCACCATCACCCCACCGAAATTAGAGTTTCTTTCTCTTTCTTGTCTTTTGGTTTGGTGTTGCCTCAATCCATCATTTGCACCTTTAAGGGGGCTCCTCTCCCACCCCCTTCATCCCTTGCAGACCCGACCATCCTCCCCGGGTCGCCCCAAAATCTGTCGATTCCTTTGATGGGTTTTGGGGGTCTTCTCTCTATATGTAAATGGGTTGCATCAGCTCCAAACATGTTGCCACCTCTACTGTTTCCCCTCTTCATCATTCTTCCTTAACCCTAACCCACTCATCCTCTCGCTTCCGTCACCCAATCCCCGACATCAAACATCATAAAGATGACACCTTGAACGATGATCATCTGCTGTTCAATCCAGCTCCTTCCGATGACGATGATGATGTTAATCGCCACTCCAAGAACCTTTCTTTTACGTTCAGCGTGAGGTTTGGAAGGTCCACGGTGGCGGAGCATGTCGCCGCCGGTTGGCCTGCGTGGCTCAGCGCCGTCGCCGGTGAGGCCATTGATGGTTGGGTTCCTATGAAATCCGATGGCTTCGAGAGGTTTGAAAAGGTAAGTGGCGTATCATATTATCATCATCATCATCATCGATTCATCATCGTCAATTGACAATTCGTCGTTGGTTTGTTTCTGATTGCTGTTATTGACGGTGTGTAGATTGGGCAAGGGACGTATAGTAATGTGTATCGTGCTCGTGATCTGAAATCTGGTAGAATCATGGCATTGAAGAAGGTGAGATTTGATAATTTTCAACCGGAAAGCGTTAGGTTTATGGCTCGTGAAATCAATATCCTTCGAAAGCTTGATCATCCGAATGTTATGAAACTCGAGGGCATTATCACATCTCGTTTGTCATCCAACATTTATCTCGTGTTCGAGTATATGGAACATGATCTTGCAGGACTTATATCCTCCCCCAACATCAGATTCAACGACTCACAGGTTTGTAACTTTGTAGTTTGTATCAGTCATTTATCTTCTTGAACGTTTTATCACGAATTGAAAGGTTTTGTGGGTGCAGATCAAATGCTATATGCGGCAGTTAGTGAAAGGAGTTGAGCACTTTCACTCTCGAGGAATTCTTCATCGGGACATCAAGACATCAAACATTCTGGTGAATAATGAAGGTCAGTTGAAGATAGCAGATTTCGGTCTGGCGAATTTTGTTTCCAGCAGGCAACCGTTGACCACCCGTGTTGTGACATTATGGTATCGTCCTCCTGAGCTTTTCTTAGGTTCCACAAGCTATGGAACATATGTTGATATGTGGAGTGTTGGTTGTGTTTTTGGTGAGCTTTTCATCGGTAGACCAATTCTCAAGGGAAGAACAGAGGTGGGTGGCAACTAACAAGTGTTAGAATCAATAAAAATGTGTGCTTTATGATCATTTAGTTCTTGATGTAATCACATGTGCAGGTTGAACAGTTGCATAAAATCTTTATGCTTTGTGGGACGCCACCCGATGAGTTCTGGAGTAAGCCGACGCTTCCTCTTGCGAAAATGTCAAAACCGCGACATGCTTACCAGAGCTCTCTTCGGGAAAGATGTAAAGAACTCCCGAAGTCTGCTGTCAATTTACTCGACACTCTCCTTTCTGTAGAACCTGAAAAACGCGGCAGTGCCACCTCTGCTCTTCAATCGGAGGTAACATTTTACATTTGTTAGATCATATGTATGGATTGAGGAATCAAGACACTGTTTCCTTAAATATGTTTCCTGATGTTTTGTTAACTTGCAGTATTTCCATATGAGACCTTATGCGTGTGATCCTGCAAGCTTGCCAAAGTACCCACCCTGCAAGGAGATTGATGCAAAGTTTCGCGAAGCACATATGTCTGTGATTTTCTCTTTCTTTTGGTTGTGTACTGAAGTTTTTAAAGATTTGTATGTGAATTGATATAAATGTAAACTGATATACTTCAGGAACAAACCTGGTGGCAGGCTTCGGGCGTCTCTTACTTCAAAAAAGCTGAGAAAAGGCCGAAAAACATTGCTGGAACAAACAGAGGTTTTAAGAGTTCATTAAATTCTGAAATATTCTGTATCACATAATCACATTTTTAAAACCCAAACACGCGCTAACTTTGTGTTCTTTGTGGTGGGCAGGCACGTCGAAGTGCTTACTTTCATGGACCTAGAGGACCAGCTGATAGTAATGATGCATCATCAGAAATTTCCCAAACCACAGACGTATCTCAAGCTCACACGGTTAGCACGCTGCCTGTGTTGGCGACCACATCAGATGGGACCCTCGGTTGGTCGACAAAAAGAAGAAAACATGTCAGTTTTGTGACCCCAACAAGCCAAGATGTTCGGTCAATAGAGCCAATCTTTGAGCAAGATACATCAGCTGATCAAGTTTCATCATCTGTAAGGCATCTTTAGATTGAAATGAAAGAAAATCCCTTTGCTTTTAAAGTTTAATATATCACTTTCTTAACCAACAGGCTTATCATCAAGAACCAAGGATAAAATACTCAGGACCTATGGTAATTCAACCACGTAGAACCAAGGGGAGGCAAGGTGTTCCTAGATCAAGATTTTCAAGAGGTACCAGCAATATCATTTTGCAAATAGTTTTACATTTTCTATCTTTATAGCAGTTTGCGCTGAACATCTGACCTTCAAGGGGTTAGAAGGGCAGATAACCAGTGAAAGCTAGATTCGAATGTGAGACCTAGCGTTTACCACTATGTCATCCCCTTGAAGTGTTTTTGTTAATTAGAGGTTGGTTATTAATGTGGTTATGGTGGTTTCTGTTGGATTATAGATGCAGAATTATGATGTAAAATAGAGGCAAAAGCAAGGCTTAATTACAAAGGCTGCTGTTGATTATTTATCATACAATTGTGTTTGGAGGTTTGTACCATGTGCTTGGATGATTGTACTAGAGAATGAGTGTGGGTAGGTGTAGAAGAAAAGAGAAATGGAATTGAAGTAACATGCGTGGGAGAAATGGGAAGTGGAATACAAAGCACAAGTAAAGGCTTCTTCTAATTTAAGAAGGTTGATGAAACATAAAAGCTTGATGCTCAAAATTTCACCTCTTGTCAACCCTTGATTGATTATTCTTTGATTTTATTTGTATATTGTTGTGTTTTATATTATTCATTTTTGCCCTTTATGTAACTTACTATTCATTGTTATTAATAATATATTCCATTCTTCTTGACATAAATATAAATTAGCATACAATTACGGATATTAAGCCAGTTACATTGATGAAAAACCTAATTGTATTTGATATTTTTATCTTCTTTTCTAGGAAATGATAAAATAGGTACAAAGTAAATTAAAAATAACTCTACAATCTTAGTATTTGTAATTGGTTTAATGCCCTTGATACCATTAGGCTAGATGTCCTTCGGTTTAATATCTATTACACAATAAATTAAAAATAACTCTACAATCTTAGTATTTGTAATTGGCTTAATGCCCTTGATACCATTAGGCTGTCCTTCAGTTTAATATCTATTACACAATAAATTAAAATTAACTCTACAGTTACAAAGTAAATTAAAAATAACTCTACAGTCTTTGATACCATTAGGCTAAATGTCCTTTCTTTTTACAAATGATTAAACAATATGTCAAATTAAAAACAAACTTAAGCTTGAGAAGCCAAACCTCCTATGGCTAGTTTTCAAAGCATTTGGCCAGTTAAGACGATTTTGTTAATGTTTATATAGTGTTATACCTGTTTTAAGTTGGGAATATTTCTATCCTTCTAAATTTATTTGACTGGTTCATATACAAGCATAACTTTTGGATCAACTATGTATCATGTATTAATTGTCTTTCTACAAGTAAATGTATATGTATGAAAAATAACTACTCTTTTTGCATAGTTATCAGAGTGAACAAACTTCAGATAGATTAAACCTTTGCAAGAACAGTGTTTAGTATGTAATGAAGAACCGGATATAAACATTTAAAATTGGTCTAACAGTAAGAAACACTTTTAAAGTAACTCAAATCATTAAAATGTGATTGTTGTGTGTATATTCTACTCTATATGCATGTATTTACAATGCCACCAAGTCAGTACATCAAGATTGTTCATTGTATTTACTGTGCCTGCAGATGACATTGTTAAAGACCAAAAGATCAGAAGTTGAATCTTTATCAGTGAGCAACAATGGTGGGAATTTGACCACGATTCACAAAGTCAATCTTGTTCAATCTCAAACAGCAAAGTACTCTCTCAGGCAATTCTTCAGGCTTCTGAGCCTATATTCACAACACAAGTAATCAGTTTCCTTCAAAATATTCAAGTAAAAAATTAACAAATACCTGAATAGTTAAGCCTAAATTCAGAATCCCATTTTTTAACCGTTCACGAAAGGCTTCTAATCCCTTCTTGCTAAGAAACTAAACCGATGAACATCCAGATCAATTTCAAAGTAATTTGTTCCCTGAAATTACAGTAAGATTACAGATAAAAAGATTATATCCCATGCAGAATGAAGAAGAAAATGATGGTGGGTACCTGATAAAAGTTGTGTTGCGGTCGTGAAAGAACAGGTTTTTCATTATAAGTTTGCAAAAGCTTCCTTTCAGTGCTATTAGAAACAAGATCTTCAGGGTTCATCACACCCACCACGACCTTCAATCGTTCTCTGAATGGTACAACAGATTCTTTTCTGAATCGTTTCACCTTTTCCATATCATTGTCAATCAAACTCTGCATGCACATTAAGAAAATCTTGAATAGTTTCTTTATAAAGGATACACAAAATACATATTTGATGTCTTAATCACCTTGATGCTGTCTTGAAACTGAGAAGATGTATCTTTCTCATATGTTTCTGAGAGTTTGAAATATAACACAAGGCTCAAACCCTGACCATCACTATCACGATTGAACATAGCAGCAGGATAGGTAGGCAACTGTGAAAGGTTAAAATAAACATACTTTTAAATTAATGTTTCTAGTTTGTAGAAAAAAAGCAGTATGACATTAAGAAAATTCAAATTTGAACCTGAATATTAATGATAAGAAGAGGAGGTAACTTTCCATGGCCTTTGACCGAAGGAAGATCGAGATGTTGAGCAATGTGGTTGACTTTTCTTGAAGATGTAAAGAGGTCAACACCCATTGGAGTATAAGGACAATAACTTGGGGCAGGACTTTTTGTTTTCTTTCTGCAAATTAGTTTCTTAGTTGATCATATTATTTTTAGCATAGCTATCTAAAGTGTTAAAAGATATAGAAATCAAAGGAATACTTGAAAAAGTTTTCATCTCGAAGAGTGAAACTCGAGGGGTCAATAGCAGACCAACATCCATTGTTTGGCTTCTTATCAGTACAACATGGAATGAAGAGGCCTGCTCGGGGACGCCTAAAATTTTCTTTTGAAATACCTGCAAGGAAAAAGGCGATCAATTTGTGTTGTAACTTTGCAGCTAGTTTGATTTTGTGAAATAAATATTGTTATGATCCTGGAAGCTTAAAACTATTTTTTTAAACGAATAATGAACAGAAAGTTCACAGATTTCACTAGAAAGCCTGTTGACTGATGGTTTTCTTATCAGCATCTGTGAACCTGAGATCAATGAACCATTGATCTTATTTGATGATGAGGTATCATGCTGAAGCAAGTTTCACTTGACGAATTACGAAAACCATCTATTACAAGCATCAAGTTTATTTCAAGATAATTGACTAGTACAACACTTTCACTAAACTACATATGACACGCGCTCATGGACAAACGAAATACTAATGTTAATCAGAAAGGGGGGATGTTTATGTCCATTTACCACCATGAACACTATGAGAATCATCATTTGAACCAGATTCATCATTTGGCTGACTGAACCGAATCGTGGTTCTTCTTGGCAAATCACTGCAAGCCACAATACTTACATTGGAAACAAAGTTCTATAGTTGAAATTGAAAAAAAAAAAGCGAAAAAAGAAAAAGGAAAGTACCATCAGAATCAAATTGGCTATGGTGCCATTCCATCTGAGTGAGGTTGAAAGTAGAGTTTGAGGATGCATTTCTACAATAATTGGTGGTATGAACACAAAAACTGTTTGCTGCACTGCTGTTGTGTCTCCTCATTTTCTTATGCGAATTTGTGGTTTCCTTGATTATCTACTTTTGGAATGATAAAGAGACACAATTGCAAATATATCTCTTTCTTGAAATGGTAACTAAATATCCCTGAAAATGCCAATTTCTTTTACAATCATGGACGCGTAGTTATAAGGGTTAATGTTGAACACAGTCATAAACTAACTAGCTTTCAACAGTTTATTTGTTTTCTCTTAAACTAGCTTTCAACATTTTATTTGTTTTCTCTTGAACTAGCTTTCAACTTCCTTTGACTTGCCGAAAGAAAATCATTTTGACTCGTTGAGCACCTTAAATGCTTATGTAGACACCATGTGTACAAAGATAGGTATAAAAAAGTTTAGAGAAATAACACTGCAGAAAACAGTTAAGAAATTAAACCACTAAAATGCTGAAATTTGGTTGGTTTGATCAAACATTAACCCTAAATTTAAAACATGCTTCAATTTGCTTACCATAAACGGATAGGATGATAAAGAGAATACCTCTGCAAACTACAAGAATTTGTAATGAAGCAAATGACAGGGAATTAAATGCAAGAATTCTGCAAGAACATATGATCTTCATGTCAATGAAAATTCAAAAATCATAAAATATTTGCACAATTAACTTGTTTAAGTAATTGCTTATATAGCTTGCAAGAAACAATAAAACATTCAAAGCAACTTCAAATGTAGAATTCAAGTAAATGATCAGTTCCTTATTCCCCAAGTTACCATACAAGAATCTTATGCACCCGAAGCAATTAACGTTAATCATTTCAATCTGTAACCATGATCATGAACAAATAGGTGATTTTACTCAATATTTTGCCAAAACAAAGGTATGAACATCATCAGAAACCATCCACAATTACATAATTCTTTACATGACCAAGGTCACATTTTGTCTTCATTTTAATTCAATATTTCAAGAAAAGATAATGGTGGGATGAACAGCATTAAAATGTATGCTAGATAATATAAATCTTGAAAATATATAGGTTCATATGTGCATATATAACATATGCATATTGTAGAAAGAAAAGAAAGAGAAAGATACCTGAAAGAGATGAAGTTGTTATCATGTATGTTATGAACATGATATTAGCTTCATCTCCCTCTGTAACAAAATGAGGAACCCCCCACAAGAGAATGATTTTGATTTTGCATTTTGTGGTGCCTTTCTATTGCCACGTCATCATCTATTCTACGGCAAACAAAAGTTTTAAGGTTGCTGTGAATTGACAAGCTGTGAAGCCCCTCATCTTCCATATTATTACTTTTTCTGTCCTTCAATTTTAAGTCAACCAGTTAATCAACCCTCATATAGTCATATTTCATTCAAGAAAGAGATATGATTAATTTGAAAACTACGTTTTCAGGTTTTGTTTCCCCGTTTTCATGCCTACTCACATGAAAAAAGACTTTTGAAAATCATATTGCATTCATGACAATGAAACTAAGAGCTATAAAGGTCGGTTTTTGGGCTTTTGTTTCTAATACAACTTTTGATAACCATTACTTATCAAGATGTTTCGGGTTGTTTTATAAAATCTGTGATATGGTGATACCGAGTAACCTAAGAGTGATCACATACAACGTACACATACATATGGAATTACAAACCTTAAAATTCATAAACATTAAGTCGGGCCATAAAATCATTTATGTTTATGACAAAAAAATAAAATATACAATGCAACCGAAAATGAAGCTTATATGAAAAAAATGAAAATATTTAAATGAGAGTGAGTCTCTCTATATTATGATCCAATTTTTTTCCCGTAAAGGATTGTTTGTCTAATCTAAGAGCATCACCAATAAGATAGTTTTTCTTGTTTTTAGAATTGACCCGTGGCGGTTTCTTTTGGTTCTTAGTTCTTACTGATGTGTAGCTTGTTTTTGGCATCCGGTTTTGGAGTGTAGTTCTTGACCAAGAACTACAAAAACATATTGGGGTGTGACTTATTGTATTTTTAATCATAAAATATCTATAAGGAGAGAGAGAGAGAGAGAGAGAGAAAGAAAGAAAGGGAGAGAGAAACTGATTATGATTAATAATAATAATGTGTTGATAAAATGGTGATGTTTTTGAGTGTGTTTTAGAATAGATATTTTCCTAAATGACAACTGATTATGAATTTTCTTATTATGAATGCTACAAGAGTAAAGGTGAACGGAGAAGTAAGTGTTTGTAGGTTAGCCTTGACCCATCCTAATAATATGACCATTTTCATTTAAACTTATTTGACTACTCAATCCATCCATTATCATCTTTTGAGAGATAACTATAGTTTTAAATACAAGCTAATCAACTTGTATTTGTAAAGATTTGAACCCACAGAGTAGACAAGCATGCTCAATTTAAACTTTCAAATAAATTACATAATTGTTAGTGATTAGAACTTTAGTCGTGTAGGTTCTCATACAGACATCAATGAGTAGTAGTCATGAGTTTATTGGGTTGTTGGATGCATCATTGGAGGAAACTTTTAAGTTTACTCACTTGTAGATAAAGACATCCATACTTAACACAAGATTTTGATGAAGATTATGGCCAAAATTCATTGTGAACAAGAATCCCTTCATTAGGATCCAAATTATGACTAGCTTTAACGAGCTAGCATCAGTTAATCTTATAGAAGAAATATTATCATTCCAATGATAACATCACAAGCAAGGAACCATTAAGATTAATAGTTGCAACTTCATTTTTGTAATCAAGATTCATGAGCATCATATTCATAATACAAAAACATTGCAACACTACATGGTCAGCTTGAAACTAATAACCTCTTTAAGCTAGCTTTAACTAACATAACAAATGGTTGGAAGATCAAGAGAGCTCCATAGTGATAATTCTCCATCAACAACATTAGTTTGAGAAGAAACCACACTCTCTCCTTCAACACCCTTATTCGATTCGTCATCTTTCTTATCGAACCGATGATCACAAACAGACCTTTGCAGTTTGGACCTTACTCTAGACTTTGAACCCCCTCCCATCCCAAGTTTCAGCTTCAAACACTCTGGTATTCCATTGAAAGCATAAAGAGAAGCCGAATACTTTCGCTCGTATTTCATCCTCTTCATAGCCTCAGATATTGTCAATGGTTCTTCGCCTTCTCCGTTGTAGATCTCCTCATTAATAGAGTTTGATGCAAGTTCTTGAGCTATTTCAAAAGGGGAAAAAGTACAAGAAGACCCTATTTCATCGATGAACCCGAAATCAATCACTCCTAAGTCACTACACCCTTCTTCTTCTTCATCATCATCTTCAATCACACCTCCATTGTTTGAGTGATCACCACTTGAAGTTAAAGATACCATACCATCATCATGAATAGTATCCAAGTTAACATAATCATCTTTAACGGGTAGTGATGACATGATCTCGTTGTTATCAGGAGTATAATCATATGGGTCGTTGAGAAAATCAGTAAAGATCGAATCTTGGAACTCACATATGTCATTAACATCCTCGTGTTGCTTCTTGTCATCATGATCTTGACTAACAGTTAGCTCAGAGATGTTGTGAGATGAACATGAACCACCTGCTGCAGCCATGGCTGCTAATGAGTTGTTTCTGGCTTTGAGCCGGTGAAGAAGTAGGTTCGTGATTTTGGATGGGAGGGCGGGTGTGGTCGAAGATGATTGCGAACAAGGCCAGAAGTTGGTTCGAGTGTTGGCTCCTCTTAGCAAACAAGCAGCCTCATCATAAGCTCTAGCTGCTTCTTCAGCTGTGTCAAAGGTCCCTAGCCATACTCTAATCTTTTGTATGGTGTCTTTGATCTCCGCCACCCATCGGCCTGAGGGCCGCTGGCGGACACCAACAAACCGCTTTCGGGCCCGCCTTGGCCCGCCTAGTGCCGCTGCAGCTGCTGAGTCTTTAACCAACTCATGATCCCAAGATGTGTTTTCTTCATGGTGATCACTCATGTTGTGTTCTTGACCATTAACAAGCTTTCTCTTCCTAGCCATTTTGGATTATTATTTTGGTGTAGTAAATGTATTAGATTGTGATTGTATGATATGAATTGTGATGCACTTGTATATATATATACATATAGGCATGAGATGGAGTTAAAGAAATGATCTTGTTAAAATGAGAGCAACAGTTGAAAGAGTCTTACTCTTGTACACACCTCTTTGTTGTTTTCATATATTATTATTATTTGTTTATTTGTTTTCATTTTTGGCAAACCATTTGGAGTTTCATTGGGGGAGAAGAGAGTAAAATATTCAATCTTTATAAAATATTATTTGTAGAAACTATAGCTTGACCTAGTCCAATTTCTCTAGCTAATTCCTCTTTTAATTCATACTTTCATTTGTATATATAATGCAGTTTCTTTGTGTATTATGTAAAACGCAAGCATGAGTAGTACACTTAACTCTTTCAAAAACCTTCGTCACAAAATAAATTTAATAAACTTTTCTATTATTATTTTTGCTATCTAAAATTAAAGTTACCTTTTATTAGTTATCGTTACAAGATATTGATAACTTTCTAATATACTTATGGTGCAAACAATTTTTGTTCTAGCATTACGTGACAAAATGTTTGATAAGTGTGTGTAGATTTACGAATAATAAAGAGTATGTGATAGCTAGCATATATTATTGGTTTTTAATTCGATCATGTCTAGTATTTTTCTTAACCCTAGTAATATTCTTATATCATATACAAAGAAGCTTTGAAATCATCACCCCTTATAAACTATATTACCTATTTCATGCCAAAACAGATTAAAGGATCCCAAATCAAAAGTTGTCTGGTATATTAAAGACATATGTATACTTGCAATCATGTATCATGTATGCATGTATGTATGGTCATGCATCAAGATAATCTAGCGTAGTTAACACGTAACCCTAGATATCAACTTATGTGCAATTGCATCACAGAAGAGACAATTGGAGCAATTTACAAGAAAACTTAAGTGGTCTTCTTTTTTTTATTAATTATATAACATAATTAAAATCCACTTTATTCGATTAGTCCATATGTTCATACATAGTTTTCTCCGATAACGCGTGTTTGAAGCTTTATGAGCCATGCCTATGATTTCATTATTTCATGTTAGCTTCTAGTAGGGAAAAATAAAGTTTTCAAACATCCGTGGTGCACGTAGTTAATATGACCAACTATATCTGTTAAGAGTACGATAAAAATTATAAACTTGAACGTATAATCAGATATTTTAAGTAATATAACCTTGCCGGTATTAAATTATCAATAAATCAGATTATGTTATGGAAAAACTAATAAAACAGTTTCTTTATAATCAAATGGTCAAAATATATTGTACCATACTGAATACTTTTCCTTTAATTTATATATATTTTTTAATTAACACCGTGTTTTATTTATTTCTCGGGCACATGAAAATGTTATGTGACTTATTTTTTTCAAAATTAATATATCGAATATATTATAGGAGGCGTGTGTGTTTTTAACAGTAGGGTACGAGACTCATGTGGTTATAGGAAAAGTGGGAGTTACCACAATCGACAAAACGGATTCTTTGAAACGGTGGACATATGGGATGCCCGTTGAGCGTATAAACGAACAACTATAAGGTAACGGCCAACGGAATTAACAAAAGAAGAGACAAGGAAAGGCTTGAAATGCCAAATACATCACATCAACTTCTTGACTTGTTTCTTGTGATTTTAACTTCATGCTTTTGATGTTTACCATCTCTTATCTCTCACTCTTAAATAATTGCAATATGTCTCTTCTCACAAGGATCGATTGTTTGTTTCTATAGTGGAATTAGTTAAACTATAGGGGCTTAAGACTTGGATATTTTTGGAATTCAAAATCTTAAATTACATTTGATGTTGAACCCTGATTAATATTAGGTCATTGGCTAATTGCAATCAAGAGTTGTGAAATCAAGATTTGATGTTGTCATTACGTTAGTTTCATCAACTCCAACTACAACGGCTCTAGCAGAAGTCACACTAGAAGGTACATGTTTTTTAATCTCTTAATGAATAAACACATAAATATGAACATTTAGACTTGTTATGCTAAAAAGTCTAAAAAACTAAATTTTATGATAAAATTTTTGGACCATTAATCAAATATAAACGGCTAAGATAGGGTGTGCGACCACGTGACTCCATATTGACGCAAGTTATGACAACAAGGGTGCCCGTTGTTGTTTTCTCCCTTTTGTGTGTGTTTTGATTTCCTTAATCAAAAAATAACTTTTTATATTATTAGTAGGATAATACCTCGTGTATTACACGAGTTTAATAAATAAAATATTAAATATTTTTTAAAAAATTAATAAATTATAAAACGATCTTTTAATACAATATATGATTGATAAAAGAATTATATGATCATATTTTAAACTTTTAAAAAAAAATTTGTTTTTTTCCAAAAATAAATTAGTTTTTAAACAAATTATATCAAAACTTCCATTTTTAATAATTTATTTATTGTAACTTTAAATTTAGTTACTTTTGTTTCATAAGACTTTTATTTTTAAAAGCCAAAGATTTTAAAATACATTATGTTTTTTAAAAGTTTGATTTTCTTTTGAAAAAATTTCTTATTTTATGAAAAGAATTATTTCTTTACGAATTTCATTTGTAGAAAAATCTCTTTAAAAAAATTATATGTGTAATATGAAAAAAATTAAATAATATCATTTTGTAGTTAATATGTTATTTGTTATGACAGAGAAGCGGGAAAATAAAACTTAGTAAC
The DNA here is from genome assembly GCA_025506515.1 of Flaveria trinervia. NCBI lineage: Eukaryota > Viridiplantae > Streptophyta > Magnoliopsida > Asterales > Asteraceae > Flaveria > Flaveria trinervia. Next base: position 9,070,085 of record CM046450.1, read on the forward strand.
TCTATAATTGTGACAAGTGACACACAAAAACCTTCTTTTATTAGTATTGATAGATCTATTATAATTTTTGTCGCTAAATCGATTCTTGATATGTTGGTGTTATGTGTGAGTTTTAGATGTTTAAAATCATGTTTTAATCTAATTTTGATATCCAATACAGTCACCTTCTTACGTGTTTGAAATGTAAATTAAATGGAGCTAAATACACATTATTTGAGAAGTGTTGAAAGGTGTTGAAAACAAAAAAATGTGTAAAATTCAGGAGCTCGTAAGTTACGGTCTTGTGTTGAGAACGTCTGGGAACCTCGTAAGACGGAATGTTAGGTTGTCTGGCTGAAGGTAGACCGTAAGTTACGGTCTAACGTGATAGTTGAAGGATTATTTCATATTTTTAATTATATTTAAACCCCAATTATTAGGGTTCGGGGACATACACTCCTTGAGCTCCAAGAACGAGTTTTTGGACAAATTTAAGCCCTTAGGACATCCTTTAATCATCTCAAATCATCCACATTAATTATTAAATCAAGATTGAAGGCATAATGAAGATGACGAGTGGATAAGTTCACGGTGGTTACTTTCGGGTGGAAGATTATCGTTAAGAGAGATAATTGGTATGTAAGATTATGGTTTATGCTTTGACACTTAAGCTTTGAATGTAATTACACGTTTTGATTAGTTAAAAGGTAAACTTATAAATACAGTTACTTGTTAAATTATCAGTTTTTGGTTTTTTTGCTTCGTAAACTCATTAAGCTTGATAGGTAACTTGATATAAATGAATTAATAATATTGTGAATGAACGAGTCTTAAAAGTTTGATCATTTGTTGTTACATTAAATAAAAGTTGAAATCTTGGAAATTGTTTTAACAAACCATAGTTTAAAGTATCAATTGTTGATCTTGTGTAATTGTAAACACGTAAGTGATTGTTTTTTATTATTTACGTAAATTCATTCAAAAGTTGAGTGTTTTTTGAACTTGTGTTATAGAATTCATCCATAGTTTCAATTTTTACTTTCAAAGTTTGTGTCTTTAAGTTGATTGAGTCTTATTTGTTAAAACATTTTTCACTAATTTTCTGTGGAGACGATGTTAATTACCCTTATACAATAAATGTAGCTAAGACATGATACATAGTTTGTTTTTGATCGAGTATTGACAACTAGATCAATTCATATATGCTATAATTTGTTTCACGAAAATTAAAACAGCGTTTTCTTTAAGTTTATAAAAGTGGGTACGTATAATGACGCACCAAAGATTTTTTATTGGTATCTTTTTGTTGGTACGTTGGGACGATTTTCATAGTATGTTAGCCTTGTAATATCGTTGTCCTGACATTTAAGTTTCGTTGTATTTCTCTTATAAATGTTTAACAACCAATTAGGCATTAAATAACAATATAAAGAAAAATAAATATTTTTTTATTAAGATAAACACAAAACCTCTACTTATAAACTCTTGCGTTAATACAAGAATAACTTTAAAGTATAAAAGTTAACAAAATATGAATAATCACCTGGTTATGTTGCATGCATGTGAACAAATACAATAATGATACATTTATAACTAGAACTTGTTAGTTTTCTATTTTTTCTCTGACTTCTCATACTTTTGAGTTTCTTTAAGTATATCCACCTTAAACCTATAAAAGGCAACAAGAATACACGATAAATTCTTATACTTATCTTATTGTAATTCTAGATGGCATCACTTGTGTTTTCAATAAATATGACACTTTTTGATAGAAATGTATAAAATGTTGCAACTGGGGATTATTATATTTAACTAGGTTAGAGTTCATGTATTATATGGATGAAATAAATAAAACATATTAAAATAATTAATTTTATAAATATTTTATATTCTAAATGTTATTATCCATTGTTGAAATAAAAATATAATGAATATTTAAAAGTTATAACACATAATGAATTAGAAATTATTACTCTATATTTAATATATATTAATAAATTATTAAAATAACTATATTTATATTTTAGATGTTTAATAATTTTATTTTTTTATTTACAATAATTATCATTTAATATGAGAGAGACAACAAACACAAATATAAATACTTTTTATTTTAACATATTTTAGTTAAAAAGGAAAGTCAAACTAATTGTTTTTATTATTTTGGTATATTATGAGAGAGAGACGAGAAAGTAATTTTTTTGTTATGCTAAAATGTTGACACGTGTCATTTGATATGCTAGAATGATAACACGTGTCTTAAGAAAACCTTCATTTATTATAAGTTATAGATTATAGGTTGTAAATATCAAATACATATAATTATTCTTTATTAAATTATATTTTCACATATATAAGTAGGAGTTATATAACATTTTAATGTTAACTAGTTGAATTTTCCCGAGTGGTGCGACTGAAATCCCATGAATATTGACGCAACTCGGTTTAATTTAAAATTTATATCGAATGTGTGAAAAAATTAGGATGTTTGAACATGATATTTAGATTCTTATAATATATTTTAGACGAAGTTATAAAAGAAAATAAAATTTGTAGATAAAATTAAGCATGTAACACTATATATCTAAATTTTTATATATTATATTATAAAACTTATAAGATGAAAAAGATAAGTTACAACTTATTATAATATGTCAATAATATAAAAAATAAATATTGATTACGCTGGTATTTAGTAAAACTAGTTGCAATCCTGGACGCGCGTTGCGCGAAATGTTATGACATTTTGTATAATTGCTTGTATTTTTTATGAAAACACAGCTAATATGGACATTGCATCACAAGCAGCAGTAGTTTAGATGGGTTTTTAATACATAGAAGTGATACATGGGTTATCATTAAAACACAGTTAATATAGACATTGCATACAAGCAGTAGTAGTCTAGGGTTTTCAGCATGTTCAGGTAATACATAGAAGTGATACATGGGTTTTCATTGTATGCAACAACTTTTCCACAACTTGATGGACGTACAACATCTAGCTTTAAAGCTTCAAAAGGTTTGTTATATTGTTTGGGCTGCATGGTGTTGTGCATATATTTTGGTTACCAAAAGTGTGGCTGTTCAAAAGTGGTTTCCTTTTTCTGCAACCCATTCCGTCCATGAAAAGACAGTATCACATGGTTCTCCTGCAGTGCCACCCATTATGTTTATCAAAAGACAACATCAAAAGGCATTTAATTGCGGCTGTTCAAAAGTCGTCTTGCATATTTGCTAGTCGTTTTTGTGCTTCTTTGTGCCAGCCTGCTCCTTATCTGTATATATGGAGAAATCTGTTAATAGAAGTTGCACTGTTTCTAACAGGTGTTTCTTTATGTTTGTACCTTCTTCCAGATATAGTGTTCTTTTTACTGGATTCTCTGGGTGATTCTTACGTGCAGTGGTATGTGGTGTTGGTGTATTTGGTGCTGGGGTGCTAGTTGAGGGTACATCTGGATTTATGTTTTCAATTGTGTTAACTGTGCAACGAACCGATCCTGTTCTGATGTTCTTTTGGCTTGAACATGGAAATATGCCTCTTTGTTAAGGACAGTGTGCTGCATTGCGTCTGGATGCTCGTTTGACAGCAAGTCCGAACATTTCTTTCCAATCAATTTTGTTGAAGGTTCGTTGAACATTGTGGCATGGATACTCCCTGTGTTGTCTGATATTATGCCAGTTATTCGGTACCTGCAACGTATTTAGATATAACTTAGTTTAAAGACTTTAACATATGTCCAGATTTGGTGTTTGATGTTTGATTTGATGCATTCTAAATCAGCAACCTTTGTACTATATTGTGCAGAAATTGTGTGTATGTGTGAGGTTGCTATGCAGAGATTCGTATTATATTATGTGGTCCTAGAAACTTTTATTATTGCATGCTCCTAAAATTCTTTTTTCAGCTCAAATTTAAGTGGTTGATAAATTTGTAGTGAATGTTGGTTTAGTGTTTACTTACTTTTTTGTTGGGGTGGGGTAGTAGCCATGATGTGAACAAAACCAAAGGTTTTCTGATTTGATGGGTGAGTTGTCGCAATTGGGACAGGCGGTGAAGTGCCATTCTTTGTCTGCGGCGATGTGTGTGAATGCAGCTTTAAGTACAAAGATTTGTCTCTGGGAAAAGGTTGAATGTGATTAGCTGAGTTGATTTGTGTAGGTGGCTATAAAAGGTAATTGTATAATGTTTATTCTTACAGTGAGTTCGTTCTTTTCTTTTCGCAGAAGTTCAGACATGGTAATGTGGTTTTGGATGCCTGCGGATGTTTGTTTCTGTTGCTGCGACTGGGTGTCAGTTGTGTCTTTTGCTGACTCCTGTTCTTCAAACCTGAGAAAGTTTAACAAATGCGTTTAATATTTTTTTGATGATTATGTGTAGTTATGTGTATGTTATGTTTATGCACATGTTATTTGAAAATTGTATTCTTTTTAGAAATTGGTCCTGATAATAAAAGTTGTAAAAAGAGGAACAATATTGAAAATATCAACTGTTTTATGTAAGGATAATTAACAGGTGGATAAATGGGGTACAAAAGTCGTGCACAGTCATACATCAATTGCCCACCTACATACGATAAAGTTCTTCGTGCAAAAGGTATTAATAAATGCTTATTTACATTATACAACTGACCTGCTATGCTACCCTTCTTTTTGGTTTAAAAAGGATAATATTAAACAGAACTCTAGAAATGCTTTCTAAGTGATGGTTCAAGCATAATTAGCAAATGTATAACGACGTGGGTGTCCATATGTAAACGTAATATCTATGTAAATCTTACAGGCGCAGGAGTGTGCGTGTTTCCACGGTTGATGGGTTGACATAGACATGTGTTGCGTTTGTTGATTGGAGTTGCAATTTACCTGTATCGACAGGTATATTAAGTGTTTTTACACTGGGTGATAGTGGTTAATGCAATAGTGTATACCTATAAAATCAGTTACTCTAACTCCAGTAATTGCAAGTATTGTTGGTGCCATTGATGTCTCAACTGAACCCCTCAGAAACTTCGTTGTAGATGTTGTTATTTCGCCCCACAGAGTGACACTGACGTCCATGTTGCTGCAGGAATAAAAGATATTGTGTTAAAACATAAAAATTCAAAAGTAATGGATGATTAGCCATTCATTTCTTTATTGTTGTATTCAAAATTTGATTTTTGAATGTTCATTGCAAAAGGTCATGTGAAATAAAGAAAGAAATAAAAAGAAGTCATTTAATGGATCTGGATGTGCACTTAAGTGAAGCCCACATCAAACAAAATTTTAAGGTCTATGTAAATAAAATGCATCCAGTTTATTATTTCAAAAAAAGTCTATAATGGGAGCCCAAGCATTAGATTAAAGAGGGAGTAGACCTAATATAAAAAAAAAGACGGCAGGAACAAGAGGAGGGTAGAAAAAAAAAAGAAAACAAAATTATTCTTTTATTATTAAACTTTGAAACTTTTGAGTATATTTAGAGACCAATTTAAGAGCAAAGAATAAGATCAGGAAGCAACGATTGAACCATTTGATCATTGAAAATCATTTGGTTTCGTTTCGTTTTTGATTATTTTCTTTTGTTTCATTGTTTCTTTTATTAATGTCTCTAAAGTTTACAATTAAATATATCATCTATCCTGAAATGATAAAGGCACACAAATATTGCAAGATTATCTAAGCAACATTTGAAATAACACCATTAGTTTTAATTAATTATTAGTAGTGAATTTCCTGTTTTAAAGGTTGAATAACAGGTTGTCTTTTGCCAGCAGGAACATATATAGGTAATTTGAGACACTCTAATTAATGTTGGTTAGTTGGGGTTTGAAAGAGACAAACCTGCTGTCTTTCAACGTCATTGTAACGAAAGGTGCTCCAGCATTTGTTCTGTTATCGTGCATCTCTTGCAATATTCCTATGTAATCTGTGTGAATAGTGTTTGTGCATCACAATAATGAACATGCATACAGTGGATAGTTGTTGAAAACATTTATGATGGATGTCCTTACCCACGATTGCCCTTTTGTTTTTTTGAGCTGGATCTTTGCTTTGTTCATGGAGGTAATCCAGTCTTTCACGGGAGACAAATTCATAGTATTGACGAGGGAGGTCCGGAGTGTCATCAATAGGCGTAAACATCGTTGCTGCTCCGACTCGCATGTAAGCAGGGTGGCATACAGTTGAAGTAAATTTGTCAGGTTCGGTACACGCATACCCTTTAACCCGGTAACATGATTGCACTTGAAGTTTTGATGTCACTATTCTTTGATCTTTACCCTTTGTAACAGCCTGGATTCCTATGCCCTGTTGCAGTATTGTAATCATAATTGTAAGTTTGGTTAATGAAAATAAAAGTATGAATTTAGTGTTTTATGTGTTAACAGAAAATATTTTCAGGTTAGATTTAGATACAGGTTTTAAAAAGATGTTTAAGATTTAGCTAATTAGGATAAAAGTTATTAAAGAGAAATAAAAGCGTTTCATTACAAAATAGGGGGACAGTATTTAATAATATTTTAAACAGTTGCATGATCTATCTCTCTTGTGATTTATTGTATAGCTTTGTATTTAGGTTGAGTATACCTGTTGATCCACAAATACATAGCACGTTTCATTGTCTCTAAAGGCGGGTTTCCAGGTACGAACTACACGAACGTTGAGTTCAGGAGCTGGTCCACCCGGTGTTAAACTTGAAATTTCAGTGTCTTCCATTTCTATTCATCTATTTAGAGAAGGAACATGAGGATAAAGGTAATTCTATTAAAGTTGGCAAATAAACATGTAAATACAGGTATTTATCAACATTATATGGAGAAAGGAGAACGAACTATAATAGAGATTGACCTGATCCATATCAATCTCGTTTAATAGTTCTGTATACACGATATTTAATGTTTTATTATCACTATTTTCAATGCTTTTTCTTGTAAGGATCTTTATAGAATTTGGGGATGTTGCTCTTGACAGAGCAACATATAACTGTCCATGACTGAATATTGGCTCAGGTAAATAGATTCCTATTTTTTTAAGTGATTGGCCTTGGCTTTTATTAATGGTCATTGCATAGCATGTTTTAACCGGAAATTGCTTCCTTGTAAAAACAAAAGGAAGGTCTTTCGTATTATGCACAAAGTTAATTCTCGGAATATATACTCGGTGTCCTAAGGATGTACCTGTTATTACATGAGCCTCAATAACACGAGGTAGTAACTGTGATATCAATAATCTAGTGCCATTACATAAACCATTTTTTTGATCTAGATTACGAATTAACATTATGGGAGTGTTGTTTTTCAGCTTTAAACAATGTTTTGGAATCCCATTAAAATTAAGTACATTAAGGTATTCAATTGGGTACATAGCATCAACATCTCCTCCATCTCTAGAGTGTGGAATCATCGAGTCAGTGCTGAAGTATGAGCTGCATTCTCCAGGTGACATGGCATGAATAAGGTCATTGATTTCATCCACAGTTTCATTCTTAGGACATATGATGGCACGTTCTGCAAATGTTGGGGCCGTTGGGCTTAGCAGACATTCCTCATCGTAGACAAACCTGATCAAATCATACAACGCAGCGTCTGAATCCTTAATAATCATCTGTGGTGGTATTTCAATTACTTTAACGTCCGCTTGTCCAATTGTATGTGGAACACCTTCTTTACCGTCTCCAACTCTTAGTAACCAACTACAAAACGATTGTACATCTTGGTATCCACTCGTATATGAAGACAATGTTGCTCGCAAATTAACAGTTAGCTTATGAACTGAAAAGTACTTCCACAAATAAGACTTTGTGAGACATGACGATATTATATCAGCCTTTGTGCATTTTGGTTTTACTGGTAATGTTTGACGAAAGTCTCCACCTAGTAGAACAGATTTACCGCCGAATGGCACCGCAATATTACCCGTTAAATCCTTCAATGTTTTATCCAGGGATTCAAAACACCTTCGGTCGCTCATCGGTGCCTCATCCCAAACTATAAGGCTTGTTTCTAACAAAAGGCGAGACAAGTTTGTATTTTTTTTAATATGACATATAGATTCATCTGTTAATTCCAACGGTATTTTAAATCTTGAATGTGCTGTACGACCTGAAGGCAACAATAGCGAAGCGATACCCGAAGCTGCTACTGCTAAAACAACCTGACCTTCAGACCTTAAAGCTGTAATGATTGTTCTCCAAAGGTATGTTTTACCTGAACCTCCATGGCCATACACAAACAATAACACTTGTAATGAATTCTGCATAGAAGTCAACACCGCATCATAGACATTTTTTTGTTCAGGATGAAGATTTGCCTTTAAGGAGAGATGTTCATGGTGTAAAGCTTCCCGATTGTAACTTTTTTCCTCAAGTAACAGTACATTTCTAAGCATAGAAAGAGTGGATTCTGTGGGGAGAGGCAATCCAAAATCAGCTAGTGTGCGTGGTGTTGCGTTAGAGTTTAGTAACAACTCAAGCTCATAGAGTACAAACTGTTGTAAATCAGCATTGCTAACACCGGAATTTGAATTTCGTGGACTGGAGTTAAGGTTGTATGTAATATCATCCCCCATTTTTTCCCAGCTGGCATCCCACAAAGCTGAAGGGTTTGACACATCACAATACAATAGTATATGTACAAAAAGAGACCTAATTTCAGATGCAGTTGCCCATTCAGAGGCTTCTGAAATTGTAGACAACCATTCTTTATCGTCACCAATTAGGCCTAATTTTTCACACGCCTCCCTAAATGTTAGCATTACAACACCTGAAACTGTGCGTATATCCGCAAATGAACAACAACCTTTTTGATAATTCAACAACATCCTCAGATAAAACAGTTCCCCACATGAAGGATGAACGTAAGTTAGCCTACCCACAGTAGGAGTTCTCTTGCACGTTCTACGTGTCCAACTTTTTGTCGATAAATCCCATCGATATTTAGAGAGATAGTCTATGTAACGAAGGTTGGCCCCTAAATCCGTAGAGGACATTCCTGCGGAGGACTCAATTGTGTTGTTTGCTAACCATTCAGTAAGAGTTGTTTTGCCAGCATTCTGATTATTGACGATTTCTTGAAGTTGCTGTGTTTGTCTAAATGTCATGTTTTGTTTGCCTTCCAAATGTACCGCAAGAACTTGAACAGGTGGGTTCCTATGATGTATGGGGAACGAAAGAATTCTCCAAGATGCCTCGTGTGGGCATATAAAACGGCCATCAAGGTATTTTTTGATCTCATCAACAACCTCAACTACATTAACAGGTATGTTTTCTGAAGTAACATCCTTTTCTGTTAACGTAAAACGAACCCTGTCTGCACCCTTTGATATATACTTAAAAAGATATTTTATAAGCATACTCCACCCACAGTACTCAACATTTATATGCGCATCAAAATGCATTAGCAAGTCCGCATTATACGGAACAACATACCCATTATCCAACGGAATTCCACGTTTGATGCATGGAAAACAATCCTTGGACCTTTTGTAGTGAACGTACCCTCCATTGTCAAATCGTGTGCATGCCTCGTATGACTTAGGATATTGCTTTGAACATACACCATCTTTCATACACGGAGAACTCATTCTTGCTATACCACACGGTCCATGTAGCATCGATTCAGTAACAATCCTATGTAAGACGGGATTTGTTTGATTGTCAGGTAGTTCGGCACTAATATATCTGTTAATATCCTCTGGGGTGCGAATTTTATAAGAATCAGTCACCCATAACAACGTGTGACAATGTGGCAACCCTCTTTTTGGAATTCAATTGTGTATAGCTCTGTACAAGCAGAAAGCATAATACAACATGAGTATCCATAATAAAGTTGTATGATGGCGTTGCTAAAAAGGACAAGCAACATGATTTACACTTACCAGCAGCAACATCACCAAAGGGTTTTGATGTTTTCAGATGCTTGATGAAAGACCGTACCTTCATCTGGAATACCCTAGCAATAATATCAGGTCTATCCTGTGGACTTGGTACATGTGCTGCTTCTTTCCCTTTCAATCTCAGGCCATTTGACATTGCATGTGAATGTTATAAAGTACTGAGGATTCCCATGGACTCGGCATATGGCGAGGGCATCTTGGTAATGTTTATACATATACCTTGGACCACCGGTGAAAGATGATGGTAATACGACCTGTTTACCCACGCTATGGCCCTCTGTATCACCGCGAGATATTGCATCGTGAAGACCTTCCAAAAACTCACACCTGAATTCTTCTTGATTATTCCGAACATATTCTAACCGACAATGTTCGACGCAGATATAAGAGTCAACAATGTATTGCTGAAACAGCCTACCTGCGTGAAGAAGATGGTTGTAAACATTTTCACGATCATGAATCTGATACGAGTAGAACATTGATGGACTAAGCTTGCGATCATCAATTGAATGGTCAGGTCCTAAGCGTAACTCAGGAGACCACCCTTGCTCTGCATGAGGGAATAAAAGTGGATATTGCAACGGCATATAAGATGGATGAAGCTTGCTAACTCTATGTGGAGTATTAGCCTTATCATGGATAATAACATCAAAATCTTCCGATGCAGTACCACCATCACAAACAATGGCGCCAACGGTATTTGGTAAGGGGTCGTTGTACCTTCTGTCCCTCACCCTACTGTAAAGTTTAATTGAAAACTCAGGAACGTGCTGTTGAGTATATAACTCTCTCGCAGACCGAAAAAGACGCACGTAGGCATTTGATTCATCAAGCATGGCAGTTAATGCCGAAATGATGTCTATTGATAAATTCGGTAAATTATTTCCATGGAAAAGACGAAGCCTGTTTTCAACCTCATTTTCGGAGTCAAAAATATACATCTGCAAAAACCTCGGCCGATCCCCAGGCAACGGGCAAATCGACCCAAGCCAGTGACATACCTGACCAACAACCTTGAATACGTACGGACCTCCACCCTGATTAACCGAATTGTCTATGGTAGCCCCAAAGGAAGTCATTGAAAACATGGCGTTGTATGCACGAATATTCCCCATAAATTCACGGTCAGCAAACAAAGACTTCAATAAGTCGGGAGGTTGCGTAGGGAAATTCAACACTACTTTCCCAGCCTTACAACACTTATGATATCGTGGTCTACGACCAACTGGAAAAGATGTGAGTCGCTCAGCGTACCAAAAGAGAGACCCGCAGAACTCACACACCTTATTACATCTTCCCAAATCCATGTAGTAAGGAGAAACTGTTGTATGACTGGTTTCGCCAGAAGAAACACCCGTCCTAACTTCAACATGAGCATTGGTCGAAGATATACCACCTGTCGCTGACGATCTTAGCATTGATGCACGATGCAATGACTGGCGTTCCGTCTGGGATGATGCCTCAAAAGATGACGTAGAAGAAGAATTTACACCAGAATCAGTGCCACCTAGGCGTGCACGTTTACCTCGGCGGTTCTGATAAAGCGACACACACATTCAAAGACGACATATAAGAGGCATAGAGAACAAAACACTATATGTTTCAGGGAAACTACAGAACCTGAAATCTACTTTTAGCATCAAATTAACAATAATAGAATATAGGTTAACCTATTCAGTATAGGTACACTCTTCCTAAAAAAAACCAAAAAATCAGGCCATTGTTGACGTTAAACATTAAAACAATGAAATCAATAGTAATGTAATAAAGTTTAAAAAGACAAGCAATTGTATAAGCCAAACATTAAACAAAGAGAAACGAATAATACCTGCATATGAGAACATCAACTATTAGCTGAGATTATTGCTGAAATAACCTGTACACACAAAAAAATACAACCACACGGCAACACAGTAAGAAGAAAAAATCACCTAGACATACCATAAGGTAGACAAACACAATTATCATTATAGCAAAGATGTGAGAACATCAATAAAAAAACACAGACATATCACGACAGAACTAAGGAAACATAAACTAAATTTAGGTCATAAACCTGTAGAATGTAAGTAAGCAAACTTTCAACCGCAAAGCTCGAGTACCCAAGAAAAAAGTATCAGAATATCAGAAACTTAAAAAATCATAAAAAACATCACCATACATAATATATACGATTAAGAGAACGTGTATATAAACATGCCATTGTCTGGGTTAAAACATTGATCTAAGCCAGTGAACATTAAGTTAAATTTCAAATGACCTGTGGATTAGTACTTGTAGAATGTATCCTTGTCTTATACCGGAAAATGCTATACTTGAAAGAAAACAGTAATATTTTTGGTTTACATGTCTAAAAATCAACCAACTTCTACTAAAAATAGTAATCAACCATATGTTTTAGCCCAACAATTTTACAATAACATTCATTTGTACCTACGGTCTACAACATTACCAGGCAAAATATACCTACTAAACCAAAATTGATTACCAAGATCATTTCAACATGACCGATCCATGTAGCAATTAATAGCATTCCACCCACATCCCATAAATCAAGCAGGCAAGCACCAAATAACCATACATAAAAAAAAGAATAAGGCTATAAACCAACTAAAAAACAAATGCACATGCAAGCTGAATATTCAGAAACAAAACAACTGTTAGCTAACCATGATAACAACATACAGTGTAAAAAACCTAAAAAAAAGAAGATAACATAAAACAAACAATACATTGTCAACACGTCACATAAAAAGCCAATAATAATAAAACGGACAATTACATAAAAAGAAAATGTTAACAAAGGACAACAGCAGACCAAACAGTCACATGAACGATGCAGTCGCTAAAAACGAATAAACAAAGGCAGCTCAAACCACAATACTACAAGCAAAGCAGTAATAGATACAAGAAACATGTATAACCAAACATATAATAATCCCTAACTATACCTGACAATGCTTACTTGTAATTCTAGCAAACAAAAGGCTTAATATCCTAGATAAATGAAAACAACAATCTACAGATCCTAAACCCATTGTAGGAACTAACCGAAGAAAAAAAATCTGATGACAGTAGCACCCAACAACATATCCATCACGATTACGAAAACATTATAGTCACTAAGCCAATGAAAAGAAAAAAAAAGCGCCTGTGTCACAGAGCAAGTATCAGCCTAAGTAAAATGAAGGTAGACAACTTTACTATAAATCAATGAAGAAGCAATGCAAACAAAATACCAAACCAGCATATATCAACTGAAAAGTGTTTGTATGTGGGTGGTAGTGAATAATAACAATTGCCGATGTAATGGGTTCAAATTGAAATTGTTGGAAACAAGTGGGACATATTATAAATAAAAAAGAGGTATAATCCCACCAACTTTGTATAAAATAAAAGAATAAATATATGATCAAGTTGAGCAAGTTGCATAACATTTTATAATACCAATGAGAAAATCATGTGGCACACAAAACGACTACTTCCAGATGATTCGTGTTTGTTCCCCAATCATCCCCAACTTGCCTCACCTATTATATTCTAATTCACTAAAATAATCCAAATCAACTCCAATAAATATACACTGCCTACTTCAAAAGTATTCCATTTTAACCACTACAAGGAAAACCAACGAGAGAAGGAGGGACCGGTCGTCATCGTCGTCGCTACCGGCAACAACATTGGCCAGAAAATGGTTGGGGTTGGGGGTTGATTGCCCCGACAACATCACAAAAGGATCGAAAACCCACAAAGCCCTATAAAAAAAAAACCCCCCGGATAGTAAACAAAGATCGGCCACCAAATGCCGGTACTCCGCAAGCTGAAGGCAGCGGTGGTTCGTAGGAGGTAGGCCGGTTCTCCGCAAGCTGAAGGCAGCGGTGGTTCGTAGGAGGTATGCGCCGACAACAAGAAGACCTGGTCTCCCTCTCTCTCCTTAAAACCCCCTTTTCTTTCTCTCTAAACAAATGATAGAACTTATATATACAGAGACACGTACATGGACAATAACGCAAAAAGAAAAGGTTAAGTGGTCAAATTCATAAACCCTAAAACGGAGGATGAAGAATCAAGTCCATTTCAAAATCTGGGCATTCTCGTCAAAAACAACCATCAATGCAAGAAAAGGCAGCGGTGATAAGAGAAGTCACCTACGCAAGCACCAAGTCGAACGAACCCAAGAAACACAGCAGAAAGAAGTGAGTGATAAAACTAAAACACAACAGAAAGAACTGAGAGAAACACATACCAACTCTTCGTTTAAGATGGAGAAGATGGAGATGGTGGGATGGCACACTTCCCAAAATAAATTGATGACCGTGGATTTCAATTCAACGGCTACAATCTAATATTTTACTATTCATTCCCTTCTATTATTAACATATATATAATGTATATTGGAATGTGTATAGACATAGTACATCACATTTTAAAAGTGGAGAAAATAATTGTAAATATTAGTAAGACTATTATGATGGGAAAATAAAATAATCATCTTATATGTTTAAAACAAAACGGAATGAACAATAAATGGTCATTTTGGACATTTCAGACATTAAACGCGTCTTCTTCACATGATGACGAGTTTAGCGATATTACATACGTCTTCTCCACAAAGAAAGAGAGAAGAAGTCCTCGTTGTCTTTCTCTTCTTACGACTGCGGGAGTTATGGCATCCGAGGACCGGTAGAGTGGAGGTTGTAGTGAAGTCGGTGGTTTTAACGCCATGCCTGAGTTTATGAGAGAGAATCGTGTTGAGCCAGTGACAAATTTGCATGTTAGAGGAAGTCGTCGTCTCCGGCGTTAGTTGCACACCCATTACACACATGGAATACCATCCTTCATACTCCTTGCCCTAATCCTCGGCTCAGTTCCACCAGTCCCATCACACACAAGCACCTGTTCCACTAGGGGTGTCATTCGGGTTTTTTAATTGGGTTTCGGGTTATTCGGGTCGGGTTCCTCGGGTTTTAAGGTGTAAGAAATCAATCCGAAGACCAAACCAAATAAGTAACATTTAATCGGTTTTCGGGTTAGACTAAACCATTAAGCTTTAATATTATTTGCTATCTCAAATGTTTGTTTAAACAATATATATATATATATATATGTGTGTGTGTGTGTGTGTGTGTGTGGTGTGTATATGATCAAAATGCATGTATGAGATTTAACATTTGTTATCAATATATAATTTTGTTTATTATCTTGATTGAATTTTTTTTGCATATTTACATTCACTTTATTATGCATATTTAAATATTAAATGACATTATATATAGATTATCCTCAAAGTTTATATAATAAATTTGAACCACAACAATATAATATAAAGTTTGGAAAATCATGTTTTCAAATCCTGTAAATGGTAGCATAATACACACACATATAAATCTTCGAATTTTTTAAAACTAACATTCGGGTTAATCGGGTTGACTATAACATCTCGTATTTTATTAAATTGAGGGTTAACTTTGTTAAGTTCTTGTAAGGGCCATTTATGTCATTAATGAAACTTTGAGAGCTTGTTATGCATGTTAAGTTGAATTGGGAGTTAATAAATTAATTTGCTTAACATTGATAATAATGATAATAATATTTTTATAATAATAATAATAATAATAATAATAATAATACTAATAATAATAATTAAAGTAATAGTAATAATAATAATAACAATGATAATAGTAAATTATAATGTTAATAACAATAATAATTATTATATTAATGATAATTAATAATAGTAATAATGATAATTTTAATAGCTTAAAGTTTATAAATTAGTTAAACTTTAAACCTAAATTAAGTTGAGGGTTGTTTTGACAATTTATAAACTTAAAATAGATGTGTATGCATAAAATAATAAAGAATTTATAAACGAGGGGCCCAAAGTGTAACATTCGAATTTACAATTCCAACCCCCCGCCCCCACGTTTTTCCGGCCAACCTCCGGTCACGCTCTGGTGACCTTGAAAACCCATCAAAACTTCCAAATTCATTTGTGTACAGGTTTCGAATGAGATTGTACCATTTAATCATGTTTATGAGGTGGTTACAACCCTCAATCGATCGAGTAACCGGCGATGTAAACCCCACGACCGTTCGAGCAATAAATTCTAATAATAATCTAATTAAACGAACTTAAACAATCATTTATCTATCACTAATCGATTACAACGTTCAATTGCACCTGAAACAAGCCCAAACAATCGAATACAATAATCATCTTGTTCGCGAACTGCACCTAAGGCAAGCACCACCTTCTGCACGCTTGGAACTGCAATTGATTGAGGGCTTCTCATCAACACCTTTTTTGGAAGATTTTTTGTAAATTAATTTAGATATCATCACCACATTCATAGCAAACCAATTCAAGTTGGGTCGCGACTTTTACCTCGTCTCCCTCATCGTCTTCGACCTGAATCAAGTAAGCTAGCCATAGATTTAGGTTCGTTTAAGCATGGGGAACAAAAGCCCCGTGGTTAATGTGACATCCGTCACCTAAAGGTCCGTCGAATGATATAATTAACCATAGAATTATTTTAATTATTCTTCCTCTTCTTTATGAACTCCTGCTTTAAGGAATCATGTTTGCTTTATTACCCGTGTGCCTGTACTTCCTCTGTGAACGTGTGCTAAGCATAAACCTTTTATAAATTTCATCACCATTATCATCAATATATCATTTTTAATTATAACCATTGTCATTAATAAAACCATTTTAAGCCAATAATTACCATAAAACACGCTTTTAACATTAATATGACGAACATTCTAAAGTCGTTTTCAACCGAAGCAAACTTTGGAAACTCGGGGGCTAAGTGCAGGGACTAAAATTGACATTTTGCAAACCTAGGATGGGTATAAAAACCCCATTCCCAGCCATTTCTTCATCCTCTCCATTTCTTCTTCATCATCTTCTTCTCCACTTCACATCTTCATCTTAGCACCAAAAACGCCCCGTTTGGTCACGTTTTCGTCGTCTAGACTTCACCTACAACTTAGTCTACACCATCCTTGCAGGTAGACGACCTTGGTTGTTCATTTCTTGCTCGTTTTACTTCTGTCCATTTCTAGGGTTTCGGGTGTTCGGGTCAACTCGAACACAAGAGGTCGAGTGGGTGCGTGTGATGACTTTTTGCGTGTGCTTCTTGTTCGTGTGTGTTTGTTGTGTGATTCTGGAAGTTCTTGATGTGTAAAAACCGTGCTTGGGGCAGCCGAAGGCTGATCTGCACTTCAGCAGTCGCAAACCTGCAGTTCAGGCGACTGGGTCTGTCATGCGACTGAGCCGTGCGACTGGGTGAGTCGTGCAACTGTGTCTTTCGGGTGCTGAATCGTGCGACTAGGGATGTCATGTGATTGAGTCAATGCGGATGAATGTGTGTGCGATTGAGTCAATGCGGATGAATGTGTGTGCGATTGAGTCAATGCGGATGAATATGTGTGTGATTGAGTCAATGCGGATGAATGTGTGTGCGATTGAGTCAATGCGGATGAATGTGTGTGCGATTGAGTCGATGCGGATGAATGAATGCATGCGACTGTGCGTGTATCGCACGACTGAAGGCCAATCGTACGAATGAAGGTTCAATCGTACGAATGAAGGTTGATTCGTGCGTATGGAGGTTAAGTCGTGTGATTGGGTGTTGTGTGGTATGACTGAATACCAGTCGTACGAATGAGGGTTCAATCGTGCCAATGAAGCTGATTCGTACGATTGAAGGTTGATTCGTACGAATGGAGTGTTGAGTCGAGCGTCTGATCCTGTTGTGTGACTGATGATGTTGAGTGTGAATTTTTCTCTTGAACGTCTGATGATGATAAGGTAACATCAGTAAAAGTGTCATTGCTTGACCACAAAGATTAAAGTCAACGCTATCAACATGCACATACTATTTCAATTGAAATCAACCTAACATTTTACAAGTATCGACAACCCATTTGGAACTTCAAATACTTAACAAGTGTTATCTTTCATAACAATGTGATCTTTACACGAATGTCATAAGCAATGACGACTACTCTTAGTACTTGGATCTACATAAGATCTGATACGTGTGTCCGCTTGTGTGTGTGCTACCCACGACCGAACCGATACAACCCGAACCGACCAAACATTACTATACGCTTTATACACGTCATTAATGCTTAACAATAACTGTCAATAGGTGTTTGACTGTTCATTGCATTCAACTGTTGGGAATCTTGATCATTCACACTTACCACTTAACATATGAGTTTCGTGGCCCCTTTTTATGCTTATACTACTTTACAAACGTTTACAAACATAGGGGAAAAGTATGCTCGCCCGTTTTCTATGCTGTACAACATACATACAATTTACATACTTGGAATCAACGTGTTACTGTTTTGTGGGTATTTATCTGATACATGCTTGAGTCTGCTTTGTGGCTCTTTCTTACAACCATTTAATTCCAGTGTGGGAACCGACGGATAGGTATTGGTAGTACTACTAGGTTGACACCCCCACCCTCGTGTTGGTATACTAGTTAGTACCAACAAAAGCCAGGAACGGGCCTTGGGTGAATATATTCCGACAAGATTCTTTGTGTACGTCGTTAGGTTTGGTTGTAAAGCTCTTGTCATGTGATTTTGCTTACTTATAACTGTATGCACGGTATTCTGCAACAACATTTACACAACATCAATACTTATTTACTTTTAAACCTGCGAGCTCACCAATAATTTTGTTGACCATTTTGAGCATATCTTTTCAGGTGATCATGCTAGTTGAGGTTCTAGTGTGTTGTCTTAGTGGAGACCCTAGGATGCATTTCCGGGCTAAACTTGTCATTTTAAAAACAATTGTTGTATCTGTTACAAACAACATTACACTTTGTAACTTGTTCCCGGGTTGTGGGAATTGCATACAATGTTATTATCTATGTTTATCTTATATCATGTTTATGCTTATGGCTATGTTGTCGTGAATATTGACTAATACGACACAAGTCCCCTTGTTGTTGGGTATCGTCATGACACGCTTGTCATCATTATTATTATTGCATCTCTATCGCTTACCATGTGTTATGACGATTCCCGTCTCGTTACATCCCCGTGTTTCCGCTCTTAGCGAGGGTGTGACAGTTAATTTGGCTATTAACATTGAATTTACGTTCAATTTTGGATCTAGAGGTTCTAGGGTTCATGGTAAATTGAAGAGATCTGGACCTTGTGTTTTTATAAAATAAAAGTGGTTTTATAACAAGGCAATGGCTCTGGTTCAATGGTTACACACTCACAATTAGAAGTTTGAGGTCTCGGGTTCGAACCCGGTTGCCTCCAACAATGTTTTAAAAAGGTTTTGGCCCTCAAATTTAGTATTACAATATCTGAAAATTATAAAAAAAATCAGTTGTATAAAGTTTGTGAATTTTAGAAGTTATCTAGTTATTTCTGTTAATTTATTTCTTTAAACCCCTTAATAAACTTTTATATAGAATTTTACTAGAAAATGTTATAATTAGTTATTTTCATAAAAACAAACTTTAAATAGTTGAAATCACTAAATGATTATTGGTTTATATGTTATCTTTAATTTTAGATTAGTTATGTTGATGATAAGATTTTATTTACATTTGATGATTAAATCATTATGAGGGTTAATTCAAAATGATTAATTAAGTTTTCTTCGTTGTATTAAAATATTATTTATGAGGTCGACAAATAACCTTATTTATAACAATTCCAAATTCATATTGGAACCCTAGTTCTCGTTATATCGTTAACCTTGTTATTAACCTAAATCTTGTAATATATATATATTTAGGTGCCTTGTGACGATTCATCTTGGAACGACCTATATCATTCTTATTAATAATCTTCATAATATACTTATTGCCAAGTGAGTTTCCTTGCCCCATTTTACATTTTTCACACTATTTTGGGGTGAAACATGATACTTATACATCGTACACTTATAAACGTTTGAGACTTGTAAAGCACTTGCAATTCATCTTTATATTTTGTAATTGTTATTTGTGTGTTGTAAGTGATTATATGAGATACATTGTTTGTTTACAATCATTAACTATTGCTAGCCTGGCGACGTCTTAGATCTTTGGGCCTGACAAGCCTATTTGGTGCTAAAGCCGAGGTATTGCCGGCTCCTGATGGCGTATGCTTGTTCATCATGGGAACCAAATACACTTAGCCAATCTTATATACTTGTAATCAAGTTAAGGTTTGGTTGTAACGATATGTGTTCTATAGCCTTATTAACTTATAACCTATGACATGAATTGCTACTTGTAACTTTATCATATTATGTATGAAAATCTTGAAAACTCACTAATTATTTATAGTTAACCTTTTATTTTTATCATGTTTCAGGTAATCCTCCAGTTTAAAGTTATCGTTTGAAGCTTGCAATAAAACTAGGATAAGGACCTAGTTAAATGAATAAAATGTTTATGTTATGCTTTGTTTTATTTGGAACTATTTCATGTTTTGAGACTTATGATTTTAATATCTTTGAAACTTACAATTTTAATATTTACATTTATATATAATGTTATGTGGCTGTGAACAATCTTAACCCTCACATCTCGATGTTTTCACCGTCAAGATTGGGGTGTGACAGGTTGACCTGAATCTTACAAACTCAACCCAAAGACCAAACCATTTATAAAAATCAAGTTCGGGTTCGGGTTAGTGTAATAATCGGGTTAGGTTGCTCGGGTTAGTTTTTAATTGGGTTCGGGTTTGATATTCGGGTTCGGGTAAAAAAACACACCCCTGGGTTCCACCGTCTTCGTCTGAGGTAGGGCAAATGAATAGCTGCAGTTCGAACATTGATTACTAAATACCGTGGATCGATTTCATGTCTCAAACACTAGATTTTTAGTATTAACATCTAAACTAAAGGTACAATAATCTATTTCTCATTTCTTGTCTGCTATGCGATTTTGTAAGTCTTTGTCAGTTATTTCAAGGTCCAGAGGTGATTTGGTTGACAAAATTGTCTATTTGATAAAGGTTAGTGTTTGATTTATGTTCGAATTATTTATGCAACTTCTGAACGTCGTTTGATTTAGATTATCTATTTCATAAAAGGTTAGTGTTCGTTTTTTATTTGAATTATTTATGCGATTTCTAAATGTCGTTTAATTTAGATGGAATTTTTAGATGTGACTTTAAGTAAACTTTAAAATGCTGGTGTAAATTGTTTTGAAATTCTAAGTAGGTAAGAATTGTTCATTAATCTGTTTTTCATTTGTATTTATTTTCATTTAAACATTATTCATCTAAAATTATCATTGATTCTTTAATTTCAAATTTTAAGTTCATGGTAGTTGCTTGATAAATTGTTTGGTTGTAGAATTTTGTTTATATATGTTTTCGTGGATCAAAGGTTAGGACTTTGGGTTTATTTTTATATAACCATTTGAAGATGACCGGTAAATTCGAAGAAGAGTTTAATATGAGTTTCTTTTGCTTTTTATAGCTTTTCACAAGGTTATCTTACTTTATACTCTCAAACTTCGTTGTAATGTCAGAATTTAGCTGCAAGTTTCTTAAATCGTTTCACATGTGAAAGTTAAGGATGCATTCGAGATTTGTTTGTCATTGATTGTTTGTAGATTATTTTATTTGAGTCTCTACTCAACTTCCTTTCATTTAGGGTACTAGAATCATTCTGAAACATTTGGGCATGCGAACATGCAGGGTGTCGTATTCCTCTCACTTTTATGTGAAAATATAGTTGACTTAAGGAAAGCTGGACAACTACCTCCTGTATTTTTAAGAAGTTTTGATTATGATTGTATTTTAGTGTAACATCACACGCAACAGATCAGATTGCCGATGACAGGTAAGATTTCTATGTGGGCTCAATTTTATTCTGAAGTAATAATGGAAGTTTGGTGATTTTTACATCTTACAAACCTTTTGGTAATCTCTTATCAAACAAACGTGTTGATCTCTAGCTACAATTGCAGGTGTTTTTCCATGTTCTTAGCAAACTTGAGGTTGGTATTGTTGATTTTCTTAGAGCTACAAGTTGGTAAATGAGATTGTAAGTTATAGCCTTGCTCACGAAATTATATATATGTAGAACAACATTTACCAACTGTGTCACTTATCTGATTTTTAAGACAACATCACCAAGTTTTGCATCTATCCATTACCGTTTTGTTTGGCTAAAGGCAGTGGGTTCAAGTATGCGCTTTTAAATCCAAAATCGATTCATAATGGCATATTCCACTTCAAGTTCTATGATAACTGTAAACTTATATTGGTGGCTCAATACGGATATTTATGGTTGTAAAACTACTTAAATATGTCGTAACATGAAGTACTTTTTAACCTATTTTTTGCAACTTTCCAACTGACGAGGTATTAGGATTACGACTCCTCCAATTTCTCCAGTAATATGAAATAAAAGTTGTCGTAAACCTCGGGTCTAATTTACTGTATTGTACTACAATTGAAAGCCCAAGTCTTTGTCAACGGTTGCTCACTAAGAAGTTTGATCATACAACTTTAGAAGACCATATGTTTTAACAAAACTCAAAATGTTGTGAAAACAATCTCAGATAAAAAGGGGGAGTTACCCACCGCAACGCGCGGTAGGGAACTAACTAGTAAGAACAATACAACACTTGTTATATTTAAAAATATATAAATATAAAACAAAAAACAAAGTCGTCACACTAAAGAAATAAGAAAGTTTGGAAAAATTAGAAAGAAAATTTAATGACCCTGAATTTCGGATCGAACCTAGGTGAGGGTGATGAGAGCCAACATGTGGTTCGGTGTTTTAAGAAGCGAATTGGACCGGCTAGATCGGGGAACAATCATAAAATTGATCTCATTATACCTGTTTGGACTTTTTTCATTTGAACTGGCTATCGATCGAACTGTAGAACCTATTGAGTGTTGAACAGATTGAGTGAGACATGATGATCAAATCATATTTCAGTATATTGTTTTGTTTTCTTTTTTTGTTTTCTACCTTGAAGATCTTAATTTTTAATTAAATAGTATTACATTATCCATATATTAGTTCTTTAGGTTTTTATATTTTTTCATATATATACAATTTTAAACCAAAACATAAAGTATTAGTCATAATTTACTTTGAACTAGACATGTGAAAATAGTTTTAATTTCTCTAATATATATGACATTATTTGGTTTTTAATATGGTCCTACAAATCCAAATCCAATTAGTAAACTAGTAAGATGGTCGGCATGTTGTCCGATGTAGTTCTAAAAATTTGAATTTGGTGGTGGTTATGTGGTGGAGATGGGGTGGTGGTGGTGTGGTGGAGCATGGTGGAGATAAGGTGTGTCATGTGGTAGTGGTGGATATGAGTGGTATGTGGTGCTGGTGGAGATGGGTGGTGTGCGATGTGCGGTGGTAGGTTTGAATGAGGAATAATAAGGGTAAAATGGTCATTTTATAGTTACTTAACAGAATAAATTAATGACCGTTTAAACCAACGATGAAACATATTATATTTTTTCAAACATCAGAGCTAAACTTGTAAATTTTCAATCACAGAGACGAAATGTGAAATTTTAGCAAATATATTTGTGTAATTACTCTTAATTAAATTACATTAAGGAGTAATTACGATTTTCGTTCCTGGGGTTTAACGAAAATCACGGTTTCAATGCAATGGTTTATTTATTACACTAATGGTCTAATAGTTTTAAGTTTTGTTTCAATTTCACTTAAACCATTAACTCTGTTAGTGTAATTTTGTTAACTTAATGTGAGTTGACTATATCACTATAGTAAATAAAAAAACTAAATAAAATCCTTCTTATCATCTACTTTAATCATTTAACCGTAACCCAAATCTTTCACCACCACTGCCACCATCCCTTACGCTTGCTCGCTAACACCACCATTTGGCATCGATCTTCCACCTAACATGTTCATCGGACATGCAAACAAAAAGGGCGATTTAGATCTACTTCGGGTACAATTGGGTGAAGATGAAGAGATTCGATGACAAAGATGAAGAATTCTGATGATGAAGATGAAGAGATCCGACGATGAAGATGAAGAGATCTGAAGATGAACAATGTTGGTGATTAACGATGGATTCTTTCTTGGACCCCGTGACACTTTTTTGAAACATCCATATTTTGTTTTTGAAATCTACAATAGGAAAAGGGTGAACAATATTGGTGATTGACGATGGTGGTGGTTGGGGATGGAGGTGGCGGCCAGGGGTGGTTAGGGGTGGCAGTGGTGGCCGAAGGTGGTTAGGGTGGCGGTGGCACCAAAGGTGGTTAGGGGTGGATGTGATGGATGATATATTTCTAATGATGTTAATGATTCATGTGAAATTAAACAAATTTTAAAATTATTAAACTATCAGTGTAATAAATAAACTATTGAATTGACTTTCGTGGAACTCATAAACGAAAATAGTAATTTACTTTACCTTAAATGTCGGGCAATGTATTTAAACAAATAAAAAGCGTAGCCGCAAATATTGGGAGGCTCACCAAAAACCCTTGGAACAAAATAAACCCTACATACTTTCTTCTACGCCGTATCTCCGTCGACATTTGTTGCAGTTTTCACCTTTTGCTAGGGTTCTCTCATCTTTAATCACTTGTGTTGCACGCTGAAAAAGGCTTTTCATAACTCATACATTTATCAGCTGAAATCTGGTTGTGTTGTTTGGATCTATTCTCTCACAATCGCCATCAAACAGATATCATGGCAATTTTAGAGAAAAACCCTAATTCCAAAATCGAAAACGGTGACGCTGGTTCTAATAGCAAGAAGAAACGAAAGAGGAACAAGAGCAAAAGGAAGAGTTCAGAGGAAGAGTCTGATTTGGTAGCACAGGAAGCTAATGACAGTGAGAAAGAGGAAGAGGAGGAGAAGGAAGTTGAGGTGAAAGAGAAGAAGAAAAAGAAGAAGAAGAAAGAAAAGAAAGCACCTGAAGAAGAAGAAGATGAAGAAACAACTGCTGATGAAAACAAACAAGAAGATGAACAAGGGTTGAACACAGAGGAAAAGGAGACGAAGAAGGTGAAGAAGAGTGGTGGAGACTCTGGGATTATGAGTAGTGATTCGTTTACTGCTTTGCCGTTGTCTGAACCAACAATGAAAGCTATTTCAGAGATGGGGTTTCAGTATATGACTCAGGTAAATATGACGATTCAAAAGTTGAATTATTGTTTGTAGAGATGAATGGAGTACCTTGTTGTATAAAGCTTATTGTTTTAAGACTTGTGGATGTTATTATGATTGATGCAGATTCAATCTAGGGCTATTCCTCCACTTTTGGAAGGAAAAGATGTTCTTGGAGCTGCAAGAACAGGTTCTGGTAAGACTTTAGCTTTTCTTGTACCAGCGGTTGAGTTGTTATATCATGCTCACTTTGCGCCTCGAAACGGGACTGGTGTGTTGTCATCTGCCCAACAAGGGAGCTTGCAATTCAGGTTACGCCTTGTTCTATTGATCTGTTGTTTATTAGTTTATTGTTATCGAGAATTTTAGTTAGTTATGGTGTATGATCTTGATTGATTGTGCAGACTCATGCGGTTGCAAGTGACCTTCTCAAGTATCACTCGCAAACTCTTGGGTTGGTTATTGGCGGTGCAGCTCGAAGAGGAGAAGCAGAGCGGATTGTGAAGGGAGTTAATTTGCTGGTAGCTACTCCTGGAAGACTTCTTGACCATCTCCAAAACACTAAAGGCTTTATCTATAAGAACCTAAAGGTAGGTACAGTGACGGGTACACCATACATGTTATTTTGTTTCATCTCCAAGTGTCCAACTTTCTTAGATGTAAGTAATTATGACAATGTCATTTGATACAAGAAACACTTGTAGTAAAGAGTTTAAAATTTTATTTTGCAGTGCTTTGTGATTGATGAAGCTGATAGAATTTTGGAAGCCAACTTTGAAGAAGAAATGAAGCAGATAATTAAAATCTTACCAAAGGTATGGTTTGTGGCAATTAGAGTTTCTGCAAATTGAACAAGTTCCGTTATTTTTTGGATTACCGTTCATGTGTTTTTGTATGTTACTATAATATTTGGGTTTACTAAGTCAGTCTGATATTTTTCTCTTTGCATTATTTCTGAACTAAACTAAATGTGGTCTTTATAATTTGCAGACTAGGCAAACTGCTCTTTTTTCTGCCACCCAGACAAAGAAGGTACGATTCTTCTCAAGTCGAGTAATTAATTGCGATGTTGCTGTTGTGTCTATAGTTCAACTTATGTTTTCCATCTGTCATTTATACCATCCATGTTAAGTAGTCATTTTACATTTATGATTTAATGTATGGTTCTTCTCTTGTTACCAGTGTAAGCTATATGGAACCTTCAGTTTCCTATATATATCAGAAAGATATTTTAATGCCATAAAAGGGAAACTATTTTTGGTTATGAGCTCATCGGTGACTGATGCTTTAAAGAACATAAACAAGAAAAATATTCTATAGTAACATATTATGATGGTTTGTGTTACTTTGCACTGCATGCAAATGTTAATAATCATAATTGCCTTGAAGTTACATGACATACATATGGAGAAAGATTGTTTAGGGATGTAAAAGTACCTTGTATTTTTTTTCGTAATAAGAATGGAGAGGCAACCCTCAATATATAGAAGTAGCAAATCCTAGAGACTCATACTTGGGCCCATGGACCATATACAAATAACAAGGGAAAATTGAAAACTAGTATTTGATCACTTTGTCAGAAGCTGACTTAACATTTGGGCACTTTCCCTTTTAGTTATTTCTTATATCTCTACCTGTTGTGGATTGATTTGGTATTTATGTTTTTTTTTCAGGTTGAGGATCTTGCACGGTTATCATTTCAGACTACTCCGGTGTATATTGATGTAGATGATGGGAGGTCTAGGGTAAATAAGTTAACTATATTGTATTTATTGATGTTTATTTTGTTTATATGAATGAAAAAGTAAAATAGATATATGATGCTTTTTAGGTAACTAATGAAGGCTTGCAACAAGGTTATTGTGTGGTACCAAGTGCAAAGAGATTTATACTTCTCTACTCTTTCTTGAAAAGGAATTTGTCAAAGAAAGTGATGGTTTTCTTTTCTTCATGCAATTCGGTTAAATTTCACTCTGATCTTCTTAAGTACGTTAATGTGGAATGTTTCGATATTCATGGGAAGCAAAAACAACAGAAAAGAACTTCTACGTTCTTTGACTTCTGCAAAGCAGAGAAAGGAATCTTGTTGTGTACTGATGTTGCTGCTCGTGGTCTTGATATCCCTGCTGTGGTATGCCTATACTTCTACATAAATTATGTTTAAGTTATGATTTCTTACAAATAGTCTCTAAGTATGAGAGACCCACAATCACTTCAAAAGTCTTTGTACATAGTTTTTTTTCCGGTGTATATATCATTAAGGATATTTTTTTGCTTGTAGGACTGGATTATTCAATATGATCCTCCAGATGAACCAAAGGTCCATGTCTTTAACTTTATTTTTATTTTTTTACTAATCCATGATTGTATATTTTTATTTATCTTACACTTGTCATCTGATAATTTCAGGAATATATCCATCGAGTAGGTCGAACTGCTCGTGGAGAAGGTGCAAAGGGAAATGCACTACTTTTCCTTATCCCAGAAGAGTTACAGTTTCTTCGCTACCTCAAGGTATTTTTTAAAAAAATAATATAAAATAACTCATGCTTTTTTAATTTTGTCAGTTTTAACCTGCAGTTTCATTTTTGGTATGAATATGAATCAACCATTGTATTTTCTAATTAATTTTGATTGATACTTTGGTCATTAGGCTGCCAAAGTACCAGTTAAAGAGTATGAGTTTGATGAAAAGAAGATGGCTAACGTGCAGTCTCACCTGGTATGTGATATGATCTAGCATTGAAGCGATGAAATATGGGTTGGTTTGGATTGGTTGAAACATATATTGTTCTACTTTTCTAATATGATAACAACGATCATATTATTTTAATAACGGGTTGGTACACAAATCAGTTGGGTGGGGTGTTTAGTTTAGCATGTTTTGTTTAGGTTGATGATATATGTGTTGCTGGTGTTTTGTTATGCAGGAAAAATTGGTGGGCAGCAACTATTACTTGAACAATCAGCTAAAGATGCATATAGGTCCTATTTATTAGCTTACAACTCACACTCCATGAAGGACATCTTTAATGTTCACCGCCTTGATTTGCAGGTTTGTATTCTTACCCTTTCCACTCTGTGGGCTCTATTTTCATATTTTTTTGCATCAAGTAAATGCCAACAGGACAGTAGCACTTTGTGGTTCATGAAGGATTAGGTCCTAGGTTTGACTTTCATTTGATGCTCTTGGGCCCGACTAATGCGGTTTGCATGGACCAGCAGATTAGTTTAGTTTGCAGGTTTAAACAGTCAGAAACACTTGTCTGGATTTTTTTGCTATTAATTAGTGTCATACTTAATATACACAAACTTTATATTTTCCCTACAACAATCTATTCATTAATAAACATAAATAACTACCATTTGAGACATTTTTACCTATTCTTTGATCTTAAACATGACTTGAATTGACCCAATCTAAAAATGGAACTGTTAAATAATAAATGGAAGACATTGTCTATCTTCAATGGTTTTCTGTATTGGTGTATACTCTGTTTTACCATTTCCCGTTGGTTAGCAGAGTACTTATTGTGTCTTGTGAGTTTTGTGATAACGTTTTCTCACAATCACCAAAAGTAATGGAATGCAATTGAATTTAGTTGATTAAAAGTGTATGTATTGGTGTTTGATGACAGGCGGTTGCAGCATCATTCTGCTTTTCAAACCCACCAAAGGTAAACCTGAACATAGACAGCAATGCATCAAAGTTCAGGCAGAAATCACGAGGAAGAAGCCGAAACGGATTTAGTGAAAGCAACCCGTATGGCAAAAACCACGGTGACGACAAAACCAAGTCGTAAGATATTAGCAGCCCCGGGCCTTGGCAACCCATGCTCTCGTTTTAAGCTACATACTTTAATTTTTGTTATTTATCTGTATACCATGGATTGTTGGCCCATTTTTGCTAGAGCATTTTCAGCAGTATGTTTAGTTTTAATTTCTTTTACGCTAATGATTTATACTACTTAAAGTATAACTGAACTTTGTATTAAAAAGTGATGTAAGAGCACCAATTATTTCATTTTTTATGCTCTTTATTGGAAACAAACGAAACGGTGATTGTGAGTCAGCTGATAATGTGGAAAAGGAAACTAATATTGTTTTTAGTTGTGGATTATATATATTCTTTGGTTTTCAATTTTTATAATATTGTTTTTTAAAGCATTCGAATGCATCTTCTATCCCCATCCATATGATCATATTTTATCATTGTTTTTTTCTTATTTACTCACGATTATTATTTTTTAAATATTGAAAAAATTATGAACCGTAATTCGTCAAATATGAAGAATTATGATACAATGCTCATATATTTTATTTCTTCTTCACTTATAATCATTCACAATCATTTTCTATAACAAAGGGCATCTATATATATAAAAATAAAGAATAAGAAACGAACTGTGAATGCTTCTATACATTGACTTAATGATCATGTATTTTTACTTTAATTCTATTATATGTTTAATTTGAATATTGTTTGTTTATAGTGTATTTGATTTTTATTGCTAGACTATCAATCTAAGTGTTGTTGGTATAACGAACTAAGTTTAAAACATGAAAGAATGTGGGGAATTTTTGTTAGGGCGGTTGGAGTGGATGATGCTTGTCATCTTCCTGCCTTGAATGTTTGAACGGTCATCTTTGTCTCATCTATTTTCTCCACTCTTCATCATCGATTTGTATTGAGTTGCCGTAATATTCATTTACACGCGACCCAACAAATGGGAGTGGTGTTCTTGCTGGTATCGTCTTTGCTAGAGCTCACTGTAACCTCAATCATACCACTGTCATTAAAACCAAATTTAAATTTGTTTCATAAACAATATCCTACACATTAGAGAAATTTTATTATTATTTACTTATAGAAAATAAATTACTTCCCAATATCACTCTTCTAGTGACCAACAAACTTATTATGACTAGTTATTCTTGTAACTAATATTTTTACAACCAGATCGGACCGGGCGGTCCTATTTGATTAGAAAAACATTGCGTATGACATTAATTATAAGTTAGATTCTAATTCATATTCATTGTGACCTTACTTACGTGTCCTTGGTGTTCCTTTCATTTTTCGTGATTCTGTGTTATTTTCTCCTACCGACAAATACCAGCAATCCACGAAGTCAAACTTACTCCAACGACGTCGTATCTTGTCATCCTCAATTATATATCCAATTAACAGTGTTCCAAATCCGATCAGATACCAGAAACCCCAATCATGTCGTACTACCCAAAGGGCCACCACTACGACTCCGGCGACGACGTCGACGACTTCGACGACTACGATCCCACCCCATACGGCGGAGGCTACGACATCGCCCTCACCTACGGCCGCCCCCTCCCTCCGTCGGAGGACATCTGCTACACCTCCACCTCCACCTCCACGTCATCCTCCGGCTTCGACTACGAAGCCTCCAACTACTCCTCCTACTCCGAGCCCACCGCTTACGCCCAAGACGCTCTTGACAATGAGTACAAGAGCTATGTTCGCCGTAAGCCCCATGGAGCTCCACCTGGCGCTGTGACTCATCATCCTGGTGGAGGTTATGGCGGTGGATCGGGTTATGGGAGGCATGAGGAGCCGGATTCTGGATATGGATCTGGTTATGGCCGGAAGCAGGAGGAACCGGAGTCTGGATACGGATCTGGATATGGCCGTCGACAGGAGGAACCGGAGTCTGGATACGGATCCGGTTATGGCCGAAAGCATGAGGATCCGACTCCGGAATATGGATCTGGATATGGACGTCGGCAAGAGGAGCCGGATTCTGGATATGGATCGGGTTATGGGCGTCGGCAGGAGGAACCGGTTTCTGAATACGGATCTGGATATGGGCATCGGCAGGAGGAACCGTTTCGGAATACGGATCTGGATATGGACGTCGGCAAGAGGAGCCGGATTCTGGATATGGATCGGGTTATGGTCGTCGACAGGAGGAACAGGTTTCGGAATACGGATCTGGATATGGACGTCGGCAGGAGGAACCGGTTTCGGAATACGGATCTGGATATGGACGTCAGCAGGAGGAACCGTTTCGGAATACGGATCGGGTTATGGGCGTAGGCAGGAGGAGCGGTTTCTGAATATGGATCGGGTTACGGGCGTCGACAGGAGGAGCCGGAGTCTGAATATGGATCTGGTTACGGTCGCAGGCCGGATCCGAATCCGGAATATGGATCTGGATATGGGAGGAGGACTGAGTATGGGGAAGAGCAGACTGAAGAACGTTACAGAAGGCGTGATGATGAGGATGAAGGTTATGGTGGTCGTAAGAAATATGTAAGTTTGATCAAAATTTTTAACACAGATTACTACTATCTGTCTCTTTTTATTGAAGTTGTTTGATGTGATTATGCTAGTAGAATTTCTTGATTTGAGATTAAGAGTTCTTTAGAAGCTTAAATAGATTGAATTTGTTGATTACTACTATCTGTCTCTTTTTATTAAGTATGATTAATTTGTTGATTTGAGTTCTTTAGAAGCTTAAATAGATTGAATTTGGGTATGATTTGTTCAATGGCAAGATTTTGTTGGTAAACACATGAATCTTCTTGTATGCTGATTGAGTAGAGGACTTGTTTCACTCGCTTGAGTTCAGTTTTGTGAACTTCCTATGCAAATAATCTTTTGCAGTTAGTATGGCGTGATTACTAGTGGTAATGATGTAGTGATTTGTATCTCATGCTTTAACTTTGTACCTTCCAATGAACAAAGCATGAGCCTTTATTGTAGGGCACATGAAATGGTATTCTAGTTCCTAAGAAGTCAAAAATATTGGTCCGTGAAATAGGAAATTTGTGTTTGCTTGATGACTTTTGTTTTCAAACTTATTGTTTCACTTGTGTTGTTTATGTGGAAACATCTATACTCTAATCTGGCCAAAAAGATTAATGTGTTGATGGATGTTGGGACCTAATTTGATAGCTTTTAATTACTGCCATTAACATCAAGCAGCGAGTTTGCCATTTTTCATGTATCCCATTTGTGTCGTCTGCAACGATAATTATACGAAGTATTTAACCAATATGCTTGTGATATGCTGATAATTGCACTGAATTTGCAGGGAGATGATGGTTCTGATGATGATGATGACGACGAGAGGAGGAAGCATAGGCACCACCACCACCACCACCGCGAGGACTATGACGACTAAGGAGCTGATGTTTGGTTTGTGGGATTGATTGATGCTTCTCCATAAGCTACTAGTATGAATAAAGGGGTTGCATTTTGAACTTGTGATGTTTTATGTACTACCAGCACAAACACCTGGTTTATGCCTTCTAGTGTGTGTAATGAAAACCTTCTTTGCATTGTGTGTTTAAACAGTTTGGTTTTTATTATTGAAACTTTAAACTCTTGGGGTTTGTAACCCTAGAGGTATGATTTCAAACAGTTGAATGTTCTACTTTTTGAACGTTTTATGACCATCCTTGGTTTAAAAAAGCGATCGAAAGTGCAAGAAGCGATCTGGAAATCACTTTTGAGGATAGAGGTGAAGTGTTCATCTAGAGCGGCTTGAAAAATTGCTTTTAATATAGTAGACAATATTGCTTTTAAAAAACATATAGCTTTATTGGTACTTTTTATTTATTTTATCCTTTCTATCTCTCTCTATATATACATATAGATACATGAAGAGAAATAAAGAAAAAAAATGTATGTATAACACAACCCTTTTTTAATTATATAGAAAGTTAAGCTTTATTGGTTGTGTATAGAGCCTCATTGGTTGTACATATAGCTTCATTGGTTAATGTGTGATTAGCCTATTTGATAGAGGTGGTTGTTTTTAGATGAGAGTTTTGGGTTTCAATTTAGGTATAGGGTAGAATGGTTTGAACGAAAATTTGATATTTGGGTGATACTGTGAATGTGATAGAAGCTGAACTAGACATATCCATCATACCAGACATCAAAACAAGAGAAATTGTTGGGAAACACCCTTTACATAGGCCTCTAACGATTCAATTTATTAATTACGATTGTATGGATTAGAACGCCAAAATAATTCTTGTAAGTGAATACAAACATGGAGTACTAATATTACGAAACTAACTTTTACCCCTCATCAAGGTTGAGGGGCCGAAAATAAATATTATTCAAGAATCGTTAATTCGCTATGACGAAAAAAACCTTGAGTTATATCTGTTAACTGACCCGATATATAAGCCTATAAGGCGAGAGAGAAATGAAAAGGAAGATGATTATATGGTTTTGTAATCATCTTATATTTCACATTTAAATTACTATATGTATGTGATTCATATAGTCTTCAAAGTAAAACGTATTTGAGTTTGAACTCATAATTTCTCCTCTAAAAAACAAAGCCTTTAACAAATAAAATAATTACAAAAAAATTATTAATTAGGGTAAGGTTATATTAAAAAGTATAAAAAATAATTATGGGCTTCACACATGTCCCTATTATTTTCAATATTAGGGTATTTCCATCATTGTGTCTAACACGTCAA
The DNA here is from genome assembly GCA_025506515.1 of Flaveria trinervia. Lineage (NCBI taxonomy): Eukaryota > Viridiplantae > Streptophyta > Magnoliopsida > Asterales > Asteraceae > Flaveria > Flaveria trinervia. The sequence continues at coordinate 9,103,533 of CM046450.1, forward strand.
CTTATTGTGTCTTATATGTTCATCGTGTCAAATATCAGTTCATCGTACCATATATTTTACATCATATTTTATATGTATTAATTACTTTGTTTTACGTTTTAGATCATTTTGTGATATTTTTGTCATTGTTTTTAGAGAAAATTGCAAAAACAGTCCCCGTGGTTTGATCATATTGCAAATTTAATCCCCAAATTTTAAAAATTACAAATTTAGTCCACACTTTTGGAAGGTTGTTGCAAATTTAGTCCCCACCATTAGTGTTCGTTAGTTTTTAATGATCTAGGGACTAAATATGCAATATGATCCAACCATAGGGATTAATTCTGCAATTTGCTCAAAAAATTAAAAAAATTGAAAACTAAAAATAGAAATCAAGTAAGATTTAAAAAAATTAAAATCAAACATAATAAATTCAAATAAACAACAATAATAAAATTCAATAATTTAAAAATAAAAATAAATAAAGGTTAAAAATCAAATCAAATTTAAAACTAAATAAAAGTAATAAATAAAACGTATGTAAAAAAGAGAAAGTGAAAGTATTGAAAAAGAAGTATGTGATCATAGTAAAAAATAAAAAAAACCAAATAAAAACTAAAAATACAATCATATACAATTGCACATACTTCTTTTAACCAGTATTTATTTGGTTTTATTATAACATACTTCTTTCTAATTTTTATTTGGTTTTATTTAATTTTTTACTATAATCACATACTTCTTTTTCAATATTTTTCGCTTTCTCTTTTCATATACGTTTTATTTTTACTTTTATTTAGTTTTAAATTTGATTTGATTTTTACCTTTATTTATTTTTATTTTTAAATTATTGAAATTTATTATTGTTGTTTATTTGAATTTATTATGTTTGATTTTAATTTTTTTAAATTTTATTTGAATTCTATTTTTTAATTTTCAATATTTTTTAATTTTTTGAGCAAATTGCCAAATTAGTCCCTATGGTTTGATAATATTGCATATTTAGTCCTTAGATCGTTAAATACTAACGGACACTAACGGTGTGGACTAAATTTGCAACAAACTTTCAAAAGTTTGGACTAAATTTGCAATTTTTAAAATCTAGGGACTAAATTTGTAATATGATCAAACTACGAGGACTGTTTTTGCAATTTTCTCTTGTTTTTATAAACTATAAATTTGTTATCTATTATTGTGTTTTACAAATAAAAATACACAATGATATACTTTTACTAATTTATTTTTAAAACTCATAGTGTTGATGATAACACAATGTGTTATTTTTGTAATTATTTGTTTATAAATTATATAAACTTGTTATCTATTAAAACATTTACAATTAAAATTACACAATAATGTTATTTCACAATTATATTTTTTAGAACTTCTAGTTCTCAAGATAACACAATAACAATAAAAAAACACATGTCATTGTTTTTAATTTATTATTACATTTTACATATAAGAGATACACACAATGTTACTCCACAATCAAATTTTTCAAAATTATCATTTTAGAAAAACAAAATAGTATTAAAAAACACAATAACTACAAAAAGACACAATGAACTGCACTATATATAATGACGAGATATGATCTTAAAAACATAAATGTTTTTATATAACAATAGTGTACTCGTTTTAAAAATAAAAAATGTTCGTTTTTATGGTGTAATTTTTATAAAAAAAAACAGTGACATACATAAAAGTTATGAATATTAAAAAAATAAAAATACTTACAAAAAATCAAACAAAGTGGATAATTCTAAAATAACACTATAACATACCTTTGTTTACAATATGATATTAACTATTTATTCAAAATAAATTATTGATATTATTTATTATACTTTTTAGGTTTAAAGGTTTTTTATTTGAAACTTACGAATAACCCCCCCCCCCCCCCCCCCCCCCCCCCCCTCAAAACTTAAATAAGATTCAATACTCAATTACTCATCATGCTATGTTGTTATACGTACCTTTTTGGGCCTCACACTCGAACGCTTTTTGCTTAAATGCATTAGTTTGTTAAAGAAAAAGCACTGAGTATTGAAAAACCCTCACATCCTTACTTTTTATTAAATATTTCTCAACTCTTACTTTCATATAATTATTTTATAAAAAAGCCAGCGTCCAGAATGTGAATTTCAACTCGCATTGAACACCTCTAAATAATTGTTGAAAATAAACTCAACGATCTTTACGTTTATTTAAAGATAACACATACAAATAGAGAGAAAAAAGAGTTCGTCAAAGATTAACATTACAATTGTTGAACAAATGGTTTTATATATATTTTAATTTAGATTTAGATTTAGATTTAGACAAGGCAAAGTCTTTCAAAAATTTTGAAAAACAATGTTTGCATCAAATTTTTCAATGCTTGCTATATAACAAGTGTTTCCAGCTCATATGGTTATAATTTTGCGATACATGTATTAAAGTCTTTGGTAATATAAAGTAATACAACTCATTTTTATTTTGTTGTTGCTATATATTTAATATATTTTCTTTAAAACTAAATAGTTTCTTATATAAGATTCAGTGTTTTACGTTTTTTGATAAAGTTATCTTAGTTGTAAATTTGAGAGTTACTTAGAAGGGACAAATGATTAGACCTATATGTTTTTAGAAACATGATTTTGTATGTTCAATGAGTATTGCTTACAAAATGGAAATTAACCGTAACTAACAGTTAAACAAAACACGCCTTTAATTTTAAAGTAAGTATAACTTGTTTGCTTATAACATACATAAGATGTTGTCGATACAAAATCGGTTTTAAAAACAAAATAATAAAATAAAAATACAAGAATCGTATGAACTTTGTTGTTCAAAGTCTAACTTTTCCGTAATCCTTTTTGTGGTTAGCAATCCTGACTTTTACATACAACTATATTTTTGTTAGAATAACAAATTTATTTATCAATTACCGTGTTATTGTTATTATCATGTTGTTGAAATGTAATTATTCCTAAAATTTATACATCTAACTTATTCTTTATCCTATAAATTTTAAAATTATATTTACATTAAGCTATGTGTAACATCCATAAATCCTATGCCCCTTTCAAACAGACTTAAGTCCCATTGTTTGTCGAAGACAGAAATAAAATTAGTTTCAGATGAACATGTAATTCGCACCCTAAATTCATAATAAGGCTATTTGGATTCCCCTAAAGTGATTTTATGTCATTTAAATTTGTAGCAACAAGAATTGTTTGAACCAAGTCAGATTCGAACTTTTAATTATCGAAAACGTAGACCTTCATATTGTGAAAGGCTTTATCCATCTCTCGAATTACTAACCCGAACTTTGGAGTTTGTTTAATTTAAAAGTATGAGTATATAATATATTGATGTGTGATATAACCGAACTTTGGAAAGAAAGCTTATGGAATGGTTATGTCATCCAGAGTTAAAAGTCATGTACAATAAGGGCTGGCAAATCGTGTTTAACATGTTACAGACGATACGATTAGCACATGTATTGTGTGCGGGAGAAGGAAGATGGATTGATGCAAGTTGTATATAAGACGCGTATATCAAGTTCAAACAAAAATAAAAAGCACGAGCAAGGATTCAAGAACAAAAAAACGATTTGTAGTTTTTTAAAGAAAATAAAATAGCAAAAGAAGGAAAAATCCACATCAGTTTTCATATTAGATGGACCATCCAGGTTGTCCCAATTTATTGGAATGATCATCCTTGTCTAGTGTCTATATCTAGAAAGGATAAGTACTCATTCAAATATTTATTATAAGATTTTCATATTAGATGGGACCATCGTACGACTACCGATTCGGGACGAATCAGCGGACCGGCTACGTGGACTGGCGGTCCGATCCGGTCCTAACAACAATGGTTCCAACAGGTTCGGTTTCAGCCGGTTCGACCAGGTCGCACCGACAGCACACCCCTGTGAAAGTTTGACTAGTTAACAAGACATCTGTAAATTGTAAAACCATCAATGTCGTTGCAAGCTGCCATTTTGATTTCATATTTAAGCAAACTTAAACTCTATAGCAATGCCTTCAATTCCACGAGAAAACCAAAATGAAATTCGGAAAAGAATTCACTTCACAATTGGTACCCGAATGGCAAGAAGCCTACATGAACTACAATCACCTCAAGAAAATCTTGAAACAAATCTTGATTTTCCGGCGACAGAAGCTCAACCACACATCTCCACCACACCCAAAGAAAGATAAACTGTTGAAAAGACGATCTTTTTACAGAGCTTTTAGTGGGCTAACGAACCAAATTGGTGATTATAATTGCAGTGATGATGATGCTGAAGTGATTCTTGTGAGTGAAATACAGGGTGTTGAAGATTCACCGGAGTGCGGGAGTTATCAGACCATGTTTTTTCGATCGCCGGAGGAAGGAGCAGAGAATGAACTTGTGTTCTTCAGAAGACTTGATGATGAGTTTAATAAAGTACTCTGTTTTTATAAAGGTAAAGTGGATGAGGTGATGATGGAGGCTGAAGAGTTGAATAAGCAAATGGATGCTCTGTTTGCTCTTAAGATCAAGATCAGTGATCCCAATTTTCATAGTTCATCTGAAATATCAGATTCAGGTAGTAATAGTTCACTCAAGAACATAACTGATAAAAAAAGGTTTTGTTTACGGTTTAGAAATGTTTTTTTTAATTTTGGAAAATCTTAAGGTTTTTCGCCATTGGAGGAGGCTCAGGAGCTTGAAGAAATAACAGAAAGAACCCACAAAAAGATGGTTTCTTTAGATGTTCTTGATCATGTGAAGATCAATGTGACACCAGAATCTGCTGTATCAACCTTGAAAAGTATCTTCGATGGCACGAAATCTGATTTATCGTTTAGTAAACGAGAGCTTAAAACTGCAAAGGCGAGATTGAAACAGGCTTTTGTAGAGTTTCATCGAAAGCTTTGGCTTCTGAAGAGCTACTCGTAAGCATTCTTGTTTAATTTACATAAAGATTAACAAGAACGCTAAAGCGAATAACTTATGTTTTATTATATGTTCTTGACAGTTTCTTGAATCAATTGGCTTTCTCCAAGATCATAAAGAAGTATGATAAGGTCTTAAATTTTTATTTTTGATCATTAGTTGTGTTAATGTGGTGGGTCAAGATTTGACAATTTTTGTTGGTTTAGGTCACATCAAGAAATGCATCAAAAGCTTATCTAGATATGGTTAAGAGTTCTTACTTGAGCCAATCTGATGAGGTAAAATTACAAAATCAGAATTTACTGTGCTGTAACTTGCAGATTAATCAAAAAGTCCTAATCTTTTTTTGTTCTTGCAGGTTGTTAAACTCATGGAACGCGTAGAAGCTGCATTTATTACATATTTTGCCAATGCAAATAGAAGTCAAGAATGCGCGATTTAAGGCCAAGAGCTAAACGAGACAAGCATCGAGTGACATTTCTTGTGGGTAAGTTGCAAAAGTCAGTAACTGTGTAAAAAAAGGTTTGATCCAGTTTCTGATATACAATTCATTGATCGATGCAGGCTGTTTCTTTGGCTGCTCGATAGCACTAGTGGTGGCGATCATCTTAACAATACACGCGAGAGATCTTCTCAAGAGCGAAGGTCGTGACCAATACATGCTTAACATATTTCCATTGTACTGTTTGTTTGTGTACATTGTGCTACATATGCTAATGTATGCTGCAAACATATACTTGTGGAAGCGTTTTCGTGTCAATTATTCTTTCATTTTCGGGTTCAAACCTACTACTGAATTGGGTTACAAAGAAATCCTACTTCTCAGCTCCGGTCTATTAGTACTCACTCTTGCAGCCGTACTCTCAAATCTTGAAATGGAAATGGATGAAAGAACTCAAAGTTTCACAACTCTAACTGAACTGGTCCCTCTAGGTTTAGTCACTGTAAGAATTTCCTATTCGCCCTCTCGTAAATTCTGTAAAATGAACACGTATGTGACGAGCTCTAACTTCTGTTTGTAGGTTGTACTTCTGATACTGTTTTGCCCGTTTAACATCATGTATCGCGCAAGCAGATTCTTTCTCATAGTGAACCTATGGCACTGTGTTTGTGCACCTCTTTATAAGGTCACCTTCCCTAATTTCTTCTTGGGAGATCAGTTGACTAGCCAGGTAATTGACTTTTTAACTTCCTGTTAGGACTTTAAACGAGCAGAGCTCGAGCTAAAACACTTTAGGCTAAACGTCTAAACGGAGTATTTGTTTCTTGTTATCTTTTTCATGTTTCAGGTTCAGTTGTTGAGGACTGTGGAATTCTACATTTGCTACTATGGTTGGGGTGACTTCAAGAAGAGATCAAACACATGTAACCAAAGCAATATATATGAGTTGTTTTATATATTTATCGCGGTTATCCCATACTGGTTTAGATTCCTACAGGTAATTTACCTAAACTCGACCCACATGTTAGCAAGTTATATTTGAAGTTCGATATGATCTTTGGTGTGACACGCTTTGTTGTGGCTCAGTGCATGCGTCAAGTGTTCGAACATAAAGATTATGATCCTGCGATGAATGGGCTCAAGTACTTGTCGACGATTGTTGCTGTCGTAACAAGAACTATTTATGTTCAGAAGAGAGGAACGACTATGAGAATCATAGCAGCGTCTAGCTCGGGTGTGGCTACAATTTATAACACCTACTGGGATATTGTTAAGGATTGGGGTCTTCTAAGCAGGGACTCCAAGAACACTTTGTTAAGAGATAAACTCATTTTACCAAACAAATCAGTCTACTTCCTAGCAATGGTAATTATATCAAGGCAACGTGAATTTTAATAGTTGATATCATGACTCGGTAACAATCTATACTAGCAATTTGATCGATGACACTTAAGGGTATAATTAGGTTGTTAAAGTAATTATTATCGATCATATGCAAAATCCTATCTGTCTAGTATTAGTTGATGCAACTTTGATTCATTGTTGAGTTTTTCTCGAGTTTCATAACTGTTCATGAACTTGTAGGTGATGAATGTTATATTGCGACTCGCATGGATGCAAACGGTTTTAGATTTCCATGAAGCTCCTTGGCTCCATCGAAGTGCGATGATTTTCATAGTTGCTTGTTTGGAGATCGTGCGTCGCGGCTTATGGAACTTTTTCAGGGTGGAAAACGAGCATTTGAACAACGTTGGCAAATTCCGAGCTTTTAAGTCAGTCCCCTTACCTTTTAGCTATGAGGACGAGAAGGAACTATGATCCACATGTACATGACATCAACTAAATAGAGAGTTGCATGTTTTTGAAGTCATTACTTTACATATTTTTTACATATTTCTTAAAGGTTGTTTGGTAGTTTTTTAATGATTATTAAAATGCTAGTTTTTAATGATTTATAGTTTTTTTATAGTTAAAAGATAACCTAAAATCTAAATGGTTAACATGTGCATCTTAATAGTTAACCTATTAACCATTCAGATTTAAAATTACCTATTAATTAGAGATAGTTTACATAAATGTATATGTAAAATGTTGTATTGGATGTAAAAAACATTTTTCTTTTTGCTTATTATGATGTGTTTGTTTATTTTACGGTACAATTTATTTTTGTATTGACTTCAAACTTGGAATTTATAACTAATACATTTTCAAACCACATGACTAAAACAATATTGGTGCATTTGGTTGGTGTTGTCACGTCGCATGTTTTAATTGGACCGTTAATATTTTTTACTGTGCACTTTTTTTATTGCATTAAAGGTTTTTAGGTGGAAACTTAACGTTAAGTGGGTGCCCGTTCACTTGTAAGACGACTTCATTCTTCAAACCACTTGGGTTCGACCGCCAGCTCCCCCTGGTTTTGATTTTCTTAAATTTCTTTTTCTATGTTTTTTACTTTTTTTTTGTTTTCTTTATTTGCTAATTTGTTTGTTTACCCATTGACTTTCGGTTTTATTTCTTTTTTATTTATTTATTTTTTTTATTTTTAAGACATTTTTTTCTAACATTAAAATACACAACCATGATTTACAATTATTTTTTTTTATATTTAGACTTGCGGATGTTGTCAATTTGCACTTGCATCGACAAATATTGTATGTATTCTCGAAATCTATTTTTTTGTGATATAATATGCAAATCTACTGGTTGTTAAATGGCATACTCGTGTTTCTATTGGTGTGTCCTATATATATATCTGGTGTATCCTTGATTTTCTTTTATATGTTGTTTAAGCACTTTTATTAATTGTTAATGTTCCCCCCTCTCAAATTATCTTTAGTTCATTTGGTTAAGATGAAATACTTATGATATGTAAATAAATGGGAGGTCATGGGTTCAAGTTTCGTTCTGAGCAAGATATTTAGAGTTGAGCCAGGAGGTTTTCTTAGCAATGAGTTTCTTTCGGTGGCGGTTGGGGATGCGGTCTCGGCTGGGAAACGGATAGGTGAGCCCTATTAATATAACATCTATCCTCTAAAACAGCGTCGTACATTTACCGTTCAAAAAAATTAACGAAGGAATGACCTATTATGCTCGATCCTGGAACTTATTTATGTGAAAAGTAAATACATTCTTTAATTTAACCAGAGGTTCGTGTGGATTTTTGAATTAAATTGACATTAGAAAGTTAGGAGCTGCAAACCCTCAATTAATGTTTTGTTAGTCTCTTGATTTATTCATGTTTCAAGTTAGCGGTTTTATTGTAGTACTTATTAGTTATTACTATGATTTATGGTTACATTATGTGTTTTTTTCCTATCATTGATGTTAATATTTTATAAGGATTTTTTTCAGAGACTTGGTTACGGAGGTGTTAGTGAAACAGAATTTATATCACATGTTGAAGAGCTTCTTCGAGTATTAGGAGTTATCAAGGAGGTTTAAATTCGAATTTGTGATATTTTTTCATATCTATATTATTTCTTATTTCACCTTAGCTTCATATCTTGAACCATGATGTTTCTTAACCAAGTTTCATGCATGGTAGAACTTTACAAAAATTTTAATCAAATTTTCTACTGATGGTCGTTGAAGTCTCTACGGTGTTTAAAAAATAAGCTTTCGTTTGTTCGTTCGTCTAAAGATGGTAAGTGGTAACGAGTTGCAACTTAGTCTTGCTCAACCTAAATACTTCCTGCCAAAAATTGCTGAGAAAGATAACGTCACGATCAGACACAATTGAGCGAGGAAAACCATGCAACCATACAATTCCTTGCAAAACACAAAAGCAACACTTTTATCAGTAAAAGGATGTGTTAAACACATAAAGTGGGCATATTTGATTCACGACCACCAGGATGGTGTCGAACTGATGAGACGGAGGGAGGCTCACAATGAAGTCCATCGAAATGTCCTCCCACATTCGATCGGGGATGGGGAGAGGTTGAATGCTTTCTCCACATATTCCCCCTTTGACAAGTTATAATAAGAAAATTTTAAAAATAGCATTTTTTTTTAAAACATTGTTTTTTGAAATAAAATGTTTATTATTTTTTAGAAAAAACATAATTTTAGTATGTTGATATTATTGTTTTATTAGTTATAATCATTACTCGTATATAATTTCATTCATTTCATATCTTAAAATATTATTTTATAATTAATAACTTTTAATTTTATTTAATTTTTATTTTTTCAATTCATGTAATAAAGATAATACGTAGCATAAATTGCAAAGTCCATTCTTAATTGTACTAACAAACAGTCCGGCCTTTATCAAGTTATTGGTACCATGGACCAAAGCCCATCCCATTAACCCATATCACATATGTCAACGTAGAGGTGTGCAAAAAACTATAATAATCGAATCGTTTTCAAAATAACCAATGAAACCAACTCAAAAAACTGGAACCGATAAGAAACCGACAGTTTGGTTTGATGGTTTTTTAAACCGATTTTTTCGGTTTGGTTTTGGTTTTGCTTGTTACAAAAACAGAGAAAACCGAACCGAAACCATACAAACCAAACTTGTAATTTGAAGGTATATTCATACACTTATAAACGTAACTAGCCCATATTAGTTACTTATTAACTTATGTTATCTATTTTTAAAAAAAATATTTAGGTTTGAAGAATAATCCTTAAATTTCTTTGTTTGAATTAGCATATTAAAATTTTTTATTGGAATTTTTTGTTATTGTATTTTATGAATTACAATGATTTTAATATGAAGTAATTTTTAAGAATATGTAGATTCTATTTAAATATTTACAAAATAATGTACGGCTAATGTTTTTAGTTTAAATTCATTGCTTGGATCATTTTTTTCTTTAAAAACTTGAAAGCAAATGATAAAACCGAAAAGAAACCGAAACCGACAACCAAAAACCGAAACCGAACGGTTTTAAAAACCTAAAAACCGACATATTGGTTTTGGTTTCGGTATTAGGCTAAAACCGAACCAAACCAACCCATGCTCACCCCTATGTCAACGGGTGTCATCATCTTCATCGACCTTTAATTGTTGAATACTGTAAACTGATTGGTGATCGATGCTTTATTGAGAACAATGGTACGATAACTAGTCGATATGTGATCTTGCTCTTAGGTTACTGAGGCAATTTTAATTGTGAATTGTGAATAAAAAACAACTGCACTCAACTTCATTGCGGTTATTACTTGAATTATGAAATCACATATAGAATCAGACCTTACTATTACTTCATTGTTTCAAATTTCAATGGATATCTTTGATATGATTTTAAATATTGAATTTGATATGTTAAAATTTGTGAATTTAGAGGAAAGGATAGGGTTATAGTAAAAAATATGTTTAATCTTAAAAGACTAAGAAGAACTGTAGATTTGACACGTGTCATTTTATTGTTTCAAAGATGATGATATTTTAGTTATTGTGTCAAATATATCAGCTCATTGTCTTATACGTTTCATTATGTCATATATTTCACATAATTTGTTATGTGTATTAATCATTGTGTTTGACGTTTTAATCACTCTATGTTATTTTGACATTGTTTTTATATATTATAAACTTGTTATGTAACATTGTATTTTATAATTAGAAGTACACAATGATATGTTTTTATCAATGTATTTTTTTAAAATTTATAATGTTGAAGATAACATAATGTGTTATTTTTGTCATTATTTTTTAATAGATGACATAAATTTGTTATATATTATTGCGTTTTACCATTACAAGTAAACAATTATGTTATTTCACTGTTATATTTTTCAAAACTCATATTATTTAAGACAACACAATGACGATTAAAATAACACAATAACGATCAAAAGACACAATGAGACATTGTAATATTTTGTCATTATTTTTAGTGTATTAGATTAATTAGTTGTTAATTATTATTATGTGTTACATATTAGAGATACACAATAATGTTATTCTATCATTATATTTAGTACAACTTATCATTTTAGAAAAACAAAAAAATATTTAGAAAAACATAACAACTAACAAAAAAATACAATAAAGTGTGCAGAAGACATAATGATAAGATATACGCTTAAAAACATAAAAAAAATAATCATTTTATATAATAATACCATACTCGTTTTGAAGATAAAAGAACGCTCGTTTTTACAATGTAATTTTTGTAAAAAGTAATGTCGTATATAAAAATTAGGAACGTTTAAGTCAACAAAAATGACTATTTTTAAAATACAATTGTAACAAACTTTCTTCTTAATTTGATCTTAAACATTCATTAAAAAGATATATGATTGATATTATTTTTTGTACTTTATAATTTTAAAACAATTTCTATTTCTTGTGAAAATATCTCCATTACTGACACTCTTTGTTTCTGAAATTCTCTTTTGGCTGTAGTGTCTTTAATTTGTAAAGAATGATTGTCATAAAGGTAGACCCAACCCTCCAAAGATGACAGATCACAACACACAGAAGAATACAAAAACAAAACCTTACATTTGAGTGCAAATTTTCATAAAACTTATCTTCATTAAATCAAGTTTCTACTAGGGATGATACTGTTCGAGTTATGGTAATTGCAGCATGACCTATTGTATAGTCGCTTCAGCTACATATTACTCGATAATCTTCGGGTTTATTTCCTTAAACTTGATCTTAAATTCACCTAAAACCCGACTTAAAACATCTAATATATAACTACTACGCTTCTACAATTCTATTGTTTTATTAATACCAAGTTTGTAACTATACGAATATGTTTTATCCTGTAAAAAAGTTAGTTTATGGTGAGCTATTGTACAAGTGTGTAATAGCGTAGATGAAAGAGACATATATAACAGAGGAATATTATGGGCCACTATATGATTAATTATTGATTGATTGTACTTGATTCCTTTACATATCAAAGTTGAATTTCATGTTCTCTATACATTCACTGCAAGAATACTAGCTAGTAAACTTACAAATAATTCTGTACCCACTTTTGAATCTTGCTTAAACACATATAAACTAGACACATATTCTAAACATACTCTAATTACATATTAGAATCAAAATTATATAAAACTTATCTGAGGTTTAGCTTCGTCGTGTTTCTCTGAGGTGTTTTCTCTATAAAACCTTCGCCTTCGATCTTTAACATTTCAAGCAAGAACTCGTTCCACGTGTCTACGGGCCCGGGCATGCACCAATGGACACAATCCGGGTAACTTTTGTTATCGCTGGCTGGATGCCCGAAATGGTTAGGATGTCCATCGGGCCGCAATATCATTGCATCACTCGTGTCCAACAATCTAAGTTTTAGGCCTTTTTCCTCTGCTTCCTTTTGAGCTACTTTAAACTCGTTCACTTGTGTCAAATACATCATTAACTTATACCCATCCAACCTCATTTCGTGCTTCGTGAAGGGTCGCGTTCTGATGCAATTTCCTCCGTTGTTGTAATCTCCGTTTTCAAAATGTTGTGGCGAAAATGTTCTTAAGAATGTTAATCCTGTGTAGTTCTGGAGGTTTAGCAGTGTGGTGAAGGTTGTTTCGAATGCCTTTTGGTACGCGTAGTAAAGACTTATTTCTGTTATGTTTTTTTGGTTGCAGAAATGACAGCCTATAATTTTGCCCTTTTCGTAGTACATAAATGGCCGGAAAAACCATTGGCCCGCTGAAAATATTGTGATATCGATGTTATCTAGCTGTGATGTCCATGCTTCATCGGGCTCGTCTAGATACAGGTTCATTAAGCTGTTTCGCGTGAAATTTTCGGGGTTTGGGTCTCGGGTTTTCACCAGTAAAGGAGACCATATTGCTACTAGTGTAAAGTTGTAGGGTGGGAAGATCCATCTTCTGAATCTTGTATCATTTGTGTATGAAACATCAATGGGATAAGCTTCCTGTAATCACAACCATCATAATTAAGTTTTAACTAAGCATATCTTAAACCAACACAAAATAAAAAGAGTTAGCTTTAATTTTACTTTCTAAGGTTCGATAAAAATAAAAGTTGTCTTTTAAAAGATTAAAAACATCAATTTTACCTTCAAAAGTAAGATATTTTGTATCAATTTCAGTAAAAAAAGTTTCATTATTTTCGATTCAAGTTGAAACAATAATGAAACTTTTGAACCAAGGTGAAACAAATTATGAAACTTTTGAAGATAAATTGATGTATAAATTTTTTTTTTAAAAATAATTATTTTTGTTAAATCTTAGAAAGAAAAACCGAATTTAACTAAGATAAAAAAACAACATTGAGAACACTTTGTTTTGTGGAATTGATCCCATGACTCTTTTATGAATGAAAGTACACATCATTACAAGACCCTAAGACATTATATAATTTTGCATACGTTAATAACCATGACCTATAATCTTATATGCAAACTATATATCCAACTAAAAGCAATTAATAAACCTAAACAGTTAATAGTAATAATTAACGACTCAACAACTCGTGAAATCAAGATTATTCACCTTTAAAAAAGTCCTTTTCATAAAGTTTATGGATTTACTTTTCGTTAACTTTATAAAAGATGAACAATTTAATCATGCAAAAAAAATACTTCTAGAAAAATTAAAATCAAATACGCATGATTTATTCTGTTTTTTTTTTCTTTTGATGTTAATTTCTAACCTACCTCTATTTCCATCTGCTAAATCTTTCTGTTTGTTTTTCCTACTTTATATACGTTGTGTTTTTTTCTTCTCAGGCTTATTACAAGAAAGCATCCAACTTTATTAAATTTATTATATATTTCTACTATTTTGAGCACTAGTGAAGAAGACCCCTTCAAACATTTAAACTAACGGATACTTAATCATTCCAGCTGCCGTAACCTACAATATGTCATCTTCACCGGACATAATTTTGGCTTTTTTGTACAATTATATATAGAAATCATTTATCAACAAATACAATAATTGACATCAAACACTATTATTATTGATAATGTCGTTTCTTGTCATTGCTTTTTCTATTTCTGGTGATACGTCTCTCTCTCTCTCTCTCTCACTTGTGTAGTCTTATCTGTCTTTGTATATTTTTGGCTCTTGCTTGTTTTCATACGTCTTCTTTGCTATACCCCTCATGTATTTTTTCTTATGTATAGTCTCACATGCGGTTGCCACCACATACTATATGGAGAGAGAAGAGGGGATGTACTTACACTATAAAAAAGGCTTAAAATCACGAGAAGACATCAAGACGCAACACGATCTTATGAAAAACATAAAAATCTGTTTGGGCTTGACACGCCTGAGTGGGCGTTGAAGCTAGACGCATCGTGCGAATGCTTCGTTAGCACAATTTCATCAACCTCTTAAAAAAATTAATATAGCATTATATAGTGTTTTAAAAAATTAAAAAATAAAATGACAAGTTTTTGGTGTGATTATTATACAAAATAATAAAGTATATGAAAATTATTTGCGTTTAAAAGTTAGTTGAACACTTGAATTGGATAAAATAAATCAACAATGATGACTATTCTTTTCTTCTCTCAACCACAACTAACATTAGTTTACAATAAACTAAAATTATCACCATCTCATCTTAGTTTCTAATTTTTTTTATCAAGGGTTCAGAACACTTCCAACATCTTTCATGTGAAGCCTATATTAAACCCACATCATTTTAAAAATAACCTAAAGAATTTATAACTATTCAACTAAAATCATATATAGTTTTGATTCAAACTAACCTAACCCAACGACGTCATCATTATATGAGGTTTCGCATCTAGGATTCGGATAGCGTGACAATCATATATTCATAGTAATAAAGCCATGTGTCTTATCTCAAATACCATGTTTATCTTTTCCCTATTAATTTCCACTATATGCATGTAAGCCTCAAAAAGCTGGACCATCAAGTGTATGGTCTTGAATCTTGATACTTGTTTCAAACAGACAAAATGCTACATAACAAAAATATTACTTATCAGTGTACCACCACCGCACCACTTGCTTTTGCTTCCAAACTTAAAATTATCCGACCCACCACTAACAAAATTTATTTTATAATATGTACAATTAAATTTTAATCATCACTAAAAAAACTTTTAAAAAATGATGTATCACATTTAAAACAAAATACATAAATTTAATAAATTTAATTATTATGTGATTCTCGCAGTACAACCTTCATACGTATTTATCTATTTCTTAATTTGAGTATTTTATTACTATAGTGTAAATTTTGGATGATAAATTTAAACTAATTTACGCATGCTGATGAAATACTATATGAGTTTGTGGTTAATTGGAAACTTACACTAGCTAACATGCAGACAAGTGATTGCATTTGGTTTCTCCCCACAGAGTCTCCAACAAAGGCCAAGCTTTTCCCTCTAACAACCTCCAAGAACTCAACCGCGTCGAATTCCGGTAAATCGCACTTATCTGGCTGCCATCTCCACTTCAAGAAATCGGTATCCGGCCTCCCGTATTTCATACAATTTTGTCGATCGTCAATAATGCATTTTGTTTCATTCGTATAATACGTTTCCTTCTCCTCATCAAACACCCAACTGCCCTGAAACAGGTTACACCTGTCATCACCAGTTGAGTTTCCAGCACCAGATGCTGGATCAATCAACTGGTGGTCGGAAATATTTCCGACATATAGATGGATTGTGATTAGGAGGGCTAGGGTGGTTATAGGGAGGATGAAGTGTTTGGTGTTGATGAGTGGTTTGTGGATGTTACCATTGGTGGTGGTGGTGGTGGGAAGTTCAATAGGATTGGCCTTCATTGGTTGAAATAAGTTGGGATTGAGTTTGATGGAGTTTATATATACTCACACAAAGGGTTGATGGTGACAAGTATTAGGATATTATTACCCTTTGATTTTAATTATTTAAAGGGCTAAATAAATAAATGCTTCATGATGATAATTAATATTCAAGAGACATCTTCTATGAGCTGGATCGCAAATCATTGCCCTTTTAAGGACAAACTTGGAGTATAATCTTCTTTTCCTCTTTTCCCCACCATGATATCGATTACACTATGCATATGATTAAATGTGGGCTTACTTATTAACCATTATTAATAACCTACGTTTCAGGTAATCAGATTGGATATCACCTGATAATATCGTATCTGTCTAAGACTAGTGAAAATTCAAAACTAATCTCGTATTTGAATACAGTCTTGTTATCCGTCGCGAATCTTGAAATGTTTGAATGTTATTAGGGGTAATGTAGTAATTTCGCATTACGAGTATTATTATAATATATATAGTGTATTGGAGGACACAAGCCTTAGCAGACATAGCATCTGTAAGAGCAACTTCTGTATGATTACCAACTACTAACCCTCACATGGTCAAGACTGTTTATACCTCGACATATGTTCTTGCCAGAGATATATGGTTTGTTTTCATGTGCCTCCTGCATCAACGCATTGTACACTGTGCATTACTTTTTGTACATCGAGGCGCACATCGCGAGTTAAGTTACCTCTTTTCTCTAGAATTATATATATATACCCAAAGAAACTTTTGTATCATGTAATGTTGCATATATTGATTTTTATAAAAAAGATGATTTAAAGTGTTGATGTGTTTTTTTAAAAGATGTTGTGACAGGAAGATATGGAGAGTTGCATAGAAATATTAATGAAAGAATCTTTTCTTTTGGGTTTAAATTATAAAAGTGCATATGTTGGGTGAGGTCCATATGGTGAATTATTATTATGACATTGATTTTTCGTATGAAACTTGCTTCCCCATGTTCCCGTTAAGCAAATCAATTCTATATGTTGTAGATGAATGCTTTTGGCCATGTGGAATTATTTAAGCAGCCTAGCTTCTTTTATTTGTTTTTAGAATTTGTTTATATTTAATTTTTTTTCAAGAAGTAATGGATTTTGACGGTGGATTTCGTTTGTAGACATGTAATTCATCCTACTTGAGTATTGTTATTATGGGTGTTTAAACATCTGGGTTTTGACATGATAGGTTATTAACGATTTTTTCATAATGGTTTATTCTTTAGTATGTTAAAAAGAGAGAAACTGGTGTCGAATATCAATCATACATTCAGTATAACCAATCGATTGGGATCTTTATTCTATAAGCACTAGAACTTTGATCCTTAATCAAAGGGTTTATTTAGGTGCTTATTCTTTGGCCAAAATTTGCGAAGAACATACCGTTGTTGCTTGTGTCATGGATGTGAATGATGTGTTTGTGCCTTTGATCCCATGTGAATGCATTTTCATCTCTTTGTGTATCTATATCATCTCCCTTTAGGATAATATTTTGTTGTTAAAAATATTACCATGTCCATTAAGGATAATGGTAAAAACCAGATATTCATGAAATAGATTGTAAAACTTAGTAGGAAAAAACTATATATTCATGAAATAAATTGTAAAACTTAGTAGGAAAAACGATTTGGCATATTTGTTTCGTATTCGTTTCCACTTTAACAAAACGTCATTTTTTGTGTATCTATATCATGTCCATTAAAAATAATTTTTCTTGTAAGATTTAAATATATAATCTCTGGTATAAAAACACAGACACCTTATCACTTTCATTTTCCCTTTGTGACATTAAAAATAATCTATCACTTAAATTAAACAATGTTTTAGTTAAGAGTTAAGTCCGAATCAATAGCAAGTTCCTGTTAATTTAACACAAAAATTCAACTTTACACTTAATCTATTTCTAAAATCACCTCACTAAAATTCTACTAGATTTGATCTTATAATCTTTAATTGGGTAATACATCACTTTATTACCAAAAATAGATGTTGTACCACACGTACCGAATTCTATATGTACCTTTTCTATTTTTCATTATCTTATTTTGATTTATTTTTTTTTGCTTTGGTTTATTAGATTAAAATAAAAACTTTAAAAAGAGAAGGTCTCTTTTATATAAAATCTTCTGCGATGGGCGATTACCGACGAAAAAGAAGAGAATCTAAGAATATCGTGTATATATAATTATATATGCTTTAATTGTATATACTTATCTTGATGAGGGTTAGTGTTCAACTTTAATCAGCTAACATTGAAAAAAAGAACATTGTTATCATAAGATACTTTTTGTTTAGAGGTCTATCGATGCTAACGTTCTATTCATTTTTAGTGTCGGTGACTACTGAAAATATGTCGTTTCTTAATCTCTACCGGTAGATGTTACAATTTTTAATCAATTTAATTATGATTAAATAGTTGGCGCAAATCCTTTTCAACATTTTTTTAATACGTAGTCTATATCAGCCAAAAGAAATATATCTTATATTATCTTTATTATATTATTACATTATACTGTAAAGACTTATGAATACATTTATACATAATAGTTAGAGAATTTTAAGAAAATATATGAATTTTTCATAAACACTTATAATTCAAAATATTTTTAAAAAGATAAATATGAACGCTGTCGAAATTTCTTAACAGAAATGTGTCTGTAAACTAGTGAAAAAATTAAGTTGCCAGAATTGGATAAACCATATGTTCTGACATGAATCTCATAAAATATTACAAAACAATTTATTATAATCATGTTTATGTATAAAAGATTCGTTGTTTTACCAAAGAAAATGTTAAATAGACCAATGATATATTAATATTTAACCCATGTGTATTTTAATTAGAACTATTTTAAAGTATAAAAAAATACATAAATATCCCATCAAGCATTAGGTTCTCTCAAATTTTGTTCAAACTTAAATTTAAAGCTCGATTAAATCAAACTTAGTGTTGTAAAAATCGGACTAGTCATTAATCAGCGACTTATTGGCAATCGGTGATTCACCGATTGGATTTCCCCTAATCGGAGGGGATAATCGCTAGTCAATGAAATTGGTCCAAATCGGGGAAAAATCAGCCCTAATCGGGACCTAGTCGGCTCTTAATCGGCCTTTATTCTGCATTTTTGCGGATTCCGGCGGGATTCCGGTGAAGTTCAAAAATTCCGGCGAAAATTTTGATATTCCAACCAGATTAGTTTATATATGTATAAATCTAAACATATTTATAAAAATTACATACAAAAATGTGTATTTATATATATAAAAATGAAAATTATATATAAAAATTCCAAACCGATTAATCCCTAATCCCCACTTCGTCGCCCGAGTAACGATTAGCGATTTTTACAACACTGGTCAAACTTAGAAAAACTCAAGTCAAGTCAAAGTCAATGAAATGGCAAGAAGATGAACTCACTTTGCTCCCCTAATTACATAAATATCAGCAATTGCATATTACATTTGCCTTTAAGAACATAAAGAAAGAAAACAATAGTACACTGAGATGTCTAAAAAAGCTGGATGCTTTTAAAAGAGTTACATGGACTATTAGGCCAGGGTTGAATTCAGCTTGAAAATCAGCCACTTGTTTTGAAAAAAAAATATTTAAAGGAAGTGAAAAATAAATAATAAGAAAATCAAGAGGGGGAAATATCTTATAGCACACCAACAAACTATCAAGCCTGGCCACTTGGTGGGTTGGGCTGGGCTGGGCTGAGCTCAAATGCCGCGAACAGATTCTAGGGAGCTTATTATAGTCAAAACAAGATCCCAGAATTTAAGTAGGCAACTTCAATGCTGCATAATCTGAGATGATTTTTGTTTACAGATTAACATTATTAGATCCAACTTAGCATAATTGGAAAAAATGAAACTTATCCTTTGTGTACTGTGTAGTGACATGAGTCTAACTGTAATAACCATAACAGTTTCTGAAAAAGTTAACGCACATACCGCATTCGAAGATCCTTGCATTGGACACATACCCATGGATATTGTGGTGGGTCCAAACAATATGAGTGAACACAACGAAGATGACAACTATGACATGTTATTAGAAGTTCTTCAGGCTCCCGACAACAACACTGGTAGCAAACTGGTGATGGTGGTGGCTGTTCATCACAAAATTAAACCAAAATGTAATCATGAACATGATCCAACTAATATGACCTTAAAATAAAACATAACAAATAATAAGAACAAGGATTTACCAAAGTCTGAGGTGTATATGATTCGCCATGTGGAAGAATGTATACATCTGTAGCTTGACAGTTGTTAGGAATTGTTTGAGAGTATATTTTCTGATCAGAAGATTCAACATCTTCCATCTTTTGTATGCTATAAAAACTGGCCTTGCATAAGGGACATGTAGAACTTTTTTCAGTGAAGCCTGTAAGTACACATTATACACAATGTATATAGTTATGTAATCAATAACTCTATTCTAAAAATCTGACTAGTGTAAAGGTATGTGAATGAAGGATGAAATGATACCATATGATCTGCCCAGTTCTGTATGCATGAAAAACAAAAGCGATGTCCACATGGCAGAACTCCTCTAGTTGAACTAAAGTCCGTCCAACATATGACGCATGATAAAAGAACTTCTTTAGACAATCTACGATTATGATCTCTTTTATTATAGTCATCATAATCAACTCCTGCAGAGTTATCTTGACGATCAGAAGTTGTACCCAAATCTTCAGTCTCTTCCAGGATCAAAGTTCTTCGTTTTCCATGATTATGAATCCTAGATTTATGAGATCTTCTGCTTTCATGTTCCCCAAAATACTTTGAAGGCTCGCATATGTCAATACCATTGTGGTGTATCTCTGTATGTTTAAAATCTTCCTTTGTATCTGAAGAAGATGTCAACTTAGTACATATATTTTTCCGTATCAGCCTGCGACTTCTTTTGGATGGTTCGCATAAGATAGTTTGTTTTCTTTTCTGATTCACATGAGGTGAAGAGGAAGGAGAGCTTAAGTCCTCTGACTGTAAGAAACATAATGAAACTTCAAAGAATTATAATACTTGCAAATAACTTTTCACATAGCTAGATAACTTGAGTAATTCAATGATTACCTCTATTCTTTTCAAGCCAAATGAAGGAGACTCCTCTAAACAGTATTCGTTTGTCAGCAAGACATCCTGCCTCGAGCATCTTTTTCTGCCTTTTCTCTTTACTCTACTAGAACAATCCTTGTTTTGTTTTATATCAGAAAGCAGGTTCTACATTGAAGTTATCATGCAAAATAAGAAGTGCTTAAATCATTAAAAAAAATTATCCAAGTAGGCCATTGTGTACAACATCTAAACAGATTTAATTTATTAATGGCCATGATGAAGGGAGAAACCCAATGCTGAAAGTGCAAAATATAAGGTGGATGACCTGATAAAATATGAACAAAAAAATTGGAACCATGCTCCTAATCATTTGGAGACTTATAAAGGCTTTACTTGTATATCTAATTGAGAGAATAACCATTGTAGATAAAATACATCACATTTCAATTGTCATAAGTGTCTTCTGATCTGACTATAGCATATATTTTTCAGATAGGCATCAGCTTAATTTTTCTCAATAATACATGTCATGCAGATGACTTATCATTTTAATCAATTTCCAGAAAAAGAACATGTCACAGCCTCTACTCATTCCAACAGGAAATTTACATGCAATAGACCAACCACAGTTTTGATTAAACAATTCAGGGGATCAAGCAGTGCCATAAGAAAGACCTGTTGGCTCCGGATTCCACAAACTAAGTTCCATAAGCATGCTGAGACATTGAAATATATATTCTCTATTCTCTAATGTCATCGGTTCATAGTTGTTCCAGGGAGTAAATGAATGCCTATATATTGCCTCGTTATATTCATTCAACCGATACTAAAAAGTTTGACCTAAAATCACAATCTCCAGTGCTGAAATCATACCATCTGATGTTAAACATGTTTGCTGTCAAAACTAATTATGTTTTGGCAACAGATTCATACAAAGTAGAAACATAAAGATTCTCAATTTAAAAAAACAGCCAAAGAGGTTGCATCTAACCTCTTTCAACAACCAAGAATCAGTCCACTCATCATCATCATCATAATCACCACATTCAATGTCAATCACAGGTGTTTTGGAAAAGTTTCTGGTGGTAGATACTTCACCAAGCACACTACTAACTTCATTAGCAGCATCCGTGATCTCCAACAGCAAAGGCCCCACCTCAAACCCACTACAAAATTTCAAATCAAGTGAAAGACATGTGGCACACATTTCACTAAATCTATAACTCTATAAGTTGCTCGTTAGACCCCCTGATGCAGATCATTAGCAGTTTAATCCAATATATATAATTACAAAGGTGAAACCAGATTTAGGAACACAATCCTACACATATAGGGCAGACAAATGATAACATTAATGTTAAAAGCAATGCTAACTATACCAGTGCTTCATATAGGGCCGCTCAGGGACATGCTTGCCTTGCTTTACGCACTCCTCAATCCAACGATGATTCACCACAATTGTCTTAAACTTCCTAGCGAGTTCATATTTCTTTCCTTCAAATTTGTGACACACCTAATCAAGTAACCAAAAACATACAATTTTCTAGGTTACAGAACCATTTGCATATCTCAAACAAAACTTAAGCTTCTAAGAATATGAACACTTTGAACATTGAAAAACTTACCAAATGCGTGGTAGAGGAATTCATCGCTCCAACATAACTTGCACCAGATTGAGATATCAGTTTGATGAGCTTAAATCTCTCTGATCCATGGTAGCCGCTAACCGTGGCGACAACCGAATCCATAATTCGAACAAGGAGCTAAACGAAATCCGAAAATAAGAGGTTAGGGTTTGAAAAGCACAAATTCTATTATCGAAAGCCGAAACGAAACTTTCAAAACCTATATCAAACTACAACATATACATATACATTTACATATATAGAGAGAAAGTAAGAGATCAAGAGACGTATTAGGAGTGCCGATGGTGAAGATCGCCGGTTTGCTGAGGACGACGGTGGCGCAAAAGCTTAGCGGGGAGGATGAAATTTTGAATATTGATAGTAATATCCCGTCTTTTTTTCATGGGTTTTTTTAATTAAGCGCTTTTAGTTACAAATATTTACATTTATATTTTAAAAATCACGTGTATTATATGAATTGAATATTTACATTTATATTTTAAAAATCACGTGTATTATCTTTAAAAAGTACTCTAAACATCTTTTATGTTAACATTTTGTAACAGATTTCGTCCTTTAGACTAACTGTCGTTAAGTTTTTCTGTTAAGTCAAGGGCAATTTGGTCTTTTTATCATTAAAGGACTATTAATATAGATTTTTTCAAACATAAAGAATGTTTTCTGCAACTCTTTTATTTTTTACATAATATATGTATTCTTACAATAATACATGTACATATCATTTTTTAGATAAGATAATATATATTATTTAAATATTTTCATCCACGTATTATCTATAAACATAATTTGTATAATTTATATTATTTATTTATTTATATTACAAATATGTGGATGAAAACAATAATATATATATAAGACGTGAAATAATTAATTAGCTATGCGTGCATGAAAATATTTAATATATTTAATTATGTATGAATTATATTCATATATAAAACATGGATGAAAACAATAATATATTTATCGTATATAAAAAAATTATCTATTTTATTTAACTCTAAACACCGTTATTATTTAATTATTTATACAATTATATTTATATATAATACGTGGATAACAGTAATTATATTATATTTATTTGTTATATAAAAATCATATGTATGTGTATTATTATAAATATACATAAACTAAATAAAAGATAAAAAAAAGTTGCGAAAACCATCCTTTATGTTTGGAAAAAATTACATTAATAGTCCTTTAGAGGCAAAAAAACCAAATTGCCATTGACTTAACAGAAAAAGTTAACGACAGTTAGTCTAAAAGACAAAATCTATTACAAAATGTTAACATAAATGATGTTTAGAGTACTTTTTAAATATAAAGGATGATACTTGCAACTTTATATAAACTTAAAGGACGTTTTTTGTAATTTTGTCTAAAAATTAATAATTTTTAAAATGGTCTTTTAATACAAGATATGATTAATATTACGTACGAATGCAAAATGAATATATCATTTTAAGCATTTTTTTAATTTTTGTTTGTTTTTTTCAAAAAGAATTGGTTTCTTAACAAATCGTTTCAAAGCAAACCGTTTTTAAAAAAATGTCACTTTTACTAAATTCTTTATTATAACTTTGAAATATAGATTTTTTTTTGTTTTGATAAGAATTTTATTATTTAAAAACCACAAGTTTTAAAATATAATATGTTTTTTAAAAGTCTGAAAACTTCTTATTTTATAAAAAGATTATTTCTTTACATATTGTATTTGTAGAAAAATCTATTTTTTTATTTAATAAAAAATAATTTTAATATGAAAAGAATTAAATAATATCATTTGTAGCTCATGTGATATTTATTAAGAGAGAGACGCGAAAAAATAAAATTTAGAAGCTCTAAAATTATGACAAGTGGCATACAAAAATCTTATTTTATTAGTATAGATTGATTATTAGACTACAACTCATGTTATTTAAACAATTATACGTAGTAATGTTTTTAGCATTAGTAGGTTAGTCAAATGCAAATCTCCTGTGGAAATACTTAACTAATCAAACTTCTATAAAACATTTGTTTTTTAAGTTACAACACAGTTTTCTTTCTATATTTGGTGGTTTGTTTTTATACTTATGGATGTGTTAGTAATGATGCAGGCTACCCCATGCATGTACTAGTATAATAGTATTTGATTTAAACACATTATAAGATCATTTGGAATGGATCCGGCAATTCCCAAACCTCATATGTGGAAGAAAGATGCATGCATGGATAGACACGGGTCATCCGTGATAGAAAAATGATTGTTTGTTAGAGAGGGAGGACTAAGGAGAAAGAAGCAACAACCCACAAGAGAGAAGAGAGAAAATAGATTTTTTTAAATGAAATTGTCATGCAGCTAATTAAAATCTAACCAATGTGTTAGATGTTTACAATACAAGTGCTCTTAACTTTTTGTTCACCGGATATCTTGTAACGTGACACTTGATGTTTTATGTGTCATTTTATATATGAATTAAGAAAATTTCTTTAAAGTTATAACAAGTAACCACTTTATCAAACACAACTTCCACTCATCACCACCAACTACCATCACCATCCAAACAATCAAAAAATGGAACCAAAACCATAAATACATATTGACATCTAAAACAATATTACTTCAAAATATAAATCTTCAAAAAAACATTCCCAAATTAACACAAATGCTCCATTACACAATCCCACATCATCACAAGCACAACTGAGCATTATATCTGCAGATAATTTGTAACTGAATCAATCACAAGGCCACTGGCAAAAACCCTACCTGATTTCTAAACTGAAGTATGTTTGGGTGGTTGGTAAGGAGTTGGGGAGGATTGCTGTTGGCGGTAACAGTCTAATGACAAAATTTACTACCAAAATAAACAAGAATAGAAGAAACCATTATAAACGATGCAAGGGTAGATTCAGAAACACACTCATTTTTGCAGGATGAAGTAACATATGTTTAAAGGGTAACGAACGATCTAGAACTTCAACCAAGTTCTATTTGATTTCCTTGCAATATAACTGCTCGAAATGTATTGAAATGGATGGTGCAATAGAAAACAACCTCATATTTGTGTCACTCCGGGCACAACTCCAACATAACTTACAACATCAACAGAAAAGATCACCACCAAGTCACAAATAGAAACAAAATCAAGAATTAGTTCGGATTCCAAAACAAGAACAGCCTCATCTGCGCCCAGGGTGGTTACCATCAGCTGCTGGTGGTGGTGGTGGAGGTTGCACCTGTGCTCCCTGATAACCACCACCAGTATGAGCTGCTCCTGAACCAAAAGAAGCATTGTTTGCCTGCTGCATAGCCTGTCCTGCACCTTGGGACCCAGAGTGGCCTGCGGGTGACTCAAAGCTGGTTCCTCTGTGCACATCATAACCAGGCCCGCCAAACTGGGGTCCTCTTGCAGGTCCACCAGGTCCTCTTTGTCTGTCATACCCTGGTCCACCAGGTCCTCTGTACGAGTCGTAAACAGGTCCACCAGGTCCTCTATGTATGTCATAACCAGGTGCGATATGGCCTCTTTGTGGATCATAAGGTGGTGCACCAGGCCCCCGTTGTGGATCATAGGCTGGAGCACCAGGTCCTCTTTGTGGATCATAGGTTGGCGCACCAGGTCCTTTATGATAACCAGATCCTCTCTGCATATCATAACCTGGACCAGCAGGTCCAGGTCCTCTATAAGCATCATAACCCTCCCTCACAGAAGTTGGTCCAGATTGAGCTCCAATCGCAGTATTCCCATCAGAAGTTGCACCGCCTCCAGGGAGTGGGCCACGTCCCTATAAAGCAATCAGGTTCATTTCATCCTTATTATGTATTGTAACATTTCATGTGCAAATAGTAGTATAAGGTTCTGCGCATAAGAATTCAAAACAAATGAAAAAATAAATAAATAGAAGAGTTGTTTAACCTGGGGAACACCATAGGCTGATTCATAAGTGTTATGTCCAGCAGGATAGTGGCCAGTAGCTTCTTTGTCATTGTGCCCAGCATAGCTGGCATAAGACCCAGCTGCTATATGAGTGAAAACGAAAAAAACAAACAATATGTTACAAGATGGTAAAAAGAGGCTAAAAGAACAATATTAAACCTAGAAAAGATGTACCTGCTCTCCTGTCAATTTCAGCATGTTTCTTCAATTCGGCACGAAGCTTTTCCACCTCATTAGCCATGGTCATATAGTTCTTTTCCATCACCTG
Source organism: Flaveria trinervia (assembly GCA_025506515.1). Classification (NCBI taxonomy): domain Eukaryota; kingdom Viridiplantae; phylum Streptophyta; class Magnoliopsida; order Asterales; family Asteraceae; genus Flaveria; species Flaveria trinervia. The sequence goes on from CM046450.1 coordinate 9,130,521, forward strand.
AAGAGATTCAAGATGCTCATTATATAGTTTCTTCTCATATTCATAAGTAGCCCTGAAAACACCAAAAGAACCATGGATATATTACAGATTAGTGATCATTTCACCAAGGCACCAAGCATTATCAAAATAAGTACTATCACATAGAAGATAACAGCTTCAAGCAGAAAATTTACCTACAATGCTGATACTCTTGTCTAAGGCTCTCAAGTTCTGACATCAAAGCAGGAACCTGCTGCAAATCCATGTGAGCCCTCTGATTATCTTCAGTCAATTTCTGCACTCTCGAAACAAGTTCCTCCCTAGCTGCAAGCAAGCCCTGTGCATCTGTCCGCGCCTTATGCAATTCCAACTTTAGCGGCTCTGCACCTTGAAGATCAGCTTCCATCTTCCCAATTCTATCTAAGAGTCCCATTATTTGCTGTTCTTTCTCCGATTTCACAGCTCCTACATGATTATGCAGCATTTGCAGCTCGTGTTGTATGGCAGCAAGATCTTGCCTCAAGGTTCCATGAGTAGCAGCAAACCTCTGGTTTTCGGTTGCAAGCTTCTGCATCTCAACATGCTGTGCAGCAAGCTTCTGTTCCATGATTTCTGGATGCGGCGGCATGTCATACGGCGGAAATCCGCCATGATGAGGATGCATTTCAGGAGGAATCGCATCATGATGTCCAACGACAGGGCCAGGAAGAGGACGTCGTAAATGATGAGGAGGAGGAAGTCTACCTTTACTCCCCATTTGTAATTTACAGTTGACCCTAAGATCAAACCAACACTAATGATCAGTATATACCCTGTATGACCTGATATTTAAAACTAGTCTAGAATCCACATGACGAGGAACATAATCAAGAGTTCATATCATTCTTTAAAGTTCATTCATTTACGGGCTTTAGCATAGCAGAATAGTGTAATTTGATATCATATGCAGTCTTAAATCGGTTGCAGATGTTAATTTAGGGCTATAATACAATCAAAGATGAACAAAAATTAAACAAAATTGGCTTAGTAACCAAGACGAGCATTGATTTTGTCTATGAAAACACAAGAATGAAACCCTAGAAAGAAGAAAGTGGAATTTTACCTTGAAGATATTGACGGAGACGATCGGTGAAGGAGAGTTATGAAGCGGTGAGTAGATTCATGCCCTAGGTTTGATTTTCATGTTCGATGTTGCAAAACTAAAATTTGGGCTGCGAGGCTTTTGCAATGGCACAGAATGTACAAACCACCGATGCATAAATATAGAAAAAACTACAAGATAGAGTGAGTTCGACTCGTTTAAGTTGGTAGAGCTCGTTTGTTCTATTGTGGCGAGCTGAATGTTGGTCGGGCTCGATTTGTTTACAAACGAGTCAAGCTAATAAAGCTCAAAGCCAACGTGTTTATTTTAACAATTTTACTTTTGTTTCTCTCATACATATTCAAATTATAAAAAGAACTAACGGATACTAATGGTGGGGATTTAATTTGCAACAAACTTTCAAATGTTTGGATTAAATTTATAATTTTTAAAATCTATGGACCAAACTTGTAATATAATCAAACTATAAGGACTATTTTTGCAATTTTCTCTTAATTTTAGGTTGTCGCTTATATATATTATAATTTAGGCATTGTTTTAAATGAGTCAAACGAGTGAGTTAACAACGAGCCACAAGCCAAGCTTACGTTGAGTCGGGTTAGGCTCGTTTTAAAAATAGTTGATTTCTTTCAAGCAAGCAGCATGCTTTTTGTTGCAAACTGTTAATTTAATATTTTATTATACTCTTACGGTACACGAGTTTCTAAACTAGTGTAATTATAAGTATCATTTCGTTTGATCCAGTAATGAATTTACTGAAGATAATAATTTGTATTTGGTAATGTAATCTAGAAATACACAAACCTCTAAACATTAGTTTGAATATGATCGTATTAAATTTAAATCCCAATAATATAGGAAAACATGCATTCCTGTTTTCGAAAGAGAGGGGGAGAGACAATCTCGGACAATAAAATGTTCTCCTAAACTCAAATCTAACCATAATTAACAAACATCAAATCCATTCTTCATCTCTGTTGCAAATGCTAAGCTTTCCCGAAAACCTCAATCGACGACATAATATAATTGGGCGAGGAGACAATGGGGCTGTTTGCAAGAGTGTTCCTCACCATGTGGTTAATTGGTGGAACCGCAGGCTCGATATACTTGCTAGCTAAGAGGTTTGTAGAACTCGCCATGCGGGTGGTGAACCTGCATAACGAAACATGTCTAGAGGACCCTGTGTTATGGCCAACATGGCTAATGACCCTCGTATTGGTTTCATGTGTCCTTGGGCTCATGGGAATCGTGTGTAAAATCAAGTTTTTTCAATGGTTATTTAGCTTCTTGGTAAACGTTGGGATTATTTACATTATTGGCATCATGGTTTGGCGTTTGCTTGTGTTTGGGTGGCTCAGGAAACCCACGTCTATGAGTTTTGAAGAAGTTTATAAGAATAACTCGCCTCTAGACGATGAGTACAAGCCTATGCTGATTGATGAGATGGCTGCAGACCGCGTGTGGGAAGATGTTGATGAATGCTTGAAGGAGATTAAGTTTTGCGAAGAAGCCAATGGCGACGATAAGTTCTTTGCCAAAGATGACTGGAAGATAGAGTCTTTCTACGAATATTATTGGGTATGTTAAAGTTGCAATTTTGTCACAACTTTCTATTATAATGATTATTATAGATATATGTATGAGCGCGTTCATTTCAGAATCAGTATTAAATTTATGATTTTCAGGAGGGGTGTTGTGTGCCTCCACCAAGATGTGCAGACCAGGTGATTTCATTTAAAGGTATAAACAACAACGATGACTGCTTAAGATGGGCGAATGCAACAATGGATAAGCCAAAACATGTCAAATGTTACAATTGCAATTCATGTAAGGCAGCACGACTGGCGACTTATCAAACAAACCAAGACAAGGTTCGTGTGTACTCACTTCTTGCTGTTGTTTTCCTGTTCATCGCCAATCTCTTTGTTACAATGGGTGGATTTCCATGATATGAACAAGAAAAGGGATGGTGTGGTGTACTATCTGAACATGTATGTAATGTGAATTAATGTACTTCAACTATTATTATGTTTATTATTATTAGTTTAATTTCGACGATGGTTCTGTTACAACTGATCAAGTTCAAGATTACAATGAGGTCGGATAAAAAGGTAACTTATGTGATAATGCAGTCAAAAAGGCGAAAGTTGCAACCTTTTAGTTAGGACATGTGTGGAATGTTGGCAAGAGCAGCTTGCATCTTGTCCTGTGAGAAAGACAGATCAACCATGGCACCCTGCAAGTATTTTTCATAAGCAGGAAGGTCAAAATGACCATGTCCGCACATTGCCATAAGTATCACTTTTGATTCTCCACTCTCTTTGCAGTGAAGGGCTTCTCGAATGGCTGCAGCTATCGCGTGTGTGGGTTCAGGTGCTGGTATCAGCCCTTCTGACCGTGCAAATTGTATGGCCCCTGCACGGATTTAGTTCAGTAAATGGGATCCAAATTAAGTTCATAAACACAATATGAAGTATGAACATGTTATGTTTATCTACCTTGAAAGCACTCAATCTGTGGAATTGCAATTGCTTCCATCATACCCAATTCATAGATATGTGAAAGCAGTGGCGCCATACCATGATAACGCAATCCTCCTAAAAAGATCAGCAAAAAGTTGTGTTTTGTTAATAAAGTTTTAAACTTTATCATTCAATTTTAGCTCTGTGCATCTGTTCTTGATTATATCAGAAAAGTTGCATAGAAAATTTACCAGAATGAATAGGGTCAGGAATGAAATCATGACCAAGAGTATGCATCTTCATCAATGGAGTTAGTTGAGCTGTATCACCAAAATCATATGCATAAACTCCTCTTGTCAATGAAGGGCAAGCGGTAGGCTCAACAGCTCTAATCAGAGGATTAATTTTTCCTTTAAGTTTTTCCCGTATAAACGGGAAACAAAGCCCTGCAAAATTCGACCCGCCACCCGTACATCCAATAATCACATCAGGAGTCTCTCCTAAAGCTTCCATCTGCTTAATACACTCTTCCCCAATAACAGTCTGATGTAACAGCACATGATTCAAAACACTTCCTAAACAATACTTAGTATCTTCATTACTAGCTGCAACCTCCACAGCCTCAGAAATTGCAATTCCTAAACTACCCGGGCTTGATGGATCCATTTTGAGAATTTCACGACCCGATTCAGTTATGTTGGAAGGAGAAGGGTGAACCGTGGCTCCCCACGTTTGCATCATCAGTTTCCTATACGGTTTTTGATCATAAGAAGCACGAACTTGCCACACCTAAGTTCCATGAATTCAATCATACAACAAGTTAAAAAATTGCAACTTTCTGTCATTATACTTTATCAAACAGTAACAAAGATTCAAAACGTTTGAATACAACTTACTTCACAATTGAGACCAAACAAACTGGTAGCAAATGCTAAAGAACTCCCCCATTGGCCCGCGCCAGTCTCGGTGACAATGTTCTTGACACCTTCTTGTGCATTGTACCAAACTTGAGGGACTGCAGTGTTCGGTTTATGCGAACCTGCAGGACTCACACCTTCATATTTGTAGTAAATTCTTGCAGGTGTACCAAGCATTTTCTCCAACCTCTTGGCTCTGAATCAAACCAAAACCATTAACATTCTCACCAATGAAACCAATGTTTCTTCACAAAATCTGAATCAAAAACCAACCTGATTAAAGGGGTAGGCCTCCAAAGCCTGTAGATATCGACAACTTCATCAGGGATTACAATGAATCTTTCATTGCTGATCTCTTGTTTAATCAACTCATCAGGAAAAAGATGAGACAGATCTTGAGGTTGCAGTGGTTCATAGGTTTTGGGGTGCAATGGTGGTGGAGGTTTAACAGGGAGATCAGCAATTATGTTATACCATTGTGATGGGATTTCTGTTGGTACAGCATGCGCCATTGTTGCTTTTGGTGTTTCTTGAAATCCCAACTTCAAATGATTTGGTTTTACATGTACAGATAAAAATCCATACTTTTTCCCCTCACCTGAAACAGAGTCAACATCGTAACAGTTAGCTGCAGTTTGATTTGAATCAACATTATTCTAACCTAATCAATTCGAACATAAGATTAAAGGTAAAAGGTATTCATCAAAGAAATCAGAGCAATTAACACCTGATTAGCTGAGATTAATAAAATTGACGAACATAATGCGTGTGTCCTTAGTTTTTTTACCTTTAAATGAAACATTTGGGGCCCGATTAAGGGGAAGATAAAGAGATTGAGTCATAATTGCAGGCTCTGTAAGATGGTATGCAGATGCAGGGTTCATAAAGATTTAGGGTTAGTGATTGTATATAAAATTGGAGTGTAGACTGTACAGTGAAGACTTCATTTGATGACTTCTGGACCACTTAACATTAACAACGAGGAAGATGTTGACTTGTAGACACTATCATCAATTTATCATTTATCATGCATTCTAGAAATAGTTGACTACAGGTTAAGACAAATAACTAATATGAAGATAAAGAGGTAGGTATGGCCGTATGGTTACCATTGTGTTGTCTTTTCAGAAACAATCAAGTCCAAGGGAAAATAAAGTATTCACACTCGAAACCCGCAACCCGCAACCTGACTTGGTTGTCAAACCGGTTTTAATTTTTAAGTTTGAGATGGGGTCTTAACTCCATTTGGTTAAACCGGTATCAACCCCGTAAAACCCTGAATTCAAACATAATTTATACCCTGTCATTCCTCGCATCAAAACTGGTTTCAACTCGAATCGGTTTTCAAAAACCAGTTTTAACTTGTATTGAATCAACTTGATTTGCTCTAAATACATTTTTCCATGTGAGCTTGTTAGTTTTAGGCTGAACCAACTGAAAACCGATTAGAACTATTTTATAGGTATGAGGACTTTCGTATACTAATTTTTCGGGTTGGTATCGGATTTTATATGTTTGGTTTTCAGGTTCTATCGCTCTAGACCAAGCCCTAGGCACCCCTAATTATTAATGTTTTCATGAATTGAGTAGACAATGAATTGATATTTTTACCGGTTCACTTATCAGACTATTTGAATCCAATGATATTATAAATAATAGAAAACTTTAGTTTATAGCAAAATGTGAAAATAACATATGTATTTATGTACATTTGTATTTTGACAAAATACGAGGACTTAGGTTTATGAATTTTGGATTCTAAAATACTAAATAAAAAATGAAATTTTAAGTGGACAAAAGGTGTTGAGATACGGTCGTCAAGCGTGTCCAGTTCACCCGGATCGACTGTCTGATCTGTAAACAGTTAGTTCACTCGAAAAAAAATTATACTAACACAAACACGGTCCATTGAACACAAATTTTTATTTTTATTTGCGTATTAATAATTTAATATTATATGTTTTCTAAAAACAATATAAGTGAAACTAAAAACCTGAATGTTAATATTTTATTTAAGTTAGTTTAAGTTATGATCTTAATAACTTACGAACCCAATAGGTCAACCCAAATAACAAGTCTTAGTTAAACATGTTCATGGATTAGGAATTAGGATCAAAACTAGCTTAATTCCCTAAAAAGTAAACTTAAACTCATATTTGTGTTTGGTTATTGTTGTATCACAAACTTAAACCCTGTTTCATCTTTTACTCATCCGTTATAGTAACTATAAATAAATTAATCAAGATTTTGCTTGAAAACAATTAGTCATTTGTAGCTTAATTGTGTGCAAAATAACACAATAATTAATATTTATTTTTGTTGTGCATACGAATATACTTTTATGTTTCGGGCGTGAAAGCTGACGTGGAAGCGTGAAGGGTGTGACACACTGCTCCCCCTAGGCGTTAAGGGGTGTGAAATGGGTGCTTATAAATAATTGAACGGGCTTGATAAAGTTGATAGTGAGTCCTCTATGCATAATTCATGTTTTTAGTTATATTAAATTGAAAAAAAACAGTAAAACCAATTTTTAGTAAAATGTAATACATACGTGAAGTGAATGAGCATTAAAATGCATCCAATAGTTTAAAGATAAATTGTAAATCACATTTTTGCTTTAACTAAAACAAAATTGCAAAAGTCATGTTTCACTTAAACACACTTAAAAAAGTATAATGAAACAAAAAGAAAAGAAAGAAAAGAAAAACAGCACAAGTAAAAAAAATGTGGCTGCTGGGATTCGAGCCCAGGTCTCCACGGCCACAACGTGGAATTCTCACCACTAAACTACAGCCACTTGTTTGTGATAAAATTCGTGCTTTATTAACTTAAATGTAATTGGACATTAGGATATGAATGAAAAGTGGCAATCATTATGATTTCTATATTATGTGCGATTTTAATACGTAAATGAAAATAAAACACAAAAATATTCTTTCACATAGATAAAACTTAACCAAAAAGGTAACAATCACCAATATTAACTTATCTTGTTTAGGCTCATTTTTGTTTGATTTTAAATTTAAACTGTGATTAGCAAATTTAGGAAATTAGATATATAACTATATCAGTTAACGTTGTCAAGATTGTTTATCCGTCTATATAATATGCAAAATGATGCTTCATATGGTTATAGGTTATCCTTTAAGCTCTAATATGGTTGTACGTCATGCTCTGGATAAATATTTTAAAAGGTGGTGTTCTAAAGATGAAAAAATATGTTAAATGATAATTTGTTAATCAGTTTGATGGCAAGTGAAATAATGTCTAAAATATCAAATGGGATTATTCCCATGGACGTTTTATTTTGTTTAACATGCAAGTTAGAAGTCTTGCATGAGAGAATGGTATAAGAATGTAGCATATGATCAATATACGAGTGTGTGAGAAAAATATAAGATAGATGGGGTATTTTTGATATTGAATTCAAGTTCTTTTCAAAGTTAATGTATGTGTGGTATTTATATTTAGAGATGGAGAGCTAGCTAAAGATAATATCATTGGCCTCATATGTCATGCATGTTTTATGAGATAGTTGTGGTTGAGACATGATGTGTTAGATGATATATCTAAATTGTAGCGGTAGCATGACTAGTAGGGATAAGTAAATAACTAAATTAACAAAACTATGGTTCTATTAATAATTTGTGCCATGGTATTTCGCATTCAAGCTTTGATATGTGATATAAATAAAAAGCTACATATTCCATTTGAAAGTAAAGTAGTAGCTTCTAAATATCATTTTTATAAAAGTGAATGTTTTGCAACGACAGTTAAAAGCATCAGTAAAAAACAAAGATGTATAAAGCTTTTTTATTTTAAGCAAATGATACAACTTTTCTCATTAGTTTATAAATAAGAGTCAACGCTAAGATTGCAAAATGTATTTGTTTTTAAGAAGCAAAACGAGATTATCCAAAGTCAGAAAATAATTGCAAGCAACACAAACAACTTAAATCGGATAGTCCATACATAGCGTAATAGAGAAACTAAATTATTAAGTTGTACAAAATACCCTCATATGATTCTCACGAGGTTAAACATATACATTATGGCCTTTAGTAAAACATTAAAATGCATGCTACATGACTATGATTACAATAAACCACATATAGAATTATATTTGATGATCAATCTTAATAGCACGTTTATTGTCTCATATTAAACCCTTTAGAGTTGAACCCTCTAATGACCATTCGAGAACCCATGACCGTAGTCGTGACGGGGCAACATAATTAACTTTTAGATCACATCTATCCACCCCAATTATTTGTTAAACTATACAATCCAAAGGTTTAAGTTTCAATCAAAGTATATATTCATTTTACATGTGTTTTAAGGTCTAACGACATGAGAATAATAGTTTATGTATAAAATCTTTAAAAATCTCAGGCTTAAATCTTGTTCGATATGGTTTCACTGGTAAATCTTCAACTACGATGATGTTTCTGTGTAACTCATATCTAGAGCTATCAAAATCAATATAAACGCCATCCATACTGAAAAAAAGCTAAGTTAGATATTTAAAGTAGTTTGTAACATCTGTAAAAAGATAAATAAGACACAAATGTGAAATAAATAATTGAGTATTTGAAAATGAGATTGAGTATATTTTATCAATTTCAATATTGGAAATATAATAACACCAATAAGCAAAAGCAAGCTGTGATTGACACTGACACTTTTTAATTTCTCATGCCTAATTTAGTAATCTGCACCAACAAAGTAAAATAGACAAGTTCAACTTCACCCCAAAACTATACACAAACAACAAAACCTACCCCATATAAGGGGCATTACCTGTATCTATTATTAAATCAGGGTACCTAAATAAAAATTTCACAAGAACCCACAACGGTAAACTCTTCTTTGTGGTAATACATATAGGCCGAAAACACCCAAACGCTCTTCATCTCTTCTCTCTCTTCTGTCGCCCTCGGTTTTAAACATCATCAATCATTTGAAAGAGAGAGCAATCGATCCACCGAATCTCATCAATCTTGTGGAAATCATCGTTGTTTTAGAAAAGAAAGACATCGCTGGTTCCGTGTGAACGAAGGCTCTTGATTTGAGGTGATATTTGTTCTTTTTAGTTTGTGGAAATCGGGAGTTGATTATGAACTTTCGATTCAATGTGTTTCTGAAGTGGGTTTTTTTCTTTATTGGTGTAATTTTGAGTTTTAGTGATTGATGGTTGAAATAGGGGTTTTCCCCTCTTTTTGTCTTGATTGTAAAAAGGAGTTTGCTTTTCCTATTGATTTGAAGTTATTCTCTTTGGGTTCTTAAAAGATCCGATTAGGTTAACGGTTAACATTGGAGGAGTCTTTGATTTGGGGAATTGGGGGTTTTCGTCTTAGGGCATAATTGAGTAAAGTCGCTTCACAGGCCATGTTTGTTTGTGGTTTTCTTGAATTTTAGGGTTTTTTAAATTGATTGATAGAGTTTTGTAATCAAGTTTAGAGAGATCTTGCTATTATCTTGTTCATGAGTATGCTCGAGCCTTTAGTCCCTGCTGTGTGTTGGGCGAACTTTATTTATTTTGCATACACATCATATGCATAACCTTTTTGCAGATTATGAAGCAGATAAGTTGGTATTGACAACCAAAATCTGCTTGTTTTCATCATGACATGATCTATAGATTCTAAAGTTCAAACATTGTCACATATACATTACCAAAATTGCATGTTATCTTTGAGATATGGACAAAAGGTTGAATTATATTCCTGTGATGTCTAATAACCTTGAAACGATTCATCATCTTAACAGGTTTCTCAGCGTCATTGACAATCTACTACCATTGCCTTTTTGCTATCTGGTGTAGAATCTTTTGTGATTGATGGTTAGTTCTCAATCCCAACTTCTTTCTTTGTAAATGATCTTTAAATAACTCTATTTCCATGACAAGTGCGATAACTTATGAATTAAATTGTTTGTTCAAGCTAAAACCTTTCATGTGTAATTTTCTCTTCGAGAACACTTATAAACCCTTACAATTATATGCTAAGATTCTATGCTTTATTCTTAAATACTTAGTGTTGAATGGAGACTTAAGATAACAATTTTCATTGGGTAAAGTTGAAGATGATTCATAATGTTTACTATGTATTTGTTGCAGGCCACCAACGAGAATCTTCCTCCAAATGTGATCAAACAACTTGCTAGGGAACTGAAAAATCTTGATGAAACACCACCAGAGGGAATTAAAGTAGGAGTCAACGATGATGATTTTTCAACAATATATGCTGATATAGAGGGCCCAGGTACTTATCAGCTTATATGTGTGTGTGATAAGAGCTTCTATATTGAGACATAATGAGCTCCTTTTTTCTGATTGAGTATCCCGGTCGTGCAGCTAGCACTCCATATGAAAATGGTGTTTTTCGGATGAAATTGATTTTGTCTCGTGATTTTCCCCACTCCCCTCCTAAAGGTTTGTCAAAGCTTTTGTTAGATATGAAATCCATTATCTTACTCATAACTTACACTTTCTGTTTTTAATCATCTTCTTTGTGTGTCTATTTAGGCTATTTTTTGACCAAGATCTTCCACCCAAACATTGCTTCAAATGGTGAAATATGTGTCAACACATTGAAAAAGGATTGGAACCCTAGTCTTGGCTTACGACATGTTCTAATCGTAAGTTTCAAGGATCTTGTTTTCAGCTTTCAAACTGAAAGTTATTTATGCATCAAATCAGTGAACTTCTGATCAATTGTCCCTGGTTGCAGGTAGTCAGATGCTTGCTGATTGAGCCATTTCCAGAATCTGCATTAAATGAGCAGGCCGGCAAACTTCTGCTCGAGAACTATGATGAGTATGCTAGGCTTGCCAGGTTAGTTGCTCGCTCATTTACTCAAGTTAAAGCAGATCATTTTGTGTTATATTTCATTGATAAACAGGTCGACTGGGTAAAACCAAAAAGCGTAGCTAAACAAGGAAGTGGTTAGACAGGTTGAATGGTCTAAATATTGACCAAAGTATACTCGAGTGCTTGCAACATTCTATTGCTTTTATTGAGAACTATTGATTTATTATTTAAATAATTAGCTAATTTCTAATAAAAGATGAAAAAATGTAGTCTTTGCAGGTCATTGAACCCAACCCAGGTTGATTTGTTGTGCAACTTATCCAACCTGCCCATTTTGGCCCCTGTCTTGTCGACGCAATGACCCCTTTTCTAATAAAAGTGAATAACACTAAATTGATGATATTGATCTGGTTTATAAGAGTCCTTTTGTTAAATGGCAATTTAGATATTTGACATATTGTCAAGGGGTTTTCGACTATGTGTCAAGTCAAATGTTAAGGTTTTCAATTCTCTTCAAGAAATCTTGATCCAATAATAAATACCGGTTTCATGATTTGATCATAGGCTGTATACCGGAATCCATGCTCTAAAGCCAAAACCAAAGTTTAAGACTGGGACCAGATCTGAATCAACTGCTGCACTAAATCTTGATCAGACAAACACCTCCGTGTGTATTGTTGACCCGAAAACAGCTGTCTCTGGAGCAGTGGTGCAGCCTGCACCTTTGACCCCTTCATTAAACAACATGAAAGGGGCAAGTGGTCATGAACCACCAACCACCGCGCTGAACACGGTGGTTGAGATTGGAGTTGGTAGCGGTTCTGCTGCTGCACCACCTGTGACGGCAACCCATAAGAAGGAAGGCGGGTTGGCGAAAGCTCAAACTGATAAAAAGAAGATTGATGCTAGAAAGAAAAGCTTGAAAAGATTGTAATGATTTGTGTTTTTTTCTTTTCATGTATGGTTGAATCTGTTGAATGCAATTTGGTTTTCTGACTTGAATGGAATCCAAACCTTTGCTATTTCCATTTCCATTTGTTTTTCAGATGATCAAACCATCATAATATTATTAAACATGTAAGATCATAGATTTTAATAGCATCATATAATTTATTTAAATTTCACAATAAATAATGTGTGTGTATGTATTGTATGTATATATCATATGTATATATGTAACAAACAAATCTGGTAAAAATCAGGTGGTGGTTCATTTGTTGACACCGGTGGCATCCTTGGCTCCTTCAGTGGCTCCTTGTGCTTTAGCCAGCATCTGTTGACCACCCTGAACACCCACATAACATGTAAACACTATTTTACAAATTGTCACTCAAGATCAAGGAGTAGAGGTGATAAAACATGTGGGTCTGGATGTATTACATAACACGTAAACATGAGGCAGGATTAAACGAACAATTTCTACATGTTGAAAGGGGGTGAGATGTGTTGACCCGTCACCAGTTGTCTTTTAATTCATTTATAACCGAATGAAGTTTGACCCATTTGACACCTTTGCTTTAAAGTTGTTTTTTCCTCCAATTTGACCTGTTATTAGTTGCATAGAACCTAGATAGATCTGTTTCATATAAATTGATTGAAAATATCATTTTTTTCTTATGCTCTCATGAAACATAGATAGGATATACGACGGAACTTTGACTGACGTGCTTATATATATTTTGACCATCTTATTTTTTATGTATAAGGAACGAGAGAAACAAACCTGTTGCACATTTTCCTTTACATGCTGCACATTTTTATCAGCCTTTTCTAATATGTTACTGGTCTTCTCCTGAGCATAAATCAATAATAATAGATTAATAAATACTCTACTTTTTATCAGCCTTTATAAATCAATAATAACAATTGGTCACCTGCATAAATTTGTAACGATTATCAAACTATAGCAAACATAATCCTACAGACATAATAATAATCTGATAACTGGCTTACCTTGGTTTGACCAGCAATTTGACCAGCTTCATATTGTGAATTCTGGGAAGACATTATGTTTTGGAGAAGAACCTACAAAATGTAATGAAAATAGAAAAATTATAAGCTTTTGATGATTCTAACGTTGTTATATATAGGTGTTTTGCTGGACAAGTGTCCTAATTTTGTGGCGTAAAGGGTTCTCAACCATCTATAGTCCACATTTTGTGGTAATCTCAATCACTACTTGTTTGTTACAAGATATATAAAACACAAAAGTCTGTTTATGTGGTTAGATATTGCCACTTTCTATTTCTCTGGGTGTGAGAAAAACAATTATGTAAGTTGTAGGTGGTATTGTGTGAAGTTAATAATTAGAGGGTTGTATAGAAAATATATAAAATAGAAGGTTTGTTTTTTAATTTTTAATTCATACAACCATGATAACAATGATAGACTACTTATTTCTTTACCAACCGGTCCCTATTCTTATTTAATTTTGTAGATAATTAACCTCCAACTTGTAAGATGGTAAACATTTTAAATTACCTGCTCTAATTACTTAAGCTTATGGCCAACCAAGATCTACCCTAGAAGATCTACTACTTTCAGCTTCTACAAGCGTCTTGTTGACCCGATCTATTAAGGTGGTGTTTGGGATTGTTTATTAAACAATTTTCTTGTTTATTAACTCGCTCAAAACAGCTTGTTAGAGTATTAAACTATCAACACACAATAAACAGGTACATAGTTTTATAAGTAGTCGAAAACACGCCATAAAGTTGGAGGGGAAAAACATGAGTAAGCCACGATAATGAAATCTCACCATTGATTTTTATTATCCTCAAACAAAGCATATGCTCCCATTTATGTATATACATCCTTGAAACAACATAGTAACAAGGTTGAGAAGCAAAATGCCCAAACTCAAATTTCATTACATTTTAACTTCAACGATGGAGGTTGCTTGTGTTTTCATTGGACTCCCTCCAGTCAAGCCTAGCCAAACACTAGCATTCACTCTCCTCTTCAACTCTCTCCTGCAAAAACATAAAACACCATGAATTCAATAGCTAAAAGAGCATCTCAAGAAACAAGTATTTATACTAAGAGTACAAGTTTCTTACATCATGAGGTGTCTATCAAGATAAGAAGATGAGAGTAACCCTTTGTTCTCTTCTGCTCGTCTCAGAAGGTAAGGCATGATCTCTGAAACGGGCCCGAATGGCAAGTATTTGCTCACACCAAACCCTGCATTTCTCAATCCAAAACTCATTGCATCTGCCATTCCATAAAGCGAGGCGAATTCAAGCTTATCACTATCTTTACCAATCCCCAAATTGCTTGCTTTTCGAGCAGCCATTTTCCCTGTAAGGACTCATTCAAACACAAAATCAGTTTGAAGCCATGTTGTGTTAAAGATCTTGAATGCTGTCTCAAGAAATACCTCATTACGTCCGTTTTCATAATCGGTTTAACCCTGAGTAGTACACTCCTGATTCATAATACATTTATCAAATTCGGTGCACTACATCTAGCTCATGATCCATTCCAAGAACATAACAAAAAAGTACCTTTTTCGGCCTTTTATACACAAATAACATAAATGCAAAGCAACCCAAATGATCAGAGCCATAAAGTTACAATCTTTACCTGATTCAAGATTATGGGTAGCCAAAATGAGCCCACCAGGGCCATTAGAAACCTCATCAAGCATGTATGAAGCACACTCATTGAAACAATGGTGCGTTTCATCGATGCTGTTGTGAATAGGAGACTCAACACCAAGGGAATTCGCCAACTTTCTTTCACTGGACATATAAGCCCCTCGTACAAGCTTAAACCCTATCGGCAACCCCATCTTATCAGCAGCTTTCTTGATCTCAAACAACCTCTGCCCGGCATCCTTCAAATAAGCTTGAATAGTGCCAGAAACCAACGGCTTTTCACCCTTGTTGTACTCAACAACAGCCGAATATGTGAAGTAATCAATGCCCGGTTGGATTGAAGTATCCTCTGCATCAATAACAACAGGCACATTGCTTTCTAAGGCTTTATCACATATTGTGGTTAGTCTTTTGTAAGCTAGTTCAAGATCACTCTCTTCGGTTGCTGTCAAAGGGGACGGTTTTTCTAACGTGTGGTAAAACGCGCTAAATTCCACGAATATGGGAAGCGTCTTTCGCTTCCATGGAAGCAAAAATGAAGATGGATTCTTGTATTCCCATCTAAGAAGATCACTCACTCTCTTTAGTAAAGACACAGGGCAAATTGCAGTGATCTTCACCACCACAAAACTAACCTGTCATTCACATCATCAGAATATCAGATTGACAACAACAAACAATAAAGATTGATCTAATAAGCTGATAATGTTCAAATCAGAATACAAAAAGCAAATTAGGGTTCCAATTTTCAAATTACTTACAGAAGATGGAGGAAGAAATTGGGTTGATTCAACAGTGTTGACGATCTGTTGAGCGTTTCTATCACACGATTCATTATCAACCGCATGCTCCAGACCATAATCCAACATCCCTCTTAACCCAGAGTCCCACAACCTCTTCACCGTCCGACCAACCTCACCGGAATCCGCACCGGCGACAAAATGTTCATACACCGTATGCTTAATCACACCCAACACCAACTCTCGAAACAAACCCACATCCATCAACCTACAATTCATCACCCACATCCCCAATCCACCACCGTCTCCACAGACGCGACACCAAGGTTCGCCGTCGATCGAATCAGTTTGTACGTCGGAACGGATGAGAACAGGCGTTTGGTGTCTTCAAAATCGTAAACCGATTCAACGGTGTTGTGGACGGTGGATGTGGGTTGTTGCGGTGGTGGGAAGACGGTGGTTGTGGTGGAGGTGGTGGTGTTCTTGATTGTTGTTGTTTGACAGAATTGGGTGGTGGTGGAGGGTGGCGACAATGAGTTGAGAGGGCGAATGAGGGATTGAATTAGCTTAAGGGAGCGGTGGTTTGTGGTTATAGCCATCAACAGGGGGATCGTGATGGTGGTGGTGGTGGTGACGGAAGGAAGAAACTCCGGCGAAATTGTGTGAAAGAAAGTTACTCCGATCTCCGGCGAAACTGTGACGATTGACGAGCATGTTGAAGGTGGTCATGTGTATTTATAAAGAAAAATGGGTCATGGTTCGGGTAGGAAGACGTAACCCGACCCGGTTGGTCCGTGGGGGGAACCGGGAAGTGGCCCGGGAAAAGAATATTGAATCACTTTCTTTGTATTTACGAATGTTCACGATAAAAAACAAACACAACAACTGAAAGCAAAAGAATGCACACAAATGTTAATAAACACAAACGAAGTTTTATAAAACAAACAAATACAAACCGTTATATATTGATTTTATAATAAAAATCATAAACATTATGTAATATCTACCAAAGATAAATAAGTGCATTACATAAGTATCTCAAACATAATTTTAAAATGTACGAATACAAATGAACGTTAACGAACGCATTATCGAATGTTCACGAACATAAATAGACGAACGTAATTTTCTTGTTCGTGTTTGTTCATTAATTAAACGAACGAACATAAACAAACTTTCCGCCGAACTGTTCACTAAACTTCCGGTTCGTTTACAACCCTATAGCTTTTTATGTTTCGTAACTATTTTAAAATTATATCTATTATCTTTTAAATGACAAACCCACACATACTTTAAACTTATTTACAAATTTATCACAGCTAATTTACAATATTCAGACATTGACTAAAAGTAACTTCAATGACTTTATTACGAGATCCAACCCTGACTAATTATATAATTTGGTTTCATAAATTCTATGATACAGGTAAGACAACTGATTTTGATATTGGGTCCCATATTAAAAGTATTGCTTTCTAGGAGTTATGAGAAGTGCTAGAGCAACGGACTGTACGTTAGAGGGTTAAAATGATGTATTATGAGCTAACGACGTTGCACACGTTTCTTAATTAAAGAATATAGACCAGATTAATAAGCTTAAATATTGTTTATACAAAGATATTTATATTCTATAAATATACAAAATCTAAGTTAAGCACTAATACTTTTTCTAAATACGGTAAAAACATTTCGTAATTGTTTTAACAATGACGAGACTAAAACAATAAGAAAAAAATTTGATTATTATTTAGTGATTTTTTTTAAATTCCATATATTAAACTTTAAAAAAATAGTTTTTAAATAGCTATCAAGTATTACACTTGTTCCATTTAGTATCTAAATATTGATAGAAAAAGTCAAAAAAAACCCCACAAAGTTGGAAATTGGAATAATATTAAAACTTAAGTGGCTATTGTAGTATAAAAAAGTTTGATTGACTTTAGTGACACAGTTAATAAGCTTTGATTATTATTAGATGAAATGTTATTAAAAAATTACAATATACGTTTATCTTTATGTCTTCAGTAAAGAGCTTAATAACTAGAATTTAAACGATCACAAGTCGATTTCTAATTTAGATTAAACTCATTTTAAATACGAGCTCTAATCTTTTTTATGTTGAATTTAACATGTTTAAACGAGTACGTGGAGCATTAACGAATCTATCGGTCTTGTATGCCATAAAAAACTCAAGTACTAAATCACAACTTACGATATGATAATATAAAGCCTCTTCAATGTTTTTTTTACTATTTTCGTGTTCAGAATTTTTTCTAAGTGAAAAGAAAACTGGTTTCATGCTTAATCGTATACAAACAATTTAATGGATTCTATTTAAAGAAAATAAACAACAGGAAAGTAGTGAATCCGTGCCTCCAGCTTTAGTTTTAGGTGAGACATCGACGTATCAGAACTTTCCAAATTTTTGTGAACCGTTAGTTTAAATTTATAGATGTAAATATATGATAAGTAAAAAAAGAAATATCTAGATTTCTGAAATAAGTATATACTTTTATATTATGAAGCACGTTTAAAGTAAAAAAATGCATATCACTTGTTAAATATTAGAAAAAATATCACAGAATATTAACCAAGTTTTAAAAGTGTTCTAATTTAGTCACTTATACATATTTTTCTAAAATTTGACCACCAAGCGATCATATCAAGTCATCATTAAATTTCTTTATGTCAAGAAAGTAATGGTGAAGACGACGTGAGAATTAGAGTTTTCAATATATAAATTTATATTAGAAAATAAAAAAAACATGTTAATGATGAAAAAAATTAAAAAAGTACCTAAAATTTACGCTAACGTTCCATATTAGCATCAAAAGATAGAAAAATATATTTTTTAATTGAAATCAAAAGTATAACATGCTAAAAAACATGTTAAGACTTTTAATTTATATAAAATATAAATACTAAGTGACCTAATTAGAACATTTTTAAAACTTGAGTTATCTAACAGGAACACTTTTAAAATTGATTACTATTTTATAAATATATATATTATCAAGAGGACATTCTGATACGTAAATTGATATTTTTACAAACAAATTGTTATAGGTTTAAATGCTATAGACTTAGATGTGATAATTTCTAAAATAAAATACGTGTTTGCTTGGAAAATAATATCAACCTTCTATATGAAGCTAAAAGCAAGTAAGATTATTATCAGAGAAACATCTAATAAACATGAGATAATTAACTAATTAAGCTCAAATCCCTTGTTTTCATATATATAATATATATATATATAATATATATATATATATATATATATATATATATATATATATATACATACTAGCTTTAGTAAACCCATGTATTACACGGGTTAAATAAATAAAATATTCATATAATAAATTTATTAATTATATAATAATATTTTAAGATACGATATGATTGAAATTACGTATCAGAAAAATTATAAATAATAAAAAAATGATATCAAGTTTTTATTTTTTTAATAAACATTTTATTCTAAAACAAACCGTATAAATATGTTATTTTTATAAAAATTTCTTATAAAAATAATTAAACAGTGATATCAACTTTTTAAATTTTTTTAAAAAATATCATATATTTTAAGATATGATATTATTTTTTGTTTTAAAAAATTTGACTTATTAAAAATATCAATTTATTTAGAAATAACCTTAATAAATAAATTTCTTTCTTAATTTATTATATATAAAATGTATTAAAATAATTTTATTAGTAATTAATGTAATTATTTAATAGGAGAGAGAGGCGAGGAAAAAATGGTAAGAATGATTGTGGTGCTGACACGTGACACCCCTATTTACCCTTTTATTAGAGTAGTAAGATAAGATAAGATGAAATATATATATATATATATATATATATATATATATATATATATATATTATAATAAAAGATGATTTTAAGATGCCACTTGGCACAATTTTATACAATCTAATTTTAATTTTCCCGCTTCTCTCTCCTATTAAACAATTATCTTAAATATTTATAATACTATTTAATTTCTTTTGAGATTAAAATTTATTTTTTAATAAATTAAGAAAGAGATGCTTTTATAAATGTAACTTCTAAATAAACAAAATTTTAGAAATAAGAAAATTTTCTAAAACAATAAACATGTTTAAAGATATAAAGTATTCTTAAATGGTTTTTTAAATGATTTTTTATAAAATAAAGTAACTAAAATTAGGAGTTATAATAAGAAAATTTTTAATATTGATATTTTTTAAAATGGTTTGTTTTGCATAAAATGTTTATTAAAAATGCAATTAGGGTTTAAAAACAAAAGATTAAAATAATGATATCATTGTTTTATTACTTATATTATTATCAATATTCAATTTCAATCATATCGTTTTATAACTATTACATTTTCATTACTAATTATTTAATATTTTATTTATTCAACCCGTGTAATACATGGGATTTTAACCTAGTATGTATATATGTGTGTGTGTGTGTGTGTATATAGGGGAGAAATCAAATGAGAATTCATTTTTTTAGAACTCCAGAACCAATCTCAACCATTAATTTTCAATGGTAAAATTGTAATTAACAAAAACATATTTATAAAAATTAAATAACAAATAAAAACACAAAAATGTTCCTTTAGTTTCCCTCTTTCATAAAAAAAATAAAATAATTTTTTTAAAAAATTAAAAAAAATTCATTTTTCTAATTCGTTTTACACATGTGTAATACCTGTGTAAATCCAGTATTACACATATGTGTAATTAGATTTACACATATGTAAACAATAGATGGACGATTTAAAAAAAAGTATATTAATATGGTAGGCGTTGGAAAACTAAAAAAATACTAATTTTTATGGTGAAATTTTTTTTGAAAAAATGATGTTGTGAAAAAAATTTATAAACGTTTTAAAGAAAATGAGAAAAATGACATGTGATATGCATGTGATAAGAATGAGTGTCTAAGATTGATTCCTAGAGTTTTCACAAAAAATAGTGGTTCTCAAAATAACCCTACCTTATAAATATATACACACACACACACACTAGGTTAGAACCCCGTGTATTACACGGGTTGAATAAATAAAATAGTAAATAATTAGTAATGAAAATGTAATAATTATAAAATGATATGATTGAAATTGCATATGAGTAATAATATAATTAATAAAATAATGATATCATTATTTTAAACTTTTGTTATTAAACCCTAATTGCATTTTTATGAACATTTTATTGCAAAAACAAACCATTTAAAAAAAATATCAATATAAATTTTTTTATTATTATAACTCCTAATTTTAGTTATTTTGTTTCATAAAAAATCATTAAAAAACCATTTTAAAATACTTCATACTTTTAGACATGTTTGTTGTTTTAGAAAAAAATTTTATTTTTAAAATTTTATTTATTTAGAAGTTACATCTATAAAAACATCATTTTCTTAGTTTATTGAAAAACAATTTTTAATATCAAAAGAAATTAAATAGTATTATAAGTATTTAAGGTAATTGTTTAATAAGAAAGAGAAGTGGAAAAATTAATATTAGATGGTTTAAAATCATGTCAAAAGAAATTTTAAAACTTCTTTTATTATAATAGATAGATATATGAAATATTTTCAACCGTTGTTATTCAAATATGCCCTCTTACTTTGTTTTCAGTAAAAAAGTAAATTTACATCGAAACAAAAAATGTGTTTTTAAATAATATAGTTATTCTAGTAAAAGAAGGAATGTGTTAAAGGTAAATGATTAGAAATCATAATTCTAAAAATAGAAATCAAAGATAAACTTGATAATAGAAAAAAAAAGTGGATAAACCGTGTATAAAAATAAAATTAATCGTCTTGATTATTAAGTTGATGACAATTCATTTTTTTCATTTATAGTGGGACAGTGGAAGAAAAGGGAACCTGTCCACGTTGGAATGATGTGTGTATGAGTTGGATGATCATAAAATAGTAAAATATATACCATCGTACAAACTGGACCTACATGCTTAAAAGTTACTACTGTTTAAGAAATCAACAAAGTGACAAACTATATTTTAAAAAATATATATGTCAAGCAAGTGGTATAGTTTTATAATATATCTTCATAGTCGTGAAATAGATTAATTACATATATAATCAGAAGCTACGTGACGTTAATGTCCTTTAGCTGATAAAATTCAATGCATATACACAAACAAGAGTTCCATACTTCCATAAGATCCATTTAATTCAAGTATCTCAACAAATAATGTAAGTACAGTATTATAAAGTATGATATTGTTAGGGTATAAATAAGTGTTCTCAAATACACTCAAGAGGAATTTACTAGAAAAAATACATATTAGTTAGAACTAGTATTAAGACCTCGCGTTGCGGGGAGGCGTAAAAACGTGTCAAATGATATCAATGTCATATCACTATCAATAACCACTAGCACCAGAAAAGCTCACATTAAAAAAAATAAAATCAAACGAAAATTAGACGTAAAAACATTAAATCACACACGCAAACGAAAATACAATAACTAAGGTGTTGTTTGTTTTCCTGCAGTAAAACGTCCGCAGTCTGGGGACCACATCTGCAGCAGAAGAGATGGACTAAACGTCTGCAGCCTGTAAAAAAAAGCTACTTGTTTTTTAATATATGCAAACTGCTAAAATACTCTGTAAATTTTTTATATTAATATTACTGAAAGAAGCATTTTGATGCATATCCAACATTTGATCATGTTTATACATACACTCCAAAGCCTATTCAAAGGCAAATATACACTCCGCAGCCAGTGTCGGAGGAGTAGCAACTGGATCCAATGGTGTTGGCGGCGAAGGAGGAGCAGAAGCCGTAGGATTCGCCGAAAAAGCACCACTAGCACTAACAGCTTTCGCTTTGGCCTCTCAATCTTCGCGTCAGCCTCCGCCAACAACCCAATTGGAGCCCCAACGGGGGTCGGCTCACCCTCCAGAACCACAATAGCAGCAAGGATTCCATGGCGGCGCGCAGCAGAGAGGGGACGACGGCGTATGCGGTGGGGGGAGGGGAGGCGGGTGCAAGTGGGGGGATGCGGCCGACGGCTGGCGGACACAGGTGGGGGAGGTGAGCGTAGGTAGGGGAGGGGGCGACTGTGGTGATAGAAGGAGGTGGGACGACAGGTGGGGGAGGTGGGAGGAGGTGGGGCGACTGGATGGAGGGAGGTGGGAATGAAGAAGAGGTTAAAAGATCTCAGAAGTGGTAAGTCCACATCTTCTCCATGCAAACGTCAGGAATACGTTTTTAATGAAACGTCTTCTAAAAATCAAACAGTACGCGCATTAAAAAGCTTTTCCTGCGTCTGCGTGCGCGCAGATAAAGAAGTGGGGAAGAGCTTCTGAAGAAAAACAAACAACACCTAAGTCAATCTAGGATCCGGCATGTTGTGAGTTGTTAAATGAAAAAAATTAGCACAACAATGTTGAACCATACATGCACGTTATGACGTATTAACCTGAAATATAAAACAAAAAAAACTATAAAAGATGAAAAGTATAGAAGAGTAAAACTGAAAGTGGAAACATTATCGGGGTTAAATAGTAGAAAAAATTCAAAGTATTAGGTTTAAAATAAAAAATTAAAAGAAATAAAAAAACGCATGTAGAACATTTAATGCTTAGTGCACAACAATTAATATAATATTAGGCTGGTAATTAGTATTATTATAAATTTATTATAATGATTTCTTTATATAATTTGATTAAGTATCATTTTTAACTATCCTATTTGACGTCAGCAAATATTTAATTGATTATATTTAATATTTTATGAAAATTTTATTTTATACAGTACTAGCTTAATAAACTCGTGCATTACATGAGTTGAATAAATAAAATATTAATATAATAAAATTTATTAATTATAATATGATATTGTAATATATAATAAAATAATAATATCAATTTTTTTAAAATTTGTGTTTAAACTTTTCTTAAAAAATAAATATTGTATTTAAAATAAACCGTATAAAAATGATATTTTTAAAAATTTTCCTATTATAACTCTCAAATTTTATTATTTTTTTATTTTAAAAAAATGAGTTTTTAAAAGTACCGATTTAAAAAATTTTCATATTTAAAAAAAATATGATTTAGAAAATTTTATTATTTTATAAAAAAATATTTCTTAAAAAATAACATTAATAAATAGATTTATTTTTTAATTTATTAAAATCTAAAAATGTGTTAAAAATATTGTTAATAATTAAGGTAATTATTTAATAGGAGAGAGACGGAAAAATTTTGAGAAGAATAATTATAATGTTAACATGTGTTATCTCAAAATACTTTTTTTGTTAGAGTAAAAAGATGAGTGTCATATAATCTTACATTATTTAATTTTCTTTACATCACATCCCTCTTTTACCTTCTTTTTCATAACATTAAATATTAATTGGTTACTACCTTCTTTTTTTTATTCGCCTATGTGACCACTTCACTTCTTTCACCTCTTTTACATTGTACATCTTACATCATATCCCTCTTTTTGTTGTTATTTTCGACATTGTACCCCTTATTTCATACCAAAAATTTTATTTTTTCCGTTTGATTAAGTGTTTGATTTCCTCCTACTATAATCAAAGACTATATTAAAGATAATATATTAACTAGTAATTATAAGGCTAATCAGAGCGAATATATTAATTAGAAATTACTGTAATAATCTTTACAACAACTAGAAGATGTTATTTAACTATTTTAGTATAATAGTCATAGTTTACTCAAACTAAAATCACTGATATTGTAACAACCTACTACACCAAAGTAAATTCTGAAGACAATAAATCCAAATCAAGTAAATAAGCAAATACAAATAATTACATCTTTCTTACCATCTCCTTAATTACCACCAACGGATACATATCTCCAAGAATAATGAAATCAGAGAAACCAGAATGAAATGAACAGTCCTTAACATATTAAACTGCTTGACTAACTGAACCCACATCCCATGGTTCCACCCCCATACTGCATAGGTGCTCATGCCATCGGTCCAAACGAATTCGACGATTTTGTTTCATTAGTAACATCTTTGTCGTAGATCTTTTTCGTGGCCCTCTCGACTGCTTAAAGAACATCATCACTTGTCACATATTCTCCGTCTGAAAACACACCCAACAACATAAAAAAATGTTACTATGACTCTATACTTTTAAAAAATAGTTTTTGTTATGTTTAAGTTCAGAACAAACGAACTAACAAACATACCTCTGCGAGCAGCAAGTAGTGCAGATTCATGAGCTATGTTTTCAAGATCAGCCCCGACTAACCCCGAGGTACGTGAAGCAACAAGGCTAGAAATGGCCTCTTTATCTTCCTCCATGGGGACACCTCTCAAATACAACGAAAATATATTTTGCCTCCCATCTTCATCCGGTTCACCCACAAGTACTTTCCCCGACCCGCCTCATCAAAGCTAAATCTAGCATCTCGGGTCGGTTAGTAGCAGTTATAACCACCATGCTTGCATCCTTCTCGAACCCATCCATCTCGGTCAAAAGCTAACACATCAAGAAAAAACCAAATATATCCCATATGGTGTCACAACTTACTCTTTTGACCACAAAACAAAATATTTAACTTATATGCATAGTGTTTCAACTATTTAAAACTATGTTATGTTTACCTGGCTTAACGTTTGATCGCGTTCACAGTTCAAAGTTCTTCCATGCTGCCCACCAACAACATCGATCTCATCGATGAAAATAATGGACGGTGAATGTTTTCTCGCCTCTTTAAAAATGTCTCTAACACGAGTACCACTCGTACCAACAAACACATCTACCAATTCACTAGCCGAAATGGAGAAAAACTACACTCCACTTCTCCTGCAACAGCACAAGCCAACAACGTTTTTTCTGTTCCTGGTAGTTTCGCCACAAGTTTCATGTACTTACTGTCTTTATTTATGCATAACACAATCTACACTCAAATGAAAAGATCACATGTTTAATACCAAAGTCACTAGCAACAAATCTAACAATTTTGATGTCAAAACAAGGGGCACATTACCTTAAGAAGATCGGCTTTTGCAGAATATACATCCTTGACGTCATCAAATGTTACAAATTGTTTCTTACTTGGTTTTCTTTTAGTCATTCTCCCAAGATTCAGTTGATGATAAATCTGAAAACCTTAAACCCCCGACATGAACCAATAAGAGGCTAGTTGTAACATGGCAAACGTGAAATTCTTCATTGGATCAGATAAAAGCTCAGGGTCTGAACCATATGTGATCCCCTAACCCTTAAGCATCTTAATGAGTTGATACTTATCATCTCCGTTCTCCAACATTTCTTGTGTAAAACTTCCATTTGGGCTCAAATGCTTTTAGTAATCCTATTTGTCGCGATTCATTTTGTGGGATTTCAACATCTTGTTCAACTGACTGTTTGGTGTTATAGTAAATCACACGCGAGTTCTCCATGAATTGAACTTGTATCACACTCCCATCGCGAATGCTACCAACTAGATTCGAATATGGGACAACTGTATGGCGTAGCTTTACTTGCTTTGGAAGAGCAAAAGAGATGAATGCTACAACTATGCAAAAAGAAGCTCCAACTATAACCGCGTATATCTTGCCCTTAGTTTTCCAAAATTCTTTCTGCTTGTATTGCTCTTCGATTTTGCAGACCACATGTTTGTAACAGAACTTAGAGAGACAAAAAGACGCCAAATCAAGTTACAAAACAGAATCCAATGAACATATATGATTAATTCCTGAAAACTTAAGTGAAAAGGTTGCATACCATCTTCAGTTTCAGCAACATTGCCTTCTTTCGCCCATTGACATTGAAACTTCAAGAATGCTGAAGATGGTAAGTAACGTTACACATGGTTAGTATACATATAAAAATACTCAAAACATCAACAAAAGTATGAATTTTGATCCAGAAAATCCAAATATCAACTTCCCAAATTCATAATTGACATAAATTTTTGCCTTTTGCAATGTTTTATCCTATAACTTTATTGCGGTGATCATATACAATCACTTATTTTTTACTGTAAACTGACACAAACTCTATGAAAATTGAGTACTAAGTTGAAATTCAACAATTAGAATTGCAATCACAAACCTTTTTGATACGTCCACTACCGATCCAGTAAGCCCAGTTGCACAGCCTGACAAGATGGAGAGGCCCAAGAGAACTTTGGTCAAGCCCAGAAGACTTTATGATTGAACATGTTGTGGTGCAGGGGCCATGATTTCCACTTTGTTTGCATGATTACATTATAGTTTATTGGTTATTTGCAGTTTGCATGATCTCTTTAAATATAGATCTAACTCTTTCGGTTTTCTAGTTTATGTAGTATTTATATGGGTTGAAGTATGGAATAAAATATATCAGAAAATTATCCCAAAAATTGTTCTCTTCTCTCTAATTTTCTTGGAGATTCACCCACTATACGGGTGTACCAAATTGGTGCTTTCATTCTCGTGCTCTTCCTCTGATCATGCCGCCGTGCAAAGATTCATCCATAGATGAAGCTATGCCCACGCTATCGGAACAACTCTCACAACTCATCGCCGCCACCACCGCCGTCGTGAACCAACAATCCACCCAACTCACTGCCCTTATTAAAGCCACTGAAACCATGAATACCAAACTCGACTCACAATCCCAAACCACCACCAACTTTGTGAACCATATCACCCAACTATCTGACCACCTCACATCCAACTCCTCCACCTTTACGAGCCCAAAAAACACACCACCAACACCACCCCCTAAAACCCCACCCGTACATTCCAACCAGCCACCCCTATCCAGCCCTCGTCCCCCAAAAATAACATTACCCTTATTTGATGGATCCAACCCTCTAGATTGGATCTTCCAAGCCGAAAACTACTTCAGCTACTATCAAATTCCTGTTGTTCAACGTTTGTCACTTGTGGTTTTCTACTTTATTGGTGATGCCTTGTCATGGTACAAACATCTTGCCAATAACGAACTACTCGGCACATGGACCACCTTTAAACGCGAACTAGAGTTGCGTTTTGGGCCGTTGACATATGAAAACCATGAAGCGACCTTGTTTAAGCTTCGTCAAACCTCCACCGTGGCAGCCTACCAAACCGAGTTCGAACGCGTTAGTAATCGTGTAGTTGGTCTCTTTCAGCAAGCATTGCGAAATTGTTTTATATTTGTTCTCCGATTAGACATCCAAAACAAGCTCGCTATCCTTAAGCCCACATCTTTACACCAAACTTATGCTTTGGCCCGATTAGTAGAAGAAAAATTGAACCAATCCCCAAAGCCCAAGTCTACTACCCCTAATAAGCCCACAAACACTTCCTGGACCCCACATTCTTTATCACCACCATCAACCACTTCACAAACAACCAACCTTACGAACCCTGCTCCCTTACTTTCAACCCCTACCAAACCATCTACCACCCTTCCGTTCACCAAGCTATCAGCCAACGCACTTCAACAACGTAGGAAAGAAGGTTTATGTTTTAAGTGCCCGAAAAAGTACTTTCCTGGCAACAAATGTTCCCCGCCTCAATTCCTACTTATTGCTGATAACGACGACACCGATGATATGGCTAATGACATACCGCCGGCAAACGTCACCAATCCCGACCAGCCACAATTCTTGTCACTATCAGATGCTGCTTTCTTTGGATTATCCTCGGCCCAAACCCTCCATATCACCAGTCACATCACTGGTAAACCAGTCACCATTTTAATCGATTGTGGTAGTACTCATAACATCATTCAACCGCGGGTCGCTTCCCACCTCAAATTGGCCACCGAACCGATCACCCCATTTTTCTGTCATGGTGGGCAATGGATAACACATCCATTGCACTGGCTATTGCCTAGAAGTCTCATTGCAACTCTAGAAAATAAACGTTACCATACCTTTCTTCCTTCTTCCGGTTGAAGGCGCTGATCTCATATTAGGAGTAGCATAGTTAAGTACTTTGGGACGATTCACAACAAATTTTTCAATACTGGAGTTATCCTTCACCAAAGACGGAACCACCTGCACTTTTACAGGTGCACCGATGGCTCAATAGGTGTCCCCAAGCTCTTCTTATCCGTCAGAATTCGGTTGCCTATCTCCACACGTTGACCTATCAAACCCCACCATCCCCCTCCACAGTTATCGAAAAACCACTCCATGATGACCCTCACATCCAAAACCTCCTTCAAACATTCACCTCACTGTTTGATGAACCACATACCCTTCCTCCTAAACGACCTCATGACCACCATATCCCACTGATGAACGAGAACCTACCTGTAAACGTAAAACCATATCGTTACCCTTAATTCCAAAAGCAAATCATGACCACCTTGATTACTGAGATGTTAGACAATGGAGTCATTCGTCTGAGCCAAAGTCCGTTCTCTTCTCCGGTTCTTTTGGTTAAAAAGAAAGAGGGGTCATGGAGATTTTGTGTCAATTATCGAGCTCTAAACGCGGTAACCATACGAGACCGGTTTTGTCACACCCCGACCAAAACGGCGGAACATGCCGGGGCGCAACTAAGATTGTTCAAATGCACACGACACTATTAAAGTGACAATATTTAATCAACTCATTCATTTCATAACATGTTCTTACAAATACAAGAAAATAAATAGTTCTTAACTAATAACCTAACGGTCCAATATAAAGTAACGTCTTTAAATCTTCAATCAACCGATAATCAAACCTGTAGCATTGCATAAAATATGTTTTGTCAACATGTATGTTGGTGAGCAATTCCATGACTTTATAAATATAATATAAGGCAAAAATCCACGACTCAAATATGTGAAGCCGTAAATAAAAGTGACAATTGAGGTATATCAATTATAAATAAATGAGGCTCCTTTCTAATTGATAAAACTACCATATTACAAGGAGGAGCGTATGATCATACTTATTGAGGATGAGGATGAGGCTAAACGATCAAAAGCAATAAACATGTAGCAATTAATCATATGAGGTATATAACATACAATTAGACAATTATTTTAAGCAACACATAACCTAGAGGTTGTGGGTTGAGGATCTAGATGTTAAATTATTTTTTTGGTTGAGTAAGTATGCTTGCTACCCCCAAAGTATAGAAGAGAAAACGGGGATGAAATTACTCACATGGAATAAAATGACGTTGATGAATAAATTTTGAATAAAATCATCAAGTAAGCGAGTCCGACGGTTTTAACGTGCGTGTCCTAGATTGAAAGATTTTGAGTAAATATTGAGTCTTGAAGATGAAATATAAATGGTATAAAAGTTCATAAAAATAAGGCTTGGGTTTTCGGAAGTTTTAGTTATATTTTACAAAGTGTGTTTAAATAACGTAAGTATAAAATGAGTTTTACAAGAAAACGGGTCCTTGATGTTTAGTTTTACTCAACCATTGTTAAGTTTTACATATGGGAGTTGGTTTAGTGCTAGTATGCACGATCCCATTAATGTAAGCATCAAGGTCCGACTTACACTCTCGTAAACCCGAGTTTGAGACTTTAATTAATAAAGAAATTCGCTTAAACCCGATCTTAGTATAAAACCAAGTTTGGTTCCGTCATACCATAATATTATTAATACAAATAACATAAAGTGAAACATAAGTTAAAAAAAGTTAGGAAAGATTTTTCTTTTGGCGTTTTGAACGGTGACTAGCTCGTTAAGACGATAAGTTCGACTTTTACTCGGGTTTATTTTTACCCGAAACTTGGTTTGAGCTAATATTTGTTATAACACTTCCAAAATATTAAGTAATATGAGTAATATAAAGTAAAACATAACTAAAAAGATAGGTTGAACTTTTGGTGATTTGAACATTGACTAACTCGTTAAAACGGGTATTCGGTTTTACTCGGTTTTTACCCGAAACTTGGGTTCAAGCCAAGATTTGTTCTACACCTCCATATCAACCATATAATAACTAAAATATCAAGAAAAACTCAGATCTAAAGTGTTTGATGTAACATGGTCACTTAAAAGTTATTTAAAGTGCTTAAACGAGCGTTCAGTTTGGTTCGGTCTTTGACTCGGTATGAACCCGAGGATGGTTACCACATGTCCAAAACCATTGAACTAAAAATAATGTAAAACTTCCAGATCTAAACTCAAACAAGAAAGTTAATCAAGTAAACTTCCCGAAAACGACCCAAACGGGTCTAAAATACATAAATATGAGTTTGAATGCCCACAAGACTTAAATAAAGATGAAAATGGTTTTGTGAACATAAAATAACTTAGAAAAACTAAAAATAACCAAAATTACATACCCTAAATGATTTGAAGTGCAAGATTACTTTTTAAAGTCAAACTTAAGCAAAACTAGCTAGAACAACTTACAAGATCAAAACTTTTAGGAGAAGAAGATGAAAATGTGCAGATGAAATGGTTGAGAATGAGTGATATTTATAGGGAAAGATTAGGGTTTGAGGAAATGGGTAATGCGTTTGTCCGGTGGGTAAAAGGATGCACTTTGATTCTTTTATTTAAAATAAATTTTAATTTAAATAAATTATTGGAGGGTTCTAGAATAGTTATGGGTTAGGTCTTGGTTGGTTTGGATGGTTAAAATACTAGTCCGGACCTTAAACGAACCGAAAACGTTAAAAAACTGATTTTGCTGAAACGAACTGTGGGTCACGCCACGACAAGTATGAAACATGATTACAACATAAAATCCATCATTTTATTAATATTCAAATATCCAAAGACCAAAACGAGTCGGGTTTACAATACAAGATAACAAATATAAAGCTAGTCGAAAATGACGAATGTCACAGGTTTCCCATACCCACCATAGACGAATTGTTAGATGAACTACATGGTGCAACGATCTTCTCAAAAATCGATCTCTGTTCCAAGTACCACCAAATCCGAGTAGCAAAAGAAGATATTCACAAAATCGCGTTTCGAACGATGGATGGCCACTACGAGTTTCTTGTAATGCCATTTGGCCTTAACAACGCCCCATCCACTTTCCAATCGGCTATGAACGACTTATTTCGGTCGGTTCTTTGACGGTTTGTGTTGGTTTTCTTTGATGATATATTGATATACAGTACTTCTAAGGAACTTCACTACTCTCACCTACGGTACGTGTTCGAGACACTGATTCAAAATTGTTTTCATGCCAAGCCATCCAGATGTGTTTTTGCAGTGCCAAATATTTCATTTTTGGGCCATTAGATTTCGACGGAGGGTGTTGCCCCTGAACCCGATAAGTTAGAAGCAATCAAACAATGGCCAGCCCCTTCCTCAATTACCACATTGTGTGCCTTCTTAAGACTCACGGGTTACTACAGGCGTTTTGTTCCTCAATACGCCCGGATTGCTTCGCCACTCACTGATATTCTTAAACAACCAAGGTCGAACACAACCCAATCAGCTTTCCTCAACCTCAAGCAGGAAATGGAGCAACTGATCACTCTAGCCCTACCCGACTTCACCAAACCTTTCGACGTGACCACTGATGCATCAGGAACGGCAATAGGTGCGGTCCTATCACAAGATAACCGACCCATTTCCTTCTACAGTAAAAAACTCTGTCCCACCATGCAAGGCCAGTCAACGTATACAAAGGAGTTATGCGCAATAACCGAATCAGTCAAGAAATGGCGCCAATATCTCTTGGGTCGACGTTTTTGCGTCTTTACAGATCACCACAACCTCAAACATTTGTTGACACAAGCGATTCAGACACTGAAACAACAAAAATGGGTCACAAAGTTGATGGGTTATGATTTTGAAGTTCATTTTAAACGGGGAAAATAAATTTTGGTGGCCGATGCATTGAGTCGGGTATAACAACCTACCGTACATGCAATGTCGCACCCAACAACGGTTTGGCTAGATGACATGCGTGATTATTTTCGTGATAATTCACTAGGCAAAAAGCTGGTTACCCAGGTCCAATCAGATCTAGACTCATTTCCCCACCATTCTTATCGTGACGGGTTAGTTTTTGTTCACAATAAAATTTTGGTTCCACCAATTACCAATTTGCGAAACCAACTGCTTTCTGAGTTTCACTCTTCTTATAAGGGGGGCATGCTGGCATCCATGCCACATTTAAACGTATATCAAGTTCCTTTTCTTGGTTGGGTTTAAAAAAAGATGTCACCAATTTCATTCACCACTGCACAGTTTGTCAAGCAACCAAGACTCCCACCCATAATATGGTTTATTGCAACCCCTACCTGTTTCGGATTCGCCATGGAAGGACATCTTCGTGGATTTCATCACCCATCTTCCCCCGTCTAAAGGAAAAACAGTAGTTTGGGTTGTAGTCGATCGGTTAACAAAATTTGCCCATTTTTTATCGTTACCGACTCATTACACTGCAGCCTCGTTGGCATCCTTGTTCTTGCGTGAAATTTACCGCCTTCATGGATTACCAAATTCAATTGTCTCGGACAGTGATCCATTATTTATTAGTCGATTTTGGAGAGAATTGTTCAAGCAAATGGGGACTAAATTACTACACTCCAGCGCCTACCATCGCAAACGGACGACCAGACAGAAGTCGTTAATCGATGTTTGGAATCGTATTTACGGGCATACGTATTCATCGAGCCTTCAACATGGGAACGGTAGTTGTATTTAGCCGAGTATTCGTATAACACAAGCTACCATTCATCCATCAAGATGACACCTTTCAAAGCCGTCTATGGACGTGAAACAACCAACATCCACGATTATCAACCAGGTACTAACAAGACGACATCCATCTATGGACAGAGGAAACATGAAAGACGAGGGTGACGGAGTGTAAAAGATATTATTTTTAGATGTTGAATAGTTGTGTTTTATGATGATGATCGTCGGCGATGGTGTGGAGAAGAGGTTAGCGATCGTTATTAGGGTTTGGTGATGGGTGTGGTGGTGTTGCCGCCGAAGAGAAGGTGTAACGTGCGCTCTAAGGTACGTTTTAAAATGGAAAGCGTGCGAAGGAAGTATGAATGAAAGAGCAGTGTCAGTTTTATATTTCTTAAGTTAAAATTATTAAATAACTATTCTATCTTTATATTTAAGGGATTTTTACATAATTGATTTCTGGCATTGTAATTTTTAAAACTTTTGTCAATTGTTTTTTCATATTTGAATATGTAACTTTGATTGTCGATTGTTGTTGTTCAAATGTACAATCTTATTTCGGAAGATAAATGTTATCTTAATTTGGCCCATTTATAAATGTTATTTTATTTGGACTTATTTATAACGTATGACCAAGTTAACATATGACTAAAAACTTCATGTGTATATAAATGCATATGTGAACCTCTTCGTTTTTTTAGTTTTTGGGAAAATTGATGTAATTTTGTGTTCGGCATAAGTGTTAATTTCTCTTTATGTTACATTATGTTAATTGCATTGTCGAGTCACGTTATATTTGTGCTTAAAGTGAGTAGTTTTAGCTATCCGTAAAAGTATCTTTACTTTACGATTGGAATAGTGTTTGTCAAAAGCTTAGTTCTAAGCTCTTACTCTAGTATGTTTTGTTTGAAATATTTTTAGTATTGTAAGATTTGTTCTACTATGAAGACTAGACACCAACTAATATAAAATAATATTAGTTGATTTAGAGGTTGTTTGATAATTTCTGAATGATAAAATGTTGAACCAATAAGATGTTTAAATCATTAAGTATTGAATCATTAAGATGTATGAACTATTAAGAGCTAGTATATCGTTTAACAATTCAAATACAAATGTCTTGACCAATTCAGATAAGATGTCTTAACCATTCAACATTAAATCTTTTAACCATTAAATCTTACTAATAAAAGAGTAAATATGGATGCCACGTGTCAGCACCACAATCATTCTCATCAAATTTTTCCCGCCTTTCTCTCCTATGAAATAATTATCTTAATTACTAATAAATTTATTTTAATACATTTTAATATATAATAAATTAAGAAAGAAATTTATTATTAAGATTATTTCTAAATAAATTGGTATTTTTAATAAGTCAAATTTTTTAAAACAAAAAATAATCAAATTTGGGAGTTGCCATAAGAAATTTTTTTGAAAATAAAATTTTTATACGGTTTGTTTTAGAATAAAATATTTATTTTTTTAAAAATTTTAAAAAGTTGATATCACTGTTTTATTATTATAGTAATTTTCGATACGTAATTTTAGTCATATCATATCTTAAAATATCATTTTATAATTAATTAATTTATTATATCAATATTTTATTTATTCAACCCGTGTAATACACGGGTTTACTAAAGTTAGTATTAATATAATGTTTAACCATTCAGAGTCACAAACAGTCTGAACTACTAAATATTGAACTATTCAGAATCATTAAAAGATTGATTAAAATACTTTAAAACAGTAGTCTTATATTTGTTAATTGTATGTTTACTTACTATGTTTTTTGGACTGACAATTTGATACGTTTTTTATTACAATAATGATTTAATCTGTATAATAGACCAATTAGACGTTTTAAAAAGTATATTAGAAAAAACCAAGAATAGTGATCTGTCATCCGATAAGTCGTTAGATGAAAATGAACGGATGAGATTGTATGAATTAACACCCCGTTGTATCTCAGAGGATCCAAGTCTTCTCACACGGGAACACCCTCCGTCAAGTTACCGTCGCCGGAATAAAACACACACAAAAACCCAATCGGATTCCAATTTTCACGTTGTTTCATAAACAATTCAAAGCATTTATTCGCAAAATTCTATTAATAAACATACTGATTTTCGTTAGTAACCGTCTGATTGTTGAGGAACTCCATACATCACTCAGGTATGATATTTCATTTCAATCTCCTTCCCTAATAACACTATAAGCATATCAATCGCATGATTCTTCTGTTTGTTTGTAGTTTCCGAAACAGTTGACATTTTGTTGTTTTCAGTGTTTCTATACGTTTGATTAGTTTTCATAAGATCAGTGAAATCGTAGGGTTTGTGAGAACTGATTCAAATGATCTATTAGCATATGAGGTCAACCACTGGATTAGAGAAATGGTGTTGTGGTGGTGTTGTTTGAGGTAGGGGATGGAGAAGAAACGAATAGATGAGAGTGTGCAAGTGACAGCTCCTGTAAGAGTAGACAGAGTAGCCAAAAGCAAGGCGGCTTTTGAGCATCAGAGGTAATGCTGATTCATGGTCTAATCAATGTTTGTTTGTAGATGAAATTAGGTTAGAGATTTTGATATAGTGTTCTATCTGTTATGATTCATGTTGGGCTTGTATGATTTTTGATTATTCAGTACATGTATACCACAATGTTACATGAAAGATTTTAAGAAAGTTTGATATTCTTAATCACATAACAATTGCTTCGTTTAGAACATAGAGCCATAGAGATCCAGTTGACTCGAAGATCAAACTTATAATCTACCGATTTCATAATTGACATACAAGTTGTTAACAATTTCTTACACTGCCACCAAGTAGTCTAAAGTTGATGCTAACCCTATTGAAAAGGTTGAGTCTACGCATATAACCAACGGTTTAGTTCTTAAGAGTGTTGGTATACGTGTTGGTTAAACATTTGGTAGGAGTGGTCTATTTACATATTCATTTGTTTATGGTCTGCCTAGCAGGGAAGAGAGAAAGCTTAGAAAATGGAGGAAAATGATTGGTGTTGGAGGTAGCGATTGGAAGCATTATGTAAGAAGGAAACCGAATGTTGTTAGACGGCGTATATGGAAAGGAATCCCTGACAGTTTGAGGGGTGTTGTTTGGCAATTGATATCCGGAAGCCGGGACCTCTTGCTGATGAACCCTGGTGTTTATGAGGTATTCCTGATCCAAGTCTTTATTCCAGTTGACTGTCTATTAACTTCTTTGTGTTAGTATAAATCTTTAAAAGCCAATTACTTTTGTTGCAGCAACTGGTGATATATGAGACATCAGCTTCTGAACTAGATATAATACGGGACATATCGCGTACTTTTCCTACACATGTATTCTATCAGCAGCGACATGGACCTGGTCAAAGATCACTTTACAATGTTCTAAAGGCCTACTCTGTATATGATAGGGAGGTTGGATATGTACAGGTACATTCATATTACATCTCTAGCCTTTCACCATAAAACACCTGTATCAAAAATGATTTCAATTATAGGGTATGGGATGTTTAGCCGGTCTTTTGCTGCTTTACATGAGTGAAGAAGATGCATTTTGGCTGTTAGTGGCATTATTGAAAGGGGCTGTCCATGCTCCAATGGAAGGATTATATTTGGTAACTTCTTCAATGACCAAAACACCTTGTTTTATTTTCCATATTTTATTTATTTTTGTGTCGGAACTTTTGAGTCTGTGGTGTTGGGTTCAGGAAGGATTGCCTCTTGTTCAGCAATACTTGTTTCAGTTTGACCATCTGATGAGAGAGTACATGCCAAAGTTGGGCGAACACTTTACACAAGAAATGATAAACCCTAGCATGTATGGAAGCCAGTGGTTCATTACTGTTTTCTCCTATTCTTTTCCTTTCCATCTGGCTCTTCGAATTTGGGATGTTTTTCTCTATGAGGTTAGTGACACATAGGAAGTGAGGCTGAACTTATGTAAATATGTGAATCAAATGGCAAGAGAGAAAATAAATTTATGTATGAAGTAACTGTCTTTTGTATGAACAGGGTATCAAGATTGTATTTAAAGTTGGTCTAGCTTTACTGCAATATTGCCATGATGACTTAGTGAGTGTCTCACTATACTTTGAAAGTGGTGTTAGTAAATCGTAAATTATATCTTACTTTTACTAATATTGTTGTTGTTTGTACTCTTTAGGTAAAGTTACCATTTGAGAAACTTATACATGCTCTGCGTAACTTCCCTGATGATGCGATGAATCCAGATAAATTGCTTCCAATGGCCTACTCATTTAAGGTACATACATACATACAGTTCGTTACAAACAAGTGCA
Organism: Flaveria trinervia; assembly: GCA_025506515.1. Lineage (NCBI taxonomy): Eukaryota > Viridiplantae > Streptophyta > Magnoliopsida > Asterales > Asteraceae > Flaveria > Flaveria trinervia. Next base: position 9,168,009 of record CM046450.1, read on the forward strand.
TGCACACACACTCAAACAGGGAACGCACATGAAGGAAAACTGTTTTTCAGTTATGGTTTTGTATTCAGCATTTAGATTTTTGAAATTGTAAAAACTGGAAATGAAGGAGATGATTAAAAAAATCTCTATGTTTGTTATGTTTTAAGGTGTCAAAGCATTTGGAGGAACTAAAGCAGGAGTATGAGAAGAAAACTGTGAAGTCAGCGGCATCCCAGGCAAAGCAAAAACAGAAGCATCCGGCTTGAACAGGGAAACAGCCAACAGGTGCATCCTATATTGTAAATACCTTGGATTCAATTCTTTATGATGCTCCTGAGAATGATAATTCACACGAGTTTTGTAATTTGGCATTAACATCTTTAAATATCAAGTCATATTGATTATGTTTGCAAGTGAAACTATGATCTTAGTTGACACTGATTGTTTATCAGTGAAGTTTAAGAAATCTTCCATCTTTAGATCTTGCTGCATGGACATATCTAGTAGACTTGTTTTAAATGGGCACATTCGAGTCAAGATCTGTTAATCTTATAGCAGCAGTCTTATTCCCAAAGAAAATGAAGTTTCAGAAGTGTTTGATAGGGAATGACATGAATTCATGTGTGATGAGTGAAGTTTAAAACTCTCTGATCTTGGGGTAGGGAAGACATTTATTGACACCCATGGGGCAGCATGGATCCTTCCACACATTACCTGTGCATGCAGGTTTTTCTTCCGATCCAAACATTCTTCACCCATCAAGGATCATCAACATCGTAGGTGATTGTGATGAACTACTTTGCATGGTGAAGGTTCATGTTTTTTGGTTGAAGTCTAAAGCAGGTTGACGGTTGATATATTTGGTTCAGGATCATGGTTATCTTTCAAGTCTAAATTGCCGCTTTATGTTTTGTCACTTTGTGAGTATTTATACAAGTGGGCAACTCTTTTCGCCTTTTGATCATTGGTGACATATGATTTAGGTCTTTACAATCATTGAAAGTTTTTGAGGCAAGTTTATGTGGCAAGGCCCACAAGCTTATGTGCCTTTTGATCATATAATATTTTAAAGTTGTATGGTTTATGGGGTTTTTATCAGTAAGCATTTAGTTTATGGTGATATATAAGTTATAACTGTGGCTTGATATGTGAACCAATTGATTGAAATTTCTCAAACTGGAACCCCCAACCTCTTATGTGGTATGGTCTTCAGTCAGGTGTATTGCTGCTTTCGATTATTGGTCTCCCTAACTGGTCTAGTTTGGTTTGTACAGAACCTGTAGCACATCTTGATTGAAAAAAGTCGAAAAACAGTAGTGAAACTTTCTCGAATTCATTGCTTAAAATATTATAAAAAACTTCAATGGAGATACGCTAGTGTGAATTTCATGAGAACCAGCATACGTTGTATGTGTCGAATATCAAAATTTGTTTAGTTAATAGGGGCTCATATTTTTACTTAATCCCACTCATATTATACATGGGTATGTTTAACATAAAAAAATATCCTTAAATTCTCCTTTAATATAGCAAAATATAATGTGAAACTAATGGTAAACCACATATCTATAGATTATGCAGGTGATTTGTTGTCGACCTACATGCAATATAGCATCTCAATTTTGACCGCCTTAATTAAAAAATGATTAAGTTATACACGATTTAATATTTATATTATCCTAATTAATAACTTAACGTTGCACTGGTGGTTGTACTTTAATCATTAGAGGTTGTACATGTCTTTTGTTTTTTTATTTTAAATCCAATATTTTTATGTCTTTTATGATTTAACTCATACAATTTTTACTTTTAACTTTGGTAGCCAATTCTTTTCTTCTTTTATCAAATTTCGTATAGATTACGCTCTAAAGTTTGAGAGATAATACACCATAATGTGCGTGTGTGGTTCAACGTTGTTACGTCTATTTTTTCCTCCTCAACAGCCCAGTTGCAATGTCCGGATCCTAGATCGACTTAGCTATTGTTTTGAACGTTTTACGTTTCACAAACGTGGTTCAACGTTCTATCATCTACTTTTCGTTCGGTTTTATTTCTTATTTTTGTTTATATTTTTTAATACAAGCTTTTCCCACGTTAGATGTCGCTAATAATGATGTAACATTGATAATATTTGGTATGCTTTTATACCCTTACCATAAAACGAGAGGGTTAATTTTAGTTTCCAACTAAACATCATTAAAAATAGGCACATTTGTTGGTGGGAGGGGAACAACAAGCTCATCCTACACCTCTCATCCCCAAGGGCAAATACGTCATTTCCACTTGTCAAAACACACGTGTCACCACCACAGCATCCTTGCTGGGTCACCCCGTTCCCTACGTTCACTATCAACCACAAGCAACGAAACCCTAACCCTATATAAATCTACCCCTTCGTCCTCTAATTCCCTCGGTCGATTAGTTCCACATTACAGGATTCTGATTCGATCCCAATATATTATTATATATATATATATATATATATATATACATTCTCCTCCATCAGTAATTCTAATCAGTCGGTATAAAACATACATCTTCTTCACCTTTTCATCCCCTTTGTTTATTGTTCATTGTTTGTAACAGTTATTGTGATTTGTGAGTGTTGTTTAAGGCTTTTGATCCATTTGAGGCTTTCGTATTGCGGATCGCTCATTCCCTTTCATTCGTTTTTCATCCGTAAGTTGTCACTTGCAACTTTTAGACTCAAACAGCATTGCGTTTGATTATTATCATATTATGCGACTGTTGTTGTGTTTTCAGGACAACTGAATGATCAATGGAGTCAAAAGCTGGAAAAAAGTCTAGTAGTGAACCCTTATTTTACGAAGCTCCCCTAGGTTACGGTATTGAAGACGTTCGACCCAACGGTGGGCTCAGGAAGTTCAAATCTGCTGCTTACTCTAACGTCAGTTCACATTTTCACCATTTACATACGTACATTTTATATGATTGTTTTGTATCTTTTTCATCTGTTGATTATTCTGTTCTAACTTTGAGGTTCTTATTTTTCATCTTGCAGTGCACTCGCCAGCCATCCTGAGTTTAATTAATACCTGTGATACGTAACCCCTAGATAGAACTCTTCTGTTTTATTGTTTTGCTACAGTCTTTTCTTCTTTTGTTTCGCACTATTCTTCATTTTCACTAGCAAGATGGCGTCAGCCATTGGATTTGAAGGCTTTGAAAAAAGGCTTGAGATTTCCTTTTTCAACCCTGGTCCCTCTGTCGACCCGAAAGGCAGAGGCTTGCGATCTTTAACCAGGGACCAACTTGATGAATTTCTGGCACCGGCTGAATGCACTATTGTTTCTTCATTATCAAATGATTTACTGGATTCTTATGTTCTTTCTGAATCCAGTCTCTTTGTGTACCCATATAAGATCATTATCAAAACATGTGGCACTACTAAGCTCCTCCTCTCGATCGCACCTATACTCGAATTATCTGGTGAACTGTCTCTTAGTGTGAAGTCTGTAAGATATACTCGTGGAAGCTTTATATTTCCTAGTGCTCAAACATATCCTCACCGTAGCTTCACTGAAGAAGTAATGGTTCTTGATAGCTACTTTGGAAAGCTTGGTATGGGCAGCAATGCATATGTCATGGGTGGTGCTGACAAAGATCAGAAATGGCATGTTTACTCTGCTTCAGCCGAGCCGACAGATTCTGTCACGCAAACTGCTTCTGTTTATACTCTGGAGATGTGTATGACAGGTTTAAGCAAGAGGAGTGCGATAGTGTTTTATAAGTCTGAGTCGAGCTCTGCAGCTGTGATGACTGAAGATTCTGGGATTAGGAAGATCCTTCCTGAATCTGATATTTGTGATTTTGAGTTTGACCCGTGTGGATACTCTATGAATGCTGTAGAAGGGGACGCGATCTCCACCATCCACGTGACTCCAGAAGATGGGTTTAGTTATGCTAGCTTTGAAGCGGTTGGATATGATTTCAAATCAATGGATTTGACCTGTTTGCTCGAAAGGGTGTTGGCTTGCTTTGAGCCTAGTGAGTTCTCTGTGGCGTTACATGGTGATGAGAATGAATTGAAAGATCTCAACTTGGATAATGATGATCTGAATGTGAAGGGGTACAATGTTGAAGAAACAAAGTATGAAGTTTTGGGTGAAGGTGGGGGGTCAATGGTGTACTATTGGTTTGCAAGGGGAGGAAGTAGCTGCGGGTCTCCGCGGTCAACGCTGCATAGGTGTTGGAGTGAAACTGAGAATGAGGAAGAGTAAGTGGAAGTGAAGAAGTGAGAGTTGTTGGCAAAATGGTAATACAATTGCATGTCTAGTGTGGTTGTGCTGTTGATGAAGGTGTTAACTGTTAGTATGTGGCTGTGGGTTTGATAAACTGAGGGGGGTTATTATTCTGATTCTGATTTTGATATATCTGCTATCTATTTATTATGTTTGGTCCTTTGTTTTTCTTTCTGGTTATTATTTTATGATGGTTTCAAGAAAACTGTATGATGAACTTGTTATATGATTATATTGCATGGTTATTTCTTTGTGGTGGTCTGGCATTGGTAATATTGAGATTATTCTTTTGTAATTGTTGATATGATTTTTCAGCAGATTGAAAAATGTAAACTTTCAATGATTTTTAACAACTTTTATGATTAAATATTTTGGAGGAAATAATATTTAGAGGAATTCAAATTTGCCATCATATTGAAAACCAGGTTCTACAAGGCAGATTCAATTGTTGAGGAATACAAAATTTCCAGTAACTGTTGATATTATTTTTCAGCAGATTCAATTAATGTTGAGCATAATATGTTTGTTGGGTTTTCTAAATTCATCCTACCCTATTTTCTAATTACACACTATTCTAATATATTAATTAAATTTGATCATAGTTTAACCAATGATAGTGTAGTTTCATAAATACATAATTGAACACATGTAGCAAAAAAGAATTAAAAAATGGATCATCTTAAATGCATCACTTTACATCCTTAAAAACTTAAATGCACCTACTTTGCTATAATTTCTAATGAATTATATCTATTTTAAACTAATAAATTCTATAACAATAAAGTATTTAAAATAAAACAATTACAATATACTAATAGTAAAATATAAAATATAAAAAGTATAAGTTATTTGTTAAACAAGTTTTGTTTAAATTATTTTTCAAAAAACTTATTGTTTTGATTTTTAGTTCTAACATAAAAGCCCTCTTTTTAAAAGTATTAGTTATTAAAAGAAAAACTTCTATATTGTTTTATAGATACTTTTTTAAACATACTTAAATAATTTGAGCTAGTTATTTGATAGTACTTAAAACAGTTTGTATCATATAATATTTATAGTTATATAATAACCCTACATTTATTAACAATTACATAAAAATTTAAAATATTAGACTATTTGAATTATTTTAGAAACCATATGATCCTTTAAAATTGCATTATTTTAGGAACTTTAGAAATAAATAAACCTTATAAATTTGCATTATTTTAGTACACGTTTGTCCTCAACATATTAGTTTTTTTGTAAAATATTACAAGAATAATAAAATACAAGAAACACATACCGAATATAAAATATTGTTCCATCACATTATCTTCAGTCACATCGCGCAAGACACCTTTCTAGTTCAATCCTATGTGTACACTTTAAAGATAAAATCTTGAATTTTTTTTATTTAAGAATAATAAATTCTAACAATTAGAGCCTTCACTAAAACAAACAAATGAGAAATCTTTAGCCGGAGTTATCAAACAAGTCGGATTTTATTGTGATTCCGATTACCGATTGATTACGAGAGATGTCTTGAATCTTGATGTTACCGGAGTCAACTTGTTCATCCACTGCACCAATCCGTGTGAAAGAACAACACAATCAAACTTGAAACAAACGATAACAAAAGACCACAGAAACCGATAGAAGCAAGCTCCATCTATACTCCATTCATGGCTAATTTAAGATGTTCTACAAGTGAAACTCATTTAGCAAAAACAGTGTCTGCAATTGTACTAAAAGGTTGTTCTTGGGACACCCTCTTGAAACCCCAAATCGGTTCAATCATTGCCTCAACCACCATCAGTCACATACTTCAGAATCTCTCACAAATTGAGTCTTTTTCCTTTATATCATGGAATTTCTTCAAATGGGTCGAGTTAAACCCTGATTACAAGCATTCGTTACAATCATACTGGACCATGATCCACATTCTAACGAAACAAAGACACTTCAAAAGTGCACACCAACTGCTCGACAGAATTGCTCTGAGAGACTTTTTGTCTTCACCCACTGTTTTGAATGCGTTAGCGACAGATTGTGACGACAAAGATGTGAATTCTCATGTTTTGAGCTGGTTGGTGATATTTTACGCGAATTCGAAGATGACCCATGATGCAATTCAAGTCTTTGAGCATATGAGGGTTCATGGTTTAACACCACATTTACCTGCTTGCACTGTTCTGTTGAATTCTTTGGTTAAAGAGAGGTTGACTGATACAGTGTGGAAGTTTTATAAGAAAATGGTAAAGATTGGGGTGGTTCCAAATCTGCATATCTATAATGTATTGATTCATGCTTGTTGTAAGTCTTTGGATGTGGAGAAAGCAGAGGAATTGTTGAGTGAAATGGAGGTTAGATGTGTTTCTCCTGATCTTTTCACTTACAATACATTGATATCATTGTATTGCAGGAAAGGTATGCATTATGAGGCTTTGTGTATTCAAGATAGAATGAACAAATCAGGGATCCATCCTGATATTATAACCTATAATTCTTTGATTCACGGGTACTGTAAACAAGGTCGAATGAGGGAAGCATTTAGAATGTTTAAGGAAATAAAAGGTGTTACGCCGAATCATGTAACATACACTACTTTGATCGATGGTTATTGTAGAGTGAATTGTTATGATGAAGCAATGTGCTTGCGCGAGGAAATGGAGGCTAAAGGGTTGTTTCCTGGCACTGTTACTTATAACACAATATTAAGAAAATTATGTGAAGAGGGTAGGATAAAGGATGCTAACAAATTGTTGAATGAAATGAGTGGGAAAAAGGTGGTACCTGATAATATCACGTGTAACACACTCATCAATGCTTATTGCAAAATCGGAGATATGAAATCTGCTTTGAGAGTTCGAGGTACAATGTTGAGTGCAGGATTAAAACCTGATTCTTTTACTTACAAGGCGTTGATTCATGGGTTTTGCAAGACTCGAGATCTTGAAAATGCTAAAGAATTTGTTTTTTCTATGATTAATGATGGACTTTCTCCAAATTATTGCACTTACTCATGGCTCGTGGATCTTTACTGCAACCAAAGCCATGAAGAAATGTTGGTGAAGTTACCTGATGAGTTTTATCAGAAGGGTATTATCGTTGATATTTCAGTTTATAGGGCGCTAATAAGGAGGTTATGCAAGAATGAGAGGGTTGATTATGCTCAAAGATTATATGATATGATGTTGTGTAAAGGGATATTAGGAGATAGTGTTGTATACACTAGTTTGGCGTATGCTTACCTGAAAGCAGGTGACACAAGTACTGCTTTAAAGATATTTGATGAGATGTATAAGAAGAGGTTGATGATCACTCACAAAATCCATAAAAGTTTCACAGCAAGTTATGCCACTGACAAGGGCGTTTTGAGTGCCTTCTGGAATCTTGCTGTTGACAGAGGCTTAATTTCAAGAAGTACCTTAAAACAATTCATCAGGCTGAAGATAATGCTTAGGAAACAAATCTTGCAAAATTATGGAGTTTATACTTCAAAACTGTAAGTATTCTTAAAAGTAAAATACGTGAATCTAGGGGTTCGGTGTGCATTAACTAGGCCAACGAAACTGGTTATGCATGTCTTGTGTAATTTTGATGAGCAATTTTCAAGAATTCGGAGGATAAGTAAAATGACAAGTACAAGTTTGGTTCTCGGTCGGTCTGGTTCTATAGTGGTACCGGCCTAGTACCAGACTTGTTCCAATTGGTTCGGTTTGGGTTGTCCTGGTCTAGTCTTTAGCTTTTTGCACGTCCCTACACTAGTCGTACACATGGTTTATATAAAATTACTGAATTACTGATTTAGTTCTTTAAGTTGATCGGTAATGTGAAAAACCTATCACCATTACTTTTCAGACTATGTAATCTGTAAAAAATGCAAGACTAAACCAGTAATCTTATATAAATCATCATGTTAGTTACTAATTTACTTTTATTAATCATATACCTTAACTTCTAGTAAATCTTTTTAACCACTTTGAATTACTATAGATAGAAACTGTAAAGAAACTTTAACTGCTATAAATAGAAATCACCCATTCCAACTTCTTCCTGTTATCTCTCTCTGATCTAACTAACTTGTGGTGTGTTTAATCTGGATTCAATATCCAAAAAATTTCCAATGATAGCTGAGAAAAAATGACCAATATTTGCAACTGTTTTCCATAAATAGAAAGCACACATGTCAGCAGTTAGTTTGATCTTTTCTACTGTATATAACCAATCACATTTCTAGTTTACGATCAACACAATCAATCTGCCCTATAATATTAAATTTTCACCTAACTTTTATAAACAACAAACATCAATCTTAAAATGAACAACTCCCAGAGTCCAGCAGAACAAGAAACTGCCCAGGCTAAGGCCCAAGCTCAGGTTTATGAGTTTATCTTTCTTTTTCATAGCCTAATATACGTATGCATTGTAGAATGTAACTTATTTCCCCTTTCAATAAAATTATACCTTTTTATTTTATATTACGCTGATTATTTTGTGCGTCTGGTAGAGTAATTCCTTAATCCGCTACTGATGTTACATCTTTTATATGTCAGGAAAAGACCCAGCAGCTGATGGACCAGGCTAGCAATGCTGCACAGTCCGCCCAAGAGTCGATGCAGCAGGTCCGGTTTTAAAATCATCTTATAATCTTTGTACTAATTGTTATAATTATTTATGGAAAATTATTTTCTTTACTGAGAAATTAATTTATTTGCAGGCCGGACAACAAATGAAGGAAAAGGCACAAGAAGCAACTGATCGAGTGAAGCTTGCAACCGGGATGACCAACTGAACCTCATGGGTCAAGTTGATTAAACACCATCATCTCTTTTAATCCGAACCCGGTTTACAAATTTCCATCTTTTTATTTTCTATCTTCTTGCATCTTCTTAAATCATCATTATTGAACAAAAAGATCTACATATAACTATGTAACAGAGTCTGTTTTGATAGATTTGCATAACATGCCCAAAGGCTATTTTAACTCTAGCCCTTTTCTTCCATTTTGGCATTTTGCATTTTGTCATTAAAGACTTGAATTTGCTTTTTTCATCCATGTGATAGTTGAATTATATAACTTTATAATTGATTGCATTAGTATCCCTTGTTTTTTGATTATTTATCCTGTTTTGTAATGAGATATACATGAACATATCTTTTTCAGTTTTTTGATAATGATATGCATGTAATATTAGATCAGATATAAACTATTACATCAAAATCAAAATGTCTAATAAATAAGAAAATAAAAATATCAGTGTCAAAATCATAGTCAAGCACTCAAGCTTAACGGCTTTTAATAACTAACAAAGTAGATGCTTAAAGTGAAAACAAAGACTAATTAATAAAAAAATTATAGAGGTGGTTTAAATCCTATAAAGTGTAGACATAAGTGGTTGATAAGAGTTAATTAAGAGGTTCTTATAAAAGGTGTTTCACTAATTTTTATTTAATACATAAATTAAGAAAACTGTTACGCTATAGAAACAACAAACAAAAACAGTTACAATTAAAAATATCAATTAATGATTTTTGATGATATAGATAAGAATAAAACTTATCATTTGAATATTGAATTATAGATCACGTTTCCTTTTGGAAAAAATAGGTCCAAGATTCTAATGTCCATCAAAGAATCGGAGCTGTTAATTCGGCTTGAAGATAAAGAAATTCGGTTAATTGCAAACTGATGCCCTCTACTTCACTATAGATAAATCAGAACTCCTTTCATATAAATATTAAATACATCAATTTTGAGACACTCATAAGTTACTTGAATTAAATAATTTTTCTATACAATTATCATTAACTTCTTTTTCTTTTTCACTCACTGTCACTTTTAAAAAATATTCAAAGTTAATAAGAATAAACAATAATATTTTATCTCTCATCTACTCACAACCATCTCATATAAAATAAAAAACCACACTTCTTACTACTCTAACAAAAGGGTAAATGAAGATGCTATGTGTCAGCACCACAATCATTCTCATCAATTTTTTCCCGCCCCCCTCTCCTATTAAATAATTACTTTAATTACTAATAAAATTATTTTAATACATTTTAATATATAATAAGTTAAGAAAAAAAAATATTTATGAAGCTTATTTCTAAATAAATTGATATTTTTTAGAACAAAAAATAATCAAATCTAGGAGTTGTAATAAGAATTTTTTTAAAAAATAACATTTTTATACGGTTTGTTTTAAAATAAAATGTTTATTTTTAAAGAAATTTAAAAAGTTGATATCAATGTTTTATTATTTATAGTCATTTCTAATACATAATTCAGTCATATTATATCTTAAAATATTATTTATAATTAATAAAATAATTATATCAATATTTTATTTATTCGACCCGTGTATTCTAAAACTAGTACAAATATATATAAAAAAGCTACTGTAAATACTCTTATCAAAACTTAACCCAATTATAAAACGTTCAATGACGCTTACATGGATCATTACAAGTTGACACCAATTTCGAGTCTTAAAAGTAAAAAAAAGGCAAATAAAAAAAGTAAAGGGGTCAAATAAAAAACAAGAGAAACTTAAACCGAGAACGTACAAGGGCCTGTGAAACAAGACCATCGACGTGGTGGCACAGGAGCCATTCGTTGAGCAATGAGCACCACAAGAAGCTGACTAACTACGTGGACCCCTCCACACGCCAGGTGGCAACCATGAGCGATCGCCAAGTGTGCAGGGTGATAAGTGCATAGGACCCGCCAGCTAAGCTACACGACGGATGGGGTGGGCTGACCATGATCCGGTTCACGTGGCCTGTGGACCCGTGATTGAAAGCGGTTCGTTATTTGTCAACATTAACCCGGGTGGGTCGACATTCTGCTCACACCCACCACCACTTTCGTATCGTCTTAATCTACTACTACCCGTCACAAGGGTGTTTTCGTAACTTCATCCTCTTCATCAATCTAAAAAGACGATTGTTCATTTGTTTGTATGGGTTGCGTCAAAATTTATTGGGAATGTTTGTATCTAATGTTTAATTTAACTTTCGCTTTGCACAAATATAAAAAAAAGGGCCAGCTTGATCGTTTCATGATCTAATACATATAGTCTTGACAACAAAGGCTCTTTTAAATTTAGTACAGTGGTATTTTTAATCGGTGGAAGTGAAGTTACTTAATTTTGATATTCTAAAATTTGGTTTGATAATCTCGTGGGGTGTTTTGTGTAATTGATCATCAAAATGGTTATCCTTGTATGAGATTTGACGGACGATAAGGAGATGATGAAGTTACATACACTTCCGGCGGGGTCGTACAATGACATTTACGTGATTAGTGGAACGTTTGCGAATGTTGTTAGGGTGGTATTAATGTGCACGCACTATGACGTGACTGAGCGTTTACAAATTTCGTTACACGCATTGCGGTATGTATATTAACATGATTATCTCACGCGCCTTGTGGTGTAGGCGTACAATGATACTAACGTGGTTAATAGCGTGTTGCAAGGTATGAAGTTAGTGTAGTTTGTTTTTGAAAATTAGAACATATGTATAAAAAAGTATTATGTCTCACAAATTATGCCATGATATTACGAAAATAATAATTTAAAGTATAAAGATATTAAGAAAAGTTAGTAAGAAAAGTAAACAAAATAGCCGAAGAGCCTACAAAAATGTTGGCAATAGTATTCGAATCCACATGCCTCACATCAATATGAAACAACTTAACAGTCTCCACCAATCATACATTTAAGATAAAGGCCTGAAAAAAATAGTAACAAATAAAAAAGTTGATAAAATAAAAGAAAAAAATAAATATCATGGACCGTTTAGAAGCTGTCACGTGGCATGTCGATGAGAAAGACTACCGACACATTAAACATATGAGTACATAGATGATGGTTAACAACTACTAGACCTATCTAATAATATTTGTGCCGAACAAGCCTCTTAGTCAATAAATTAGCAACGTGAAGAGCAATGGGCATTTAAAATCTCTATGCAAGTTCAATATCTCATATGAAGCGAAGATCAATTTCTTGATGTTTGGTGTTACAAAAAGATACTGGATTAGATGTTAAATAGATGATATAAAGATTGTCACACCACAAGACGGGTGGGCTAGGTAGTGTAAACCTGAACTTTTGCGGTAAAGACATAATCTAATAAATCTCCGTTGTAGTGTGGACAACTATGTATTGTTTCTTAGAGCTCTTGTTTATATGATTGCGTTAGAATTAAAAAAATCTGGTGAGAGATCATGGTCATTCAAGCAATTAGTCAAATCTAACATATGTACATACGTGAATATATAGTAGAGTAAACAAATCTATAAATTTTGAGTTAATTGTATCTGAAATAATTATATAAAATGTAATATTTTAACTTTTTATCAAATGGTATAACATCATTGCATACAATAATATTATATTGTCAGGAGTACTGTTCAAGATTGTTTATAAGATGTTTTAAACTGTTTCAATGATTATGTTTATTGTAATGTATTATTCCAAATAAGCACTTTATTCCAGATAAGCACTTTCAGTGGCTTATTATATTTAAGAACTAACAAACAAGTAAATTATTTATATAAGTAATCTCAAACACAGTGTGTGTGTATATATATATATATATGAATTTACACCTGGCAAATATAACTTTGTTTGTAGATAATCACATATATATTGTGTTATTTTAATAAAAAAACCTTAATTAAGTTCTCAAATGAAGTTAAATCAGAAAAAGTGCACAAAATATTTTACTAAAAAGGGTTGGTACGAAATATTTGTGACATAGTTAGCATGGAGAGTAGCTTTAATTATTAAAAGGGTTTTTGTTAATTGCTCACATTAGGTAGCCGTCCATTGTGATACACATGTTTATAAGTGTTCTTTTATATTTGGATTAATACACATAGAATGAATGCCAATAATTCATGTGTAAGATCTCATTAAATTGAGTAAAGTGGTAATTTAATCAGTTTGAGACATCTCATGTGTAATATTTTAAATCCAGCTGAACATTTTATACAAAGATTATTTATGTCGAAACATAGATAGGCACCAACATAATTTGTGTTTGAGGTTTTTCTTAGATTTGTCAGTGTTCATTCATCAGTTGTTCGTGAACGAAACCGGTTACAATGAAAAACGAGAACCAGATGCCGGATTCGGGTGCTTCGAGGCCGGTCGTCAGTTCATCTGTTTCCTCGGGTCGCCCCGGTTATGGTTTATTTACATTTCAAAGCGATAGCTACGCTGTACATCTCATTGGTCCCAAAGACGGGACCCCCACAAAGTATGACTACTCCGCCCAACAATTCTCACCCACTAATTAATATCCACGTGGCAGTCCATGGATTCTCCTCCGCTCCCACTTGTACCCCTTCTCCTTTATCGTGACCACATAACTTAACTCAAACACCACAACAACCACACATCAAACCCAAACCCAAACCATAATGTTAGACCACACTGGTACCTTATGCTTAAAAAGTAGTACGTCTTGGGCGCGAGTCTGCGACACCTGCCGCTCGGCCCCCTGCACCATCTACTGCCGCCCGGACGCCGCCTACCTCTGCGCCGCCTGCGACGCCCGCATCCACGCCGCCAACAAGCTCCAGTCATCCCAACACGAGCGTGTTTGGGTATGCGAAGCATGCGAGCAGGCTCCGGCAGCTTTTATCTGTAAAGCTGACGCAGCCTCGCTCTGCACCACCTGTGACGCAGACATCCACTCAGCCAACCCCTAGCCAGACGACATCACCGGGTGCCAGTGATGCCGATCCCTGGCGCCCTGTACGGACCTCAGGCCACCAACCCGAGGTCCGTCATGGGCCTGGGGGTTGACTCCCAGAGCGGATTCCTGTCACAGGATGGCGACCAGGGCGCCATTGATGATGAGGATGAGAGTGAAGCAGCTTCATGGTTGTTGTTTGATGGTCCTGTGGTTAAGAACAATCAAAGTGGTAAAGAAAATGGTTTTTTGTTTAGTGGTGAGGGGGGTGATGATGAGTATTTGGAGTTTATGGAGTTTGGTGGTGATGATCAACAGCAGTGTTATAATAAGGTGTCTGATCAGAAGATGTATGGTGGTGGTGATGCTGATAGTGTGGTGCCTGTGCAGAAGACTAATAACAATAATCATCATCATCAGCAGCAGCAGCAGCATCAGTTTCATCAGCATGATTTTCAGAGTAATAAGTTTCAGGTGGGAATGGAGTATGAGAGCTCAAATGGTGGTGGTTATGGCTATCCTTCACTGACTCAAAGTGTAAGTTATTATTATTATTATTATTATTATTATAGCAACTAATGTTTTAACATGTTGTGTCAGGGTTTAACATACTGATCTTGTTAGAGATACTAAGTTCGATTCCTATATAAGACGTCTGATTAGATGTTAATATTATGGTTATTGGTTAATATTTCAGGGTGGTCTCATATGTTTTTAGTAAAGATAAACTTTTATGTTGTAAAAAAATGGTTCTTTTTTGAATGATAGTTATGATTTTAGATGTGAGAGATGAATATTTAGTTGCATATCTGTTTTACTCGCGTTTAATATATTAATGAAAAGGAATAATACTGGAAATAAAGTATGCGAGTCAGTCCGTCTTTTGTATTCGAGCATGTCTGTCTCTTTTTTTCTCTTCTAATAAATGATTCTAATAAATGATATAGGTTTAGAGTATATGTTTTTCTTTACTTTTTGTCGAGTCGGTACCTTTTTGTCTCCTTAGTAAATGATATGTGTTAAAACTATTGTTTTTGGTATTCCTAAAATGTGTGTTTTTTTTCTATAATAAATTATAATGCAAATTATATTTCAATGTTTTTCTTTTACATTCACCTAATTTATAAATACTTTTTGTTTACCTATAATAAAGGTTACATGTATCAAATTCAGGTATATGTTTTTATACTAAAAGTAAACATGTGACTATAAAATCAACCTGTGTTACAATACTTAATTCAAATAAAAAAACATTTTCATATTTTTTACTTCTAAGCATTTTTTTTCTTTTTAAAGCTAAATCATGTGATTCTTATTTTTGCCTTTTTTTCTACTTTTTAACGGTATCTATATTTGACTATAGCATTTGTTCTAAAACTTGATTTAAATTTTTTTGATATTCATTTAATTTTTTGAATGCATCATGATATTGATAAAAGGACGTGGACCACACGGTTTCTTTGAGTCACTCTCAAGTTCATTTTTTTTTAATTCGAATAAATCTTTTAATGCTCATTCACATTTTATTTAGTCTTTTTCTTGAGTTAATAAAGGGTTTTCTTATATTTGATTATCTAGGTTTCAATGTCATCATTGGATGTTGGAGTTGTACCCGATTCAACTAGATCCGACCCTTCGTTGTCGCATCCTAGACCCTCAAAAGGGACGATCGACCTATTCTCAAACCCTCCGGTTCAGGCAACCAACTCACTCCAATGGACAGAGAAGCGCGCGTCTTGAGGTACAGAGAGAAAAAGAAAACCAGAAAATTTGAAAAAAACCATTCGTTACGCGTCAAGAAAAGCTTATGCAGAAACAAGGCCCAGGATCAAAGGTCGTTTCGCTAAAAGAACAAATGTAGATGTCGATGTGGATCAGTTGTTTCCTACAAACCATATGATGGATAGCGGATATGGAATTGTCCCTTCGTTTTAAACACGAATGGGACAATACGTGTATGATCTTATTTAGCTTATGGTCCTCATGAACATCAAAATGAAGATGATTTTGCATCATCTTGGGAAGGGGAAGCAAGAACTAATCAGCTTATATATAGTATTGGTTCTTTTAATTGTAAACGTAACTACATATACATATTTTATGTACCTTAATTGTTTTTTGTTTTTTTCAGGTTCGTGTTGTGGGGATGTTATAATAAACCTTGTAGCTTTGTCTTCAATTTTTTATACAATTGTCTTAAGCTTATGATGTTTTAGTCGTTTAGGCCCACTACAGCCCAATGGACTTATATGTAACTGAATAAAAGTAAAAGCCCAGGTTCTATTAACCTTAATTCAACATCTAGAGAATTACCTTTTCGAAAAGAAAATTGATTTTCAGCTTGTTTATGAGAATTAGTTTCTTAGAAAGTAAGTAAACATATTAATCTACTGATTAACGGTTGATTAATACAGAAAAAAACCGTCTCTAATGTTCTGTATTGGTAATAAAAACTAATTATAAGATATAACTATGATACTAGAACATAAGATGTTGATTGTACAAATATTTATTTTCCAATAAAAGAGGTACATATCAACGTGCGATATGGAAGCCATTTAAACACATAGAGAACACACACATGACACATATATACATTCGGATATACATGAATAAATCATGATGCATGTGAGCTTAGACATGGAAGTTTTTGAATAGTAGAAGTTTTTTAAATCATCTCATGCCAACCAGTCAAACCCGAGCCAACTAGTACCTCTACTAACAATATGATACAACATTCACATCAAACCTGGGTTGAATGAGTTGATTATTGTAGTCTAGAACATAAAATATGAAAACAAAAACTTATCAAAACATATAATTTTCAAACATAAAAGCTACCTGAATTACTTTCTAAATCATAAAACACTATCAAATAAACCTATTTCTTAAGTTACCCATGAATGATTTATCGAATTAGACAGAAAAGATTCTTGTAGGAGTAGGATTAGAGTTCAATCTTGTGAAGATTTTTGCAATATCTAAGTAATCCAGAGAACCCTGTTTGGTTTTTATGACCACAATGCTCTGTTGTTTCTTCTTCTTTTTTAATATCCCAATCGAGAAAACCAAAATTTGTTATTGTTTTATTGTAAAACAAATTACAATTAGCTAATCCATTGTTTTAGTAATTAGACAATACTAGTATTAAGCCTCCTGCGTTGCAGCGAGGGATGTAAAACCGTGTCAAGTAGCACCAATGACACATAACCGCCAGGACCATCTACACCGAAAAAGCTCTTACTATAAAGAAATAAAGAATGAAAAGTAGACATAAAAACGTTGAGTCATGTATGCGAAACGTAAAACATATAAAACAATACGTCTATCTAGGACCAGTGCATTGCGACGGTGCCGTTCAACAGGGAAAAATGAGTTTATAAATGAAACATACCGAAACATAAAAGGGAAAATTTGTGAAAATATAAAAAGTATAGGACACCAAAGTTGAAAGTAAAATATTGTTGACATTAAATTGGAAAATATGTAATAGTATTTGGTTAAATAAAAAAGTTAAAGATTAAAAAACAATAAAAAATTAAAAGTTAGATACAACCCAACTAAACACAATTTACAACCCATAATGCATAGCTAACTTGGTAATTAGTATATATTAAAATAGTAATAAGCTCCTGTTACAGCGGGAGACGTAAAATTATATTAAGTAGCAATAATGATACATCATTGTTACTGTTTATCAACACCGGTGCTCGTATTAAAAAAACAAATAAATAATAAAAAATTAAAACCGAACAAAAAATAGATGTAAAAACATTAAACCACGAAGGAAAAATGTAAAACATCTAAAAAATAAGTAGATCTAGGACCAACATCTTGCGACATGACTATTAAATGGAGGAAAAAAAGTTAGGCGTAAGAACGTTGAACAACACATACACATTGCGGCGTGTTAACTTGTAAAATTTAAATTAAAACATAAACAAATATTTTTACAATATGAAAAGTATAGGAGAACAAAGTTAAAAGTAAAAAAATATCATAGCTAAATTTTAAAACATATAAAAGTATTGAGTTAAAATAAAAAAGTTAAAGAAAACAAAAATTGATATAACTCACTAAGCACATGACATACCTCATGATGCATAACCAATTTAAAAATTATTGTATATATATATATGTATAACTGGTATTAAGCCTTTTCTCCTTACAACGGGGACGTAACATAATATAAAGTAACATCAATGACATATCACCGACAGTGGCCACCAATAATATAAAACTATTATTAAAAAGAAATAATAAATTTAAAAATAAAACCAAACGAAAAGTAGAAGTAAAAATGTCGAACCACACAAGAAAACAAAAAACATATAAACTAGCACGTTGCGATGATGCTGTTAAAAAGAGAAAAATAAGAGTAAAAACATTAAACCACACACACACGTTTCAGGGTGTTAACTCGCAAAATTTAAACCGAAACGTAAAATAAAAAAATTATAAAATATGAAAGTATATGGGACCAAAATTGAAAGTAAAAAAATACGTTAAAGCTAAATTATATAAAATATATAAAGTATTGGCTTAAAATAAAAAATATTAAAAATTAAATTTTTTCAAAAGATGCATTGAAATGTTGTACATGCATTAAATGGTTGTAAGAGTTGCTTAAACACTTAGTACATGCAAGTTGATAATTAGAATATATTAAACTAATATTAAGCCCCGCGTTCCAGCGTAGGGGGGAGGGGTTTCAAACCTTGTCAAGTGGTACAAATGTCACACTATCGTTAGCGACGATCAATAACGAAAAAACTCGTATTAAAAAAAATAAAATCGAACGAATATAGACGTAAAAACGTTGAACCATACACATGAAATGAAACACGTTAAAAACAATAACTAAATCGATGTAGGACCATCCACACATTACGATAGAGCCGTTAAACAGGAAAAAAAGATGTAACAACATTCAATCACACGTGAATATTACGACGTGTAACTCTTAAAATTTTAGACCGAAATGTAAAATGAAAAAATTATAAGAGATAAAAAGTATAGGAGTACAGTTGAAAGTAAAATTTTATAGAGATAAATTATAAAAGAAATACAAGTATTAGGTTTAAAATAAAATCACCAACAATTTCATACGTATCTGTATCTGGGACAACTTTACTTGGCTTAGTAATCAGCACATATATAATTAACTCAAGCCCAATGTTAGTTACAAATCTTCAGACAACGTGTATAATTGAATCGAGCTCGCACGTTCTTTCACAACTACTAACTTATGTATCTTCTAACTTTATTTTATCGATCGATAAGTTAATTCAGTACATTAAAATATACATTTATAACACTAAAATATGCAATCCACTTGTTTTCTGAAAACCAAAAACATTTAAGAATTTTGTTAAAAAGACCGAAAATAGTTAGTTTCTTTGGGGTTTATACATTCTCAAATCAGCTTGGCCATAATCGAATGAGATTATAGCTTCAATTTTCTGATTTTTTTATAAAACTCCTGTTTTTATACCAATAGTTCAATCTTTTTTCATCTCTGTCATAAATGTGTTGTATTATATGTTATATGATACAATGATAACATCATATAAAGCATCCGTGACAAGTAACATGACAAAATCCTTCTTGTTTGACTTTAGTATTTTCGACTAAACCGGCACATTAAATAAGAGGTGATCAGAAAATTCATTAAACGTACTCCAGTTTTCATTTCCAGATATATATCATATATATCCTCGATGTAATGCCATTGTTTTATTCTCAGTACAATTGCCAAACCTCGTATCATAATATACATAGTTTCATAATATATATACACCTTATATTATAAATCAACACCATGCTATACGTCTCGTATGACACCACACGTAACTTATAGAGTCGAAAACACTAAAAACGAGAAAAAATCCAGGTGGGGTTGTCAGAGGACTATATGCCCCATATAACTTTATACGACCCCCTACATGACACATATAGCGTGATACGACGTGTATGACAAATTTCGACATTGACCACGAGAAAAAATTCAGGGAGCTATCAGAGGGGTTATACGACCCCCTATACGAAACGTATGAAGACTATACGACACGTACAAAAATTTGAAGTGTTGATTTATAATTTTAAGGTGTTATAATTTTGAGATGTATAAATATCCGGTTCGTATATATATCATAGACGTTAGTTTAAATTTTGACTTGTACATGATGCTATTAAATGTTGTACATTTTCACTTATTATATCCTTGTCATTTCTCTATTACCATTTTCTAACACACACACACACATACACACACATACACACACACACATACATAGTGAGTAGTGATGGGACAGCAGTTGGAAAACACAAAACCACTGGCTTCAGCGGCGTCATGGCGGTGGGATTCTCCGATGATCTATTTGTTCGGTGGCATTGGCCTAATGCTTCTGCTCATACTGGTGGCGTTGTTGATGCTTGCATGTTCTCAACGGTGGTTTATAAGATCGGAGGCTGGCCACGGTGGCGACGTAATCACAGGTGGTGGTGGTTATGTTGATCAGAAGGTAAGTGATATGCATGTGTGCAGTGGTGGTGATGAAGTCGACGTCAGCCCCAAGATTGCGGTGATTATGGCCGGAGATGACATTCCCACTTATTTAGCTGCACCGGAGATGAAGTCGATGGTGTTTTTGAGTCGAGTGATGTATTCTAGTTGATTATACTATTTCCTGTGTGTATATGAAATCTTCAGTCGAATAATTAAGGTAGTAGAAAGCTTTCAATTCAAGAACCCTGTGTTTTTTTAGTAGCGATTGAAGCTAAACATTATGATCATCGGGTATATCTTTTTGGTAAACCGAACCATCAAACATCCGCTTGTACATCATCGTAAAGAGAACACAATTAATTTGTAATTTGTAATAATACATATTAATGTAATTCATTTTAGTTACTAATAACCATCCGACAAACAGCTGGATGATCCATGCAGTTTAAACTGGTGAAGTATATAAAAAGAAGAAAAAAACAACACAAACGGAGGTGCCGCGGTATTAATGTAGGTGGGATTTGGCACTAGTTTCTACGGATAAGAGATGTCGTCATCTTTCGTATTACTTGTTGTTGTTCATCACACTTGTCACTCACCAGATTATCACAGAGCTTTCATTTCTGACTTTACACTCGTTATCTATTTACTTAAAATGTATTTGCCTCCAAAACATAGTATGCATATTCTTTTTTTAAATTACTTGTGTTTACCATGCGTTATCTCAATATGCAACAAAGTGATTTCGGTGAAATTTTATGTTTTAACTCGGTCCTGCTATAGTTATACCTCACGAACTTAAATACATCAAGCGCCCCAAACTCAAACGATTGTTTAAAATTCAAGGGACCATGAGATTTGACATAACCCACAATGCACCGTTTCATCTTATGCTGAAACGGTTGTTTAAATTTTATAGGACCATGAGATTTGACGTAACCTACAAACGGTAGTTTCATCTTATGCTCAAGTGGTTGTAAATTTAGCCTTCAAACAGCTATTTCATGTGTTTCAAATGGTTGTTTGCAAGTGATGTGAGATTAGATTAAGGGTGGTGTGTGCATTTGGCCATTTTATGGTTTTCTTATAATAATCAAGAATGATTATATAGTCTTTCTTTCTTCGTCCCAGTCTAATTCTGTAAGTTAATTACATTAGATGGAAAGGAAATACTTTATACAACTATAATAATAGTGTTGTTTTATACTTCTAGTATGCAATTCAAAATTTATAATAGGAACATACCGTTTCTACCTGTTTTATGAACAAAGACACCTGATTTTAGAAGATTAAAAAATATAAGAAAGAAACATAAAGTCATAAATGACGAGTGAAATTATTATAAATCAAGAGAAAGTAACATCCTCGAACACAATCATCCAACATATTAGACAATCAGACAAATCTCAGAAATCATACCTATTAAACAACAAGAAAAACATCACCTAAAGACGGCTGTTTTTCGCCTGTTTGGCGAGTTTGAACCACTCGGTGTGGAATGAACCAGGCATATCGGTCCTTTCATAAGTATGGGCACCAAAGTAGTCTCTTTGAGCTTGAACCAGATTGGCAGGCACCCTTTCCCTCCTATAAGTATCAAAATAAGCAAGGCTAGAAGACATACCAGGGGTGCTAATACCTGCGTTAATAGCCAAACACACGACCCGTCTCCAAGCAGACTGGCGCTCCACCATTTCGTTAGCAAACTCAGGGTCCACCAAAAGGTTAGCCAGTTCAGGGTTCCTGTCATAAGCCTGCTTGATACGGTCCAGGAATATGGCTCGAATGATGCACCCGCCTTTCCAGATTCTAGCCAACTCACCAAGTTTCAGGTTCCACCCCTTTTCATTGCTCTTGGCGCGTATCAGGTTCATTCCTTGTGCGTAACTGCATATTTTGGCTGCGTATAGAGCTTGCCTTACATCATTGATTAGTTTTTCTTTATCCACTTGTTGATCTGCTAATATATCATCAAACCCGCCTGATTTGAATACCTTTGCAGCCTCCACACGTTCTTCCTTTAAACCACTGAGAAAACGTGAGTCTAAAGATGCTGCAATGGTGGGAGCTGCAATTGACAGATCAGCAGCCTGTTGGACGGTCCATTTGCCAGTACCTTTCATGCCAGTTTTGTCTAACACTTTGTCGACTAAGTAACCGTCTCCCTTATCATCCTTGATGGCAAATATGTCAGCAGTGATCTCGATTAAAAAGCTTTGAAGCTCTCCTTTGTTCCATTCTGAGAAGACTTCATGTAGTTCCTCGTTTGAAAGCTTTCCTACAGACTTTAACACATCATAAGCTTCTGAAATTAGTTGCATGTCACCATACTCGATTCCGTTATGAACCATCTTGACAAAGTTTCCTGAACCACCTTCACCAATATATGTCACACATGGGCCACTGTCTGGTACTTGAGCAGCTACTTTGAGGACAATGTCTTCGATGTACTTGTAAGCCTCAAAGGACCCACCGGGCATCATGGATGGCCCATTTCTGGCACCTTCTTCGCCACCAGAAACACCCATCCCGAGATAGAGAAGACCTAGTTCAGCCATGGCTTTTTCTCTTCTTTCAGTGTTTTCATACCACTCATTGCCGCCATCAATGATGCAATCACCTTTCTCCATGTATTGAGATAAAGTTTTGATTGTTTGATCAACAGGAGCACCAGCTTTGACAAGCATGATAATCACCCGAGGTTTTTGGATTGATTTAACAAAAGATTCGGGATCATGGAAGCCAAAAACTGGGAGATTACCTTCCTTTTCAGCACGCTCAACAGTTTCGTCAACTTTGGATGTACTGCGATTGTAAACAGAAATCGGGAACCCTTTTTCAGCAATGTTCAGGGCCAGGTTTTGGCCCATAACAGCCAGACCAGCAAGCCCTATTCTTGTTAGCTTCGGTTGATCAGCCATGTCTACTCTGTAAAACAAACTTCAAATAACGTAAAAGATAGATAAGGACAGAACGAAGATGAGGAAAGATGCCCTATTATGAGACAATTGAACAATCAGGACTAATGCATTATAGATATATCCATGAGAAATGTGTTATTACATCAAATATGAGAAGAAATCACAAGCATGTTAACTGTTAGTATGGTATTGCCGTATTGCCAAGAGCCCAAGACTGTTGCCCCTTGTCAGTACATAGTTTTACTTATTTTACCCATGTGCTCTACAGTTCAAATTACTTAACTAAACAGTCAAAGGACAACTTTCCATCAAAATAGGTTGTTATAACCGACGTAGGCATTAGATTTACAGAAGGGTAAACAAAGTAATCTCACAAACTTAACTACATATTAGTTGTTCAGAAAGGACCCATTCTCTAAATATCAAGCAAATTGCTGTTGTTTACATATCATTCATGGACCAGTTCTCTTACTTTATAAGGATACCAATGTAGTAGTTTTCAGTACTGAGAATGTGCCCCACATGGACAATCTTAGCAGGACTGATAAGTTCTAGATTCTATATTTTGAACAAGTTCATCATGTCAAGGTGACCTCTTTACTAGGTAATAGAACATAACACTTTGTGCTATATAAAAATCCCCAAATCATTAGTAACGCTTAAAAGTCAGAAGGTATTGGCTGTGCATATCTTAGAGGCATGCAGATGCTGGAAAATATGCTAATTTAGAAAGCACTAGCACCCATCTGCATTCACAAACTAAAAACTTAGTCTAATATACATGTCACATGTTTTGGACCAGCCTATTACGTTTATCAATACTCAATTTCAGATGCCCTTGTTATTATGGCCAATAAAACTATTAGCAGTTAAAACCACATTCAAATTTGATTCAGCTTACTTTTCCATTGCTGGCCAAATATGTTTGACGTTTTTTTATATTTGTAGGTCTATATGGATCGCAAACAATAACAAAAGGTTTGTAATTTGAACTCTTCTTTTACTTTTAGTTTAGCAAATATTTGTTCTCTCTACTAAAGATAACATCCTCTGTTCCAAGAGAAAAAAGTTATTCTTTTGAGTTGTGAGGTCAAATTGACAGGAATTCAAAAATTTCCATCCAAGTTTATAACAAGCAGAACATATAACATTACCTAACCTCACATCCAAAAAGTACAAGGTTTAAACAAAAATCATAGTGATCGTGATTCGTTTCATTGATCCTTGAAAGTTCTAATCTCAAGAGGAGATAAACAGCGTATAGGAATCTAGTTAATCAAGTCATCCTCAACCCCCTCTAACATGTACCATGAAAAGAGGGCATAACCACATAAACAAAACAAACATGCAACCCTAAGATCTAAAACCTAAAATCAGACCCGATCTCCAATTTGAAATTGCTACACCAGTCAATTACTTTCAGAACATTCTCGTAATCAACATCTAGTTAAAAATAAAACCAGTTTTACTGCAAAATTCGAAAGACACCGAAAAGTACTAGTTTATAACAAGAAATGAGACAGAAAACCAAACGTAATGAACCAAATCATATACATGTAGGTTTTGAGGATTGAAAATATCGATACAGAGCCACGAACTACCAATCAACAACATACTCCGTAGCATATACTATGAATGATACAACACAGATCAATGCATGTACAGATCAAAATCAAAGAACAAGGAACTGATGGAATTACTTTGATGAATAAACATTAACAATCGGAAGAAATTAAGAGAAAAAATATGTTAACAGAGAAACTGATTACCTTTAGAAAAACGATGAAGATGAAAGATCTGCAATCCGATTGGTAAAAGAGGCTGTAGTATGAATTGAGCAAAGTGCAAGAGTATTTAATACAGAGCGTACAGGCGGCTTCTAGGTGAGTCAATTTTGACCACCGTGGTGGTGGTGGTGGTGATGGTGGTGGTGGTTGGTGAGTTCATCGATCAATGAATTCATTCACTTTATCCCCCCTTTATTTTACTTTGTGTCGATTAAACCCTCCAAAACTTGATGATTTGTCGAGTGGGGAAAAAGTATGTTGAATTGTGATGTGAACATTTATACCGGTCTTCTATGTGAAATAAAGATGGTTGACCTTAAACCATTTACGTTTTTTTCCTTATTTTTATGTGGGTGTATATCTTATATTGTAGGGGACGGTTGTGAGCACAGGAGATAAAATGTTACAATTCAGTTCATCTGTATATTTGAGTAAACGTGGTTACATGATACAACTTTTATAATTTTTTTAAAATATTTGAAGTGATTACGAGTAAATAAAATATAAAAGGTGATGATAATTGTAGAAAAAATATTATTTAGTTGAAAAAAATAATTATTTTTAATTTAATTATAGAGATGTAAATGAATAATGAGATGTGAATGTTGTTATTTAGATTACAACAATTTAAAAAACATTATGCTAAAGAAGTGGCATTTTAAACTTTGATTAATATGTTAAATTAAGTTAAAAAGTATGTATTTACTTTTTTTTTCTAAATTTGAGAATAGATAATAATGATTACAAACATTTTGCTCTTTAAAATAACATGATTAAAAATTCTAAAAAATTCATATAACAGTAGTTTTGGTTAAGATGATCGGTTGTCAATGAAAAATAGAAGCCAACAAATAAGACTGAATATTATGTTTTTTCTCTTGGTTTTGAGCTTGACTAATTATAGAAGCTCTAATAAGGAAAGAAGCTAAATAAAACACCATTAGCTTTGCCGTAGAGAAGGTTTTTTGTGACTACTAGCCTAACTCTAGCATGATATTAAATATATTTTTCCTACATATGAATAAGAGTTACAATAGTGTTATATGTAAAAATGATCCTTTCCTTCCTGTTGTATCATTGCATATGTAAGTTTATACATCAGATATTCATGTCGTCCCTTCATTTATTGATTGACAAAAGACAAATAGTAATAACTAAAACCGATACGTTTATGAAGTTATGAACATTACACTGCATATGCTCTAATATCATCTGAATAAGAAAGAAAAAATTAAATAGGCACTAACCGTTGCTTTGATGTCATAGCTATTGATCAACTAAAATCAAGAACTTGTAGCAAAAGTACCCCAACTGCTACTTTTAATCTTGTTAAGGTCACGAGGTGAAACCAATCTTTTCTATAAACCAAATTCGCAAGTACGTATGCACTTTCTATGTTGTTATCTACACATTTAGTATCAACTTAATGGCATTCGGGTATGTAATAGATCTATATTCTGTTGGAGGTCAATAGTTTGAATCCTATAACAGAAAAATATTATGTGAATTAAAAATTATATTAAAAGCCGTTAAAAATAATCCATATATGTTGAGGCGGTTCATGGCAATATGATGGGGGTCAACAATTTAATTCAACTCTGTGGATTGATGTGAGAACAAAATAAATAATTAAAAAAGCAGGTCCATAACATCTATTAAAAGGCTTTTAAATAATTAGTTTTCATTCTTTAATTTTAGATAGTACCAACTTATTAAAGGGTTAAAATGATAAAGTAATTATACTGTTTCTTTAAATACTAAATAATAGATAGTTTTTTCAGGGAAATATAATATAATAAGTTGGTTGAAAACTTGAAACTATTTATTTCAGCTACTTTAAAATACAACATTAATGTTTCTTTTGATTATGTGGTAAACACATAACATAACATGTATGAAACGTCCCAAATGCCAAAGTTCTAATTCCATAATCCGTAAAAAAAACCTTTTTGGTAAAAGAGTTTAAAAGGTTCTAGAGTTGCAAAAATTACTTTCAAATCCTATAATTTTAAAAGAAGATGTTTTCACAATTTTTTTTACCAAAAACCAATTCAACCATGACTCGCCAAAACCTGACTAATCCATATCAAAGCGGTCCAATCTTAAAGAACTAACGATGAGTCTAGTTTGCATTCCTAGTCGATACGGTTATGAAATCGATCTCAAACAATACAATATTGATAAGTTGATTTCACGCTTAAGTTACATCTTAGGAATTTAGGATAACTTGATATCTCTATCTTAAGATTTTTTTTTTGAACGGTCAACGAATACTTTTTAAGCCCAGTCACCCGGGTAAACCCATTGGCGAAAGGCCACCCACGCCCGCGAACACAGACAGCGCTGGTGACTCGGCTCGCCCACCATTCCAAGAGAAACCCACCACCCAAAGGCCCACTGTGGTAAAACCTTTGGCCCACTTGAAGCATATTGCACCTAGTGAGAACCCATGATCTCCACTTTAGAAAGTCATAGGGTGCCTTCTTCTAAACCATTTGATCTAGGACTCATTGGCATCTTAAGATTTCACTAGAGAAAGATTCAAATAGGTGTTTAATTTTTATGATGAAATCTGATCACAATTCTCAAGAGAGGTTAATAAGATGCTGTGGGTTGATGGTTTTCTGGTGTGGTGGGCCGGCAATTTGGTGAAACCTTAACCAACACATGGATTGTTTTGAAAATAGTCATTTTTTCACTCACTTTTACAGGCTAGTGCAACTAGTTCCCCTTAAGTTTTAGAGTCTACACTGTGGTTAGAATATTTTATCAAAACTTTGCAACACCATATACTCATCTAGTATAAAACAACACGTCTGTATCATATAAAGACGCTATCAAATTGAGTTCTTTCTTGAGGTTTGCATTTGATTCAGACAAAAGTATACACGCCTGCCCTCCATGCTCTTGGTCTGAATTCAAATTTGTGTTCAGGTCTTTAATTACATTATCCATGTCTTTAATTGTTGAAAGTAACGAATTTCTTTCTTCCGCACTAGCTTCATAATTCTCGTGTGTCTGCATGTTGTAGCTTAAGTGTTACATCACACTTGCCTTTCAGCCTGCTCAGCTGTCTCTTGATATTCAAAATTTGTATTTTTAAGATCCGGTGGTAACAACTAACATCTTGATTCTACTCGGGCATTTGTTTGGAGATGCCCATTAAGATCTCAGATGTGTGATCAGCTTCATACAGCTTTTATTAAGTGATTGTATTTTTTCTGCTAAAAGGACTTCATGTTCCGAAGCATGTAAGCGTATGGTCAAGTTTTGTTCATTTGAGTTGACTCAGGCACCCTCTTCTAAAACTCTATATCCCAAGCATCTTTAGAATGTCTCTGATGTTTCATAGTCTGCAAGTTCACTTCGTCTTTTGGTTCAGGAGGATCAGCGTTGCATACTTGCATGTAACCTCGGAATCATCATCTGTATCTGAAAACATACAAAACAAATGAGAACTATCTAGTAATCTTAACTGGCTGCAGTGAAAAAGATTATCATGATCTGACATTCAAACCCAAGAAAGGTTAGTCTGAACTCACGTGTTTCTCCTTCAGCAAATCTTGAATGTTCTTATCAAACGTTGCAGCACATGCTTTCTTCTAGTTGCTGCAATGATTTTTCTGAATCTTTTAATTTATCATCCTGTGCCACTGAAGTATCTCCCATATATTTTCTGAAGATTTAAACTTCTGCATATTAATTTTGTCCATCTGAAAATCACATATGTGAGTTTCTAGCTCATTCGCCTCTCGGAATTCAGAAAACCAGATAAAAAGTCAGACTGCAGTGCTTTGACTTCCAGGTCACTCAGGTTTGGATTCATGTCAGAAATAAAGGCTTCAAATTCACCTTCTACATACCCAGTGCTTGACTTAACTCCAGCTTTACACGTCGGGGGAGGGGTTGGATCGCTTCACGATCTGATGTGTGCAACCTTACTCTACACTTTGTGGAGGAGGTTGAGGTTGTTTCCCATGGCTTTAAACCATGACCTCAAGGTCACAAAATAGCAACCTTACCAATTGTGTTAAGACACCCTCCCACTTTCTACTATCTATAGTTCCGTATACAACAGGAGTAAGTTTAAGTCGGCTAGCCTCTCACAAACACATGCCACATCGAGAGCTCAAATCTCGTAACAATCCTCTCAGACACTTTCTAATATGGTTTTGTCAAACCCAGATTCAATTCTACATGAATAGACTGATACAGCAGTCGGAGATGGCTCATAATTATAGTGCATATCCATCTTGAGCTGTGAAATTTCAATTCAACACCTGAAACTATGGAGGAAGAGAAGAGTGAGTTCCATGATTTATATATATATCGCGTGTTTGTTCAACCACATACATAAACAGAACTTTCTTCAACCACAAAACATAAACATGAAACAACCAAGATCTAGAACTTCAAATGAACAGAAGATATCCTCAGAAAAGAAGAAAGGAAGCATGATCCAACAGTAAGAACAAAATCAATGTCATAATCTCGATCTTTTGTGCTCTAATTGATAAATTTGCATTAAAAGTTTGGTAACATCAAACAGAAAACATAAAAAGTCAAGAAGAAAATGAAGATCTAAACTAAAAAAGTATGCCTTTGTGAGATGAATCCAGAATTCACGTACCTAAAGGGTGATTCAATCCTTTGTTGGTGTTCGCAGCATAAGGCTCTGAAACATTTTCTTTTTAACAATTCCCCCTTTCAACCTTTACAAGAATAACCTTCAGGTTTTCTAAAGTTGTATAAAGACCCAAACTGTAAATTTTTCAATCAGATCAATATCACTTGGTAATTATATCTTTTGTGTTTGTTAAATTTTCAGTATTCCAAGCTCACACAATTGTAAGATAATTTTGTCATCAAATTTGGTGGGAATGTAAATTTGGACCCCGTATTTGTAATAAAAATACAAATGGAGATGATAATTTATACTATAAGAAGAAATCAAATAAAATTGACAATAATGTTACAAACAGTTGACTTTTGGATTTTGACTTTTACCATGTGTGCGGTTAAGTATTAACAATAGTATTCACAAACGGGACTAGCCTTTTATAGTCCCTTCTTCTTCCAAGCACACAATTATCAAGCACCCGACCAAGGAGTAAACGTGTATTTTGCAAAGCCAACTCTTTAGCTGAAACACATGATTCAGCCGATGGTCCACCACGAGCCATGAATGAAAAGTCATCGACTCCATCAAGGCTGCTTTCATAGTGATCTGGATCATGGTTCATGGATGCAGTCATAGATTCATAGTTATGTAAAAGAGCTTCTAATACACCTAGTGCTTCAGAACACAAACTGCTTTCAACTAGCTGAGAAATGAATGCATACATATGTTGATTCTGGACAGCATCCATAGGGATATGGTGAACCAATTGCCTCAGTATTATAAGAACAACCCTTTGATACTCAACAGGCCCTTTTTCTAGAAGATTAAGTAGATGCCTGAAAGCCAGAACCGAATGCTTTGGTGCCCATTTGCTACATAATAGTGGTGAGACACAAGCTAGTAGATTGTCTATGGATTTAATTTTCCCATGTGAATATGCCATGAATATGGTTGCTAATTTGTCTATGGATTTTGCTTCACACCATATTGCAAGATTCAATGAAACCGAACGGGCCTTTTGGTGTTGCAGTAAAAGGGGTGAAGTGGAGCCCAAGCCCACAACTAAATCTGGGTTTAAATGTAAGCAGAGCCATGGAAGGAGCCCTGTAATGTGCATCAAGAGTCGTGTATGTGGGTCTCCAAAGATTGAATCACACGAAGGTACGGTTAGCCTTGAGAGAACCTCGATCGAGATATCATGACTCACGGTTGACATAAGTCCTTTGAGCACTAGAGGCTGCACACCTTCAAAAACTGGGACCATCCCACCACCCACACTGGATGGTGAGCTGACATCATCCTCACTATCAAGTCCATTGTGGTCTAGATCGGCTCGTGGCATGCTTGAAAGGAGCACGTTTTCTGTAGTTCGGTCAGAAAACGTCAAAAGGTCAATGACACGTGAAAACAGCTCAAGTACCTGGCAATAAACATGAACAAAATCGGTATGCATCATGGCCACACATCCCCAGAAAATATGAGGGTACAAAATGACTTTTTCAGGCTCTACATTTTCCACCATCACTTGTAAAGTTAAAAGAATCTCCATAATAAACCCTAAAACTTCAGGTACTGGGTTTGCTAAACATCTATGAAGGCATCTGAGAAGCGAGATACACGCGTCATGGTTGACACGCGGTCGGAGGGCTCGATAAATCTGGTGGGACCGACATGACAGATGTCTGGATGTGCATTCCATAGCCCACTTGAGTGCTTCTGCTCCCCAAGTCTCTCTAAGATCACCTTGGAAGAATGTGGCATCCACCATGCTTTGAACCAGTGCAGATAGTAGTTTTGCACTTTGGAGCTCAATTCCTGTGACCGTGGGATCCTCATTTTCCCACATCATGGTTCCACGTTTTGACTGGACATATTTAATCAAGCTCACAACCTGTTGCCGGTTTTCACCATCATTATTTTCAACATTGTAGAGCTCAAGATGACGACCACCAAGAGAATACAACAAATTAACAAGCAAACGCTGGCAATGTTCTAGAACAATGTCTTCTGAGCTATCCATTGAGACAAATGTAACATGAAAAAGTACAGGCAAATGTTCCCTGAAATCTTCATCATTTTCATATGCAATTTCTGCAAGTAGAATCAATGCTATATCCGCATGTGTTAATAGATGTTGTTGATGTGATGCCCCTGTAAGGCTGTGTTGAGTTCTCTAGCACTCACAGCATGACTGTCTGCTTCAGAATTCGGAGTGTCAATTAGGTAATCCCCACTGTCTCGAGAAACATGACGACTTCTTGAATTTCCTGCTGAACCTCGAAGCCTGTGGCCAGAACATGCAACTGTCATCTCAGGAGGTACTGGAATCACTGGACTGGAAGTGGTTCGGCCTCTTAAAGTAGTTCGACCACTTGTGTTCCTTAATAGATTATCGAGAGAACCTCGAACCAGAAATGGTGACATGTGAGGTTGGTTATCCATGACAGACGCCAGCTGCGCTATAGCAGGAGCCAGAGAAAATTCCAAAACAAAGTTTCCATTGAAATCACTCTTATTGACTCTGGTAGGTTCCAGGCTCTCCTCAAGCATTCGTTGGGCTAATTGGTAAACCAAGTGGTCAACTGTGCCTTGTGGACAAATTCTAGCTAGATATAAGCTTACTCGTTTAGCAACTGAAAAATAAGTAGCAAATGCACCACTTATTTCAGTTGATGCACTTGAATCACAATCTTCAATTCCTTTAGTGATTAGAAAATCAAGAACGGGGCGGATGTTACGTGGCTTACTAGCAATGGTTCTCCAAAGCTTTTCAATCTCATCAGGAATTGATCACCATGCCGCCAAGTCACATAATAAAGACTTTTTAATAATCTTTCCTTCCACCCGGAGTTTTGCAGTTTCCAGAAATCAAGATTTTCAATCCATGGGGCCATGCATGTTAAAACTTGGTGCTGTGCAATTATATCAACTGCATCCAGTTGTCTCTGCATAATTTCTTCACAGAGAAGCTGACTCAGCTCGGGATGATCTTTCGCAAGTTTACAAGATAATTTGTACTGAAATTGCTGGTAAGAATCAGGAAGATTTCCAACTACTGATACTTGATAACTTCCTGATCCTTCAATCTTATCTTCAGCCCATTCACGGGTTGATAGTGTCTCTAGCATTTGCAGTGCATCATCACGTACCTGTCTAGATGGGTCCACCACTTTGTAGAGAATCAAGCTCAATAGCCGTTGAATTTCACATTTATGTATCTCTTGACGCATGTACACTTCAGCCAACACACTGAAGTATCCATCTGCCATGTCAGCATCAGAATAGTAGCACTGAAACATGAAAATAAACAAAAATTACTAGATCATAAGATTCATAACCAACAGATACATAAACTAGATAGATGCCTTACCTGATCAATGCAAGCAGGAAACAGGTCCAAATTAGAAAGAATAAGATTCTTTAGAGCTAATTTGGCAAGGGAAACACGAAGGTGACCAACTCTGCTCTTATTGTGTCTAGTATTAAATGGCCCCTTGGGATCTGTGGGTGAATAACCACATGGGGCACGAGGTGCAGACTCGATGAAGAGACTATTAATCCAATATATAATCCGACCACTCATTTTTCTTGCATTGTCCAAATCAAAACACGGGCCATATAACAAGGAGGCCATACAATTCATGGAAGCCCATTGAACCGCTTCAACTTGTTCCGACAATTCTTTGTCAAACTTTAATTTGTCCATAGAATCTTTTGATCTAGTGTGCTGACTAGACTTGTATCTTTCAACTTCACGTCTATAATCATTCAAACCATCTTGACTAAATGTATTAACTGAATCATCACAAAATGAGAGAAAAAGATCGAATAATCGCTTTCGGGTTTTCAGATCGAATTTTTCTGATTTTGAATCCACAAACTCAGGCGCTAGTGATCTTAGTACACATGCAAGTGTATAGCGTAGAGTTTGCAAGTCTTGAAAATTCTCAAAAGTTGTTGATGATATTATTTTAGTTGTTTCATCAATATACTTCAAATAATGAAGACGGAAAACTGGCCTACAGACCAGCATGCCAGGCCAGATGCTCTCTGCAACGGTTCTGTATATGTTTGAAATGTGGACACGGAGTTCCTCCCGTCGAGGTTTTTGAATCTGCATCAATGCAAACAAGATATCTAAGTATAGTGGTACAAGAGGATAATGTGTGATTCTAACTATGAACACATCTAACCTTCCATTTAGATTTTCCTTCAGTTTCCAAAGAATTTTCATCCATAAAAGCCGCCAGCTCACTGAACATTATTTCACACACTTCCAGATGTGAACGCCCTAGTGCCATAATAGCAGCATGCTGAATTTTTGCAAAGTGCAAAATGTCTGTTACTTCTATCGCATTGTACATTTAATTATTATCTATCCAAAGTTAATTGTTATACTCACAACAGATGCTTCAGAACCAGATTTTAGTGAGGGAATGATAAGATGGAACAAATTTCGTATTGCAGCTGCACCAGAGCCTTCCCTGCCAAATGGACAAGAACAAGCAAACACAGCATACAAGAGCCACTGATCTAGTTTGTTGTCTGCTTCCTGAAGGTTATGCGCCTTTCCCCCAAATTCAACAGGTGTCACAAGCGCAAGACGCTTAGTAATCTGAACCCTAAAAATATAAATAACTATAATATGAATGTTGACCATTTCCAATTCAATTAACATGTAGCTAGACAACTTATTTAATAGATTCATTATTACTTTGCTTCTTGAACTGAACGTGGGCAGAGCAATGCACCATATTTAACAAGCTCACTAAGACACCGAGCCCATCTACTCTTATCATGATTTTCACAAAGCACGACCTCGAGTGTTGCATCAGGTGGTGCCACGTCAGATTCCCGGTTAGAATCCCAATAACAGCTCTGAACAATATCATCCTGTCAAAACAGTCATTTTACATTCACGATACACATGAAGAAAGGTAAACATTAAGGTAGGTTACAAGGAGAACACACCCCATTTTCCTCAAAAACATCAACCATAAGTATCGGTTCAGCTTCATCTTTAATGATATCCAACTTCTCACGTGATAAACAGTTTTGTATATCATTACGTATATCACGCACATATCGTAGTAATTCCAATGCTGTGTGTCTAATCTGACTATCAGCAGAAGCAAGGAAGATAAGACCAACTGCATCAATTTCTGAAGCGTGGAATTCAATTGGTTCTCCATGATTAAAAGAGGATTGTTTGGATCTTATGTTTTTCAGCACATGCTTTGCATGTGAAGCGTCATGTTCGATATTTTCGTCTAAAAGGCAAGATCTCCATAATCGCAAGAGATCCAAAAGGTGTCCTAACGTTGTTTGAATAAGTAGAGGGAACTCATCTGGGAGCCGTAGGATGAAGTTCATCATACCTCTCACAACTGCGAATCGACGATCAGGATGGCTTCTAACAATTCGATTGAGTACTTGTATTGCTTCCTCACGAACACCATGATCAATGCTTATTCCATGTTGAGGTATTATCTCAGTAATTCTGTCACTTCGACCTACATCTTTAATTAAGTGAGGTATGCACTTTAAAACTGACCTAAAAAGATATCCTTGTGATTTTTCCTTGGTAATAGCATCTGGAGTACAATGCTTCATTAGAAGTGAGTATTAAAATTTTAATACAAAAAATCATGCTTAGTTATTATAAAAAATTACCTATAGTTGTCTTTGAAGAAGTGAGAAGAGCCAGATTGTAAGCTCTATGGCATGACCTTAATATAGACTCAATTGCAACCTTTACTTTTGGAACATAGTGCCCTAAATCCTGAACTGCCAATGTAAAAACAAATTCAAAAAATAAAGATTTGAAACTGAACGAACAAAAAATGTTATTAATTACCTTGAAGGATTTCCAAGCCAACACGGCCACTTTTTGGAGACATTGAAATGTCAAGTAAAGCACGAAGACCAATGATCTTCGCCTCACTTGGACTCTCTTGCTTAAGCATTTCTAAAATCAGATGGTTTATACAAAAATCAAGGTTGTGTTCCCCTATAGTAACACACAACTGAACAAGTTTATCATGTTGAGCATCATGTGTAAGCATTCCCTTCCTAAGTATTGTAAGAAGTTGTGAAGTCACACTGTCAAGATAGTCCCACATACGGTTTGATGGCTGGGACCTCCCGTGAACAGCCAAATAAAATCTTGTAACATGATGAAGACAATCCAGTGCCATGAATCGGTTGTTCTTATCCTGTAAAATACATGTAATATTGTGTCATTAGGAATGACAATATGGAGAAAAGTAGAAAACCCTGTGCATGTAAAGATACCTTTAAATGCTTGTACAACTGTTCTGTATGAGGACCAAAGTTACTTAGAAAAACTAGAGGATCACCAAGACAGAGAAGTAAAGTCACTAAAGGGTATGCAGCCTAACATATAAACAAGAAGAATAAAATAAGATTTTAAGGGTAAAGGACTAAACCGTATCAGAAGATACACATGAATGAATGTATATACGTACAGGTATATGTTTGCTCTGTTTATCTGCCCAGTGAATGATCTGCATTCTTACCCGTGCAACAGCTTCATACCACACAGTAAGTGCACGTTGTACACCAGAAGGAGGCCAGTGACATTTATTATCATCTGCAAGTGGTGCTAAAATGTTTGACATCATTTTGCAAAGGGCATGGTGAAGTTCACCTTTTCGTTTGGTGGGAGCATGATTAAGAGGATTTGCTTTTGCCACAAAGGATGCCGACATGTTAAGACTACCATCAGTCTTGACCTGGTAAGTGCCAATTTATGTACTTATTACTTTATGACATAATGATATAATATTAATTAATTTACAGGAAATATTCAAAACAAAAAGAGTATGTGCCACATACCCCAAGCCTTAGATGGCGCATCCCATTAATTATACTCAGGGTTTCACTTCGAGCACCACTAGTATCAGTCCGACGTGCATTCAGTTCCATGATAAATCGTCCAGTTACAGGAATAAATCTAATGAAATACAACACACTTTCTAGGTTTTTCTGTTGTAAATAATTTGATGCCAATAATTTTAAAACAAGGTTTTATTAAATATTAATTACCTGATTTGGGATAGAGCACCCACAAGATGTGAAACCAGGTCCAGAAGGAGCCCACGTAACTCAACTAATGAGGGATATTCAACCTGACTTACAACCCTGCAATGAACAAAATTTCAGCTTGGAGTACTTAAGGTCCCAATTTTATGAAACAAAACTAGATGCATTTAAAGTTATCTTGAAGCATCTGGAGCCAACGTGGAATTACCTGTCAGCATTGATTAACCAATCAAATACAAAATGTTCAAGCCCGCTCCAGAGTTTTTCTGCAATTACAGTCGGCATATATTGTTTGAGAACCAAATAACTTAACTTTTACAGGGATGAAGTAGTGATGGAGCCAAACCTGTAAGTCCGTCAGGTGGACAACACTGCACGAAGCGAATACATGCCGAACAAAAAATGCACTCCACCGCCAGCTGAAACAAGCAGTTTCACTAAAAGTTCAGATTTACAAACACACAAATTCCAAACAGTTGGTACCAGATAAGCTGGTCACTTAACCGTATATAGTAAGCAAAAACTACATTGTTAAGTTTTCCTTTAAGAAGAAAACCTCCACCAAATTATTAAGTCATGAGAACCTTTTTCTGGAATGTAGATGTATCATTTGCACCTTTTGGGGACTCACTGCAAAAGAAACCAATCAACCATAAAACAACATAATCAAACTTCATACCAAAACGTATCAAATGTCTAAATGTTGCTTTCTTTACAGCGTTTAATGTTCACTAGAAACCACATATTGAGGCAGTGACAATGCATATAAGCAGAACATCCTTTTGATCCACATTATAAACATTCAAAGAAAAACAACATACATGTCTCTCCACCTAAGAAGTGCTTCAAGAAGAGGCACGGGCATGTGTCGTGCCACCAAAGCTAAGGAGTCCAACACTTGCTCGTAGGCAGGATCGGATGGCCGGATGTAATGTCCATCCTGTAGTTCACCCACACAAAGTTCCAAAATAAGGAATTCATGAAAACCATCAATTAACTAACACTTTTGAGTATAATCAACAGCATGCATGGGACAGATGTGTTCTCTAATGTTCTAACAACCTATTCCTCAATCACTTCCCCACAAGTAGAAACCCTATGCTAGTATATGCAAACAACAGTTACTGATATTCACATCAGGCATCAGTATTCTCATGT
Source organism: Flaveria trinervia (assembly GCA_025506515.1). Classification (NCBI taxonomy): domain Eukaryota; kingdom Viridiplantae; phylum Streptophyta; class Magnoliopsida; order Asterales; family Asteraceae; genus Flaveria; species Flaveria trinervia. Next base: position 9,206,003 of record CM046450.1, read on the forward strand.
AGCAGCTATGTACACACTCATATAGTCATATAACGAATATTACGTCCTAATTCGATCCAAATCATCAGCTTATTGAACATTCTTACATGTAATTGTGTCGTTTCAATCCGTCGTCTAGCCAGTGGAATAAACCGTTGTAGCAAGGCATCCACAATAAGCTTCGCTGCACTCCCCATCTCATCTCTCAGTAAACCCCAAATCCAATGTATCTACATCCAAATCAACATTCACACTTCAAACCTTAATCAATTAACCTAAAAATAAACCGATGAATGCTACCGTAGGGCTAGATTTATGATATGTCGTATATAGATCGTAAATAAAATTACGTAGATCAATAAACACCTTCTTCTACATGCGAAACTGAGAAAACCGACGCTTCGTTACCGTCTTTATAAGCACGCAATTTCCACAGTTGTTTATATGACTCTGTATCGTCTTCTTCGTTTAATTTGTGACGAAAAAATTTCGATTAAACGATTGTTTGTGGAGCTTCTCCGTCATTTGTGACGAAAGCAGATTGTTCGCATGTAATTCGTTTGTCATGGTGAATGCTGCTTGAATTCCCAAAATGCCCCTGACGATCTTTTCTCGTTCCAACTGTAACCCTTGACAACATACAGTTTCTCGTTCAACTTTCTTTTGTGCTTTACATCGTCGACTTCACACCGCTAAAAGCATCTCTCTCCGAGCGAAACTTGAACTTGAAAATTGTAATAGTTTTTTATAACAGAAGTGCGTTGAATGAGTCAGATCAAATAAGATCACAAGATGACCAGGATCATAACATTCAGGTTTAAGTTTGATCCGGTCTTATGTAGGTAAACCCCACACACGCCATAACCGAATAAAAGTTTGTAGGTTATGTTCTTAATATTTATTAATACACCTATTAATTTTTTGTTGTTTAGGTAATGTCACATTAAGGGCATTTGATTTTTACACCTTTTAATATTAAAAAACAAAAAAGAGTCATGTTATAACCACACAACTCACATTTAATGTCACACCTAAACAGTTGTTTGAATTGTTTCAAGTGGTATTATAAAAGATAAGAGGCCCATGGAAGTTATCATAGAAGGTGAGATACATGAGATCTGATATAACCTACAGACGATTATCTTAACAAAAATCTCAAACAGTTGTGTTTGTAGGTGTGTGGGATCGTATTTAAGATAGTGTGGGTTTGAAGTCAAGAAGAGGTTGATACCTCATGCCAATTTTAAGAACCAGACTGGAAAAAAACAATAAATGAAACAAATGCTTTATGTTTACATTTGCTACTTATATTTTGTGTTTTTAGGACATTTTGTGTATGATCATGCTTCTTATTTGCAGTATAATGTAACCTTGAACAGATAAATCTTTTTGAGGGTATTATCTGGTCCTAAGTTTGGGCAAGGTGCTCAAATAATATTAATATGCTTATAGAAACTATTACCGTTATTCAAATATGTATATACATACACGTATGTATTATGTGTATGTTTTGAATCAAAACTTATTTGTAGTGCCCGTATTAAAATGTATTTTTATGTCTCATGAAATCACTAAAAAATAAGTGGCGTTTTTTCTTTATATACATTGATTACTTAATATTACGTTCTAAATCATGAAACTAGCAATCTTAGATTTTGTTTGGGTGTTGTAGTTATGTTAGAACGATACCATATGATACACGAACTCTTTTTTAACGGTAAATTATTGTTAGTATCACTAAGTTAATAATTATCCGTTAACGTCAACGTTTAAATTTGAAAGTAAAGCCTTCCACCAGTACACAAAACTCTTGATTGTGAATATACTTTTGCTTACGTATTAGACTTTGATATCGTAAACAAAAATGTTTATGTCGTAGTGTCGTACGTGAATTATATATCCACTTTCGTGTGTTGACTTTTGACCACCCATTCTCTTTCTTCATACTAAAATGTATCACTTTAGTGTGGTTTTGCTAAGAGATTGCTGCACTTTTGTTCTACCCTGTTGTTTCTATAATTTTCTTAACTTATTATTTAAATACACAAAAATGACTAATCAACTTAAAATAATATAAAAAATTAAATTATAAAACGCGAGATATGGATTAAATATAGCATACGTTATATACAGGAACCAAAATTATGTATGAGTTTATTTTCTATAAAATATGATGCCTAATAAATAAATAAACAGTAAAAGTACTTTAATTATGTAATAACTGAAATTATATGATTATAACATTTCTCAATAATTATTTTCTTTCTATATTATAAATTTGTTGTGGTATATAAGAACTATCAAACATTACATAATCTTTATTTTCCTCACAAGCTATTTTCTTGTAATTATACCTCTAGGTTAACTACTTTTGTAAACATACATTATTAACATTTTACATTAAACATTTTAACAACCAAACATCCTTGCCTCTATTTTTAAAAATACATGAAAGTTGTTCCCACCTTAATAATTTGGTAATTGAGTTTAAATAAAAGATGTGTCTTTGGTGGAATACAAAAGGTCGATTTTATTGATTGATTTATCGAAAGAAAGAAGTGTTTGAGGAAGAATGGTTGATGTAAACACTTTATTTGGTGTTGTATCATATTATAAACTCCTACAAAAGTGATTAATTTTAGTGTTCTGCCCTTTTACGCCTTTCTCTATGAGAAATATACAATACAAATAAAAAATATACGTTACTAATGTTATATCATGTCATTTTTATATTAATTTAAGAATAACTTTTAGATATCCCAAACTTTAGAAGAAGGCAAGAACATTGAGCATCAACATCTTCAATGCAAAATATTAAAAAAGATACAAAATCTTAGAAATGTGATATGGTATATAGATTGATATGTTGCCATCATAACGACAACCTACAAATTAAGAACATGTTGATTGTTTATGTTGTTCTAATAGAAACTGGACTATATTGTAAAATGGCATTTTCTTATTCAATGCAAATTAAAGCTCAAGGCATCTTATGACTCCATGTACAAATGACAACAGAAAACCTAACCTAATTAAAGAAGCGGCGGCCTACAAGATTTTGTGTCATTTCATATATTTTTGGTGTACTAGCACTGTAATTCTTGTAGATGACATATGTACTACTCCATCATTAAATATTAAAACATTGGTGACCAATTTTGCATTCTAATGGTGCTCAATTGACATTAAGAATGATGACGCCATGCTTCTTTGTAACAGAAAGACTATTCGGGTGTGTCGTTTCATCATATTTAGTAAATTTGTAGTTTATTATTTTAAACATTATCTATTAAAAACACCTAGTGTGAAGTGTGAAAACTTCCTTGTTCTAGTTAGAATCTTGTTGTCTTTTGTTATCTTTCTTCCCTCAACACAAAAATGACATAATGCACTCAACATTTTTTGGATCCATATAATTACTTTGTCGATATCCATTTACTTGTACAGTAATGGCGGTTTCTTGGTTTCTGGTGGCATTCGAGGTAACCCTGCACTTGGTTGAAATGGGAATGCGGGAAAAGGTGGGTTGAATGGTGGCGGTGGTGTTGCTTGAATCAAATCTGGTTGTGGATCTAGTGGTGGAAATGTTAAAGAAGGGGACAATGATGTTGATGGTGGTGGTGGTGTGAGAAGTTGAGGAAACAATGAAGGTGGTGATGGGTTAATTATGGAATCAGGTGGTGGTTGTAATGGGTTTAGATTGAACATGGAATCTGCTGGAGGTGGTGATTGTAAACCTATATTGAACATGGAATCTGCTGGAGGTGGTGATTGTAAACCCGTATTAAGCATGGAATCTGGTGGTGTTTGTAGACCTGTATTAAGCATGGAATCTGGTGGTGACTGATAACCTGTATTAAGCATGGAGTCAGGTGGTGGTTGGAACCCCGTATTAACCATAGAATTTGGTGGCGGTGGGACTTTTGGAATGAACATAGAATTTGGCGGTGGTTGGTTAAGGGGTAATAACGGTTCAAAATTACTTTCATAATCATGCAATTCAATTCCAATAGTATTCTGGTTAGTAATTGATGAAATTGGAGAAAGCATTCTATCAACAATAGGAGATGGTAATGGCGTTGAAACGCTAATTTCATCATTGGAGTTCGCATGAGATTCCCATTGACACCGTTTTGGTTGTTCTAAAGGTTGGGATGTGAAAAACCCATCTGAAAACACATGATTTTTGTAGGTTTCCATCTTCACCCGAATTGAGGATGTAGTGGCAGTGGAAATGGCAGCTACTGCGCAATCCGGTTCACTGCTACTAATCAACTTAACAGAACACCACTTGATCTCATGAACATGTTTGGTAGCTGCAGAAGGCAATATAACTCTAAACTCGCCTTTCACATCAGTTTTCACCTCTTGCCTAAATATTGGTTTCCCATCCATTCCTCGAGTCTCATCACCACATTCCACCGCCACCAATGCACCTAACAAATATAACCCAAAACACTGTTAATACACACACACCCACACATGAAAGTAGACGACAAATACACAAACCTACCTGTAATGAAATGACTGGATCCGGAGAAACGTTGACGAAAGCAAGTGTCACAGTAGACGGTACCAATAAGTTTAAACTCATTAGCCTCTATTACATTATTCAAAGTCAAAGTCAAGCATATGAACAATGTCATGGTCAAAGAAACCCATGACCACATTCTTAAAACAAATCCCACTATTTGCAATGAATTGAATAACCTAAAACTTTATTTATTTATTTATATATTTTGTGTGTACTTGTTGGTGGTGTATTGGTTGGAAACGTTGATAGAGCCATGGTGGCAGTTAGGACCTTGTTGGTTCACACTTCACACCACTCTCATGCAAACCATCCATTGGACTGGAGTTGTAAGTAATGAGTTTGAAGTTAATGTTTATTACCAAATATGGTTAGTATTTGTTTTATTTTCATTGTTAAAATAATAACAATAAATATAATATCAAGAGAGTGGCAATATTTTTAAATGCTATTGAGAGTGATTGAAAGCAACCACATACTTAAAAGACCGAAAAAGAAATACGCACTAGCATTAATCGAATCAGTCGGTGCATATTTTACAATATCATCCAAACAAATCTGTAAAATGACAATATAAGCCCCTGTTATGTATTGGATGATTCGTTGCAAGTTGTAACCTCTTAGAGACTTGTTTATTTTATTATTTTGCATGGTTGAATCTTAAATTTATATTTTAATGTATAAAATTACAAATTGTCACAGATAATTCTAACTTTATTTTTCTCGTTTTTCTCACCAATTATATTATTTAATTTTTAAAGATTAAAATAGGTTTTCAATAAATTAAGAAAGATGTATTTTTATAAATTCATTTTCTAAAGAAATATTTTTTTGTATAACATAAAGTAATTTTTTTTAAATATTAAATATTTTTAAAGATTTAAAATATTTTAAAAGCAGTGTTTTTAGAAACTTAATTTTTTATGAACGATAATATTTAAACTTATGAGTGATAATAAGATTTTTTTTATAAAATGACATTTTCTTAAAATGGTTTGATTTAGAACAAAATGGTTCATATTTTTAATAAAAAACAAAATACAAAAGTTTTCAGAAAGTTATATCATTGTTTTATTACTTATAGTCATTACTTATAGGTATTTTTAATAATCTATTATCTCAAAATTGTGATTATATAACTAATAAATTTTCATTACTAACTATTTAACATTTTATTTATTCAACATATATATATATATATATATATATATATATATATGTTTAAAAGAAACCACTAATCTATCTATCAGTATGTTAAATTTCATTCCAACAGGGATGGTAATAGGACGAGTATGAATGCTAACCCCATACCCAATTACAAAGTGTATTAATACTTGGCCAAAATCTGTCAGGTATGTATTGAATATTTAATTCCGTCAGATATTAGGCATGTCCACGGGTAATCAGGATACATATTAAAATTATAAAAAGTACCTATTGGGTATACACATCAGGTATCTATCAAGATTAAAATAACATATAAAGTTATATTTGTATATAAGCACTAGAAAATATATTCGGTTAACCCTTGATATTTTTCATTAGTGTTTCACTACCACTACTCATTGAAATTTTCACAAAAATAAAAAAATTAACTTTATAAGATACTATATAGTGCAAATGATATAAAGATTAATAACTTATATTCAATACATACTTACTTATTAAGAAAAAATATTTTAATAAAAATAAAAAGATAATACATACTACTTATATAATATAATTATTAAGTAAAATAAGTTAAATAATAATATAATTTCAGGTATGTAATCAGGTAAACGGACATCCTTAATCGGATTATCGGGCCAGATAAGCGGGTATACGATGTAAATCCATACTTGTCTCATATCTGCGAACAAATAAAAATTAATCTCATACGCGCTTACTCAACCCTATACTTGTCTCTAATATCTCGGGTTTCGGATATTTCCAACGGATTTTGGTTTGATTGCCCGTACCCACTTTTCTATAATAGAAAATTGATCATATGTGATATGTGTACTATAAGTCAAATGTACATCCCTTAAATATACTAAATATACTTCCTTAAATATATGTTTTTCTATATGTATGATATTTCGCCCTTGAATATATGTGCGTAATAAGCCAAATAGGACGTATATAAATGAAAAGCGGGCACATACCGACATGCTGGTGTATTTGTGTGTTTATGTTGACATATACAAGCTTAAAACATGTATATACAAACATATACAATTGACTAAAAAAATATAAAAAGACACAATAAATATCAACAAATCAATAGAAATCATAAATATTTAAGTATATTATATATTTGAGAGTGTCATGATGGAAAAGTTTAACAAAAGAGTCCTACCCACACTTTGTGGTGTTTGTTTTTTTGGCAAAAGCTATTCCCTACCTCTTCATCTGTGCGCACGCAAACGTGGAAAGAGCTTTTGAATGTGCAGACTGTTTGTTTTTTAAAAGACGTTTCATTAAAATTCATCTTCATGACGTCTGCACGGAGAAGATCTGGTGTTACCACTTCTCAAGTCTTCTCAACCACTTCTCCTTTACCCTATTTTCTCCTCTTCTTCTAGACTTTTGTTTTCTTTCATTTGAACCATCCAACCTACTGCCTCCAACCCCCACCACACCACTCATCTCTGCCCCCCGCCCGTCTCCTCCGCTGGCCTCCGACCTCGTCTCCCGTCTCCACGCCACCGCCCTCCGACCCCCTCGCCAGCCGACGGTCCCTCTAGCCGTTGCCAGCCCTCCGCGGCCCTACTCCGCCCGCCGACGCTCCCACCGATCGAAGGTAAGTTTTTTTTTAATTTCGTGATTTTGTTTAAGTTTATAGTTGATTTGTTGTTTATGCATGATGAATGATTTGGTTTGTTTGGTTGGTGATTTGGTTTATGGTTTGTGATTTGGTTTTGTATTTGGTTTGATTTGTGATTTGTATAGTATGATTTGTGATTTTAGTTAGTATGATTTTTGCAATGTTAAAAAAACAAACAGTTTTTTTCTTGCAATTGCTGACATTTAGTTAATATATTCTGTTGCAGATGTGATCCGCAAACTATAGATGTTTTTCTGTAAAAAAACAAACAACACATTTCTCAATCATAACAGGATCCAATGACATAGAAGAATAAAAGATAATGAGTTGAGTTTTCTAGATCATGAGTTTAATCCTAACTTCGGGTTTTCCACAACGTTATGGGTTTTCTTCGAAATTAATGAAACATTATAGTACGCCTATTAAACAAACTTTTGTTTATATATGTACCAGACAATCAATTTTAGCTATTCAATAAAAAAACAATTTCTCAATTATAATTTGCTAACCCACCCGGCCACATTCAGATGAATATTGAATACCGCGTGTTCTCGTAGTCTTTATCGCCGAAAAATCCAACAAAAAATGCTCAAGAAATTGCCGTATCATCTGTTGATATGATAGATAAACATCACAATCCCATACATCAAACTTACAAATTTCTCGTTTTCTCTCCATCTCCACAATATAATCAATCATCAACCTCTCTCACTCTCTCAAGGTACCCTAATCTTTTTTGGTTCTTTCGGTTTCTGATGTTGGTGTTGATCGTTGCCAATTGATTGATTCAATATTGGGTTTTAATGGGTTTATCTTGTTGTTAAAGAATTGTGAACAATCTTGATCATCGATGTTCATTTGATCTTGAATTTGTTTGTAGGATTATGAACAGGATTAATCGGGTTTAAATTTGGTATTGACTTTTGGGTGAAAAATGCTAACTTGTTTCATACCCAATCTGGGAATAAGTCTTTTTTAGGGTATTAAGTCAATTCTATAATTTCTTTGTGGTTACAACAAGTATAGTATTTGATTCATGCTTTATTTCATCTTTTATCTTAGGGTTTATGGTTGATAGCTTCACGGGTTTAAATTCTTTTAAAGGGATCATGACCTGAGATTAACTTGTTGGTTTGCTGCTAAATTTGCAACTAACATGTTCTGTTTCTTGCTGATTGATTTTGCAATGTTGAATCAACAGCCTTTTCTGAGTGTTTAGATGCTCTATTGCAGGTGGTAAAGCACATTTGATTCAGTAATCACCTGAGCAATTCAATAGTGTATAGAGAGGGTTTATTGGTCCGCAGAACCGTTACAATTTCTGCGAGCCTCAAGTCCTCTCTCAAATTTTGGTATAAAAGCTTGTTTACATTGCATTTAAGCTACATTAAAGTTATCACCATGGGTGCTGTTTGTTGCTGCTTGCATAATGAGTGTGAAGATTATGTTAATCCCAATAGTCCTATATACAGAAACTGCATCTGCCTTAGATGCTTTCTTCAGAATTTCTTATATATGGTATGTAATTAGTATTAGTCCAATGTTCCCCAACTTATTTTCAAATAAGTAAAATTCATTCTGTGATCTTGTTTGAATAATAGTACACATCGTTATTTCAAAGAGGGGAAGATCATGTGAGGCTTCAGAGTACTTCATCCATTCAAGGGACAGCATCATTTAATTCATCAGCATCACTTGATAACTCATTATCTAGTGTGTATCGAGCTCCACCAAGACCTTACCTTATGACGTTGACCCGAGATATATTCGTCTTCAAAGAGATGGACTGGTTTCAAGACGGGAAAAGGGGTCAAGTCGGTCACAGGAAGAAGGTGACCCATTAAGAGGAAGTGACAGTGATATGGATACAGATCCTTTGTGTGCTGGAACCAAATGGAATGACTCAACTTGTGAAGATGAAACAAAAGGGTCCTTCACAAAGTCTTCAATTAAACTTTCGACTCCAAAAGAAGCAACTGGATTTGCGCATATTCTTTCTCCATCTGAAGATGAAGATGTGTGTCCAACATGTCTTGAAGGTAGATTCTAAAACTCGAGCTAATTGTTGAGGTGTCTTGCCTTTTCATACCTAGGATATTGAGAATCACTGTTTTTTGTATTCTATATTACAGAATATACTACAGAAAACCCTAAGATAATTACAAAGTGTTCGCACCATTTTCACCTTGGTTGCATATACGAGTGGATGGAAAGAAGTGAAAGCTGCCCTGTTTGTGGCAAGGTAAAGTTTCATTATGTATGTTTACTAGTTAGCATTGCTAAGTTGCGGCGAAGATTGTGACGTGGTTAAATGTCATTTACTAAGTAAGTATTGCTAAGTTCGGCGGAGATTGTGACGTGGTTAAATGTCATTTACTAAGGAAGTATTGCTAAGTTGCGGCGGAGATTGTGACGTGGTTAAATGTCATTTACTAAGGATAGTAAGTGTCAAGAATTGCAAAACTTGAAAGAACACAACGCCAAATATATAATATTGCGTCATTGCATTTAGAGAGTTTAATATACTTATAGTAATGTTGTTATATATCACCAATCAATGTGTTATCTGCTTGCGAGTCAACTCCATAATCCATTAGATGCCTCATATAGCAGCTGCTTTATGCTAGCATATAAATGCAGAAGATTTTAATACAGAAGCATCTAAATAGAAAACATATGACGTTAGCATCTAAATACAGAACATCAAGAAATCTTTTTCAACATTAGCTATAAAACTAAAAGTATGCACTGCAGTGTTAGTGGGATGTTTTAGCAAAAGAGATGCATTTATGCAAGTCTGTTCCTTTGTAAACCATGGTCCTTCAAGAGATTTGTATGGCAAAAAGGATGCTTGTCTAATGTTGACCTGACTTTCTGCAAGAGAAATAGAGTTAATCTTGCTAGTATAATTAAAAGTTACATACTGGTGGTTTTTTTGGATATTAGAAGCAGCAACACTATTGCATTTCTTGCTACCTAATACTCCCAGATTGCCTATAAGTTCTGTTTTTTGTGTACGGAAGACTATGAAATTGTGATAAAAAAGTATTTGAACATGCAGTAAATTCTAGGATAAATTTATTGTATTATCTATTAACGCTCAGATTTTGCAGATTTGAACATACCATTACACAGAAGTTTACACCTCATAATCATATGCCAATATTGGGATAGAAAAATTCAGTTGAACGTTTAGTAAACATAGTAACAAGCATTAACAAAGTGTACATCAATGCCTAAACACATGTACTTCACTATTCATGGTCGATGCAAAATCATATAGATAGAATTAGTTTATAGTTATTAATCTGAGATGAATTTTCCGCTTGTGGTTATGTGCTTGTAAACTAAATGGAATCCAAGATCACATTGTTTCCTTCATGTCATATAATAGTTTTCTTTTTACATGAACTCATAGTTTGTCTCCTTGAGAGCGATCATATGTATGTGAATGTTTTGGATGTTTTGACTTCTGTAGGTGATGGCATTTGATGAGACTGGTTAGGCTTAACCTGAAGTGAACCTGCTGGAATGAGACCCGTAGAGGTGATAAAAGAATCAAGAAAAGAGCTTGTAAATTCATTGTGAATACCCATATGTTACCATGTTTTCTTTCATGTAAAAAATGGAAAATTGATCAGTGTTAGTTCTGTCACAGGCTGTTTTTTCTTAAAATAAATATTGTTTTCCCGTCATTATAATATATATCATGTTCTCTTCAAAGGTGATCCATGCTACTCTCGGTTGTTGAAGAAATTTCTTGGATAATACATGCCCCTCACAGGGTAATGTTCTTATATTCTTGTGTAGTTGTGTTTTATCTGTGTTACAATTCTTAGTGAAATTTTTTTCAATGTTGAACTTGTAAAGTAGTTTGGTTGAATCTCAAATGCCAAACTATATCTGTTTAAACAGTATGTCATGAGCAATGAAGGATTATGATAAAGAGTAGCAGAAACAAAACAAAATTTTATTTAAACAAAAACAGTACAACAATGCACAAGAACAAATTAGATAATATTTAGAATCCTGAGTGATATATTACATATATCATACATGTATGAATGCATAACAACATGAATACAATCCTGTAAGTAGCAATTACTAATGAAATCATTTAATTAGCAGCAGCCACTTGAAAAGCTCTGAGGAATACTTCTGCAGGTTGGCCACCACTCAACTGATGCTTTCCATTAATCTGCAACAAAATGTCAATTCAGTTGGACAGTTATATAACCTGAAATCAAAGCCAAAACTGTTGCAGTAAAACATATTTTCCTAATCACCTACCACATAATGAGGGACACCCGAAATGTTGGCCGAGTACTTCCCAAGTTCTTCCTTAACCTTTGAAAAGTTCATAATAAACAAGTTCAAAATCTGTAAAATTTATCAACTGTGATACTATCGTCCAGTTTTAATAAAGTTAAGGGTTCATACCTCTTGAAGTCCATTGTTTGTATCTTGAAGAAACTCAGCTGCTCCTTCTAACCCAACTTTACTTGCAGATTCCACAAGAAAGTCCCTGAATTTGAAAGAAAATTAGAATATTTCTTTCATGTTTGAAAATATAATTCCAAAGTAAAGCTTACTTGTCACCAATAAACTTCCCCAGTGTGAAATACCCTTTCATTAGCTCTTCCACAAGATTATGCTGCTTCTCAAGCCCCTGTTTCCCAGCAAAAAGTATCAACCTGTGGCTATCCAAGGAACTTCCCCTGTTTTACAAAAATAGAACACCATGATGAGTTCTCTAAGTAAATCCCATCTAGACCATGCTAAAAAGCATATGATAAAAGGTTTAAAGTTCAACTTACGTGAGGCCAGACAAGTCATAATCCAACCCTTGTCCCTTAAATACCTGCAAGTTAACATCGTATATACATACAATCTTCTCAATAACTGAAAACTAGAAGTGAATAGATGACACAGAAAGTGAGAATGTGAGATACCTCAAACATTCGAGCATGCATTTGATCAGCACGAGAACCAAACTTGTTTTTGTAGTAATCTTTCTTGTTAATTCCTTCTTTAGGTGCAGAAGGGTCAAGTAAAAACGGGTGCCATTTAATCTGCAGAAACAATAGAATAAATAAACAGAAGAAAGCAGCTTAAAGTATAGAAGAATCAAGAGAACTACAACCTCGAAATCATATTGATCTTTGGATGAAGCTAAAGCTTTGTCAAGATTCTTTTTGCCCACAAAACACCACGGGCATACACTGTCTGAGGTCACATCAATTTTGATCAGCTTCTTCCCAGCATTACTCGCTGATTGAGCCATTAATTTGGTGTATCTTCTGTATTTCTAAACATGATTTATCAGTCAATTAACATAATTTATCCACAATCCCCTTTCTACAACTACTGTTCAATTAACATTCGATCATTTCATCAATTCAAATTGTTGGTCTAACTTTCCCCCTACCCAAACAGATTCATAGATAAATGATTCTACTGGCTCTGTTTTTTAACTCAATTCCAACAGAAAACGCAATTGTTACCGTAAATCATCGTAACAGAACAAAGAAGGGGTAACAGACTAACAATCCGATCATGAAGCTGACATACTTAATCGATTATTGTGAAGAAGTAAACAACATATCATGACGATGATGGATGATCTTTTTGTAAAGATTAAGAGGTAAAAGACTGACCTTTAAATTTCTGCAGTTGAAAGTTGTTGAATTTAGGACAAAGATACAAAGGGTTTCGTTCTTGGGTATAAATAAATACGTTCATTTGGGTTCTCATTTGTTTTTTGTCAACGCGTTTGTTTGACCTTAATTGTCAACCACCTACCCCCGTGGTGAGCCATGGACTTCATCCCAATTTTTGCCTCTTTTTTACATCAGCTGTCAAAGTTTTACATTGTCTACGTGTATCATGAATATTCATTAGCAGATAGATCTCTTTTCATGGTGGATTATTCATAGTGGATTTATCATTTTATCTGCTTCGCGATCGAATCTAGCTATCGGATTATATGGTCGGGTTGAAGTCTTGAACCATTTTTAGCATTCTCGAGCCCAGAGATAATCACCATAGCTTATGCACCACTCTTTGATGGTCAAGTGACTATTGTATAGATATCAAGTCAATGTATATATGGTGTTTTTTTCCTATAGAAAAAGGTTTACGAGCTAGATCAGGTCAAATAGACATAATGAACTGTAAAACTCCAAGTGTAAAACTATTGTTTGAATCATAACTGGTCTGCACGTACTTCTAATTGTATAACAAAATAATACATAACAAGTTTATATATCTATAAAAACAATAACAAATAACACAAAGTGATTTAAAACATAAAAGACAATGATGAATACATATAAAAATATGATATAATGAACTTATATTTTTCAAAAAGTTCTAATAAATTGGTGAACATAGCTTGAATAGACCGTATTCATAGGAAAAAAAGCTCATCCGGAAGGTTTAACACAAATCTAAAGGGTTTGGGGTGGTAGTACTAGTGGATCATGTGGTTGTGTAGTGTGGCACAGATGATCGACAGTCCTTTGGTCAAGAAAAGGGGTCGACCCAATATGTACTCCATGTACTTCGACAACTTCATAGTGGCAACTCAATAGTAGCTGTCGTTGCACACATCTGAGTAACCATTAACAGTGACGGTAACTTTAGAAGACAAAGAAGATTGGCAAAGGTAGGGGTTGTTCTCCGGTGATTGCGATGGTGGTGGTAACTAGGTGTCGATGATGGTAGGATAGGGGTGATGGGTGATTGTGCTTGAGCGGCCACTAATTTTTTCTTTTTTTATTGAATAATGTGTTAATAAAAAAAAGTATTTAATATTGGGAAAATTACCTAACTAACCAATTGACCAACCTAAATTACCTAAATAACCATTGACTAAAAAATTTACTAAAAGAGACCGTTGACTTTGACCCCTCGCCCCGGGCGAGGAAAAGCATAATACCTCGCCCACGTCAATTAGCCACCCCTCGCCCACGTGTAACTATCTCGCCCACGTGTAAATTAGAAAGAAAAAAAACAAATCGAGGGGTTGGCGCCATGTCAGCGAGGGATTTGACTATTCATTCGCCGAGTTAGCGAGGACCAAGAAAAGGTGTAGAGGGAGGTGACCGAATCCTCGTCCATGTCAGCGAGATGGTTGTCTACGTGGGCGAGGGACACACTAATCTAGGCGAGGGACACACTAAACAAGGCGAGGGGCACATTCTTTTAGGCGAGGGACACGACATTTTAGGCGAAGGATTTGACAACTCCCTCGCCGAGTCAAAGACAAAAGTCAGCGAGGGGCACAACGTTTGAGGCGAGGGATGTGACACTCCCCTCGCCACGTGGGCGAGGGACACGGTATTCTAGGCGAGGGTCGAGGTATTAAAAGGGGAAATCCGGATTTTGGAACCATGTGGGTCACCGAAAATTTTGAAAGATCACTCTTCTTTTTTCTTAATATTTAAAAAATTGCTTTGAAATCTTCTAACTTTATAAAATCGTGGTCATATGGAGCACGAGATTAGTTTTATTTTTTAATTTATTCTACTGTTTTTTTACTTTTCATTTCTTTTTTATATAATGTTGAAATTGTTTATTTATTTTGCAGGTTTTTTATACATCTAACAGTATTACTATTAGATGTAATGTTAAAGTTGCAAAACAAATTTATAATAAACTAAAAACAATCCTGATAATCTTCTTATATTTAATAGCACCTGTTTTGTAAATTGGTTATTATGTGAAAGTATTGATAATGATGCATCACTTATTCATTTAATATTACAAACGCAAGTTCCTACCGAAAATCCGAAGAACGGTAATAACTTTTCAATTAATGGACAATATCTCTAATTTGGTCCTAAAGAATTTTGTATCATTACTCGGTTAAATTTGGTGAAATGACGCGTCAAATTAATTTAAACACAACAAATTTTGTCTATACCGTTTTCACCAAAATGGAATATATAAACCTACATTAGATGATTTAAGAGAAGTTTTTGAAATCAGATTACACATGTTAGATGATGTAACTGTTATAAAAGTTTATTTATTATTACTTGTTCAACAAGGTTTTATAGGATTAGAAGAAAAAATAATTTGAACATTCAACTTTTAGATTTAATTAGTGATTTAGGGGCATGGAATGAATTTCCGTGGGGTACATATATTTGGAATTATACTTACCCTCATATTTATAATGCTCTTTATAAAAACGAAAGAAAAAGCTAAGATACAGTATAAAAGGATTTGTTTGGGCATTTAAGGTAAATTTTAAATTTGATAATTGTATTATATTGATTAATTTTTGTTATATATTAGATTAAAATATTTTATTTGTTATAGATTTGGATTTATGAAGTGTTTCCGATAATGAATAATTATGGAAAACGACATGGGTTCGTGCCAAGGTCCGTTGATTGGCCTCGTCTGAGTTTAATATCGTGGGAACAAGCGTTATTTATACTAAACAACTCAAAAGAGGTATGTTATTGTTTTTAATAAATTACAGTAACATTATTTAATTATGTTAATAATATTTTTTTTATAAAATTTCAGGGTCATTTTCTACCATCAAACATTGTTTCAACAGCGTTTAATAAATCGCTTCAATCATACAGAATAACCTGTCTATATTGGGGTGAAGTTCCACCCGAACAGGAAGAAATAATATTTGAACATTCTGGCCCTAGTGGAAATAATGTGCCACACGTTGATAATTGTTTTAAAAATCAAAATAATTATTCGGAGCAGCCCCAGAATCGGAATAATTATTCGGAGCAGCCCATAATCGGAATAATTATTCTGAGTAGCCCCAGAATCGGAATAATTATTCGGAGCAGCCCCAAAATCAGAATAATAGTCACTGTTGTGACCCGAAAAGCATTAAGGAGACTTTTCATCGATTACTTGTAATTATTAATCATATCAATTATTATTAAGTTTATATCTAAAACAAAATGTGTTGATTAAGTGTTTTTTGAAGGATAATTATTTTAAAAAAGACAATCCAGGAACGCATACTCCGAAGCAAACTTTTGAAGAAAATTTAAAAGAGGTAAGTGTACCCGTGTATTTGTATAATTTTTTTGATATTTAAACGTAACTTATATAATTTTTTGTGTTTTAGTTTAATACTAGTCAATTTGTAAATTCTCCCCCTCAAATGTTTGGATCTCCTTTATCTACTGGGCCTAGTATTGAGAAGGTATTACCGTGTTTATATTAATACGTAATAATTATTATTATTATATTAAATAACACACATAATTATTATTTTGATTTAGATCGTATTGTCTCCTGTTTCTGGGACGCGTAGCAAAGAAAAGGTATTATTTAATTATTTTGTCCTGTTTTTTTCAATATTATTTAATTTATTACTTGTTCTTATTATTTATTATTTTTGGTTTTTACTAACAGACAGTTTCGATTGCGTTAAGAAAACAGAAACGGGAAATAAAACCATCGGCAGCTGTTAGTTCACCGTTTTTTGTTTTTAAAAAAGAAAAAAAAAATAACGATCAAAATAATATTTTAGAATTATTCACTAGTGGTGATCATTTCACCACTTCTCTTACCAGAGATAGTGATCACATATCATCATTTTTGGGTGATTACTTCAAATAGGAGATACAGACGGTTGGCTTGAAGCGGATGTAAGTATTCTTTTATTTTTCAACATATTTATACTTATTAAGCATACTTAAATATATTTTTATTTCCAGCATCTATGGGTTTGGGTGAATTATATATTACGATATAGACCAATAAATGCACGATGGTGTATTTATCCTCCATGATTTACAATATACTTATTGGAGATGAAATTATCTAGTTACGTAAACGGTTCTGAACCATTGTATCCACTTATTCGGGATGTTGATGAGGTAATTATACATTTTGCTTTTTTATATTTTTATAAAAGTTTTAACTAGATTATTGTTACAGCTATACATTCCAACGAACGTTACGTCTCAACATTGGATTTTGTTAAAAATAAATTTGTTAATATGGAGTGTTACAGTTTATAATAGGTAACACTATATTTCAATTATTAGTTTAATATTTATTAATTTAAATATCATATATGTATAACTTTAACTTTGATTTTTGACAGTATGGCGGGATCGTACAAAACAGAAATTGATTGTATTATAAAACAAATAGACCGCGTGCTACCGGGATGGTTATACTATCATGGTTTGTTTCAAGATCAGAACATAACAATTTCTATACCCACAACTTTTGAACGAATTATACCGCCTATGGTGCCACAACAAGCTCCTCAATCAGGAGACTACGGTGTTTGGGTGTGTATTATGCTACAACGTTTAATTAACGGAGAAGAATTATGTCCGGTCGAAGACGTACGCGTGACTGCTCAAAACTTCCGAGAGAAATTAACAAATTTATTGTATCAAAATTTAACTAATAGATATAAAGACAAATAAATTGTATATATTTTGTATTGTATATAAATTGTATATAATTATCATTACTGAAATGTAAAATTAAAAAATTATTGGTGTACTTTTTTTACTATAAACTATCACACCAACATATTTTCATCTCATTTTTCACATACACACACCAACACATTATCTCTGAACAACATTATGTTTTTTTCTTGGGAAATTCCTTCTCCTAAACCTTCTTATGTTGTTAAATTATAACTTTTTAACCTACATCACAAAAATCAAAAAAATTACGTGACATTGTTCTTGTTTTCTTTACATACATTACAAAAATCATATAATAAAATAAAAAAATATCGGTAATTATTTATTTAACTATAAACGGATTTCAATTCGTTTTAATATATCGTTTATATACTACCCTCTTTAAACAAGCATCATTACCAAACTAGTAATGTCGTCTAGTTATACTAATTAAAAATAACTTATATTTTCCATGGCTCGTAGTTTAATTATTATAATTAACTAATGTTTTCCATATCGTTAAAACAAGTTTGGTTATAGATGTTACCGGGATCAATTTTATTACAAATGGTGAAATATCAAGTTTTCGTGCAAAAATGATCATATGAAGAAGATATTGTAAACATGTTGTATTATTAAATTTGAAATAGATATTTATGTAATAATTATCTATTTTTATATACGAAATACGACATTTTGATATAATAATAAAATATTTTATAAAATAGGACATTACATTGTACGCATTGCGTATAATTCATCAGCCATAAAACGTCTGTATCTAAGACAAACATCTTGCAGATTTAATGATCTGTTTGAACCAACCTACGCAGTAACATACAGATAACTACTCCAGAATCTCGACCAGTGTGACCACCATGATAAGGCCAAACAATTTCTTCAGATATTTCTAATTCAAGAACTTCTTCTTTTCCAGATAAATCAAAGTACGATATACGTTGTAAAAACCATATAAAATAAGACTCAAATTCAACAACAATTCGATATATGTCACGATAAATGCACGATAAATCAAAACAAGTATTTTCACAACATTCATATGAAAAATATTTTAGTTGCAGTGTGTCCATAGCAATCTGAAAAAGATACCAATTTTCATTGTTGTCATGTATTGGTATGTATACCTGTCGGAATAATGCAAAGTTAATTTTTATTTTTAATTCAAATTAATCTTTTTTTTAATTATGTAAAAATAAATATAATAATTACCGTATCAACCTCCCACAATGAAGGATATAACTCATTCATGCCATTGCCGTATTCATTTGCATTAGGCGCTCCTTGAATATTAGTTCGACAAACTCATACGGAAGATGGTCAACGATTCGGGCCTGGTATCTCACCAGTTCTTTGAATTTCATTAATCCGCCAAGTTAAAAGTCTGTTTGTCCAAGCACGAACATGCTGTAAAAAAATAAGTATTATTATTCTATGAACTTAAATAACATAACATGAAACTTATATATAAAACTTACAATAGTATGTATATAATCATTGTCACAATAACCTATAAGGCTACCCTCAAAATTCTCTATCAAGTATCGTACGACCCATACAAGATATCCTACAGAAAGATGTATCTCCATTGTAGAAAAACCGGATAATATTCGGAGACCAGTTAGAATTATCAAAATAATAATTCTCTGCAGGAGTTGAATTGAAATCAATATAAACTGCTGGATTAGAACTTGACCCGTTTCTTTGTCTATCTCTTATTCGATTTCCCCTGCTCCTTCCGTTAGATGTCATATTTAAGTTATGAAAAAATTAGAACTTACAATACCATCTTATATAGTAGGTTCAAAGAATATTATGTCATATCAAAGAAAAAATTATAATATTTTTAAAAAATGATTTTATTATATTTTAATAATTTCAAAAACATATTTTCTTTATTTATTATCCATCTATAAATAGACACCTCATTTACACTTCATTCACCATCAAAGTCATCTTCATTTATTTTTTCATATATCTATGGATGAACATCATCAATACTCTTCTCAACCCGCTCCTAAATTGTCAACTTGGATAATGAGTAGATGCAGACGTCCAAAGAATCAATCCGAATCTTCAACTTTGGATGTTCAAAACCCCGGTGTACAAACCAATCAACCTACTGGACGTAGATGGACCATTCCAGATGATGAATCTGAAAAATGGTCAAAAGATGTCATGGAATTTTATACTAAGGGGGATGCCCCTTTTTGTTACTCCGCTATATTATTAACGTCTATAAAACTTGACAAGAATTTTTGGGGTATTTTAATAGGTTACAGACGTAACGGTTATTTCAGCGCAGTGGTAAATTTTTCTACACATTATTAATATATATTTTTTTGTAATGTATTAATAAATGTATTTTTATTCAGCATGTTGAAGGTTGGGTTTTAAGAATGATGAATTGGAGACACAGATAGCTATACAAAGATGGAATGTCAAATAGTTGGACTATACTACCTCCATAATTTTTGACTTCTTAACTGATTCGTGTAGCAAGCATGCTGTTTCATTTGCTGATGGAAAGTTCAACCTGAATCCATCTATTTTAGATGTTGATTATGTATACTTTCCGTTTTGTGTTCAGAGTGAAGAATGGGTGCTTGTTCGTGTGAATTTGCATACCATAAAAATAGAGATTTTTTGTGGTGATGATAAATTTGGTCGATTGATTCATCCAACGTTAATGAAATTGTCTGTGTATTTTAGCGCTTTATTAGTAAATCTTCGTTTTTGAAAAAAGACTGGTCAGCCAGAAAAACCATTTGGGATTGAAGTAAATGAAGATTATGTTACATCGCCCCAAGCTTTGAGGGGTAATGAAGGAGTTTACGTTTGTATGTTGATGGAACATTTAGTTACAGGAAAACAAATAGATTGTGGTGAGAAT
This sequence comes from Flaveria trinervia, assembly GCA_025506515.1. Lineage (NCBI taxonomy): Eukaryota > Viridiplantae > Streptophyta > Magnoliopsida > Asterales > Asteraceae > Flaveria > Flaveria trinervia. Next base: position 9,226,651 of record CM046450.1, read on the forward strand.
TTTAAAGAGTCCTATAAGTTATATCGACGTTTCATGGCAGATCAGTTGTATTTCTGGCGTAGCTTACCACGTCCACATTAAAATATCTTTTATTAGTTTTTATATTTTTCTTATTTCGTGTGTTTGTCATCGTAATATAAAGTTAATCTAAGCTGTTGAATGCATTTTTAGTTTTCAAGTTGTGATGTTTATAGCAGTATTTTATTCATTTTTATTTTAATAATAATGTTAGAGAAATATAAATGTACAAATTATTTCCTATAAACACATAACATATATTTTTGTCTGTCAACACGTAGCATGTTACAAATTTTTTAAGAATTAAAATTAAAAATAATAACATATATATTTTTTCCTGTCAACACGTAGCATGTCTTCATTATTTTATGTTAACACGTAACATGTTTTTATTATTTTTCGTCAACACGTAGGATGCCTTCATTATTTCCCGTCAACACATAATATATCTTCTAGTAATAGTGAGAAGGCACCCGTAATCAGAACTAGCCGACTTCATTGGCCCAGGTAAGATGTAAGTTGTAGAACACATCTTAATCAATTGAATGTGAAAGCTCTTACTGTCGGTTATAATACTTCTCATCACGTGATTAGTATTATATAGATAAGAAAATTTTGAACAAGACAATAGAATGTTTTTATCAGTATTATGTAGAAGTTAGTATTGGTGTTGCAATGTGTATATTTGGTTTTGGAGGAGGACGTATGTGAAAAACAAATAACATTTTTTTCTTGGTGAGATGGAGAGATTTTCTTGGTGAGATGGATAAAGATATGATGGATTTTTGTTGGTAAAATAAATGAAGTTCAAGTTTTTTCAATGAATGCTTGGTTCTATTTATAAGGAGGGAGAATGGAGTGATAATTAAAATATAAAATTTTCATTTTAATAATATTACAAACATTAAACGTTAATACAAAATGTTTAAATAAAAAACAATATCATTTCATCATTAAGGTTCGTTTAAATCAAAATCCCATATTTGTGATGGTTTATTAGTTGCGTCAAAAATGTATTCACGAAAATTTTCAGGGTTGACATATGCTGTGGGTTGATATGGATTACTGCTTCCATCTGCCCTTGATTTTGATTTTGAAACCTGTGATGGCAGTGGGGCTCTGCATTGGTTGCGGTTATGACCTTGTGTACAACATCTACTACATACAACCTCTTTTACTACCTCACCACGTGACGGTATACGTTTATTTTCTCGCGGTCTGCCAGCTTGTTTTTTATTCATCAGCGGTGGCTGCACAAGCATAAATTCAGAAGGTATCTCCCACTCAGATTGTGCTGGTAAAGGATTTATTGACTCCTCATATGTAGCCTTATATATATCTTTACTAAACCAGTTTAAAGCCCAGTGACTACAATCTGTTATATTTAAAAACCTTGAAACAACAATCGCATGACCACAAGGTAAACCAGAGAGTTCCTATTGTCTATAACTACATGTTCTGCTCCACAAATCAACCAACCTTTTTGCCTCCGTCTACAACCTCAAATGTGTGATCATCGATTCCGGTCACAGTCCATGTTGCACTTTTTGCAATTCTTCTTGTTATTTTATTTTCTGCCCATTCTGTAAGACTATGTGGCAAATCAACTACAAAAATTAATATGTTAGTATTTTTAACAAATAACATAAAATATTATATTGAAATTTTATATAAAAATATTACCTGCAATCTGTCTACGATTAAAATACCATTTTTGTAGATATTCTCGAAAAAATTCAACGAGCCCAATAATTGGTAGTTTTCTAGCATGTCGTGACAACGCATTGATAGACTCAGCGCTATTAGAAGTCATAATATTATAACGACTTCCTGAACAGTGTGCTCTTGCCCATTTTTCAAACTCGACATTGACTAAAGTATTTTGAACGCGTGGAAGTATAGTGGTGAGTCTATAAAATCGCTCTTCAAAATCAGAAACTCTATAAGCTTTACAGGCCTGCCACCACAATGACTCGTAATTTTTTCCTTTCATCGACTTTAACCGTAGATTCACCATCAAATGACGACAACATAACCCGTGATATGCATGTGGAAAGACAGTCCTGATTGCCATATCAATTGAGGCAGCTTTATCAGATATAATTGCTAAATTGGATTATCACCAATACATTCTTTTAGTTTTGATAAAAACCATATCCATGACTCATTGCTCTCTGTTTTACCAACACCGTATGCAACTGGTAAAATCTGATTGTTTCCATCCATACCTACTGCCAAAAACATGGTGCCTAAAAACTTTCTCTTTAAATGTGCCCCATCGATCACAATTAAAAACCGTAAAAATTACACAAAACTTCGAATCTAATTAAATGAAATAATGTTAGTATTATTAAAATATTATTAAAAACTATACTCAAATATTAACTTACCGCTGCACCGATCGCCACAAATAACATTTCAAAACGTCCCATTTCATCTACAGCAATTTCAGTGACCGTATCCAGGTTTGCTTTCTTCAAGTTGTAGCAGTAAATAGGAAAATGCAAAAACGATTCTTCTAGAGATCCTTTTAAAAGTTCGAGCGCATAAGCTTTCCCACGCCAAGCTTGAGCGTACGATATGCTAACTTTAAATCTCTCTTTAATATCATTCATAATTTCTTTACCCCGGTAAATTCGACCACTATCTTTTAATTGGTCCTTAATGATATGACCCAATACCTTTTTGTTTGCTTGACGAATACTGGGATAAGTTTGTGTATTTGAACAAGTATGTACTGAATTACAATATCTAACTTGAAAAATACTTGTATTTTTAAAACAATACGCACGTATACCCCAATCGCAACCATCGTTACGACATGACGCCTCGAATCTACTTTTTGATGATTTAACCACTTTATACTCAAAACATTCAGCAAGACACATCGTACCCAATTTGAGTTGTAATTCTTCTTTGTTGTTGAAACAATAACCTTCAGATATAGTAGACAACCCAGAGCTGGTAATTTTGAGTGGATTATTATAGGATCCGCTAATGACTCCGGTTGTGAAAAAAATATATCTTTATGAATTTTATACTCGAAATGATAGGAGGACGGATCCTCTTTTTCACAAAATTTATTATTTTTTTGGTTTCCATAATCACATTCTTGTTTAACATCACTATAACTCTCGTTATCCATAGAAATATCAATTAAATCATAAATAAACTTTTCAGTTTCGTTTGTAAAATTCAATTTTCTTTCCTAGACAGCAGAGCTACTACCAACAATATCACATTCTTCACTGACGAATAATGTAAAAATTTCGTTTTGACCATTAAGAACAACATTTATAAAATATAGTAAATCTTTATCATCAAAAATATCGATAAAATGAGTATACGTAGACATTTTATACGATAATCGTATATAACTTTGAATTTTCATTTTGAAGAAATCATATATTTTAATTCATCAAACGTTATATTACTAGATAGACTAAGAACATGTCTAACACATTTACCTTTTAATGATAGATATTTTTCGACACCGTTTATAAAATGCCATTTACCACCACTGCACAGTATGATATTAACTAACAGTTTTACAAGTTTTTAAGAAGGTTTTTTTGAAAGATGTAAGATTTGTTAAGAGTTAATATGGTATTTATAAAGGAAAATAAAATTATATTAAATTTTTTAGTATTAAAAAACATTAAATATTAAAATAATAATAAATATTAAAAAAATCTCGGATTTTTGATTTTCTAAAAATTGGGCGAGGAGTGGCATTTTCGTAAATTTGGGCGAGGGAAACTCTTAATCCCTCAGCTAGTCAGCGAGGGACTGGTCGCACGTCAGACTTTTAGGCGAGGGATGACACGTGGGCGAGGGATTATGTGTCTCCCTCGCCAAGTCAACGAGGGATTTCACTATTCCCTCGCCACGTCAGCAAGGGATGCCACGTGACGGCCAACGATTGTTTTTTTTTAAATTTAATTTTTGACTGGTTATTTTTGTAATCTAATTTGGTCAATCTCGTAATTTTCCTTTAATATTTCAATTCCAAAGGTATTTATGTCAATATACACCTAGTTAACGAAGAAACTTAACATCCATTCAACTCAGAGATTAAATGTGTTATATTTATGTAAAATATTAAACCAACCTTGTAAATTTAAAAAGTTATAAACAAAAAGTGAAATAAGGGTTTATCACATTAACCAACCTTGTAATTAAATCTATTAACAATTATTGAAATATCATTATTACAGATTACAGATCTTGCTAGAGATTTGTTTTTTGCCTACATTTCACGGTGCTTTATGCACATATCTTGCTACCAAACAAACCAGGGCTTAAAGTAGAATAAACGTAAAGCAGATGGGGCTCAAGTATAATTACGACTTACGAGGGCGTTGAAGTATAAATACGAGGGGGTTGAATTGTATACAACCAAACCCAGAGGGTCTAGAAGATTCTTCGTAGTCGAACGGCACACATTATTCCGATCAAGAACACCGAATCCACAATACCGTTAATCCCCCAAAGTCATCGGAACTTCAACAATCATTCTACATCAATTCAATCATTTCATCCCAACATACCTTATCCATAATTGTTCTTCGCCGCTCAAAGGTAACATCTTGATCTCCCCTTTAGGTTTTACATCTGTTGTTCATGTTTAACCCACACGAAATTGGAAATACATGAATGATTGTTTAATAATATGTGGGTGTGATGTGATAATTGCATATGGGTTTGGTGATTTTGTTGGTGATTAGGGTTATCAGGGGTGTGTGTGATTGATGGCGATCGATGAGATATTTGGGGAAACTCGACCTGTGCTTGCACCCAACAAGAGTGCGCTTTATGTTTGGGGATATAATCAGTCTGGACAAACGGGGCGAAAGTGCGAAGAACAAAACTTGAGGATCCCGAAACAGCTTCCGCCCGAGCTTTTCGGGTGCCCCGCGGGAGCGAATTCGAGGTGGTTGGATGTGGCCTGCGGTCGAGAGCATACTGCAGCTGTGGCCTCTGATGGGTCACTCTTTACCTGGGGTTAGAATGTTAGATACTTCTTTTGTTTTTGTTTATGTGTTAGAACATGATAAGCATTCTTCAATTAGCAATGACAAATCGACAAGGGGTCGATTTGTGGTAACTTTGTAGTATGGTGATGTTAGTTTAAGGTTAATCTGGCTTAACTTGGTTACATTGGTTGGTTAGGAGCAAATGAGTTTGGTCAGTTGGGGGATGGAACCGAAACGAGTAGAAAACATCCTAAGAAGGTGAAGCTACTGCAAAATGACTTTGTGATATCCGTGTCTTGTGGAGCGCATTGTACTGCTGCTATTGCAGAGCCACGTGAGAACGATGGAACAATATCTTCTAAAAGACTTGGGTTTGGGGCCAAAATCAGGTCTTTCTTTATAACTCTTAACATTAATCACATAACAGTAAAATGAACCTTGCGTATGAGTTTCATCACAAGCTAACGAACGTTCTTGCAAAATCTCAAAAGGCATAGTCGTTTAGCACTCTGGATTCGATAGATAAAAAAGTTAGTAACTTTATAAGACTTCTATTTGTAACACTTATAATTCCATTTCTTTTTTAATCGTTTCAGGGATCTAACCATCCTCGTCTTTTCTGGGGAGCATTTTCTCCTGATACGGTAATAATATACCTGCTCAAGCTTTTTAGGAAGATGGATATTAATTTTGTTGTTTTCATTGGTGTTAAATAACCAAATCATGACAAGCATGAATGCATTTTGATATATATTCTAAACCACTCAGGTTATTCGTCAAGTGTCGTGTGGGGCTGTGCATGTTGTGGCACTATCAGAGGATGGTCTACTGCAAGCTTGGGGTATAAATGTTTACGACTTAGAACTTCTGATTTGTTAATTTTCTTAATTTGGAATCGTAATCGTGAAAGTTATTACACACTGATAAATTAGGCTACAATGAATATGGTCAACTTGGGAGAGGTGTTACTTGCGAAGGGCTTCAGAAGGCGCGTGTTATAAATGCATATGCTAAGTTCCTTGATGAAGCCCCTGAGCTTGTAAAGATTACTCAAGTTTCATGTGGCGAATACCATTCGGCAGCCATTTCAGAGGATGGAGAGGTGTAAGTGCATTAGATAATGGACCCTTTGGTGATGAAAATAGGTTCTAGACACATGCCAATTTTGCTTACACATCACAACCTAGGCGTTTTCACATTTAGTCATTTATTGATCACAACCTAGCCACTTGGTTCCTTAGTTTCCGTAATGGGTTGTCAGGGGGTGTCTGGTATTTTGTTATGACACAATGTGATACAGAATAATCAGAATCGGATTATCAACTGTATCAAAACAAGCTGCAGGGGATGGTGATTGGATGTGCTTCTGATTTGAACTTGTGATTATCAGATATTTGAGAGTTTGACAAATTCTGTTTATTAAACTATTTACATGTAAAATAACCATGAATAATCAGATTCAATTCTGTTGCAGGTTTTACTTAAACTGATTCAATTGCACTATACCAAATACTAGAAATGCAGTATCTAGATAATATTTCTCAAACGCAATGCCAAACACCCTGTTACAGTTGCTCAATGTATCACTGAGACAATTCTCACTTATTGCAGGTACACATGGGGGTTGGGTAGCATGGGCCAACTTGGGCATTATTCTCTCCAGTCAGAGGACAAAGAGTTAATACCACGGCGTGTTGTTGCACTTAATGGGATATTTGTGAAGGATGTAGCCGCGGGTGGTGTGCATACATGTGCTGTGACTACAAAAGGAGCTCTATACGCCTGGGGTGGTGGTCAAGCTGGTCAACTTGGAGTGGGCCCACAGTCAGGATTCTTTTCATTGGCGCCTAATAACTCTGAAACCATGTTCCGTAACATGCCTGTTTTAGTCCTGCCATATGGCGTGAAACAGGTGGCTTGTGGTCATTCTCACACTCTTGTTTCTACTCAAGATGGTAGGATCCATGGATGGGGTTATAATAGCTATGGTCAAGCCGCTAACCAGAAGTGCACTTATGCTTGGTACCCATCTCCAGTTGACTGGTAACATAACACCCTCTCTCTCTATATACTTAGATTTGACCTTGACCTTGACCTAATGTCTTTGAGTTTGAACAGGTGTGTTGGTGAAGTAAGGAAGCTGGCGGCTGGTGGTGGTCATTCGGCAGTACTTACAGACGCGTGTTCCTTGAAGGAGTTGTGTGAATTTAGGCTTGCAGACTCTGTGACACCATGGAACGCTTCTATGATTGAAGATGTTGCTTATCGAACTGGTTCTGATGCTCTGGCTCGCCTTTGTGAGAGGCTAAGGTATAATATATACATGTATGAACATAAAAGTCAACCTAATAAGTAACTTTTTTCTGAACCCTTTTTTTATTTTTTTCATTATAGGGAACATCACCCTGATGGCGGAACTTGCTGCTAAACCAAGAAAAGAAGCTCCTGTTGTGTGCCATTCCCGCATTGGCTGATGTCTTAGTGTTTATCTAATTATCTGTTGTCATTACTGTTGTACGTAAACATTGTACAACGATAATTTATGTATTATTATCTAAGAACATGCAGAAACATTGAATAGTTGTATTATTATAGTAGACCTACATGCAGAAACATTGATCTGTTGTATTATTGTAGTAGACCTCTAATATATGTTATTATTATATAAACCGGTATGCAGAGACATACAATATTTGAGTAATATGAATCAACATCTGACAAAAACAGTAAACGCACAGCTATTTGCATTCATTTAAATGGTTATCGGTAGTAAGTTATGTTGTAACATATAAAACTTGTATCAAAACGCCATAACACTTATGTTAGCACATAATTACACAAAAATACCACTAATAATATTATTAGCATCGTTTAGGCCATATTGGTTGCATTTTCCAGAATGGGAGTACAGATTGATAGAGTTTAAACATAGGAGATAGTAGAACTGATACAGTTTGATGTATTTATGTAGCAGCAGCTGAACATAATAACTGCACAAACCCAAACTTAACCACTTTTGAAACACACTTGACAACTGAAGATCAATTGCCTGATCTCACTGGTTAATGTGGCGGATCATCCATAGCGGCATCATGGTGGTGGATACAACATGAGTTTGAGCTAATTCCTCATCTCTCATAGCCGCTCCGATGAATGGTCCACTGCAAAAGGTCAAAAGTGACAGAACTCACTTCCATATGTACGGGAAAAATGAAAAAGAAGTAAAGGAAGAGGGTATACCTGCTGGTTCCAAAAGAAGGAACTGAATGTTGCCGAGGTAACTGTAATATTGAGTTTTGTTGCCCGCTATTCTTCTCATTTTCTTTTAACTAAGCCCGGTTTAAATAGTTGTAAAGTAAGTTATCTTAATTAACTTGTAGGCATCTAAACAAATCAATATTTTACGAGTAGAAGTACCTTCTTGGTGAGTGAGTTGTTTCGTTCTTGCAAGGCCCTCTCCTGTCATCATGTTTTGTAAATAAGTCGTGTGTTTAATGATTCAAGCTTTTCCTATTAAGATGTTTGGTCATAAAAGATATAATAAGCTACCTTTTTATGAAGCTCGGAGATGGACTCATGCATGACTTGGTTCTGCATGAAGTAAGGTATAACGACTAAATAGCTGTATTCATATACATGCATACCAAAACACATAAAATTAAATTTTATTTACCTTCTTTGTTCGTATTCGCTTAAGAGCTGTCTCGATTTGTTGCTCCACATTTTGAAGATCTCTAAGGCTTAATTGTTCTAGTTCTTCCCCAGCATAGTGCCTAAATTTGTGACAGTAATATATGATATAGCCATTGAGTGGGTAACAATAATCACCTAAGTAGCGAATAAATTGATAAATTCAACATATGTTACAGCTTATAGATTTTGCAGCTACTATTAAAGATTTTTTTACAGTGACTACCTTATGTTTTTCTCAAGAACTTCAATCTTTGCCTTGAGCTTTGAAGATTCAAGAGTCCAGCTTACCTGTACTCATTTTGTTGGATATGAAATTAAGCCGATTTATAACAGACACTAAATCAGTCTACTACATATTGTAAGAAAAACATACGAGAATCATATAGTTAGAATGAAGGTTTTCATGTATACCTGTGTTTCGGTTTCAGGAGCAGTAAGCAATTTCTCTGCGTACGAGTACCTTTCATACCTCTCAAGAATCGTCTCCATACTGCATATTTCAACTAAAAAACAATAAGTATCCGTATGCAACACCATGCAAGATAATCTTTTGAACTATTTTACTATTTAACACAGATTATCACCAACTACATGACTATTAAATCACCAAGAAAAGAAACAGTGAGTTAAGACCTTTAGTATGAAGTGGATTAAAGAACATCATGTAATTTCAGTGTTCTAAACAATATCATTTATAAATGACGCAACAAAAATCATTGCACTTTTACGGCTCCTAATTAAATAAAATGTCTTACTAAGATACTTAAATCCGTAAACAAATTCTTTAAATCTATTTGTGACTAGAAGACTTCACTATGATGAGAAACTATGCACAAAATGTGCATTTTCATGCTCGATGTTCTTGACAAGGTCATAAAAAGTAATTTTTTGCTTGCAATCCTATATGACTTACTATGCTCAAAATGAAAAATACTTCCATTTGTATTAACTTAAATTGTTAAAAAGCTCATGCACATTATCTAATGATAAATCATCACAAATTTCACTTTTTTAAATCTATTAAATTAACATAATATTTGAAAAACTTTGATATATTCCTGACCAAACATCTTGCAAGTTGATATGTATATATAAGTGTATGTTTGTATAAGCTCTAATTGTAACAAAACATAAATTCAATGATTCTAGAAAGACCTCCATGAAGCTAAACGTACACCATATTATGCATATCATTACTGAGCTTCAATTATCACAATTTATTACTCTAAGCTACATAACAGATACAAATTGACTTCTAAAGTCAAAGAGCATGATAATAAAAAACAGAAAAAATTAATTAAATTATGGTACAATAGATTTCAGTTTCCAACTCCAAAGTGGATGTTTTTCTGCGACAAATAAATCTAGAATGGCACCAATGTCAATGAACTACAACTTAACCGAAACTTGAACCACTGACGATAATATGCATTCCGTAATGAGAAATCAAGGAAGGCAATGTGGAGATGAACTCTCCCAAGAAAGCAATTAATAGAACATGTAACTTCATTGTATAACACCCTGAATATAAATACAGATGTGCAAATCAATAAATGATAAATATAATGTTGCCATTCAAGGCTAGAACCCTAGGCTCTAAATCTTTATTTGGGGTTGGAGACCTAAAGCGAGGGTTTTTTTAAAACAGTAGAGAAGACTAGTTTTTGGTAATATAGAAAGGATTTGGATTTGTAGGTGCTAGTATTGAGTCATTATGGTTAATGAAGGGCCTAATCTATCCCATGACAAGCAAAATTCAAGGGCCCCTAATGACTTAATTAGGTTCAACTCAGAACTTAGCTAGCACGACACGAGGGAGCTAGCCCTTGAGAATCCTTCAAGGGTATCCACTTGTTTGGCTATGGATCATCGTGTCAATCAAGGGAACCAATGCTCTATATTATTCTTGTATTTCTATTCATTTGTAATTGGTCGCTAGTGTTTATGGGGTAGAATGATCAAATTCTCTTGGCAACCTTCCTTGAAGCTATTCCTGTGGATACCATTACTTTCTAACGAAAGGTGCTACCTTTTCTAAATGAGAAACCGTTTTAAGGTTGTAGCAAATGCAATTGACTTTCCATATATGTAATTTCAATATATTACATCTCCCGCCTTGAACATATATCATATTGTTATGCTCTTAACACATGAGAGATAATATGTCATAAAAAAACGTCCCGTTTCAAATATCATCGGTACGTTTTGAGCGTATTGGTTATATATGGAAGAACAACTCCATAGTTAATAGTGATTATATGGGAGCAATATGTGAAGTCATGGAACTATATCTATATAAATGTATGTAAAACCTAGATTCATGATTGTAAATAGTATAATTATCACCAAACTATACGTAATCGGAATATTACGTTACTTGATCACGTAGTTCCTTGTCGAAACACAAGATTTGGTAAGGATTGAAAATGTTTATTTATAAAATATCAAGTCGGTTAAGATGTTTGAAGATTTATCTTTTAAGGTTCAAACTAAAGATTAAGTAGGCCTTAGCTTGAAGATTATGATGGAGCCTGTTTTTAGGGTTTCAAGTTTTAAACTGTTTTACATTTTGAATTTTATTATTTTCAACTAACTCGTTCAGAGTAATTTTTTATATTATTATTGCTTTTAAAATTGAGTTACTATTCCCTTCTGATTTTGTACGTTAAAATCTCGTTGATGATGGCATGCTTCTATATAAATGTATAAAAAATATCTGAAGCAATTAATGAGGCGGCAATACATGTATGAGTGAAGGTTTTATAGAATAGGGTAATTATGTATATGGGTTAGGATCTTTTGAGAACTTACGATTATCTTATAACTACAAGAACTAATTAAAATAGTTCATATTTTTTACATACGATTGTGTATGTTAATATATATTAACCATAAAAATAACACAAAATCATATCAGACTAATCCTTGCACATGTTTTTTAAGGTTATTTTTGTCTATTTAGCTACATATGTGTAAATAATATAACATACATATGACTTACATATATGTAGATTATAAATTCGTTCATTGTTTTATTTTTAAACTTCAAGAGTGGCAATTAATTATTATATTTTATTCATCTTTTATATAAAACAAGAAAAAGTTGTATGTTAATAAGAGTTCTCGCAATTAAAAGTATTTGTGAGCTCTCGAGTGATCATAATCCTTACGTGTCCATTAAGAAAATTAAATTTTGAAAGCCCTATAACAACACTCGTGTTCTGACCCGAATGCATGACAACACCTTGATAACAAAACATACCTTTTGTAATAAAAAACTTATTTTTAGACTTGTGGGAATCACGAAATCATTAAAAGTTCACTATTCATATAACATCACATTTGATAAAAAGCTATTCACATAAATGATCCTTGTGGTTTACCTCAATTAACATGTTTGGGTATTAAAAGATTTAAAGTAACAAGCTTTGGGATTATGCTTTAAATTTTACAAAAACTATAGGTATCAAGGCTAATTTCCATTAAGTTTTCCATTAAACTATGATGTAGTAACTTTATTATCCTTTGAAAACCAGACAAACTACTTTTTTTAAATTAACTATATTCGGCTACAAGGATTATTTGTCTAATTTATACATATTAAGTTTGTAATACGTTAAATATACCTTTTCCACCAAATAGCCACACCTTTTCCATAGCCATCGGGTTAAAACCACCTCGCCATAGTCTCCCTCCGTTTAAACCCACCTCCCCACAACTCCTCCGATCAAATCCCACCACCTTCATTCTTTTTAACATTCTTCAATAAGTGATATAGATCACCACTACCATCTTTAGTTTGGTGATAAACACACAAATAATCCTTACCTCGATCGTAACATGAACCATTTTCAATCACCATGCACCTACGACTATCACCATCCCATTTTATATCCAAATCATCCCCTCACTTCGTTTTTACTCACCCTACAAATCAGCTGAAAACAAATTTTCTGAACCGTAGAAGATAGAGTGGTGTGAACAACCAGTGAAGGGTATTAGAGGGTTGTAATATTTATTTAGTTTAGTATTAGTTACAAAAATAGTCCCTTTAACAACATTTATTCTATCCAAATTTAACAAAAAAGTTAACGAAAGTCCAAAATCACTACAAATTAAAAGCATAATCCTCAAACTTATTACTTTAAATCTTTAGTACCAAAACATGTTACTTTTTACAAATCACATGGACCATCTATGTAATTAACTATTTGATAAATACTAACAATTCAATATATCACGTATAAAAATTGATAACAACACCATGCTAATATGATACCAACGTTGTTTAACACACAACGTTGTATACTTTTTAAGTTGTTTTTTAAATATAGCAATACTATACATGTATTAAACATAGAAAAATGTTTGTTATTATGGTATGATTTTTGTAGAAAAAGTAATAAAATATTTGAGTTTTAAAATATGAGTGAAACTGATATTCAGAAAAACAAAGTCAATAGAAGGTTAATTTCCACTTTTACCTTTCTAACCATAACCAACTCTCAACTAGTTAAAAAAACTATCATCACATCAATCTCAAACATTAAAATTTTTTATTAAGGTCTTGGAATGTTTTTGATACTTTTTATAAAACTATTGTTTTATATAGTATACTATTTGTAATTGTAATAAGACGGTTTAATGATAATATTTAGGAAGAATTAGAAACTATCATCACATCAACCTTAACCATTAAATTTATTTTGATCAAGGTCTTGGAATGTTTTCTATACCTTTTACAAAGTTATTATTTTATATTTGATCCTACTTCTATATATATTATTTGTAAAAATAAGATGCGTTAATAATAATATTTAAGAAAAATTAAAAAGTTCTTTAAAGATTTTTTGAAACTAATCATTCTATAAATTATTGATCAAATATTTAATCAGTTAGAAGTAGATTTGGACAATCTAAAGTGTATGAAAGTATGAAGATATTTTTCATAGAAAAACTTAAGCCAGTTTAATTATAAAGTTCTAAATGATAATTATGCTAATACTAGAAATTCCTTGAGGGTTTTAGATGTTTTGCTCTGGTTTATTGTGATTAAGAGTTTTTATAAGAAACCATACCAGGAAATTTTACACATTATTGTTATACTAGCGAAATACACTAAAAGTTTAAAGTTATTTTTTGAATGCTCATTTATAAAATTATTGGGAGTAAATAATACTATTTGTCCCGTATGTATGCATCCAATATGCATTTTTCATTCTTAATCTTACTGATTACATTGGTTATTTTTGATGTTAGGGTTTGTTACACATTTTGTCATGATGGTTAACCTTTGAAGAAGCCACGGCCACAACAATGCTTTCATTGATTCAAACAAAACAATAGTTTAGTCAATCAATCTTGATATTTTCAGAGTGATGCATAAAATGACCCTAATTCATGGTTGCGAAAAATCTAATTCGCCTTACCATCCCATAAAGGTCATTACTTAAGGACAAAAAAGGGAAGATTTGTTACTTTCATGGTGTCAAGTTACAAACAAGGGAAAGGATGGGGGAAGGGCTATTACCCATTTTAGAGATATTGTTTTTCTCTAAATATTTTGTTATTCCTTTTGATCTTTTTCAAAGTAAATGCATTCTACTCATTAAGCAACTCATATAACAAATATATATAACATCTCTTTGTTTAAATCACATAAAGTGTGATAAACCTTTAACTTAAATGATAAGGAGTGTAGTTGTTGAAGATGAAAGGTGCAAGTGGATGCATATATAAAGAAAGAAAGATGTTACTAACTATAAATAATAACATTCGTGTGGTACTTTCACTTTTTTGATCAAGAACAATCCTTCTAGTGGAGAGGTAACTTTCATCTCTAATAATGACAAAATACATAAGGTCACTTGATACACATAAAAGGTAAACAAAGTTACATTTCTAGTGAAATGAGTTTTCCCTTATAACCAATGTAAAAGTTAATTAGAAGAGTTGTTAGTTAAGTTATCAGTATGGATGATCAAAATCCAATGTTTATTATTTATACCAAATTGATTTTAAGATTTTAGTAAGAGTGGCATCTCTTTGAAGATATGGTTCAAAATAGAAGTACGTGATGGCATAGGGTTAAGATTAAAGATATCTGGGGAAGGGTCAAGAGTTATCATATATGGATATTATGTTGCTAACTTATATGTTGGCCCTTATAGTTATTGTATCTTGTGTTGTGTCCTAGTGTTTTTAGTGCAAATTGGTTATGGATTGATTATTAAGCCTTGTATATTGTTGATCATGTATGTGTTATCTTTAATTTACAATGATTGTCTAATACGTGTTATATGATGTAATACTGCCAATAACAGCTTCTTAATTGTATCCCCTGTATATTTTTTTGTCTTGTTTATTACTATCTTCACGTTCTACAAGTCATTTGACCCTACTATAAGCTCTAGAGCTAAATGTCTCATTGAAAACAGCCTCTTTATCCTCTAAAATAGAGGTATGACTTGCTTGACTATGACTATGAGTTAGAGATTTTGAAGCCAAACAAAAAAAGAAAATAAAATTGATATTAAATAAACTAAGACACAATACACAAAATATTTTATATAAAATCCATTACCTATGTGAACTTTTAAAGGGCTTATCTCCAAAGGGCATTTACATCTCGTTCCTCATATATATGTAAGTGGTTGCCTTATATTATGAGGGATGATTGTGAGAGAAAGATGTAGAAAATTTATAAGGATTGTATTATGTTTTCTCATATTTGGGGAAACACAGTATGTAACACCCCATTAAATTTTTTAATATTACTAAAAGTGGTTATGAATAGATGAGAGAGAAGTTGTAATTATAAATATATGAAAAAAAATATTATTTAATTAAAAATAAAAGAAAAAAAATAGTAATGTTTATTGTAATTACTAGTTGGAAATGCCCGCGCGTTGCGGCGGTACGGTTGTTGCATGATTTTTTTGGGAATTCAGATTTAGTCAGTATCGGTTCGGTGCGTTATGACGTAAATTAAAAATAAATTATAATTATTGAAAAAATTGAATAAAAAAAATAATTACGTATATTACAAAAGTCTTTAAAACATTATATTATCTCAACAACAATAGTGAAAGCATGGGTGGTATTTATGATCAATCACAATATATAAATGATTTGTTATACCATTTTGATTATTATTGAGTTTTTAACAATTGATAAAGGAAAAGGGAAGAGGGATTAGTGCTCAATCATAATATATAAACAACATTGAAAGTAAATGAAGATTTTGTTTGCCCACGTGTATATGTTTTAGCATTTGTATTATAAGCAATCATATATTATACTTTATTGTAAGGGCATAAATAAGATAAAATAATTATTTTTTTTGAAATTTAAGCATTACTTGTCATATAGGTGTCTTAATCCATATGTAAAATTATCATTTTATCATCTTTTCACTTTATTATAAAAGATATAGATAAATATTAAAATTATTAAACTTATAATAATATGTCTCTATAAAATATTAGTATTATAGTTATTATAAATATAAAGATTTATATAAGTTATATACTTAAATATTTAAATAAAATAATATACTTATTTAAAATATTATTTAGTTATAAAAATATAATTAGTAAATATAAATTTAAATGTCAATTTATAGTATCATAAATAAAATAAAATTAATGAAGTGAATTAAATAATATCATATTATTAAATAATATATTAATAATGTTTATTAAATACATTAAAGAGACAAGGGCAAAAATATCAAGTTTTATAAAATTTAATGGATAAATTTACCATATTACCCCTAAAGTGTCTTAAAATTTTAATCAAATCCTTATTTTACCCATCTTAAATGTGATGCACTTATTTGTACATGTTGTTTTAAAACTTGTATTTTTGGCAAAATTACATCTCTATCCAAAGAGATGTATTATATAGTAGTATAAATAAATAATATGAGGATAGGGGATGAATTGTGAATGCTCTAATAAAGAATTAGAGATTTTAAAAGTTCCTATCTTAAAGGCAGGCGAGAAGTAAATAAATATTTAAATCAAGTAGGGTTTTACAAGTTTTTAAAATTAAAAGTTCATATCTTAAGTACTGTGGTATTTTAACAACTTTGCTTAAAGCTTAATCATTTCTTGCGGCACATTTTCACACACAAGATTTAACTATATACATATTACAATCAAGTATACAAACATGCTCAACAAACAACTGTATAGAACTGATTGATACTTATGTATAATTGTTCCTTATGTCAAAGTAAACTCAATGTAACCAACCATAACGTTTGTATATTAGTATGAATATAAATGAAAAGTTATTAATTATTATGCTTTTGTCTTACACAAATATCAAACTAATTTTGAAGTTTTAGCTTTTGTTTTTTGAAAATAAGTTCATATTAAAAAAAATTACCTGGGTGACAATACTCTATCTTCAACTTTAGAAAAAGAAGTCTTAAAAAGAAAGTACTCAAGTACATGTAGCATAAAAAGCAAGTTTAGAGTTCTTTTATAGTAAAACCTAAATAGAATTTCACTTGAATCATGGACTACATAACTATTTGTGTGTGATCTTTACGGTTTTTCATACTTAATCTACAATTAATACTACTTTTGCTGAATGTACTCTTTTATATAACGCGCACACACACATATATCTATATATTCTACATATATATGCTATAACTGACACTAATTATCATTTGATGGACACCTATATATTTGAAGGCATATATATCCTAGATGAACATGGAATGCTGTGCAGGGAAACCTGATATAAATGTAACATCACTTTCTTAAACTTCTATATATAGCTAACTTTTCTATGCTATATGGCACTTAATATTATACTCAGAAGACAGAGAAGTTAAAGTTACGGCCTTAAAGATTTTGTTTGCATAATGATGCAAAACTGAACCCTATTGCAGTTGATATATGCTAACAGATTGATGTAAAGCTGAGTGAATATTTCAGAAATTAGCAAAGTTAGATTAGAACAAGTTACCCAACCAGCACTGCAGCACATAGTAATCCTTACTTTTTAAGGCAATGTCAATAAGCATTCTTGTTTAATGTATATATGATCAAGCTATCATTTAAGTTTATCTATATATAGTTATCCACACCGATCAAACAAACGCATCTAAGAATGCATTTATATCATCTTTGTTTTTCTTTTCTGGGGATTTCTTCATGGTAGTAGGCTAGTAGCTCAATCGTGAAAATTTAAAGATTATTCCTGCAAATCTTATAAATGTCCAATTTATTGATGTTGGTCTCAGGCCCAATCAAACTTAAAAATCACACACTAACACAGGGAATTTACTGCTTTTTATCTCTTTTTTCATTCATACTTCAAAACAAACATACATGAACTCTTAAAAACAAGTAGCACTACTCCAATTATGACACCCTACACACATCACACATCAGCCGTGGACAGGAGAGATTCCTAGTTCATAAGGAATGTTTGTCCTCTAATATCAACAACGCGTTTTGGCCGTATTGGCTGTGAATGAGAGGAGAACTCCGCAGTTAAGCGTGCTCAGGTGAAAGCAATCCAGGGATGGGTGACCTCCCAATGAAGTTTTCATCCGGACAACCAAAAGCAAATCCGTGAGCTCCTCGTGGGCAAAACGGACAATATTGTTGATGCGAGGGGCCGGGTGTGACACCAATATCCCTAATGTAGGCTCACTAGTTGCTAACTACGTACCCATGACCAACTAAAACATAATAAACACATTACTACATTAAATTAATTAGCTATCTAATGACCCAACCATTATGGATTTAGCAGACTAATTAACTAGTTTCAATAAATCACACATAATCCGGTGTGTCCATAGACATAAGTGCTAAGGTCATATAGAATGAGCAGAGGGGGACACTAGCTTGTTTGCAATATTCTGTATCTATCATATGTATTTTACAAAGTCAGGATATATGCAACAATATGCATCAAGTCATGTAAACTTAGGTCTAATTAACTTTTATATTTTCGCTATATTTAGCATATTTCTCACTCAAAGATTACTTGGAACATGTTTAGATCCTACAGAAACTATATATGAAAGCTGTATACCAGTAGTATATGAAAATAAACAAGGATGTGAAGTACTAATAGGATATAAATTAACTTTATATGTGTACAAACTACAAACATTTTTTGAATGTATTGAAGTGAGTGACTGAATGCCAAACCATGTTGTATAGCCTTTTTTATATAATCCATTGATAATCAATAAAATTTCTACTACTTTGATATAAAGTGACTTAAAGGTTCTGGCATAAGTGAGATGATCAGATGAACCCTGAAGCAGTCCTAACTCCCATCAATTTTAAACACATATATATGAACCCTACAACGAATATTTGAGTTTAAATTATATAGTTTTATGTTTTTGACATTAGGTGACCTTGATATTGACATTAAAACTAACCTGAAACATACATATAACAAAAACAAGTATCATCATCTTCAGAATCAATTGTTACCACTACAGCAAATTGATAATATTTCTTTTACAATACCAGAAAAAGTAATCACCTCTGATTGAAATGATTGATCAAAAACTTATAAAGAATTAGACAAAGTAAAGAATTGGAAGCAGAAAAAAAATGGTATCTTCCTTGTTTTTGGATATTTGCAAGAATACATGGTTCAATTTGGGAGAGAATATTCTTTAATTAGGAAATGGTTCTGATGCTAATCTTTGATTGATTTGAACCTTAGCTAAACCTTTTTGCAAGATTATTGATACTTGATTAATAATCTGAAAAAAAAAAAGATTAATTTCCAATCAAATCTTGATCTATTCATATCTCAAATGCAATAATCTAGACTGTATTTAACAAGTTAGTAATCCTGAGCTGGATTATATACCTATTGAAGTTAATACTAATAGCTAGTCAAGACAACCTTTGTGTGTACTAGGTTGTCTTCCTTGCTTATGTACGAACAAAATAATAAAGCTGACGGTCCTCAAATATTAAACTCATCAGTTTGAAGAAATTTTAGTACGATAATGTTTAAGGCTGTGATTTGTACAGATCAATTAAGTAGTATCACACAGCTCAAGAAAACTTTCAAGTTCCAACAATATCACAGCTAGCTAATAATCAAATAATTAAAGTATTAAACATAATTTAATAACATCAAACAAATAAAACAGTACACTACCCAGAAATAAAAATTAACAAAATCCATCCAAAGATGAATTAAGGTTTCACACATAGGAGACCAACTATATAGTATAATATTTTAATTATATAGTGTATATGTATTTAAAGATGGATGCATGCAGAAAGTAGAGGACTAGTGAGTGAAGAAAAATTCAAAGATTTGTGTTAGAATAACAAAAAAGAAAACAAAAACCCCCAAATAACAACATAAAATCAAGAGGGTTTGTCTTGATTTAGGGTTTAAACTTTAAAGATTGAAACCAAAAGTAAAATCAAGAAACAAGATCTTGAAATCTTGAAGATACACACACATACATACACATAGAATATTAAAGTATGCTTAAAAACCTTATCTTGATTTGGGTTTTGCATGTATTTTAAGCTAAAAAAAACTGAAATTATTTAAGATAAGAAGAAGATGAAGATAAGTGGACCTGGAGTGAGTTGAGTACTCAAAGAGTTTTCCTTTAGTTGAAAAAACTATGAGAGCAACATCAGCATCACACAACACAGAGATCTCATGAGCTTTCTTGAGTAAACCTGTTCTTCTTTTGGAGAATGTTACTTGTCTGCTGATTTTGTTCTCGATCCGCTTCAACTGCACTCTTCCTCTCCCCATGATCTTTTTACTGCTTTTCTGTGCAAAGAAAAAAAAACCCTAAAAACAATCGGCTTTTAAAGTGCAAAAAAAGAAATAAAAAAGAAAGAAGAAGAGAATCTAACAAGAAGAAGATATTAGATCATAAAGAAGATCCAAGAAGAAGAAGACGACACAGGAGAATGTTTTGGTTTTTGTAGCTTTATTTCTATTTTCGTGTATGCATTATAACCATATCATCATCTCTATCTTGCCATTTTCTGTCTCCTTACCATATATAAACAATAGAAAGTATTAATTTAATAACTTCAGTTATCAAGTAGTCTCAAGTACCTTAAATGTGGTAATTAAGGTTAGGTGGATATTATTGTATGGATTCACATCGGTAAATACATTAACGTCGAACAGATTTAGTAAGTTCTAACAGACCGATTTGAAACAACAGTTTCGAATACTTTTTTTTTGAATTATTTTAATTAATAATAATGTTGAAATATGAATTTTAAGGTGTAAATATTGGAGGGTTTGAAGAAGGGAATAATAAAAGAGAGGATGGGGAAGGAGAATAGTTTAAGATGGATGTGCTGTCGAAATTTCATTGGTTGGTTTCTTACCCCTGTCTTGTTTTGGGGCACATATTTTGGGGTTATTGAATTTGGATAAAGCAATACATTTTTCTCAATAGATGTACGGCAATTATAAAAGAAAGAACCGTATTTATTTTAATTAAACTTTAATAGTAGAGGTAATTAACTAATATTTTGACCTATACAATTTTGACTTTCATCATTATAGGTTTATACGTATTTTATTTGAAAAAAAGATAAGTTCTTTTTTTTACTTATAATTATTATTACGAGTGAAATTAAATGAAAATCAAACATAAGTCTATGATGATTATACAAGTTTGATTGCTCTGACTAACGTAAGTAAGAATTAGAAGTATCAATAATTAAATTGCTTATATGAGTTATTATTGGTGATTAATGTGATAAATTTTAGATTATTAAAATCCAACTTGTATTTATTTTTTTCAAATGGTATTTTATATTTTCATATATATCAAAGTTTAGAAGTTTGAATAATTTGAACCCCATAGTTTTTAGTTTATGTTTTTGCTTTATTCAAAACATATGCAAGTACTTTTCACATGTTTTCTTCATACATAAAATACACACAGTTAATGTTAGCATGTATATCAAATTAAATACATTTTAGTCGACCATATTAACTTTTTACAAGACGTGCGGTGGGACTCTCCTCACCAAAAGAAAACCTACCTGTCCTTGAGAAATGCCTCAAGAAGACATGTTTGTACCAATAAACAATTAAACATAGTCATACCAAATAAAGACTGATCATAAGCATAGGACCCTATAATCTAAACAAATATAGAATTCCCTTGTTTAGGTGGAAAGAAAATTATAAAACAAATAAATAATAATAAGAAGAAACACGCAAAGTATTAACTCGTAATATAAGTATGTTTAATATTATCAGCTATTTATAAAAGTCATCAATCTACATACTTTTGGAGGTTTAATTTATGGATTGCTCAATGCATTTAGAGCATTCACATTGTTTTTCCAAATCGAGGTTCATATAATTTAACAAAATTTAGTTCATCCTTAAATTTTATTTATCTTTCAAAATATTTTACATCTCATTCATCATATTTATACATGTTCAAGTAAGTAGTAATCGTCCACTACCGTATATAGATATATAGAGCATAAATGGCAGGTCGCTAAATATACAAAATGAAAAGTAAGTTCTTAATTAAACTGGATTTTTATTGTGAGTAATGAGATGGAAACATATAAATTATAGAAATAAATTGAGCCGGAACCCGTCTAGGCTAGTGCTCGACTCGTTTTGAGTTAAGAGAGCTGGAGCTCGACTTATTTAGAGTTTTTTCTAAGGCTCGCAACTCGGATCGTGAAATATTTCTCAAGCTTGAGTTTTGATTGTGCTCGGCTCATTTATTATTTAACTATTTTGTTTATAAAAATCTATAATTATGTTTGTATAATAGTTTTAATAATTTTATAATTAATACATTAAACACAAAGTATATAAATAAAAAGCTCGTTTAAACTTGCGAGACTACTTGAGTTTGATATGTGAGAAGCTCAGGCTCGAGCTCGTTTGATAAACGAAGGCTAATGTGAGTTCGAAATTGTTTAAGCACGACTCAATTCGAGCTTTTATCCGGCTGCTCTTGAGGAGATCATGAGTTGACTTGAATTGTTTACATCTCTAATTACATGATAAAATATTAATGAAGACGTTGTGAATACTCAAAGACAATTAAAAATCACTTATCTCAGTTCTCCACCACTACTTTTAAGCACTATCAAGTTAAGTTCTAAAAATGTAATATAGGTACGGTAGATTTGTCATTATAAAAGTATCTCTTAAATAAACCACTTAAATATTTCTTATATATAATTTTGATAATGCATGTTGCCAATCAATTCTGATCATAGAAGACTTTTTAATACTAAAACAATGCCCATGTTAAAAAAATCTTCTCAAAATGTTGTCTCTCTTCTCCAAGACGCTGCTGCCTGTAAAATTAGAGGTGGGCAGCGAGCTTTCCAAAATCGTACGCGTGTTCTTTTAAAAAATATATATATTTAAAAAATGACTATACAAGCACTCGACTCCAAAACAAAAACGCTTGTCTTTACAGTAAAAGAGCTCGACTGTCTTAAATAATTATTTTAATTATAATCTCACAACAAACTAAAGATTAGAAACTAAAAAAACATGTGTGTGATTATGAGTGACTCGCTATACAGATGCGTGGATCGTTAGAGGCTTAAGCGTCTTGATTGAATGGGACATTTTAAGATGAATTTTTTGAATGAAAAGTAAAGAAAAAAATATATTTTAGAATTTTTCACATAAATTACAACAGCTATCAAATAATAAAGAATATGTTCTTATATATGAGATGAATACATGATCTTTTATAAACTAGAAATAATTGGTTTTTTAATGGGATGAAAGTTTCAGAATGATCATAATTGATCCCTTCTTTTTAGAGATGGTACAAGGATAAATAAGTTTTTGTTACCTTAGCTGATGTGATGGACTTGACGTTGCCTCCTTTCATCATATGTGTAGATTTGTAGCTAGTGCTAGCTGATCTTATGCGACTTCTTTCTTTCAGGCGACATATAATTAATTTTCATCTTTTTATATCTGAATATCTTTCTTAAATTATTATTTTAATGCATAAGAAAATAAAGGATAAAGAGAAACTGGTGTAACGAATTAATTATCATCTCCTCTTTAGAACGATGGATTAGGTTTAAAAAATATCATTTAAAAGCGATATTATATTTTATTTAATATTGTTTTGAGTTAATTTTAATTTTACTACCTAAGGTTTGATAAAAAATAACAATTTTTTTTAAATATTAAAAATATCAATTTACCTGCAAACGTTTTATATGTTATTTCAATTACAATTCAAAAGTTTTATTATTTTGGTTCAAGATTGGACTAACTAAAGGAACTTTTGATATTTTTAATATTTTGAAGAAAAATAATTATTTTTATCAAACATCATGAAGTAAAACCGAACTTAACTCTATTATTTTTTTAATTAGTTTACACTTACAAACACTTTTTTAATCAACGCTTTAAATCAAATTGTAAGAAAATGTTTGTTAGAATGGTGTTTAGGCATTACCACTTCTCTTGATTATTTTTTCCAATTTCCACCACTTCTTTTATATATTCATTACTTTTATATACGATATTATTTGTTTTATTAGAATTACACATAAAAAGGGGGTTTTCATCTTTAAAATTAGTAAAATATCATTATATATATAAATAAAAATTTACGTTTTTCAGCTCATATGATCGATTCCTATTCATCATTGTAATTTTTTTCTACAATTTGTTGTCTTTGTATTTGTTAGTATGTTTTTCTAAACAAACTTATGTTTTTCTAAAACGAATAATTCTAAAAGTTATAATGATAAAATGAAATTGTTATAAAGTTGTAGTATGTAAAACATAATTATATAATATTAAATAATTTATCTAATACATTAAAAAAATAACAAAATAACATAAAATTATATAAAACATAAAACACAATGATAAAATGACTCATTGTATTTTTTATGTCTCATTGTGTTTTTCCTACTTGTAATTGTGTTTTTCCATAGACTATTTCATTTTTTAAAAATGACGAGTTTTTAAATAACACATTAGTAAAAGGGGTAACTTTGTAAAATAGTAACCAACTTTTAAAAGTGTTCTAATTAATTAACTCAAGTTTTAAAAGTGTTTCAATCAGATCACTCATTTTTATATTTTATACAAATTAAAAGTCATAACATATTTTTTAGCATATTATACTTTTGGATTCAGTTAGAAAATATTTTTTTCTATCTTTTGATGCTGATATAGAATGTTGACGTAAATTTTAGGCATTTTTATATTTTTTTCATAATTAACATGTTTTTTTATATTTTAATATAATTATATATATTGAAAATTCTAACTCATATGTCTTTTCCTGTTGGAGCATATATAGTCATATATAGTGTGTCCGTCGCTTGTCGAATAGTCTAGGCTTAATGTTATACACCTGATATGTTGTAAACACATGAAACTGGGTCATTCGCAGGAGCATATGCGAATGAGACTCAGTCGTACGACTGAGCCATGCTAATGGACCAGTTGTGCGACTGAGAGATGCGATTGGGACATTCGTAAGACTGAACCATACGCATGGTCCAGTCGTACGATTGAACCATACGTATGGTCCAATCGCAAGAATAGGCCCAGTCGCATCTAATATGGGCCGAGGCCTATATATACCAGTTTCAATGTGTAGAGAGATTAAGAATTTCAAAAGGGTTTTAGAGAGTGTGTGCTTGGGAGCCTAGGGCTGCCGGATGAGAGGGGAGATCATGCTCGATCTTTCTCTTGCCAAGAGTCTTGATTCTTATGTTGTAACGAGCTTGTAATCGCTAGGTTTTGTTCAATGAAACCATTCAATTATAGTTCGTATTATTGTTTGACTTTTGATTTGTGTTGTTGTTTATCCTTCCGTCAAGAACATGCTCGGATGTTTATCAATCCAAGAAAACCGACTTCACAAATAGGACTTTGCTTGAAAAGGTAAGGTGTAGTTGGCTAGTTCGTGACAACTGCAGCTTATTTGGTTAATAGGTCTCCATCAGTTGCATTAGACATGAAAACACATATGGAGGCATGGTAAGGTAGAAAGAATGACTATAGGATACTTAGGGTGTTCGGGTCATTGGCTTATGCTCATGTTAGCTAATGGAAACTGGAACCCAGGGCCTACAAATATGTATTTCTAAGGTACCCTGAGGGTGTAAAAGGGTATAGATCGTGGAGACTAGATGGTGGCAGACCTAGGGTGATAATGAGCATAGATGTGATTTTTCAAGAGAATGTTTTGTATAGAGACATTGAAGGGGAAAATAATACAGAAGTTGAAGAGCAGAGTAGGGTTCAGATTGAGGTAGAGCAGAAGGGTGTGAGTGATAAAGATATTGATCATGGCACTTTTGATAGCCTATGAGATGGTATGGATGATTACCAGTTGGCTAGGGATAGACATATGAGACAAGTGGTACCTCCTCTCAACTATAAAGAGGGGATTGACTTGTCAGTATTAGCCTTTGTTACTGCTAAAGAAGAAAGCATCTATAAACCATTGTCATACTCAAAGGCAATTTCTGTTAAAGAAAGCTCAAAATGGTGCAAGGTCATCAAGGAAGAGTTGGAATCTCTTTATAATATGACACATGGTAGCTGGTTGATAAACCTAAGGGTCATAAGCCTATGTCATGTAAGTGGTTGTTTAAACTAAAAGATATGATTTCTGAAGGTGAACCTCCTAGGTACAAGGCTAGATTAGTAGCTAAGGGGTTTACACAAAAGCCAAGGGTGGATTATAATGAGATATTCTCATCTGTGGTGAAACATTCATCTATTAGGGTTATGTTGTCATTGACTGCTTCTATTGATATGGAGTTACATCAGTTGGATATGAAAACTACATTTTCACATGGGAAGTTAGATGAGACCATCTATATGAAGCAACCGGAGGGGTTTGAGGTTAAGGGGCTGGAAGATAATGTATGTCTTCTTAAGAAGTCATTGTATGGGCTAAAGCAATCCCCTAGACAGTGGTATAAAAAATTTTATGAACATATGGTGACTAATGGGTTTAACCAGAGCAACTATGATAGTTGTGTTTATTTTAAAAAATACAATGTAAACAAATTTGTGTATTTGTTGTTGTATGTTGATGACATGTTGGTGGCTTGTCCAGACTTGAAAGAAGTTGAAGCTATTAAGAAGATGTTGATGTTAGAATTTGAGATGAAAGATCTAGGTGAAGCCAAGAAGATATTAGGCATGAAGAAAAAAGAGATAGAGAACACAGGGTGTTGAAGTTGTCTTAAAAATCTTACTTGGATAAGGTACTGAGTAACTATAGGATGGATGATGTTATGCCAGTAATTGTTCCTATAGGTGCTCATATTAAACTGTCAAGCTCTGATTGTCCTATATCAGATGCTGAAGTTCGGTATATGGAAAAAGTGCCTTATGCCAATGTTGTTGCGAGCTTGATGTACTTGATGGTATGTACAAGGCCGGATATTGGGTATGCTATGAGTTTAGTCAGCAAGTATTTGTTAAATCTGGGTAAAGCTCATTGGGTTGCTGTGAAATGGATCTTGAGATATCTCAGGTGTCACACCCCCGCTAAGAGCGGAAACACGAGGATGTAACGAGACGGGAATCGTCATAACACATGGTAAGCGATAGAGATGCAATAATAATAATGATGACAAGCGTGTCATGACGACACCCGACAACAAGGGGACTTGTGTCGTGTTTAGTCAGTATTCACGACAACATAGCCGTAAGCATAAACATGATATGAGATTCACATAAACATAGATAATAACATTGTATGCAACTCCCACAACCCGGGAACAAGTTACAAAGTATAATGTTGTTTGAAACAGATACAACAATTGTTTTCAAAAGACCAAGTTTAGCCATAAAATACATCCTAGGGTCTCCACTAAGGCAGCACACCTAGATCTTCAGTTAGCATAATCACCTGAAAAGATATGCTCAAAATGATCAACAAAATTATTGGTGAGCTCGCAGGTTTAAATGTAAATAAGTATTGATGCTGTATAAAGTTGTTGCAGAATACCGTGCATACAGTTATAGGTAAGCAAAATCACATGACATGAGCTTTACAACCAAACC
Source organism: Flaveria trinervia (assembly GCA_025506515.1). Classification (NCBI taxonomy): domain Eukaryota; kingdom Viridiplantae; phylum Streptophyta; class Magnoliopsida; order Asterales; family Asteraceae; genus Flaveria; species Flaveria trinervia. Next base: position 9,254,394 of record CM046450.1, read on the forward strand.
TAACGACGTACACAAAGAATCTTGTCGGAATATATTCACCCAAGGCTCGTTCCTGGCATCTGTTGGTACTAACTAGTATACCAACACGAGGGTGGGGGTGTCAACCCAAGTAGTACTACCAATACCTATCTGTCGGTTCCCACACTGGAATTAAATGGTTGTAAGAAAAACCACAAAGCAGACTCAAGCATGTATCAGATAAGTACCCATAAAACAGTAGCACGTTGATTCCAAGTATGTAAATTGTATGTATGTTGTACAGCATAGAAAACGGGCGAGCATACTTTTCCCCCATGTTTGTAAATGTTTGTAAAGTAGTATAAGCATAAAAGGGGCCACGAAAATCACATGTTAAGTGGTAAGTATGAATAATCAAGATTCCCAACAGTTGAATGCAATGAACGGTCAAACACCTATTGACAGTTATTGTTAAGCATTAATGCCGTGTATAAAGCATATAGTAATGTTTGGTCGGTTCGGATTGTATCGGTTCAGTCGTGGGTAGCACACACACAAGCGGATACATGTATCAGATCATATGTAGATCCAAGTACTAAGAGTAGTCGTCATTGCTTATAACATCCATATAAAGATCCCATTATTATAAAAGATAGCACTTGTTAAATATTTGTAGTTCCAAATGGGTTGTCGATAATTGTAAAATGTTAGGTTGATTTCAATTGAAATAGTATGTGCATGTTGATAGCATTGACTTTAATCTTTGTGGTCAAGCAATGACACTTTTACTGATGTTACCTCATCATCATCAGACGTTCAAGAAGGAATTCACACACACAGCATCGCCAGTCACACAACAGGACCAGACGCTCGACTCAACACTCCATCCGTACGAATCAAACTTCAATCGTACGAATCAGCTTCATTGGCACGATTGAACCTTCATTCGTACGACTGACATTCAGTCATACCACACAACACCCAATCGCACAACTTAACCTCCATACACACGAATCAACCTTCATTCGTACAAATCAGCTTCATTCGTATGACTAAACCTTCATTCGTACGATTGGCCTTCAGTCGTGCGATACACGCACAGTCGCATGCTTTCAACCGGTCGTAGGACTCAATCGCACACTACATTCATCCGCATTGACTCAATCGCATACAACACTCATCCGCATTAACTCAATCGCACACAGCACTCGATCGCACGGCTCAGTTGCATGACATTCCTAGTCGCACGACCCAGTCGCCCGAATGACCCAGTCGCCTGAACTGCAGGTTCGCGACTGCAAAAGTATAAAGCAGCCTTCGGCTGCCCCGAGCACGGGTTTTACACAACAATGACTTCCAGAATCACTCAACAAACACACCCAAACAAGAAGCACACGTAGAAAGTCATCACACACACACCCACACGACCTCTTGTGTTCGGGTTGACCCGAACACCCGAAACCCTAGAAATGGACAAAAGTAAAACAAGCAAGAAATGGACAACCAAGGTTGTCTACCTGCAAGGATGGAGTAGACTTGGTTGTAGACGAAGTCTAGACGACGAAAATGAGATCAAATGGAGCGATTTTGGTGCAAAAGTGAAGAAGATAGGTGAAGAAGAAGAAGTGAAGAAGAAATGGAGAAGATGGAGAAAAGTGGCTGGGAATGGGGTTTTTATACCCATCCCAGGTTTGCAAAATGTCAATTTTAGTCCCTGCACTTAGCCCCCGAGTTTCCAAAGTTTGTTTCGGTTGAAAACGACTTTAAGCGTATTGGTTATATTAATGTTAAAAGTGCGTTTAATGGTAATTGATAACTTTAAATGGTTTTATTAATGACAATGGTTATAATTACGAAATGATATATTTGTCGATAATGGTGATGAGATTTATAAAAAGTTTAGGTTTAGCACACGTTTACGGAGGAAGTACAGGCACAAGGGTAAAAAAGCAAACATGATTTCTTAAAACAGGAGTTCATGAAGAAGTTGAAAAATAATTAAGAAAGAATTCTATAGTTAATTATGTTGTTTGACGGACCTTAAGGTGACGGATGTCACATTAGGGGTACTAAACAGTATGGCTTAGTGTTTGGGTGTCATGAACATGGGGAGAATATCAGGATTGTTGGTTATGTTGATTTAGATTTGCTAAAGACCTGGATAGAGGTAGATATATTATAGGATATGCATTTCAAGTACTAGGTAACTTGGTTAGTTAGAAAGCTTAGTTGCAGCATGTATTGGCATTATCTACCATACAGGTTGAGTACATAGCATTGACTGAGGGGGTCGAGGAAGCTTTATGATTACATGGGTTTTGTTTTTGATTTAAGGATCAAAGATGCAGACTCAGTGATGTATTGTGATAACCAGGGTGTAGTTCAATTATCAAAGAATAACATGTTTCATAAGAGGACAAAACACATTAATATGAAGTTACACTTCATAAGGGATGTGGTGAATGTTGGAAAGGTAAAAGTGGAGAGTGTATCTACTTTGGAGAATCCAGCTGATGTGTTTACAAAGTCTCTACCTGGTGTAAATTCTAAGTTTTGCTTGGATGCATTAGGAGTTGGTTAAAATCTTGTTTTGGATTTTAAGGTGGAGGTTGTGAAGTATTAAAAAGTAAATAAGTGATATCTTTCAAAGTTAAGTTTTTTTCAAAGCTTAACTTAGTTCTTCTGAAGGTTATGTTTGCTTCGAAAGGATTTAGATATTTTATAGTTTACATTGGATATCTTCCGAAGGAAATCTTTCGAAGGGTTCTTTCTGTTCGGAAGAAATAGTCTAGGGTCTTTAGTGTAAATTCTCAATAGTTGTTGAGTGTGTCTGTTATAGTTAGTTAGTCAACTACTACTATAAATAGAGATCTTGTGTAATTGGTAAGATTATGACACCCTACACATATCCCACATCGGCCGTGGACAGGAGAGATTCCTGGTTCATAAGAAATGTCTGGCCTCTAATATCAACAATGCATTTTGGGTGTATTGTCTGTGAATGAGAGGAGAACTCCACAGTTAAACGTGCTCAGGTGAGAGCAATCCAGGGATGGGTGACCTCCCTGGGAAGTTTTCACCTGGGCAACCAAAAGCAAAAATCTGTGAGCTCATTGTGGGCAAAGCGGACAATATTGTTGATGCGAGAGACCGGGTGTTACAGAATGGTATCAGAGCCACTCTTGTGTCGTTCGGGGTGTGGGACATACCTCGCCAAGGATGGTGACTTCTCGGGCTTATCGAGGATGATAAGTCCAAACAGGGGGTGCTTGTGACACCCTACACATATCCCACATCGGCCGTGAACAGGAGAGATTCCTGGTTCATAAGAAATTTCTGGCCTCTAATATCAACAACGTGTTTTGGGCGTGTTGGTTGTGGATGGAGAACTTCACAGTTAAGTGTGCTCAGGTGGGAGCAATCCAGGGATGGGTGACCTCCCTAGGATGTTTTCACCTAGGTAACCAAAAGCAAATCAGTGAGCTCCTCGTGGGCAAAGGGGACAATATTACTGATGCGAGGGGCCGGGTGTTACAAAGATTAACTCTTAATCACTGATCATTGTTATTTTCTTGATAATAAGATTCTCTTTGTATTGTTGAATTTCGTGTTCTTGTTCTCAACTGGTTTAACAATTACATGACATGATTACTTAAGATCATACAAATGTATATATATGGTATGCATGTGTACGCCCGACCCTTATGCCTATCATTACTGTTTGTTATATAAATCGAGAGTTCATGACTTTGTCTTTGTCATCCGGATCGAGATATTCCATGAGGTCGTTTAACTGTAAAGTTTTCTTCACATTCACAATCAAATTGTCAAAAAAGCGTTGGTAGTATATATATGTTGAATATAGTGACGCCTGATTCGTCTAAGGCTTTCCAATCACTGCTACTTTCAAAGACTTATTGCCCTTGTTCATCATCCATGTTTGATGTGAATTATAAAGTTCACTTAAGATCCGAAATAAGGCTATCTTGAGCCCACTTAGTTTAATATTTTAGACCCCTCCCTTCTCTTTAGAAATTAAGTGATGAAACAAATGCGATTATGGTATATGATACTTGGTATATTACATTGCTAAATGCTATATAGGTATTTAATCCCAAATATACTACAACGTTTTTCAACCATTATTGGTGGCCAACAATTGTATATATTCTTTCTTAGAATCATATGCTCCATTAAGATTAAGATTTCCTATAATTTTCTAAAGACCATAAAAGATTCCCTCTGTGAATCAATATGATTTCATCGATTCACAATGAGTACTATAATTAGTATTTTATTATATACAATCAGAAAGATTATATGGCAATGAATCAAAGAATGTTGTGATAGTTGTATATTATAGCTAGACTAGGTTAAGGACTTAAAGCGAAGTCTAAAGAATAGCATCCTAAAACTACGTAGGAACCAAAATCATTAACAAATTGCACAAAGAATATGGTATAAATTAACAGCAGTATGCAACGCATATATCCAAACAACATCGTTATGTACCAAGTGCTAATTAAGTAATATCACTCTTTTTGTTTGAAATGAAGAAACATATGATGTGTTTGGATTAGTGTTTCATAAATAGTTATTATGAGCCAGAATCAACGTATCAAGGAAACTAGTTGTAATTAGTTGACTTTTATATATCATTAGAAATCAATTTGTTACCGTTAGTGTTTGGCATCCAGAAATGACTTACAAGTTGCTTGTAAATTAGACTGATAAAATCGATTAAGTTAAGGTCAATTTCATTTGAATAGTGCGTAACTTATAATTTCTAAACTAGCCGGTTAAGAGTGAAGGCCGCTAGCATGCTTCATATATTGATGGTATTGGTAGTGTTAATCAATATATAAAATACAAAGCAACAAAGTAGCTAGCATGCTTGTTGGCTCATATTAATTTCCAAGCTCATCTTTAATTTTTCATTTCTTTTTTTTCATGTATTGATGGTATTGGTAGTGTTAATCAATATATATAAACTGAAACGTATAAAGTGATCATAACGTAGAAAAAATATTCAAGTTAGTTTGGTTGACTGCTTACTAAAGTTTACCCTTTGCTAATTCATCTTTCAACTGAAACTCAAAATTTCAACTCGAACAAGCTTGGCTTGTATTATTATTATTGACAGGAGTTCACTTGATGTCACTAAGCAAAACAATCCTACGTACTTACATTATTTAGGAGATAATAACGTGGAATAACAATGATACTTCACAAATCACTGTCTATATATATGAAACATGCTTTTCTGGTCATAACAATCTTTGGATTATTATTTTTAATTGTTTTTTTGTTTACCACTGGTAAAAGTTTTATAATTAAGTGATTAATCTTAGTCAAAATGCATATGTTTAAACTTTAATCTCAAATGGTTGAATTTTAAATAGGTGAAAAAAATTGCAGATACAATCATACAATAAATTATTTATTATTATATTTCATTAAAATTCATCAAAAATCACATCTGTTTTAGTAAATGATGTTGATAGAAAAAAAAAGAAAACGAAATAGATTACAAGAATGACAATGGTGGCATCCTCATCCTGTGTGCTATATATGGATGCTGATTCAGTGGAAACTCACACACACTATCTCTCTTGATGGAGTTGACATGCTTTTTGGCCTTTCTATTTTACATTATTTGATCATATTTATATAACAAATCCAAACTTGAGACATTATTTTGTAAAAAAGACAGAAGTTATTATATTTCTCATCTAATTATATAAGTTTATTTTTCATTCATTAATTTCTTTAGCTTTCAACATATACACCAAAAAGCAACCTATTTTCTTAAAATTCATAATCTTGAACTCTTTTAAGAATATAAATGTATTTTTTTTCTTTGTTTAAACTAAATATTTTAATTTCAAAACTCATATGATCATAATTATTTAGTGGTTAATATTTGTGAGATGACTTGCGAGTTGTGACTAAAAGTTATTTAACCTTGTTAGTTAAAAGACTGGTTAAATATTTACTAATAAATTGCTATAAAAGTATATTATAAGTGATCAAGCATTATAAATATTTATTGAAAAACAGTTTCTCTTCATGAGTGATCATTGTTTTGAGAATACATCTAAGAGAATTAAAGGGATAAATACATTTTGTAGAATATAAGTCAATTCGTACTCAAAGGTTTTAAATGATTTAACTACCATTGTTGGGGGAATTATTGAAAAGCCATATATACATTTTGTAGAATATAATAAATAGGTTGTTACGATTTATACAAACGGTTGTTACAGTTTATATGGTTATTCGGTGACAAACTTGGTTTCTAGAGGGGTAAATTTTTAACTATGAAAGTTAATTTAAGCTATAAACGATGATTTTAAGTGTGTTTTTTCTCATCTTTAATTGTACTAACTTGTACATTAGTTTCGAACACAAACCATAAAATTCATAGGATTTCAAAAGTATTGTTCAACCTAATTAATCAAGGATGAATGATTGGATGTATTATTTTAATCACTTACATTTAGAGACTAACAATGTTACTTAATGGTAGAAATTTAATCATGTGTGTAATTCCTTTATCTGTATAGTTGCTTCTAACACATTATGAATGTAAACAACAAAATAATAGAAAATTTTAGAGGGAATAACTAAAAACGGCTAATGCATGCAATACTTCTATTTAGAATCTTGTATAGTTGTGTTTACTGTTATCTTTAGAGGTAAAACTGCTTTGGTAATTTTAATGAGAAATTGATATTTTTTACTATATAAGTTAAAAAATCTGTAACTGTTGTAGTGGCTTAGCTATCAATTTAGCCTTTAAGATTACAATACTTTATCACCTATTAACCATTCAAAACCTACTATCATATAAAAATACCCAAAAAAACTCACCTCATGTGTTTTTTTCACAAGGTCTTGTGAACATGCAATTGTAGATGAGAATGAGAATAGATTGGAGAATTCTTTGGTCCCCCTATCTAGATAAATATACATAGTTTTGATTCGCTTTAAAGAAACATGCAGATAGTGTCTTCTTTTTAAGACTGTTTTCTCGAATTGATTGTTTTGCACATTTGATTGAGCATGCTCGTTAAAGAATATAAACTTTTTCGATACCAAAGAATAAGTTTTATAGCAAAAGATTAACACTTTTCATTATTCAATTTGCTTTCTCTCTTGTTTTTTCTTTCTATATTTATCATTTGGTTAAAAATGATTTTTTTTGGAGATGCAAATATGGTCCCCTACTAAAAGCCTTGTTCTTGGATGATCAAGTATGTGAATAATAGTTATTTAAGTGTAATGATAAATTTTAAAAGCTGTTTTTTCGGTGTACATGTTATGGTCCCTAAATTACGACATATATATATTTTAAGTAGCACTAATAAGGTGATAAATAGAAAATAAATTAAAGTACAATATTAGTGATCACTAATATCAAATCAATCCCATTTAAATAATTTGATCCGTATAATTGTTTTATGATTTATATTCAAGAAATTAAACCTTATTTTGTCAATGTATTTTCTATACTTTTTGCTGCCAACTAATGATCTTGAACACTTAAAAGGTTTTTGGCCTAATGATACTCAGGCGTTTAAAATTATTTTTTTATTAAAAGATTAAAAATTCAAGTCTCGCGATGGATAATAATATAGAACCTTTTTTTAATTATATTGTTGTTAAAAAGATAAACTAACTACCGGTAATTACCTGCTCGCGCTTAGCCACGGTGTAATTTTACATATAAAAATAAATATATCACCAGATAATGTTTAAATCTTAGAAAATATTATGTTGTTGTAAAAACGAGTGTGGAAAAAACACGTAAACTCATAGATAAAATTAAACAAATAACAAGAGCATGCTCAAAATGTAAAAGAAATTCACTTGGGTATCGAATATAAGTCTTGAACATAAATTAATCAAATGAATGTTTTTAATTAAAATAAAAGTCTTGATAAATAAATAATAAAAAGAAGTTTATGATAAAAGACAAAAGAGACTAAATACAAAATGTAGTATTCATATTACACTGTTTTTTAACATCTTTTTACTATAATAAAAAATAAATAAAAGAATAATTGGGGTGACACGTGTCATCACTACAATCATACTCATTAATATTTTTTTGTATCTCTCTTCTATTAAATAATTACCTTACTTACTAATATATTATTATAATTATAATACTTTTTAATATTTATTTAATTAAGAAAGAAATCTATTTATAAAATTATTTCTAAATGAATTGATATTTTTAAAAAGTCGGTTTTTAAAAACAAAAAATATCAAATATAAGCGTTGTAATAAGAAAAAAGTTTAATATGACACATTTATACGGTTTGTTTTAGAACAAAATTTTTATTTTTTAAAAAAAATAAAAACAAAATTTTAAAAAGTTAATATCACTTTTTTATTATTTATATTCATTTTTTATACATAATTTCAGTAATATTATATCTTACAATATCAATTTATAATTAATAAATTTATTATATTAATATTGTGTTATACATGAGTTTACTAAATCTAATATATATAATTACTTCAAATCTTCAATATATAGCCACGGAATGATAAATTAAGCTCATGTATCATCATTATCTTAGTATTAAATAATAAGAACTTTCTATATATGCGTTTTTGAGTTTACTTCTAACAAACACATATAAAACTATCAAACGAAATATATAATTGGTTTAATTAAAATAAAACATAATGAATAGTAAAATAAGATTAGAAATAAAACATTCATTCTTCCCTTTCATCGAAGAAATACCTACACACAATTTAAAAGAATGTAAGACCAGCGTAATGAATAATGCCTCAAGAAAATTTCTCTAACATTAGAGCTTTACCACTACGCCCCACCTGCCAAGCCTGATCATGATTGTCATCACGCCACCACCCTTTACGTCCTATCACACTCGCTAGTGCGGTGTGATCACACTTCGCGCCTCCACATCAACCCGCGTTGGAGGATTACACCACCTCTCTTCATGCCATTATGCTTGATCTAATGCTAAAAAAGTCATTCTACTCTAGTGTGAGAATGTCTTTAAGATCACTTAGGTCAACGTATAATATTGGTATATGCATGTTAGTCCTATATGGTGATGGTACAACTAGCTGGACGTATCTTAAAATCAACAATATTAATATTACGTCGATATTAGTTTAAAACTTTAAATGTTACAAAATATAAGGAACCTTTCATAAAATTCAATTAGTTCTAGGAAAAACAAAATTTGTGACTAACTGGCTATTAGGTCCTTAAAATTCAAATAAAATCGATAAAAGGACACGTAAGACAAAAAAATGGTAAGTTGATTTTGCCCTATTTTCATTAATTTAACAAATAGTGTATTCATTTATACATTTTTAACTTGAGCTTAAGCGTGACGTTAAATGAGCCAAACTTGAGACAAGATAAACTTGCTTGTTTAAATTTAGTGTAGAATTTAATTTTTAAAACTCATTACTCAAATAGCATTCAGTTCTTAATCTATTTGTGCTCACCTTTTACATCAATTTAACAAATACCCGTAGCTGAGTAAAGCAAGCTTTAGCTTGAGCTCAGTGCTGAAAAATTAAACAAGTGGATATTAAGAAAATCTTTTTTCAAAGTTTTTTTTATTTCTACGAGGGAGCTTCTAGCTAGAAACTTCTTGAATAGCAATGTAACCTAACATAACCTCTCCAACTAACCATAATATATGTTTGGAAATCTCATTAATTCATTGTGCATCTTGGAATAAGACACAAAATTTCATTGCATCTTTGTGACTTTTGGGTTTGATGAAATTGAAATGTGCTAGCTAGTGTAGCTAGGTTACCTTTATGTTAAAGTAAATCCTGAAATTCTGAAAGCCCATATTCAAACTCCAATCGTAGTATGTTTTATGCAGACACAAATCAGAAGAACTCAAGAAGTACAATTTCAGTCAAAGTTTCATATAGATCAACCTCAAGTTCTAAAGCATAATCTTGCCCTTAAGCGTGGTAAATTACGCAGAAACACTTTTTTTCTGCCCAGAGGCAGATTTATGTTACCCATGGAGATTTTGACGTTTTATTCTTCTTCTATGCTTGTCAAGAGGTGAAAAGACATCAACTTTAAATTCTTTGAAAGAGTCAAACCTCAAGAACAAAAAACTATCATCTTTCACCCACCATCTACGAGTTTACATGACATTGAGGATGTTGATTTGTTCTTCATATATATAACCATTTTCAGCTCCTGCCCAAGGTGATCCTGCTATATTTTCTGCATAAAAAAGAGATTTTTCGTTGGTTTTATACAGTTTCGTGATTGTTTTGCTTAAAACTGGTGTGTTAGTTGCAACTTTAGGTCTCATTGAATGCGTGGTTTGGATGCAGGGTGTATTACATCATCTTGCATATGTATCCCTGTGATTTCATTGAAAATCACTTGTATTTAGTCATCCAACAGTATAATATTTAATATCTTATACCTTAACTTGGAGCTCAGAAAGGTCATTTAGCATTAACTGATGTATTGGAATATTGCAAGTGATTAAAGTAATTTCGATTAAAGTAATTTTATATGTTTGGATTAAAGTAATTTTATATGTTTGGATTAAAGTAATTTCAATTATACTTCAAAATATTTAATCAAAAAAAAAGAACCAACAACAAGAAGTATGCAAGTTTTTATTTTTGAAAAACACGTACCAAAAATAGACCAATGATCGTCTGCGTGTGTATATGAGGGATCAAGTGAGAATTAGTTTTTTTGTAATAATTTTAGAAACAAATCTCAACCACTAATTTTTAATGTTAAATTGTAACTAAAAAAACATATTTAAAAAATTTATAAATCAAAAAATAACATAAAAATTTAAAAAAAATAACACAAAAATGTTCCCCTACTTTCCCTTTTTCATAAAAAAAATAATTTTTTTATAAAAGATAAAAAAATTCTCGTTTTTTTAACGAAATTCGTTTTACACGTGTGTAATATCGGATTTACACTGTAAATCCAGTACTACACATGTGTATAACAAGATTTACACATATTTAAACACGGATGTATGATTTTTTTAGAAAAGTATATCAATATGGTAGGCGTTGGAAAGATAAAAAAAATACTGAATTTTATGGTGAGTTTTTTTGAAAAAATAATGCTGCCGTGAAAAAAAAGTTAACGTTTTAAGAAAAAGGAAAATGACATGTGATTTACAGTGATAAAAATTATTGGTTGAGATTGGTTCCTAGAATTCTAAAAAAAATGATTCTCATTTTAATCTTTCCCTATATATATCGAGAGAGAGACAGATGTGGGAAACCAACACAATGAAACATTGTGACTTTTTGTGAAGAGTATAACACTAGTTGGTTATAACTACCCACAACAATTAGACAATTAATCAAGTAGGAAACCATTAACAGGAACTCCCTCAACAACAACTTAGCTGATCATACTTGTTTTTGTTGAGTTGATACTGATAAGTTATTGTTAATTACATAAACTTATCATTGATTATCGCTTCTTTATGATCATCAAAATTCATTCTACTTTCGTCAAATAGTCAAATCCAAAACAAAGCACAATTTTACCTTGTAACAAGCGTTGCCCTTTGAGCATTGTTGAGGGTGGTCCCACTAGGGGCGATCACCCCTGAAACCTAATCCTCAAGATTACTTTGACCCAGACAGTATTCTTCAAGAAATGTACACTCTCGTAACCTGCATCTATGTTCATCGTAGCTTCACTTTTTGTGTCAATCGTGAAGGATTAAAGGACTAGTGAATTTGTTGGTTGATAGATTAATATTGATAAACATAGACACGACCATATATTTATTCATGTAAAACTATGTCAACCAAAATACGAAACATACTTTTACTCCATTAACGTGCTTCTAGGCCAAATTTAAGTTTTAGCTAGGTCTGTAGATAGTTGTGATTTGTGTATTTTGATTTATATGTAAAGATCATTTGACCATCTATCCTCGAAAGGGGCCACATCTTCTTCACGTCCGAATGCCTTACAGGCGTTCTCCCAGCTCTTCTTTTCTGTCACGTTCCTTACCCGACCCAGCTTGTGGTTAAGAATTTTTCTTGTCTTGATCATTAGGACATGATACATGTTTGGTGAAATTAGCTTAATATCAATAAGATTTCTTTCAACACACATCCTATAAAATCTACTTCTTATCTTTCATTTATGTCTAATTTATAAGAATTTAACTAACACTACGCCAAAAGGACATCGAGCTACAAGATATTAATTAATACTATTCCCCAACCTGGAGCATTCTTAGCCTCATGATATCCAACTTGGAGTTTCATGAATTAATTTGAGCTAAAGAAAAGGACAAATTTTTGGTGTAATCATCACTTCATCTTTGAAATATGAGCCAATTTAAGGTTTAAAGATATTCAGCTAAGAACAAAGGATTTCTGAGTAGTTAAAATATGGTATTTTATGATCTCATTAAAATTAGTGGATGTTCTAGGTAGGTCAGATAATTTTATTACCTAAGATGGATTTCTTCCTTATAAATGATCTCAGATATGAACTGATGTATAAAATTTTCTTCAGATATGACAGAGATAATCAGGTGAGCCTGATAAAAAAAATAAGATAAAAAACAAGGGTTTCTTGTCCAAATCTTAAAGATTTAACTAAATCTTAATGAAACCGGCAAACTATAAAAAAATAAAAAAAATTTAAAGAGAATGAATGAATTAATCATGAGAATTATTTATTTTGGGATTTCATTTTGATTCTCTTAACTTTATGCTGACTTAGTATGACGTTAGAAGATTTGGATCGTAAACCCTAAATCTAACCTACATAAGCAAAACTGTAAAATTTCTAGCTCCAATGCAATTAAACACCTAAAGAAAAGACATATAATTCATTTCTCAAATCTGCAAAACAAAATAAAACACCAACACACACACACACACACTAATTTTATATGCATATATATAGACTTATATAGAGAGAGGAGATCTAGAGAGAGGAGATCTAGAGAGAGAAACATATACTTGGAGGTGCTGCAGAACTCATAGAAAGAGAAGATGATGAGAGCAACCTGAGCATCACAAAGAAATCAGCTCGTAACCTTTTTTTAATTAGAAGCCCATTTCTATCAAAAGTCACCTGTTGATCGATTTATCTTGTTTTCTGTCATCTTCAACTTCACTCTCCCTCTCCCCCTCCCCATAGTTTTCTATCTCTCCTCTTTATCTGATCCAAAATCTTGATACCCAGATGATAAAAAATCAAACTTTACCAAAAAGAGATAATATTTTCTTGAAATTTCTGCGAAAGATGAGTGATCATACTCCAGTTTCAATAAAGATTTAGAATAAAGATATAAAAAAGACAGAAACAGAGATGGGTTTATATTGGATTTTGTGGTTTTTAGGGTTCAAGATCTACCAAGATGTGAAATTTGGGCATGTGTTTACTTCATCTTTCTAAACCTAGCTACTTGAGAAACACAAGGAAGCATCAAGAACTGAGTTATGAGTGTATAGTATAGTATAGTATATAGTAATTAGTATACCCACTTGCAACGAAGCGCGTGATGTGGTATAAAATCATCTGGTGAGTGCGTAGATTTCTTTCACTTGTCACCAGCTTTCAAAGCGCAAAATACGGTATCGACTATCGAGTTGTGAGGTTCATATATTGCAACTTTGTAAAAGGCATTTTAAGGAAAATCCACTAACACAACATGTTAATCATAAAATTGTAAAAGTAAAAAATAAAATGTACCTTTTGGGAAGGAGACTGGTAGATTGTAGTATACTATTCGAGTTTCAAAATGAAGTCGATTAGATTGTATTCTTCAAGTACACGTGACGTTTTCTAATTTATTAATTTTGAGTTGGAGCCTACCATCTAGTCGTCTTCTTTTTCAAACAACTAAAATCTAACGTTTAAATTAAAACCAACCAACCAATTGATATTTGACGCAGTGGTATACAAAGTTCCTTGGCTCCCTCCATTTTAAGGCCAAGGGTACAAATTGCTCAATATAATTAGACTAGGTTATTATCTCGTGTTACACAAGTTGAATAAATAAAATATTACTAGTTATTAATAAAAATTAATGAATTATAAAATGATTTTTTGATATAAGATATGATTTGACATTACGTACGAGTGATAAAAGAATGAGATCATATTTTAAACTTTTTTAAATTTTTTGTTTTTGTAAAAAATTGGTTTTTAAACAAATCGTTTAAAAAAGTGTCATATTTAATAATTTATTTATTATAACTTTGAAATTTAATTAATTTTATTTGATAAGAATTTTCTTTTTAAAAGCCACAGGTTTTTAAAATATATTGTGTTTTTTATAAGTTTGATTTTTTTGAAAAATTTCTTATTTGTTAAAAACATTATTTTTTACGAATTGCGTTTGTAGAAAGATCTATTATTAAAAAAATTATATATGTAATATAAAAAATTAAATAAAATCATTTGTAGTTAATGTAATATTTATTAGGAGGAAGAAACGAAAACTAAAACTTAATAGCTCTAAAATTATGACAAGTAGCATATACAGATATTTTTTTTAGTATTGATAGATTTGAAAGTATATTATTAGTCTTTTAAATAAGAGCCAATGAGTCTTAGATCAAATGGTTTAGGAGGAGGCACCCATGACTTTCTAAAGTGGAGGTTATGGGTTATAGTCTCACTAGGTATAATATGCTTCAAGTGAGCCAAGGGTTTTACCACAGTGGGCCTCTGGGTGGTGGGTTTCCTTTGGAATGGTGGGCGAGCCGGGTCACTAGCGTTGTCTGTGTTAGCGGGCGTGAGTGACCTTTCGCCAATGGGTTTACCCTGATGACCGGACTTAATAATTATTCGTTGGCCGTTAAAAAAACCTTTTAAATAAGAATTTAAAACCACCCAAACGAAAAAATTACCTGCTTTTGTAGGTTACAATCACGGTCAAATTTTATTTTATTTTCTGTAGTTTAAGTATTGGGTGTCAATAAGCATATATAAATAATTATAAACTAATTACTAATCATATGGTCCAGACTCCAGAGGGATTTAAAAATTGAGTTTTAAAACTTAATAATATTGTTTGAGAGAGGACGGGATCAACTCAATTAACACAATCAAGTTCAAAAAATTACAGGAATCATTTTACTTGTTTTTGAGGGCCCAATTCAAGTAAATAGTTTTTTTACGCTATAAGTTTATCTTTTATGAAATCATTTTTACTTATCGTATAGGGTATCCGATATATGTGAACAGATCTCGCTACAATCTAGCCATCTTCTTTTAATGCGGGTAAAACATATCTTTCAATTCAAGGTCAACCAACCAGAAAATACGATGTCTACTTAGGAGGATACAATAGTTGTCTTCTTCCTCAAACTTGAAGGCTACGGTCTACCTCCTTTCTTTCCCGTAAGGCCTAAAAGTTCATCTCCATTTTTGCAAAATAAAACTCTACCATGTTCATTTTGATGGTTTCCTGTCGTTTGATATATCTTTCGGTCTTTGTCCACACAATTTTTTAGTATGGGTGTTACATCTAAATTTTCATTTGGTTTACATCTATGCTCATAGATATAAAAGGACGCTTTATGAAAAAAAAACATACAAACTGTATTATGAATTTATATATGTATCCTTTTATACTATGTTGCTCTATTCTTTTATCTCTATTATATTTGATTGGTTCACACTGTTTTATAAATTACATTTTATAAGTGATGTAGCCGGCAGCAGAATGATAAACAATTGGACCGTTGATTCAACGAGAATACCAGGAACAATTTTTCTAACTATTGTTGATTCACAAAAAATGTCAATAATCAGGAATTTACACTAACACACACTGTGATAGAGAAAAAATAAATGGTTTTTTATAAGTTTTAATAATAATTCCACCCATGTCTTACATACATATAAAAAAACAAAACAAAAATCGAATGAGCCACAAAATATAGTTGGGCCAAAACCTGGACCAAATATAAAGTTCAACAAAATCCAAAATAATATAAAAATTGAAATAACTCATTAAATAATTCGTTTTTGCTGGGCAAAAACGATGACCTTTGACAGTTTGTAAAAACGTGCTCATCGGTCCAATGGTCGTTTCAACTGGTCGCAGACTCAAAACTTAGACTTTAGCATGCTCCTTTTTGACAAGCATATTTGAATCTCCAAAAAACTATAGTATGCTTCACATTGGATCCACACCACTAAGGGTACCATTCCTCATCAGATGACTTTGAGATCAATGTACCTGGACACGAATTATTTATTTACAAGGTAATGGTAGTTGCAATTTGTGGTAGTGACAAGTTGTTGTGGCCATGTATTAAGCATCAAAACTTAAGTGCAATTTGTTTTTTAGAGGTAAAATGTCTGCTAGGGACATTTGTAGAAGATTATATCTACAGTCTGCAAGAAAAAAAGTATCTGTTTTTTAAATGTTTGCTGACTGCTAAAATAAACTTGTGGTGGTGGCAGTGTTGAACGTTGGTGGTGGTGATGGTAGACAATGGGTGGTGGTGGACGGTGGGTAATGGTGGTGGTGGTGGACGATGGTGGTGGTTGACGGTGGGTGGCAAACAGGGGGCGGTGGCCGACGGTGGGTGGTGGTGGTGGTGGACGGTGGGTAGTGGTGGTGGTGGTGGTGATGGAGGTGGACGGTGGTGGTGGTGGACGATGGTGGTAGACGGTGGTAGTGGACAGTGGGTGGTGGTGGGGGTCTACGTAGACATTTTTTAATTAAACGTTTTAAAAAACAAACAGTTTGCAAATAATAATGTTTGCGCGTGATTTGCGTGGCACAAACAAAAGAGACTTCGCAGACCTTTTTTAGAAAAACAACACCACCTTAGATAGACCTAGCACCTTGAAACTCTGATAATATAATAATATAAAGTATTGCGAAAATCATGAATTCAGCTTTTTAAAACATCACATTTTATAAGATGTACAAAAAAACACGTAAAAAACAAAACCTTAAAGCAACTTTGATAATTTATATGTTTATGTTTCGATGATTTGTATGTTATTACATATAACTACGTTTTGAATGAAACTTTCATGAAAGATGGAAAAATAAAATTGTCATGATGATGTATTTAAAATTTTATAAAAGCATTATATTTTAAAAATTATAAGAAAATAAAGGAAAACATTTTGAAGTCACACGACAAATTCCAAGTAAACAAAAAAATTTAAAATTAAAAAAGTATATGATTTAAATAGTAAGTCCACCTAAAATTAAAGAGTAACATTATAACTTCATGACAGAGTAAATTTAATAAATAAAACTCTATGGCTTGTACAATAGTGTTTCAATCACTTGTATCAAGTGATTTGATAATGTGACCTGATTTTCATTTTTGTTATAGATGGACATCTATTTTTCATATGGTTTCTCGGCAAAAAATTAATGTGACAACATGTTTTATATATATATATATAAAACATGTTGTCAGAGGCTAGCTCATTTGATAAAAGCATTGCTTTCAGAGAGAACTCCCTCTCAATAATGTAATATAAAGTAATTTATAAATAGGATAGGTTTTTTGTCGTAAAAAGAAAAAAAAAGATAACATACTAGTTAAACCAGCAAGTGTGTGTGACATGGCAAAGGGTCCTCTCCTACTGTCCTACACCAGCGGATGTCTAAATTGCAACAAAAAATAAACTCACTAATTTGATCAATTTTAATTATTATATTTTAATAATCAATTTCGTATATAAGATGACTGTCACACCCCGACCGACGGCGGAATCATCGGAGCGGACGAGGGAATGATTGATTGTTCATAACACATGGTCGTCTAAAAGGGTAAATAGTATTAAAATCATATTACAAAACAGCACAGTTTAACATATGCAAATACAAAGTTTCAGTCACAAAAGATATCCATTTTTAGCTAAGTCCAAAAGTCCTAATTGTAAGCTTGCAGATAATCCAACTATGCAGCATGTCCTGAAATCATGTGAGAAAAATAAAGTCAGCTAACAAGTTAGCTGGTGAGTAATCACAGTTTGATATACATAGAGATTGATTGTTTGCTTGAGAAATAATCCAATTCACAGGTAATGTTAAGACTTATAAGGCAATAGCATAGCATATAGATAAACCGACACGATTTTTACCCCTTGACTTGTCATTTTGCATATAATAGACTTGCACACATACACCATAGATTGACTATTTGCCTCCGGCACAATCACCACTCGACTATTCATGTGGGGTGGGTTATCCAAAACCAGTAGATCTACCATTGATACCAGATTGATTGATTGTATTAGGGTTCAAACTGTTGTCCCGTTTATCAAAGTATGCACACATAATAGCAAGAATAACATAACCTGTTTTGAATTGAATTTAAAATGAATAACGATAGAATAACAACATGATTGAATATTGTGTCACATGATTTCCCCAAATATGAAATAATAGAAAATGGGCTATGAATACTCACATGGATTGATGAATCGAAATTGATTTAAATAGATTAGACACCTATGAAAATTCTCACGGTAAACCTAAGGAAAAGGTGTCTCGAGAGTTAAGACCATAACGAATTTGTGAATCAGAAATGGGTTTAGAGGTTCGAGTGAAATTTGGGGTTTTGTTAAATAATTTTTTTTTTTTAAAATAAAATGTTTGTTGGTGTTGAATAACTTGTTTATAAAAATCGGGTTTAACAAACAATAATGGAATTAGTAGTAACAAAATTATTAATCTGAGTACTTGTTTTAATTTGATAATGAATGTGAAAAAAAAATTAACCTTTGTGATATGATAATTAAGTAGTAATTAACTAAAATAATTAATCACGTAGTTAATCATTAAATGGTTGTGATGATAAATTATAATAAAGGTTTTTTATAGAATGTTTTTCTTTACATTTCTCTTCTCTTTTTTTTTTGATTTCTTTTATAATGTTTATAATATCCAAATCTTACATTTATCAAACAATAGTTTTATAAACTTTATATTTTCAAAATTAGTAATAAATTTCAGAAGTCTTTTTTTTTAAAAATTATAAGAATTTTATTTGATTTTTAAGAATTTCTTAACACATTTAAAAACTTGTATAAATTAAAGAAGGGAAAAATATGGAGGTGCCCGGTTTGAACCCGCGACCTCCAGGTTGCATAGTGTGTGTTTACCACCAGGCTAAGCGCCTGTTAGTGGTAATTTATCAGATTTAAATGCTACTTAAACACATTTTTAAGAATCCCCAAATCAACCAAAAACCCTAGAATGAAAATCACCCGAATTGAACCTCGATTCGAACTTTTCGTTCAGATTAAGGTTAGGGATTTTGTTCCCTACCCAAAAACGAGCATGTCTATGTATTTAATTACCCGAAATGGTTTTGGTTGGATGGTGATCGAGTTCGAGCTTGAGCCGCGACCGAGAGGGGATCAAATTCGAAGTTTTTGTGCGTGTGTGATGAATTGGTCGTGCAGGGAGCTTAGGCGAGTGCAAAGGAGCGTTTTCCCTCAATTTATAGGGTTCAATTGTTGAGGATGAGGTCCAACGCTACCTCGATTTCTAAGCTTCGGGGGGGGGGGGGGGGGGGGGGGTCCGGGTTTCGATCAATTCGAGGCTTTGGAAAGGAATGGGGCCCCGGGTGTGGTTCGATAGGCTTAGGGGACGCGGTATGGTCAATTAATTGATGTTACATGTACCCAATTCGAGCGGATTTTGCAGGGTATGGTTCGGTTGGTCGGGGGGGGGGGGGGGACGTGCAAGAATGGTCAATTTCAAATCACTTGGCGTACCCGAGTTCGAGGGGATGGGCGACAGTGCAGGGGGGGTCGGATTGGGTTTAATTGGTTCGGTTTTGGTGGTTTTGGGTTCGCCGAAAGGTCGCCGGCGGCGACCGGGGATGGGGACGGGGAACGGTGGGGGGGGGGGGTTGGGTGTTTGAATTAAATTTACACAATGGTCCCTGATGTTTGGACTGATTTCTAATTCTTGCTTAATTTTGTTTTAAGGTTTAATCTTTTAACCCCCAATTTTTAACAAAAGTTGGTTTAAAATAACTAAATCTTATAACCATTTATATTTATAAAAATTGAATTTGTACATGTTACATTATGACTTTATTTTTTTTGTTATTATTATTATTGTTGTTATTCTTATTATTGTTATTATTGTTATTATTATTATATATATCCTACATTTAATTAAGTTCGTGAAACTTATTAAATAAATCGAGAAATTTAGTAAACGTCAAACGGTTTCATACAATCATTAAACTAGCAATAAAAGCGAAAACATGATTGTTTCATTGATAATCACCCAATCGGGTTCGGTTTACAAATCAAAACGGGTCAAATGTCACAGTCTCCCCTGCTTTAGGAAATTTCGTCCCGAAATTAAATCACGAGGAGGCTGATGCGAATAGTTGAGGGTACTTCAATTTCATTTGGTCTTCACGTTCCCAGGTAAACTCTGGGCCACGTTTAGATTCCCAGCGGACCTTAACAATGGGTATCCGGCTACGCTTGAGTGTTTTGACTTCTCGATCCATAATTTCCACAGGCTTCTCGATAAAGTGCATGGATTCATCTATGCGAACCTCATCGAGTGGAATGTTGAGGTTTCATCGGCAAGACATTTCTTGAGGTTGGACACGTGAAACGTAGGATGAACATTGCTAAGTTCTTGAGGTAGTTCTAGCTTGTAAGCAACCTGCCCAATACGCTCGAGAACTTTGAAAGGACCCACATAACGAGGCGCTAGTTTCCCTTTCTTTCCAAAACGGATCACTCCCTTCCAGGGTGACACCTTAAGAAGTACGAGTTCGCCGACTTTGTATTCCATGGGCTTACGTCTTTTATCAGCATAATGCTTTTGACGATTTCTAGCAGCGATCAAGTTATCACGGATCTTATGAATTTTGTCGGTTGTTTCTTGTATCAATTCCGGTCCAGTAATTTGTGATTCACCAACTTCAGACCAACAGATGGGAGATCGACATTTTCGGCCATACAAGGCCTCAAATGGTGCCATCTGGATGCTGGTGTGATAACTGTTATTGTAAGAGAATTCAATCAATGGAAGATGAGAATCCCACGATCCACTGAAATCGATGACACAAGCCCGGAGCATATCCTCGAGGGTTTGTATCGTTCTTTCAGTCTGACCATCGGTTTGCGGGTGATAGGCTGTGCTAAGATTCAATTGAGTTCCGAGGGCTGATTGGAGACTTTTCCAGAAGCGAGAGATGAAGCGACCATCGCGATCAGAGATGATATCTAAAGGTACACCATGCCGACTGACTATTTCATTGATGTAAATACGAGCCAATTTCTCGACTCGGTAGTCCTCACGAATTGGTATGAAATGAGCTGACTTAGTCAATCGATCAACGATAACCCAGATACTATCGTGACCACTAACGGTACGAGGCAGCTTGGTGATGAAATCCATGGATATGCTTTCCCATTTCCATAATGGAACCTCGGGTTGTACGAGCAATCCAGAGGGACGTTGATGCTCGGCTTTGACTTTGGAACATGTGAGGCATTTAGATACATACAAGGCTATATCCTTCTTCATGCCAGGCCACCAATATTGGTTCCGAAGATTCATGAACATCTTATCCGATCCCGGATGAATAGAATAACGAGCCTTATGAGCCTCATCCATGATGGTTTCTCGAAGGTTATCGCGATTCGGAACCCAAATTCGATCTAGAAAATACAGTAGTCCGTCCGACTTGGTTTCCAACTGGAGTTCAGCACCGCATGACATTTCCTCATACATGTTGCCCTTGGTTGCTGATTCGTGTTGAGCTTCAAGTATACGGGTCAGGAGGTCGGTTTGAATGGTGACGCTTTGAAGCATAACTTGGCCCTTACGACTTAATGCATCGGCTACGACATTAGCTTTACCGGGGTGGTAACGAATCTCACAGTCATAGTCGTTAAGTAGTTCGACCCAACGTCGTTGCCTCATGTTAAGCTCCTTCTGGTTGAAGATGTACTGGAGACTCTTATGATCGGTGAATACAACACATTTAGTGCCATAGAGATAGTGTCTCCAGATTTTGAGTGCGAATACCACAGCACCCAATTCAAGATCGTGCGTCGTATAATTTTTCTCATGAATCTTCAGTTGTCTTGAAGCATAAGCTATAACTTTACCTCGTTGCATGAGAACACAACCTAGACCTTGTTTTGAAGCGTCACAATAGACAACAAAGTCGTCGTTTCCATCAGGAAGTGTTAGGATCGGTGCCTCACACAGCCCTTGCTTGAGGGTTTGAAATGCTTTTTCTTGATCGGGCCCCCAAGAAAAAGACTTATCCTTGTGGGTCAAAGCGGTGAGTGGCGCAGCAATCTTCGAGAAGTTAGGAATAAAACGTCGGTAATATCCGGCTAAACCAAGGAATGAACGAATCTCTGTAGGTGTTTTAGGTTCTCCCCAATTCTTTACTGCCTCGATCTTCGCGGGATCGACGTGAATCCCCTTGCTGTTTACTACGTGACCAAGAAATTGAACCTTATTAAGCCAGAATTCGCACTTTGAAAATTTGGCGTAGAGTTTCTCTTTCCTCAGAAGTTCGAGTATTAGACGAAGGTGGTTCTCGTGATCGGATTTGGATTTGGAGTATATTAAGATGTCGTCGATGAATACGATCACGAATTTATCTAGATATGGCCTACACACGCGATTCATCAAATCCATGAATACTGCCGGTGCATTGGTTAACCCGAAAGGCATAACTGTAAACTCGTAGTGGCCATATCTTGTACGAAAAGCGGTTTTTGGAATGTCATCATCGTGCACACGGAGTTGGTGGTAACCAGAACGAAGATCGATCTTTGAGAAGTACAAGGCACCCTGAAGTTGATCAAATAGATCGTCGATTCGGGGCAATGGGTACCGGTTCTTGATCGTGAGTTTGTTGAGTTCCCGATAATCGATACACATGCGAAAAGAACCATCCTTTTTCTTCACGAATAAGACTGGAGCTCCCCATGGTGATGAGCTCGGCGAATGAATCCTTTGTCTGACAGTTCTTGCAATTGGCTAGCAAGTTCTTGCATTTCGGAAGGTGCAAGACGATAAGGTGATTTCGCCACAGGTGTAGCCCCAGGTACAAGGTCAATCCGGAATTCGACTTGGCGAACAGGGGGTAATCCAGTTAGGTCATCAGGGAAGACTTCAGGAAATTCCCGAATGATTGGAATATCAGCAATTCCCTTTGATTTTACGTCCGTCTTCATAATGTGTGCTAGGAACGCCACATAGTGTTTACGGAGGTACTTCTGAGCTTTCGTGCATGACATGAGTCTAATCCCTTTGGAAGGCTTCTCCCCGAAGATTTGTAGTATGCTTCCGGTCGGAAGAGGAATACGAATGATCTTCTCGTAACAAACCACTTCGGCATGATTTCTTGATAACCAGTCCATGCCTACTATGACATCGAAACTACCCAGTTGCATGGTATAAGATCGATAAGGAAATCGTGCTCGCTTAGATTCAACGTACAGTTGGGAATGACAGAATTTATGATAACGGGTTTTCCGTCAGCTATCTCTACCGTAAAGGGGTTGTCTAGCTTGGTTCGGGCACTAGCAAGTAAGGGCTCAAAGTCTAAGGATACAAAGCTTTTATCGGCACCGGTGTCAAACAGAATCGAAGCGTATTGATTATTAATTTGGAACATACCGTTCACCACGTCGTTGCTAGCTTGAGCTTGTTGAGCGTTGATGTTGAATGCTCGACCTTGAGCTACAGGGACGGCCTTGAGGAGCTTCGGACATTGGTTGCGGAAGTGATTAGGATCCCCGCATTGGTAGCATGCTCTTGCTTGCGTGATTGCCGGGGTATGCTGAACGGTCGGTGTCGTAACTGGAACCCTTGCAGTATTCTTGCACAGATTGAACGTGTGACCAAAACGGCCACAGTTTGTGCATTGACGACACTGAACGTTAGTGGGATGGTGATACTTGCAGTTGTTACACTGCGGGAAGGATCCAGCGTATGGCTTCTTCATCAACGATTGGTTGTTTACTACTGGTTGACGAGTTGGAGGGACTTGATTAATTGGCACAGCGGGGGTAATTACAGCAAAGTTTTGAGATCTAGCCTTCCTCTTCTTGCTCTTGGAAGACTCGGGTTGGTCGGTTTTGACGGTTTCGGTAGGAAGTTTATCGGCATTCTTCTTCGACCCTTTCTTGGTTAAAGAACCAGCTTTCACATGATTATCGGTTAACTGTGCAGCCAGTCTAATCGCATCTTCTAGCGTCGAAGGATTCCTTCCTAACACCGTATCCTGAATCTGTATGGGTAGTCCCCCAATGTATTTCTCGATGGCTCGGGAGGTAGGGGTAGCAAGGTGCGGTACAAGAAGGCTCAATTCGTGAAATCGGTTAGTGTATGCTAGGTTCTCGCCACTGTCTTGGGTTAACTCCCAGAATTCAGCTTCCAGTTTCCGGACTTCATTTCTTGGGCAGAACTCCCTAATCATGAGCTCCTTAACTTCAGCCCAAGTTAGTGCTAGAGCAGTTTCAGGGCCACGAGTTCTTTTCTCCCCGTTCCACCAAGTGAGTGCGCGTTTCTGGAGAACACTTGTGGCATACCGGACCTTGAGGTTTTCAGGGCATTCGCTGTTAAGGAAGGTGTTCTCGATGCTTTCGAACCACTGTAGTAACCCAGTAGCTCCTTCGGTTCCATTAAATTTAGAGGGGTTGCAAGAGTTGAAGTCTTTGTAGGTGCATGTTCGAGGAGGTTCGGGGACGACGATGCTTGGAGTGGGAGTGGTGGCTTGATTTAAGTGCGCCAAGAGAGTCGGAACGACTGCAGCAACTTCTCGTGCCACCATAGAGGCAATCTTGCGATTGGGGTTCCTTGGCCTTGATCGTAATGAACGGGAAGACATTCTGAAAGTTTATTATGAGATTTGGTGAGAATTGGGTTACATGTATCGTGAAAGCAGTGTTTAGAAAATCGAATAATAACAATGAGATGTTCCGAGTGTAGACGTTTGGTCCGCAAACCGAAACGTATACGTTGACTGATCAAAGTGTTATGTCCAACACAACCTTATTGAAGACATGCGTACCTATAAGCAGATACTCATCACGAGGGTTCCCAGGTAAGGTAGACAGATCCATCGGTTGATTTGGATTTATACGAATACCTTGCCTAGACAGAACATCCCGAGATACACGTATCCAACTCTTCCAGCATTACATGATTCCAGTTATGGGACATTGACTTTGACGGGATTAGAAAACCATCAATAACAATCGAGTTTTGGAGTTTTGAAAACACTTAGATTAGGCACACAACGCCTTAGGCTTAACTTACGGTTTATATGTATATCAGTCTGGATTAAGGGTCAATTACATACATAAGGCACAATTATTACTTAACAACATATATCATCAAGAGGTAAAGCACATAATTTTCATATCTAAACATGTAAGATTACATGAGAGGACTCATGCGTGAGGTGCTTAGTTATAGTCTAGGTCATTCCATTTCTAATAACCTAATTCCCTATAACCATGGCTCTGATACCAATCTGTCACACCCCGACCGACGGCGGAATCATCGGAGCGGACGAGGGAATGATTGATTGTTCATAACACATGGTCGTCTAAAAGGGTAAATAGTATTAAAATCATATTACAAAACAGCACAGTTTAACATATGCAAATACAAAGTTTCAGTCACAAAAGATATCCATTTTTAGCTAAGTCCAAAAGTCCTAATTGTAAGCTTGCAGATAATCCAACTATGCAGCATGTCCTGAAATCATGTGAGAAAAATAAAGTCAGCTAACGAGTTAGCTGGTGAGTAATCACAGTTTGATATACATAGAGATTGATTGTTTGCTTGAGAAATAATCCAATTCACAAGGTAATGTTAAGACTTATAAGGCATAGCATAGCATATAGATAAACCGACACGATTTAAACCCCTTGACTTGTCATTTTGCATATAATAGACTTGCACACATACACCATAGATTGACTATTTGCCTCCGGCACAATCACCACTCGACTATTCATGTGGGGTGGGTTATCCAAAACCAGTAGATCTACCATTGATACCAAGATTGATTGATTGTATTAGGGTTCAAACTGTTGTCCCGTTTATCAAAGTATGCACACATAATAGCAAGAATAACATAACCTGTTTTGAATTGAATTTAAAATGAATAACGATAGAATAACAACATGATTGAATATTGTGTCACATGATTTCCCCAAATATGAAATAATAGAAAATGGGCTATGAATACTCACATGGATTGATGAATCGAAATTGATTTAAATAGATTAGACACCTATGAAAATCCTCACGGTAAACCTAAGGAAAAGGTGTCTCGAGAGTTAAGACCATAACGAATTGTGAATCAGAAATGGGTTTAGAGGTTCGAGTGAAATTGGGGTTTTGTTAAATAAATTTTTTTTTTAAAATAAAATGTTTGTTGGTGTTGAATAACTTGTTTATAAAAATCGGGTTTAACAAACAATAATGGAATTTAGTAGTAACAAAATTATTAATCTGAGTACTTGTTTTAATTTGATAATGAATGTGAAAAAAAAATTAACCTTTGTGATATGATAATTAAGTAGTAATTAACTAAAATAATTAATCACGTAGTTAATCATTAAATGGTTGTGAATGATAAATTATAATAAAGGTGTTTTTATAGAATGTTTTTCTTTACATTTCTCTTCTCTTTTTTTTTGATTTCTTTTATAATGTTTATAATATCCAAATCTTACATTTATCAAACAATAGTTTTATAAACTTTATATTTTCAAAATTAGTAATAAATTTCAGAAGTCTTTTTTTTTAAATTTATAAGAATTTTATTGATTTTTAAGAATTTCTTAAAACATTTAAAAATTGAATAAATTAAAGAAGGGAAAAATATGGAGGTGCCCGGGTTTGAACCCGCGACCTCCAGGTTGCATAGTGTGTGTTTACCACCAGGCTAAGCGCCTGTTAGTGGTAATTTATCAGATTTAAATGCTACTTAAACACATTTTTAAGAATCCCCAAATCAACCAAAAACCCTAGAATGAAAATCACCCGAATTGAACCTCGATTCGAACTTTTCGTTCAGATTAAGGTTAGGGCTTTTGTTCCCTACCCAAAAACGAGCATGTCTATGTATTTAATTACCCGAAATGGTTTTGGTTGGATGGTGATCGAGTTCGAGCTTGAGCCGCGACCGAGAGGGGATCAATTCGAAGTTTTTGTGCGTGTGTGATGAATTGGTCGTGCAGGGAGCTTAGGCGAGTGCAAAGGAGCGTTTGCCCTCAATTTATAGGGTTCAATTGGTTGAGGATGAGGTCCAACGGCTACCTCGATTTCTAAGCTTCGGGGGGGGGGGGGGGTCCGGGTTTCGATCAATTCGAGGCTTTGGAAAGGAATGGGGCCCCGGGTGTGGTTCGATAGGCTTAGGGGACGCGGTATGGTCAATTAATTGATGTTACATGTACCCAATTCGAGCGGATTTTGCAGGGTATGGTTCGGTTGGTCGGGGGGGGGGGGGGGCGACGTGCAAGAATGGTCAATTTCAAATCACTTGGCGTACCCGAGTTCGAAGGGGATGGGCGACAGTGCAGGGGGGGTCGGATTGGGTTTAATTGGTTCGGTTTTGGTGGTTTTGGGTTCGCCGGAGAGGTCGCCGGCGGCGACCGGGGATGGGGACGGGGAACGGTGGGGGGGGGGGGTTGGGTGTTTGAATTAAATTTACACAATGGTCCCTGATGTTTGGACTGATTTCTAATTCTTGCTTAATTTTGTTTTAAGGTTTAATCTTTTAACCCCCAATTTTTAACAAAAGTTGGTTTAAAATAACTAAATCTTATAACCATTTATATTTATAAAAATTGAATTTGTACATGTTACATTATGACTTTATTTTTTTTGTTATTATTATTATTGTTGTTATTCTTATTATTGTTATTATTGTTATTATTATTATATATATATCCTACATTTAATTAAGTTCGTGAAACTTATTAAATAAATCGAGAAATTTAGTAAACGTCAAACGGTTTCATACAATCATTAAACTAGCAATAAAAGCGAAAACATGATTGTTTCATTGATAATCACCCAATCGGGTTCGGTTTACAAATCAAAACGGGTCAAATGTCACAGTCTCCCCTGCTTTAGGAAATTTCGTCCCGAAATTAAATCACGAGGAGGCTGATGCGAATAGTTGAGGGTACTTCAATTTCATTTGGTCTTCACGTTCCCAGGTAAACTCTGGGCCACGTTTAGATTCCCAGCGGACCTTAACAATGGGTATCCGGCTACGCTTGAGTGTTTTGACTTCTCGATCCATAATTTCCACAGGCTTCTCGATAAAGTGCATGGATTCATCTATGCGAACCTCATCGAGTGGAATGTGGAGGTTTTCATCGGCAAGACATTTCTTGAGGTTGGACACGTGAAACGTAGGATGAACATTGCTAAGTTCTTGAGGTAGTTCTAGCTTGTAAGCAACCTGCCCAATACGCTCGAGAACTTTGAAAGGACCCACATAACGAGGCGCTAGTTTCCCTTTCTTTCCAAAACGGATCACTCCCTTCCAGGGTGACACCTTAAGAAGTACGAGTTCGCCGACTTTGTATTCCATGGGCTTACGTCTTTTATCAGCATAATGCTTTTGACGATTTCTAGCAGCGATCAAGTTATCACGGATCTTATGAATTTTGTCGGTTGTTTCTTGTATCAATTCCGGTCCAGTAATTTGTGATTCACCAACTTCAGACCAACAGATGGGAGATCGACATTTTCGGCCATACAAGGCCTCAAATGGTGCCATCTGGATGCTGGTGTGATAACTGTTATTGTAAGAGAATTCAATCAATGGAAGATGAGAATCCCACGATCCACTGAAATCGATGACACAAGCCCGGAGCATATCCTCGAGGGTTTGTATCGTTCTTTCAGTCTGACCATCGGTTTGCGGGTGATAGGCTGTGCTAAGATTCAATTGAGTTCCGAGGGCTGATTGGAGACTTTTCCAGAAGCGAGAGATGAAGCGACCATCGCGATCAGAGATGATATCTAAAGGTACACCATGCCGACTGACTATTTCATTGATGTAAATACGAGCCAATTTCTCGACTCGGTAGTCCTCACGAATTGGTATGAAATGAGCTGACTTAGTCAATCGATCAACGATAACCCAGATACTATCGTGACCACTAACGGTACGAGGCAGCTTGGTGATGAAATCCATGGATATGCTTTCCCATTTCCATAATGGAACCTCGGGTTGTACGAGCAATCCAGAGGGACGTTGATGCTCGGCTTTGACTTTGGAACATGTGAGGCATTTAGATACATACAAGGCTATATCCTTCTTCATGCCAGGCCACCAATATTGGTTCCGAAGATTCATGAACATCTTATCCGATCCCGGATGAATAGAATAACGAGCCTTATGAGCCTCATCCATGATGGTTTCTCGAAGGTTATCGCGATTCGGAACCCAAATTCGATCTAGAAAATACAGTAGTCCGTCCGACTTGGTTTCCAACTGGAGTTCAGCACCGCATGACATTTCCTCATACATGTTGCCCTTGGTTACTGATTCGTGTTGAGCTTCAAGTATACGGGTCAGGAGGTCGGTTTGAATGGTGACGCTTTGAAGCATAACTTGGCCCTTACGACTTAATGCATCGGCTACGACATTAGCTTTACCGGGGTGGTAACGAATCTCACAGTCATAGTCGTTAAGTAGTTCGACCCAACGTCGTTGCCTCATGTTAAGCTCCTTCTGGTTGAAGATGTACTGGAGACTCTTATGATCGGTGAATACAACACATTTAGTGCCATAGAGATAGTGTCTCCAGATTTTGAGTGCGAATACCACAGCACCCAATTCAAGATCGTGCGTCGTATAATTTTTCTCATGAATCTTCAGTTGTCTTGAAGCATAAGCTATAACTTTACCTCGTTGCATGAGAACACAACCTAGACCTTGTTTTGAAGCGTCACAATAGACAACAAAGTCGTCGTTTCCATCAGGAAGTGTTAGGATCGGTGCCTCACACAGCCCTTGCTTGAGGGTTTGAAATGCTTTTTCTTGATCGGGCCCCCAAGAAAAAGACTTATCCTTGTGGGTCAAAGCGGTGAGTGGCGCAGCAATCTTCGAGAAGTTAGGAATAAAACGTCGGTAATATCCGGCTAAACCAAGGAATGAACGAATCTCTGTAGGTGTTTTAGGTTCTCCCCAATTCTTTACTGCCTCGATCTTCGCGGGATCGACGTGAATCCCCTTGCTGTTTACTACGTGACCAAGAAATTGAACCTTATTAAGCCAGAATTCGCACTTTGAAAATTTGGCGTAGAGTTTCTCTTTCCTCAGAAGTTCGAGTATTAGACGAAGGTGGTTCTCGTGATCGGATTTGGATTTGGAGTATATTAAGATGTCGTCGATGAATACGATCACGAATTTATCTAGATATGGCCTACACACGCGATTCATCAAATCCATGAATACTGCCGGTGCATTGGTTAACCCGAAAGGCATAACTGTAAACTCGTAGTGGCCATATCTTGTACGAAAAGCGGTTTTTGGAATGTCATCATCGTGCACACGGAGTTGGTGGTAACCAGAACGAAGATCGATCTTTGAGAAGTACAAGGCACCCTGAAGTTGATCAAATAGATCGTCGATTCGGGGCAATGGGTACCGGTTCTTGATCGTGAGTTTGTTGAGTTCCCGATAATCGATACACATGCGAAAAGAACCATCCTTTTTCTTCACGAATAAGACTGGAGCTCCCCATGGTGATGAGCTCGGGCGAATGAATCCTTTGTCTGACAGTTCTTGCAATTGGCTAGCAAGTTCTTGCATTTCGGAAGGTGCAAGACGATAAGGTGATTTCGCCACAGGTGTAGCCCCAGGTACAAGGTCAATCCGGAATTCGACTTGGCGAACAGGGGGTAATCCAGTTAGGTCATCAGGGAAGACTTCAGGAAATTCCCGAATGATTGGAATATCAGCAATTCCCTTTGATTTTACGTCCGTCTTCATAATGTGTGCTAGGAACGCCACATAGTGTTTACGGAGGTACTTCTGAGCTTTCGTGCATGACATGAGTCTAATCCCTTTGGAAGGCTTCTCCCCGAAGATTTGTAGTATGCTTCCGGTCGGAAGAGGAATACGAATGATCTTCTCGTAACAAACCACTTCGGCATGATTTCTTGATAACCAGTCCATGCCTACTATGACATCGAAACTACCCAGTTGCATGGGTATAAGATCGATAAGGAAATCGTGCTCGCTTAGATTCAACGTACAGTTGGGAATGACAGAATTTATGATAACGGGTTTTCCGTCAGCTATCTCTACCGTAAAGGGGTTGTCTAGCTTGGTTCGGGCACTAGCAAGTAAGGGCTCAAAGTCTAAGGATACAAAGCTTTTATCGGCACCGGTGTCAAACAGAATCGAAGCGTATTGATTATTAATTTGGAACATACCGTTCACCACGTCGTTGCTAGCTTGAGCTTGTTGAGCGTTGATGTTGAATGCTCGACCTTGAGCTACAGGGACGGCCTTGAGGAGCTTCGGACATTGGTTGCGGAAGTGATTAGGATCCCCGCATTGGTAGCATGCTCTTGCTTGCGTGATTGCCGGGGTATGCTGAACGGTCGGTGTCGTAACTGGAACCCTTGCAGTATTCTTGCACAGATTGAACGTGTGACCAAAACGGCCACAGTTTGTGCATTGACGACACTGAACGTTAGTGGGATGGTGATACTTGCAGTTGTTACACTGCGGGAAGGATCCAGCGTATGGCTTCTTCATCAACGATTGGTTGTTTACTACTGGTTGACGAGTTGGAGGGACTTGATTAATTGGCACAGCGGGGGTAATTACAGCAAAGTTTTGAGATCTAGCCTTCCTCTTCTTGCTCTTGGAAGACTCGGGTTGGTCGGTTTTGACGGTTTCGGTAGGAAGTTTATCGGCATTCTTCTTCGACCCTTTCTTGGTTAAAGAACCAGCTTTCACATGATTATCGGTTAACTGTGCAGCCAGTCTAATCGCATCTTCTAGCGTCGAAGGATTCCTTCCTAACACCGTATCCTGAATCTGTATGGGTAGTCCCCCAATGTATTTCTCGATGGCTCGGGAGGTAGGGGTAGCAAGGTGCGGTACAAGAAGGCTCAATTCGTGAAATCGGTTAGTGTATGCTAGGTTCTCGCCACTGTCTTGGGTTAACTCCCAGAATTCAGCTTCCAGTTTCCGGACTTCATTTCTTGGGCAGAACTCCCTAATCATGAGCTCCTTAACTTCAGCCCAAGTTAGTGCTAGAGCAGTTTCAGGGCCACGAGTTCTTTTCTCCCCGTTCCACCAAGTGAGTGCGCGTTTCTGGAGAACACTTGTGGCATACCGGACCTTGAGGTTTTCAGGGCATTCGCTGTTAAGGAAGGTGTTCTCGATGCTTTCGAACCACTGTAGTAACCCAGTAGCTCCTTCGGTTCCATTAAATTTAGAGGGGTTGCAAGAGTTGAAGTCTTTGTAGGTGCATGTTCGAGGAGGTTCGGGGACGACGATGCTTGGAGTGGGAGTGGTGGCTTGATTTAAGTGCGCCAAGAGAGTCGGAACGACTGCAGCAACTTCTCGTGCCACCATAGAGGCAATCTTGCGATTGGGGTTCCTTGGCCTTGATCGTAATGAACGGGAAGACATTCTGAAAGTTTATTATGAGATTTGGTGAGAATTGGGTTACATGTATCGTGAAAGCAGTGTTTAGAAAATCGAATAATAACAATGAGATGTTCCGAGTGTAGACGTTTGGTCCGCAAACCGAAACGTATACGTTGACTGATCAAAGTGTTATGTCCAACACAACCTTATTGAAGACATGCGTACCTATAAGCAGATACTCATCACGAGGGTTCCCAGGTAAGGTAGACAGATCCATCGGTTGATTTGGATTTATACGAATACCTTGCCTAGACAGAACATCCCGAGATACACGTATCCAACTCTTCCAGCATTACATGATTCCAGTTATGGGACATTGACTTTGACGGGATTAGAAAACCATCAATAACAATCGAGTTTTGGAGTTTTGAAAACACTTAGATTAGGCACACAACGCCTTAGGCTTAACTTACGGTTTATATGTATATCAGTCTGGATTAAGGGTCAATTACATACATAAGGCACAATTATTACTTAACAACATATATCATCAAGAGGTAAAGCACATAATTTTCATATCTAAACATGTAAGATTACATGAGAGGACTCATGCGTGAGGTGCTTAGTTATAGTCTAGGTCATTCCATTTCTAATAACCTAATTCCCTATAACCATGGCTCTGATACCAATCTGTCACACCCCGACCGACGGCGGAATCATCGGAGCGGACGAGGGAATGATTGATTGTTCATAACACATGGTCGTCTAAAAGGGTAAATAGTATTAAAATCATATTACAAAACAGCACAGTTTAACATATGCAAATACAAAGTTTCAGTCACAAAAGATATCCATTTTTAGCTAAGTCCAAAAGTCCTAATTGTAAGCTTGCAGATAATCCAACTATGCAGCATGTCCTGAAATCATGTGAGAAAAATAAAGTCAGCTAACGAGTTAGCTGGTGAGTAATCACAGTTTGATATACATAGAGATTGATTGTTTGCTTGAGAAATAATCCAATTCACAAGGTAATGTTAAGACTTATAAGGCAATAGCATAGCATATAGATAAACCGACACGATTTAAACCCCTTGACTTGTCATTTTGCATATAATAGACTTGCACACATACACCATAGATTGACTATTTGCCTCCGGCACAATCACCACTCGACTATTCATGTGGGGTGGGTTATCCAAAACCAGTAGATCTACCATTGATACCAAGATTGATTGATTGTATTAGGGTTCAAACTGTTGTCCCGTTTATCAAAGTATGCACACATAATAGCAAGAATAACATAACCTGTTTTGAATTGAATTTAAAATGAATAACGATAGAATAACAACATGATTGAATATTGTGTCACATGATTTCCCCAAATATGAAATAATAGAAAATGGGCTATGAATACTCACATGGATTGATGAATCGAAATTGATTTAAATAGATTAGACACCTATGAAAATCCTCACGGTAAACCTAAGGAAAAGGTGTCTCGAGAGTTAAGACCATAACGAATTTGTGAATCAGAAATGGGTTAGAGGTTCGAGTGAAATTTGGGGTTTTGTTAAATAATTTTTTTTTTTAAATAAATGTTTGTTGGTGTTGAATAACTTGTTTATAAAAATCGGGTTTAACAAACAATATGGAATTTAGTAGTAACAAAATTATTAATCTGAGTACTTGTTTTAATTTGATAATGAATGTGAAAAAAAAATTAACCTTGTGATATGATAATTAAGTAGTAATTAACTAAAATAATTAATCACGTAGTTAATCAATTAAATGGTTGTGATGATAAATTATAATAAAGGTGTTTTTATAGAATGTTTTTCTTACATTTCTCTTCTCTTTTTTTTTGATTTCTTTTATAATGTTATAATATCCAAATCTTACATTTATCAAACAATAGTTTTATAAACTTTATATTTTCAAAATTAGTAATAAATTTCAGAAGTCTTTTTTTTTAAATTTATAAGAATTTTATTTGATTTTTAAGAATTTCTTAAAACATTTAAAAATTTGAATAAATTAAAGAAGGGAAAAATATGGAGGTGCCCGGGTTTGAACCCGCGACCTCCAGGTTGCATAGTGTGTGTTTACCACCAGGCTAAGCGCCTGTTAGTGGTAATTTATCAGATTTAAATGCTACTCAAACACATTTTTAAGAATCCCCAAATCAACCCAAAAACCCTAGAATGAAAATCACCCGAATTGAACCTCGATTCGAACTTTTCGTTCAGATTAAGGTTAGGGCTTTTGTTCCCTACCCAAAAACGAGCATGTCTATGTATTTAATTACCCGAAATGGTTTTGGTTGGATGGTGATCGAGTTCGAGCTTGAGCCGCGACCGAGAGGGGATCAAATTCGAAGTTTTTGTGCGTGTGTGATGAAATTGGTCGTGCAGGGAGCTTAGGCGAGTGCAAAGGAGCGTTTGCCCTCAATTTATAGGGTTCAATTGGTTGAGGATGAGGTCCAACGGCTACCTCGATTTCTAAGCTTCGGGGGGGGGGGGGGGGGGGGGGGGGGGTCCGGTTTCGATCAATTCGAGGCTTTGGAAAGGAATGGGGCCCCGGGTGTGGTTCGATAGGCTTAGGGGACGCGGTATGGTCAATTAATTGATGTTACATGTACCCAATTCGAGCGGATTTTGCAGGGTATGGTTCGGTTGGTCGGGGGGGGGGGGGGGGGGGGGGGCGACGTGCAAGAATGGTCAATTTCAAATCACTTGGCGTACCCGAGTTCGAAGGGGATGGGCGACAGTGCAGGGGGGGTCGGATTGGGTTTAATTGGTTCGGTTTTGGTGGTTTTGGGTTCGCCGGAGAGGTCGCCGGCGGCGACCGGGGATGGGGACGGGGAACGGTGGGGGGGGGGGGGGGGGGGTTGGGTGTTTGAATTAAATTTACACAATGGTCCCTGATGTTTGGACTGATTTCTAATTCTTGCTTAATTTTGTTTTAAGGTTTAATCTTTTAACCCCCAATTTTTAACAAAAGTTGGTTTAAAATAACTAAATCTTATAACCATTTATATTTATAAAAATTGAATTTGTACATGTTACATTATGACTTTATTATTTTGTTATTATTATTATTGTTGTTATTCTTATTATTGTTATTATTGTTATTATTATTATATATATATCCTACATTTAATTAAGTTCGTGAAACTTATTAAATAAATCGAGAAATTTAGTAAACGTCAAACGGTTTCATACAATCATTAAACTAGCAATAAAAGCGAAAACATGATTGTTTCATTGATAATCACCCAATCGGGTTCGGTTTACAAATCAAAACGGGTCAAATGTCACAATGACTAGCCTAACCACTCATGTATTAAAGATTGAAAACATTAAAGTAAATATAAATAAAAGTATGAATTGCTACTAATAAATCTTAATATATACATATGTGAAGATTAATTAAATGAATGTGTATACATGTAACTACATAAAGAATTAATGATAGAAAAATATTAATGTTTATAAATCTCTAAAATCTTTTTCGTATACAAACCTTTAACCAGATTCCATTAGTAATTTCTTAAACTTAAAAAAGCATCTTTTTAGAATATTCGTTTGTAATATAAATATAAAAATTAGAAATATATAAAAAATATATGTTTTATAAGATAAATATTAAAATAATAAGATAACAATTTTATTAGTTGAACAATATATGCTCCTCGACAAAAATAAACTCAATAGAGTAAGATTCTACCGAATTGTTATACATTCGTTTCCTTCATAAACGAAAGTTACTTCTGATATTAATGATATCCTGTTAAGCAATATAATTTGATAATTTATCAATAACGTATAAACCAGTATACATAAATAAAAATGAACGAAGTGAAGGTTATAGTCGTAGGACAAAACATGTCAACATTAAGGTTTATCATTAAAAAAAATATTTCTTAAATCCATATGTACCTAATAAAATAATTATATAATGGTATACAGACAAATATTATACGATATTGTTAAAATATAAAACATTTTCAAAATCATACATTATAACCCAAAATCTTAAATTAATTGTTATTATTGGAAATTAAAATTTGTGAATCATACATACTCCGTTTTAATATTCAAATTGTTATATTTAAAATATTTATTTTGAATAATTCACTTAATTATTTTTAGAGAAAATCTTAGATTAATTTCATGTTAAAAATAGAATTTGAGCTTACTAATTTTCCATTTCAATCATTAAATTTTAAATTTTAATTTTAAAATCTTGTTTAATTAGACAAATATTATTTAAATAAAATCCGCAAGTTTTCTTTTATAATCAAATATCTACTAAAATGTCATGTGACAACCATATGTTATGAAGGTGATATGTGACAACACAATACTTAAAATTATGACAAATGTCTAAACCTCTTTCATTTATTATATATAAAGATTTCCTGTACAAGAACCTGTTACGCTTGAACCTTTTTTTAATAATTACCAAAATAAAAGGGGAGAAAAAAAAATTTGTTAAAAAGAAATTCACTAAATAAATGAGGCGGAAAAATACAGCATGCTCCAAATGGGCAATATATTTATCACACTGGTCTTTTTAGTGGTGGTTTCCCCTACAATGATGGACAGACCGATTTACTAGCACTATCTGTGTTAGTGGGTATGAGTGACCTTTTGATCATGGTTTATCTAGACGACTAGTCTTATAGTATTCGTTACCCAGTAAAAAAATATTTTAGATGCCATGAATGTTGTCAAATCTTAAAAAATCAATTTTAAATTGTTAAGAATTAATTGACAAAATAAACTTGGTAGTTAGTTTTTTTAATTGTAAATCTTAAAGTAGAAAAGTATAATATGAACACCACACCAATCCTCTTTAATCTTACAAATGATCATTGATAGACAAGGTTTAAGGTTGTCAACCTCCATAAGCCGTACATCTCAAGATCTTACTCGAACAGCAAGAAAGACTCATGTGCTTGTAACACTAATTTTAAAACTTCTCCAATAACATTTTTTTAAGAGTTTGAGAGGAAAGAGATGGTGTGATAGATACATGGGTTAATTACAAAATTGGTCCATGTGTTATGCTTATATCACATGATTGATCTAAACTTTTGAAAGATGTTGGTCCTAATTGTTTGTCAAATCGTAACACTCGTCCTTTGAGTGAATGGCCGTTAACTATTCCAGTTATTGCTGATGCTCTTTATGAGCGGGCAAGTGAGAAAAAATAAGGGTTGATGCCACCTCATCCACGTTTTTAGCTCTCCTATTGCTAATGCACTTAGTGAAGACGAGGTGAAGAAAATAATTGTACTGGTTTTTTGTTGGTCACACACCATCCTTCGGTTAGAGTATCCGTGCCATGGGTTCATAGCATCTTAAACACTTAGTCCGTTTGTTCAGTTTACAAGTTCTAACTAAACTGCACAAGAGAATTAGATTTTTTTCTTGAATAGTGTTGAAGTCAGAAAACAGTGAAAGCTGGTTCCGATTGTCGTATAACAGACTAAATAATCGACGCATCACCCCTACAGGAGTGTTCAAGCTCCGCCACTGTTCAAAAATACGATAATGGTTTTAAATCAAATCTAGAAACCTAAAACAAGTTAAGTTGTAGGTACCTTAGAGCACTCTGGGCAAGGGAAATGCCCTCTAGATCGACATTTGTTGCAGGATAAAGAACTCATCTTCGAGTTAACGCCGTCTATAGGACCAAGACTAAATGCAACACCTTGGTTTAGTGATCCAGAACCTTTGCAAATTCGAGCATGCGATCAACTTTAGATCGCCGCATCTCTTGCACATACCTAACGAGCTGCATATACAGGTGCATGTCAAGTGTTTCTGTTGTTGAAGTACACACAAGCATTGGATGCATAATGTACAGGAGTGAGTGACGCTTCAAATTTAAGGTGTCAGTTTCAACCAGTTATACGTAAATGGGTTGGTTTGAGTTGTACTGATTTGCTTAAAAACAGCAGTGAATATGGTAATGAATTGAACACTATAAGTGGTCAAATGCGTTGAGAGTCGCACACTGTATTCAAAAACGCATACACCTCCTAAGTCGTTGTATCAAACATTGGTTATCATTATAGAAACATAGTCTTTTTAATCATAATTGTTAATAGAACTCAAGAAAAGGAAAGAAAAAGGCCTTTATTGCTCTGCCCGATACAACCCAACCCAACCCAGACGATCCGTAAAATGTTACACTTTGTGACATGATAACCAATCCACACACATGACAAACCTGCCCATTTTATTTGGAGAATTGTACTTGTTTTACTGTCTAGACAAGCCAATATATTTACAAAAAATGCAAAGAAAAAAATTGTGCTTATTCAAATCAACATGTTCGCGACGTTAGTCACATAAATGTTTACACAAGATAGTGAAGGCATAGGGTAAGACAAAATTGGGAATTTTACTCTTCCGCCTTTACCATATGATCATATTTCCTACTAATATCTGAGATGACAATTAATTAAAAACTACATGTAAAAACTTTCAACATTGCATCCACAAGCTGATGAAGAAGCTAAAATTAGGTTTTTCTGAGAGCAACAATTTTCCATCAGTACCTCATACTATATATAAAATAATAATTAGATAACATTCCTAAGCTCTGAAGTAGGGTCGGGTCGTATATTTGGCAATAAAAAAAACATATAAAACAATATCTTCCTAATTGGATAATGCAAATTCAAAATGGGAAGTTGACAACAAAACCATGAAAAAATATATGAAACCACCAGGTTTCTCTCTTCTCCCCTTTTACCCAATAATCCAAGATTGCATGTAAATAACTAAGGTAACAATTTCATAGCAGACTCATGAAAAAAAATCAAATTGCACGTAATAGGTGATGAAGGTATCAAACCAACTACATCGAGATTTTTGCCATTCAATCATTAGCATATAATCCATTAATTATGTTCTACTATTAAGATGACAAGCAAGAGTCGCAAGCTTTAATCAACAAGTATGGTTACTCTTTTAGACCAGAATGTTCAAACAACTTATTTGCAAGTTCAATGGAAAATTGGTAAATAATATGAAACAAACATTTCCTCCCAAAGATTCTGAATGTCAACTTCAAATCAAACCCACAGAAAAGATTCAAGGTCACACCCCCAAGATGCTTAAGGCTTTAAGCTAAAACTGCATATTTATATTGAATATGACAATTTGTAGTTTTATCACAAAGCAATTGCTGACAATGCTAAATTGCAAAGTTGTTAACCATGAAACTTGTAGTTCCAGTATCATTGAAACATATATCAATTTGCATACATTAGTGTTTCTTTAGCATCTAACAATGTCTAGTTTGCAACAAGACTGCACAATTGAATAAAAATCACACGAAAAAGATTCAGAATTCATTCACAAAATGATGAGATTTATCAAATTAAATAGTTCATTCTTATGTCCATTATGTAAAATTAAAACAAACCCATATAGAATATTCAACATTACATCATAAAAACTCAAGTACATGAATGCATCAAACCAATCAAAAATGGGAATTTCTTTCATCCACATCTGTACTTAATACCATCTATCATCAAACGCCTAAATTATCACACAAACCCACAAAAAAGATTCAAGATTGAATGCAGAATATGCTAAGAACACAGCTAATTAAACAGAATTTGGGAAATTTACAGTTGAAAGAAGTGAAACATGATTCAAGTTGTTAGGGTTACCTGCGTTGGGAAGCAGAGATGAAAGAATCAATCTTTGGGGCTGAAATGGTGGCACATAGAAGAAGAGCACCGACTCCATAGCCAGCAACTTCACTTGCTGTTATGTGTTCCAACATGATTTCTTCTTTCACTTCCAAATGCTCAAATGATAAAATATCATTATCACCTTATCGCAGATTTGAAGGAAGTGAAACTATTAAGTGCTAAAATGCCCCAAACTTTACTAGATTTACCAAAAAGTCTCAAATTTAGATGCCAAACTTTTATTTTTTGACATTATGTTTGTATTTTAAAATAGTTTTATTATTTGATACGCTATTTTTAAGTGTTTGGAAGTTGATCATTTTTTAAGTATTTGTGTTAATTTTTTTATTTAGCTTACGTTGGTAAAATTATGATTAAGTATTATCACATAACTTATTTTATATGTATCTATTTTATTTTTATGAGTTATACCATCATTTTTGGATAATTTTATATCGAGAACGACATAGAACTTTTATAAAAATACATTAATATTCAATAAGCATTCATCTTGGTTTCGTTAGATCTCTAGCAATCATATATCTAACTACACTCATGTATAAGTCATTTATTCTACGTTGTGTACTTATGTCTTCATCTATTTCATTACTGTCACTAGATCCTGGAAAAACTGGTATATGATAACGAACGTTGGTTACATTATAAAGAGCAAGATAACCTCTAGTATTTAGATATTCAGCATCAACAACGTAATATTATCTATAATAAATAAAATAAATAGTATTACTTATATAAAAAGTTGAGTAAAACATAAGGTTATATAATAAGTTGCTTCAATAATTATTAAGCCACCATCATTTGAGAGCAATGAGTAATTTACACCCCTATATAAATAAGTTTATTCAAATAAGCTAAAAAACCATCTTCAAGCTAGCTTCTATAAATTAGCTTATACAAACTAATAAGCATAAGCTTAAAAAACTAAATCAAACATCAAATTAAGCTTATTTTATAAAAAAAGCTAAAAAAACTATAATATTTATTAAAAAAACTAAACCAAACACCCCATAGTAATAACATCAACATGTTGTTCTGTGAAAATGTTTTTAGTGGTTATTAAAAAACTTCATGTGTATGATACAAAGTTATTAACCCTAAAGTAAAAAATGTCAATACTCAATAGTATTCATAAATTGCGTCATGTTCTAAAAGCTTATGGATATTAAATAAGTGATTGTGTATTTTATTAAGAGTTCAGATGATAAATGAAATGTCACATTTTTTATACATATATAATTGTATAACTAGAATAATTTAATTTCTTGCACGCCATATTTATATTCACATGCTATTCATCACCGTATAGTTAATAAACATTAATAAGCTTATTTATGTTGTTATCTTTATGAATTTTCATGCATGAAATGCAATTATTATGTATTCAAATTTTAATTAACATGTTATTTTTCAAGATTTAAGAAAAAGAGT
This sequence comes from Flaveria trinervia, assembly GCA_025506515.1. NCBI lineage: Eukaryota > Viridiplantae > Streptophyta > Magnoliopsida > Asterales > Asteraceae > Flaveria > Flaveria trinervia. Next base: position 9,296,158 of record CM046450.1, read on the forward strand.
TTAAGACGTAAAAGTAATATTTTACAGAAATCTATACTATATATAAAGCATATGACATGTGTATTTTATGTGTATTTTAAGATACCATAAAATTAAAAATATGTATCATATTCAATGCATGATATATAATCACTTTTGAGGGTAAAATAATATTTATAGCATTATTTACAAACTGACCCTTACAATTAGTTACATAATAACATTTCACTTACTAACACTTGCATACAATTTTATTTTATCTACCCGTAAACCAAAAAAACTTAATATTTTTAAGATTTTAGTTATATCTTTTAATCTATCACATTTAAAAACATTTTGAGACTACAACTTAATCTGTGTTTTCTTAAACGTTTTAGTGTAAACCTTTTGCTGAACAAATATGTAGTTTGTAAAGTACAATAATTAATACATATATATACAAGTAGTCATGCATAACCCATTTATTTGATGTTTTAGTTTTTAGTTTGAAAAAAATATAATAAACTTTTGTAAAACTAATACAAAAATAACAAATTATTAAACACACGTGCCGGATGTAAAATAACACCTAGCCGCATTACGCAGACAACCTGTGTTCCATGTAAATATATGTAGGTTCAATTGAAGTGACAACTTTAAATTCAGCATAAGATAATCTTGTGCATCAAGTTTGTTACGTAGGTATTTCAAATTTAATTGAGCAAGAAAACTGAGGTAAAAATAGGGTTTCCAGACTGTTTATAAACTGCCCTATTTACATGCACCTGTTTCATAATATTTGCAGAAGGAATTCTCACACATCACCACCACCACAACTCTGCAACCTCCGGCACTCCTCCGCCGCGAACAATAACTCCGGCCGCCGTATCATGCGGAGCACAAGAAGCCCCAGTATCATGGGAGGCGGTGAAGAGACAAAAACAGGGGACGAAGAGAAGCAGGAGAGCACCACACCCTTTGATCTCAATGATTACACCATAATCAAAGAAGGAGAAGCTGAGATTCTAATGCACACCAAAAATGAAGTCTTTTACAATAAAACCCAGGTCAAGTTTGCTTATAAATCACTAATTTTATGCTGTTTCGGGTGTCATTTGTTGAGAATCATCTAGGGCATGATGTTTATTGTCCTTTTGGATTTAAAGTTAATTGCTTTATGTTTAGATTTTACCATATGTAAATTGTTTTTCTGTGTGAAATCTTGTGTGTTCAATCAAAATGCTTGAAGTGTTGCCCTTCTGATAACTGTTGGTTACAATTTGCTTTTAGCAAATGGGGCTAGTGTTTTGTTGATAATAATCAATAATAGTCTGTTTATATAAGCAATCTCAGCTTATTGGAAGCATCATTTTTTATCGTAGGATAAGCAGATTAACATAAATACTTTTCTTCATCCAAAAAAGCCAAAAAATTGTTTGTAAGGCAAAAGCGAATAAGCTGTTTAACAAGCCATCCAAAACAGTCGCGAATAAGATTGAATAACTGTCAATATTGATTTCTTTAATGAAGGCATTGTTATTGAGTTTTGGGTAAAAAGCTATTTAACATAGATGTTAACCCAAGATTGAGAATTTTGAGGATATATATGTAGAAGATTAGGTGAATCCTGAAAGTGAAGTGATGCAAGTTTCTATATTATGTAACAAAACCAAATCCTTTGGTTGTAGAATAGTGAAACATTTCTGAAACTAAAGTTCTGTGATCTGCAGGTTAACAATAGAGATATGTCTATTGCTGTTCTGAGGACGTTTATATCTAAACGTAAAGAAGAACACAAAGCACTATTGTCTAAAAGAATAAAAAAGGTGTTAAAGGTATCAGAAGATCATGATTCTGGGTCAGAACGAACAAGTGATTCTCCTAAGCCCAATGGCAAATCTAACGGTGATCGAGCAGAAATACCAGATAATGAACCATGTGACAACTGTGAAGAACCAGAGAAATTACCAGTGGGTAAAGGCCAAGGACAACTAAAACCACTACGAGTGCTTGAGGTTTTAAATCATTTCTCTTATTTCACATGTAACTTTTTCATTATGAGGGTTGTGATCAAATCATCAATATAAGTGTTATCTATGAATTTTTAGGCTCTGTCTGCCACAGGGTTAAGAGCTCTAAGATATGCTCGTGAAGTAGAAGGGATTGGGCAAGTTGTGGCCCTGGACAATGATAAAGGTTGGATGTGGTGTATATTTGTGCTTTATGTTTCATGATATATTGAACTAGTATAAAGAGGGTGTTTAGGCATATGTTGTGAATGATTATGTGATATTTAGTAATAAGAGTTGGATAATAAGCTTTAGTAAAGTCTGTTTTAGAAAATAGTTTATGACTGTATGTGTGTGTTTTAGTTTTTTGAAGTTGTAAGAATTAGATAATTAAATATTTATGTGTCTGATTGATTTGATTATATTACAAATTAATTAATCAAAATAATCAATAAGAGCATTCTTGTAACAAGATAAATTAGAGATGGTTAAAATAGAAGTCTCAAATCATGCTAAAGTGAAGGTGCATGAGTAATTCTATTTTACCCTCAAATAATTAGTGTTTTTTGCAGTTGATATGATCCTGAGTAGATATGTTTGTTATATTTTTCTGTGTAGCATCTGTTGAAGCTTGCAGGAGAAACATTAATTTTAATGGTTCAGTTGCAATGGCAAAGGTGGAGTCAAACCTTGCTGATGCTCGAGTGTATATGCTTACTCATCCAAAAGAATTTGATATGGTATGAGTTACTGATATATAAAATGCTATCATCGTTTCTATCTAACATCACATGAGTTTATTTAATTAGCAAGTGACCTGTTGAGACTTAACTTACAATCTTGTGGGTATAACCAGAATTTGATGTTTTTTAGGTTGATCTTGATCCGTATGGTTCACCATCTGTGTTCCTAGACTCTGCAGTTCAAACAATTGCTGACGGAGGGATGCTGATGTGTACAGCAACAGATATGGCAGTCCTATGTGGAGGAAATGGAGAAGTCTGCTATTCCAAGTAATTTTTCTATGTTTTAATTACTTTACATTGACATATTGTCTGAGGAAATTGTTTGGCTATTAGCCAAAAATCTAAAGTACATTTCAACAAAGACAACCTAGAGGATCTTGTGGACCCAAACTCATTTGTAACAATGATTATCAGCAAACAGAAATTCTAATCATGAAAAGTTTTCCTTTTTAGATCGGCAAACACACACATACACACACACATCTAATCTTACTCCTAAATCTACACCATTGTCCACCATGGGACTTGAACCCTCATCTTCGTGGGGAGGGACACTGCTGTGTACACATCAATCGCCATTGGGCAACAAGCCTTTTGGTATGAAAGTTTTTTTAAAAAGTAAAATTTGCAATCATGGGATGGAGGGAATACTTGCTTGATTAAAAAGAGTTTGGACTCATTTTTTGTCTATTATGGGCTAGATATGGTTCCTATCCGCTGAAAGCAAAATATTGCCACGAAATGGCTTTGCGGATCCTCCTTTCATGCATTGAGGTAATCTGATCTTCAACAGTTCAACTAGATTTGTATAATATTAATTCCTTATTTTTTTAGAGAATTAAATTTTCACCTTGTACAGAGTCATGCAAATCGATACAAGCGATACATTGTCCCTGTGTTATCTGTTCAGATGGACTTTTATGTACGGGTATTTGTTCGCATATACACGTGAGTACTCTTTTCTCAAGCTTTTTGAATATCATGGGGTTTTAAATTTCCTGAAATTATGTGATGATTCCAGGTCAGCAGGTGCCATGAAAAACACTCCGCTCAAGCTTTCATATGTTTATCAATGTACTGGTTGTGATTCTTTTCATCTCCAACCACTGGGTAGGACAGTCTCTAAGGTGTGTGCAAACTATCCCTAAGAAATAATTTTAAATTTTTTGAGTTCTTACTAATTGATCATTTGAAAAACTTTGCTTAAGCCTTGCTTGAGGGCTCATTTCTTTTAATATATGTTTCTCAGAATACAAGTGTGAGATATCTCCCTGGGTTTGGTCCTGTTGTTCCCCAAGAGTGCAGTGACTGTGGTAAAAAATATAACATGGGCGGACCCATTTGGTCAGCTCCTATTCATGATCAAGATTGGGTGACATCAATTTTAGCAGATGTGAAGTCTATAAAGGCACGTTATCCTGCTTTTGATCGGATATCCGCTGTCCTGACAACAATTTCAGAGGTGAAGTTGGTTACATTGAAAATAAAAGATTTTATGTGCTTCAAAACTTGCAGGAAAAAGTTGAATACATTTATGCATTTGACTTGTTTCATTTATTCAGGAATTACCAGATGTTCCGCTTTTTGTGAGTTTGCACAATCTTTGTGCAACCTTAAAGTGCACTTCACCTTCTGCAGTGGTATTTAGGTCTGCTGTGATTAATGCAGGATATCGTATCTCTGGCACACATGTGAACCCATTAGGATTAAAATCTGATGCTCCTATGGGCATTATATGGGATATTATGCGTTGTTGGGTAAGCTAGTTGTGTTCTTCTATTATTATAACCCATGTTTATCTAGTGCAGGAAAATGCGTTTTCTATTCTTAAAGTTTGTGCCTTTTGTCGGTTTTAAGGTTAAAAAATATCCTGTGAAAGCCCAACCACCTGAGCATCCTGGGAGTGTGATCTTAGCTAAGGAACCTGCACTCCAGGTATATTTCATTTTATAATTAACCAAATATACCACAAATACCTTTTTCAGTATGGACAAAGTTTTATACATTTGAAATCATTACCAACAGGCTGATTTTGCTCGAGCTGTTGCATCACTTAGCAAGGCTCAAGCAAAGAAGGTTGCCCGTTTTCTACCAAATCCTGAAAGACATTGGGGCCCAAAACTGCGTGCTGGGCGGACCATCACCAGCAAGCACACGTCTCTCTTGGGCCCAGAAACAGTCAATGAGATTCTTAATAACAATGAAGAACAAGGGGAAGAGCCTGAAGCGAAACGTAAGAAGACACAAGATTCTACTTCCATTTCATCATAAACAGACTAAAAATGGAAGCTTTTTACACACTTTCACCTGATTTTCTTCTGCATTTCTGTGCAGAGTGAATCCAACTTGACAACTTGTAATCTTAGCAGTCAACTACCTTGTCGGGATAAATTTTATGAAGATGTAAATTAGTTGAATGGTGGATGTGTTCTGTTTGGAAGTTTGGAAGTTTGGAAGTTTGGAAGTTTAGAAGTGTTGAAGTTGCACAGGATAATGGAAATAGTGTATTATTTTGGATGGAAATTATGTAACTATCTATATATTTTTCTTAGCCTGCTTTTGTTTCATAAAATGTGGTTTTTGTTTTGTTGTTGTCCTATATTTTTGTATGTGGTAATATAACTTAATGGCGCTTTGTAGATGCATAACTGAAGAATAGTAAATACTTTTGAAAAAAATGGTTACAATTATAATTTATCGTGGTTATCAATAATTTATTCTATTCTATTATTAGATCCTTAATAGTTTATCATGTTATCCTACTAAGTGTTAATTAGGCTTGTATATTGATTATGTATCCTTTTCTCTGTCTTTCATATGTAGTGAATAAGATAAAATAAATTGTGTAGATTTAGTGGATATGTGATTTTACTGTTACATATATTTAAAAATAAAAATATATTTAAAAGTAATATCAAGCCCATATTTGTTTTTTTATTTTAGATAAGAAGTTTCACAAAAATAAAAAGATAATATTGTTTTTTTTAACTCTTCAGAATGTTTGATATAAAAACATCCACAATCCTTCAACGATGGTGGTGATGTTGGGTTGTAAAAGACGAAATGGTGCAGATTGGAAAAAGTGTTGTTGGGTAGTAGTTCTCTGATCAGATCCAGCCGCGACACTACTTGGTTCGGGCTTGTCTGACGATGGTGGTGTTGTTAGGTTGTAGAAGCGGGAAATTAAGGTGCGTATCGGAAAGGTTTTGTTGGGTTGTTAAAATATGAATCTTTTGACTTATGAAGTCCTGAGGTTCGCATTTTGTAACGATTTTGATCCATGATAGTAATTTTGTTAGATTTTTCTAGTTAAGCGTAGGGGCATTTCAATCATATTACAATTTTATATATTACTAATTACCAATTTTTGTGTGTATCAAGGTTGGTATCTTAGGTTTAATGATTGTATCCACTATTGGAGTTTTTAATCTTTTAATTTTGTTACTTTTCACCTTAATACTTTTACATTTTTTAGAATTTAATCTCTATAAAATTTCTTTCAACTTTATCCTATATACTTTCTATATTTTACAAGTTTTTCGTTTTACGTTTCAATCTAAATTTTACGAGTTAAACCACTGCAACGTGCACGTGTGATTTTAGGCTTACACTTATTTTTCCTCTTTAACAGTTCGTCTCAACGCACAAGTCCTAGATCAACTTAGTTATTTTTTTAATGTTTTACGTTTCACGTGCGTGGTTTGACATTTTTACGTCTACTTTTCTTTCGATTTTATCTCTTTTGTTTTTATTTATTTTTAATACAAGTTTTTTAGTGTTAGTGGTTGCTAACACTAGCATAACATTGTTGTTATTTGACATTGTATTACGCCCCCCACCGCAACGTGGGGGACTTAATTCTAGTTAAGGGACTAAGTATGTATATTAGTAGATTATTTAAAATTTAAGGGGTTGTTTGTGTCATTTGTTTAAAATAATAAAAATATGAAAAAATTTACATGATCACCCCTCCACAACCATAACATTCTCGTCAGGCCACCACCACTACACTACCGGCACCCCATCACCACCACCACCACCACCACTTCTGCCATAAAAGTAATGCCACTACCACAATCCCTTCCAGCCATAACTTTCCACTCAAGGCACCATCACTACACTGTCGCCACCCCCATCACCACAACCACCATTGCCACCGCCACAAAACCACTTACCCCAACATCACAATCACACTTTCTTAGTCCTAGATCCCATCGCCATGCCATACCACACACACCAGTACCATTGCCTCCTTCCCACCCCTTCCTACCAAAATCAAATCCTAATTTAACCCAACCATCACCATCGGTCACCATAATTACCACCACAACAACTGTCACACCCCAACCTTGATGGCGGAAACGTCGAGATATGAAGGTTAAGATTGTTCACAACCACATAACGCTATAATTAAATGTAAATATTTAAATTATAAGTTTCAAAAGGAAGTACAAACATAAGTATCAAACTTGAAATAAGTTCAAACATAAATCAAAACATAACATAACATTTTTATTATTAAACTAGGTCCAAGTCCTAGTTTCATTGCAAGCTTCAAAAGTCCACTTTAAACTTGGGGATTTCCTGAAACATGATAAAAATAAAAAGGTCAACTATAAATAGTTGGTGAGTTTCCAAGGTTTCATACATAATATGATAAGATTACAAGTAGCAATTCATGTCATAGGTCATAAGCAAGTAAGGTTATAGAACACATATCGTTACAACCAAACCTCGACTTGATTACAAGTATAAAAGATTGGCTAAGTGTATTTGGTTCCCATGATGAACAAGCATACGTCATCAGGAGTCGGCAATACCTCGACTTTAGCACCAAATAGGCTTGTCAGGCCCAAAGATCTAAGACGTTGCCAGGCTAGCAATAATTAATGATTGTAAACAAAAATATGTATCTCAAAGAAACACTTACAATACACAAATAACCATGACAAAAATATGAATTGCAAGTGCTTTACAAGTCTAAACGTCTACAAGTGTGTTAAGTATAAGTAATCATGTTTCACCCCAAATTAGTGTGAAAAAGGTAAAAATTGGGCAAGGAAAACTCACTTGTCAAATAAGTATATAATGAAGATCAATAAGAATAATATATGTCGTTCCAAGATAAAACGTCACAAGGCACCTAAATATATAAATATTACAAGATTTAGGTTAATATAAGATTAACGAGTTAACATGAACTAGGGTATTAGAATTTTGGGGATTTTTATAAAGTTAATAAATTCTTATAAAAATACCATTTACGAAATTTATAAAATTTTATTTTAAGGAAATTGATCCTTTGTAAATAACTTGTGATTTTATAAAATTATATTTAAATTCTATAATTATCGTGATAAAGTCTAATATTAATTTAATACCTTTAAGTATTATATAACAATCTAATTTTTATAAAAGTGTTTAATTATAACATTTGTAAATAATTTTATATTAAAATATTAAAATGTTTTACAAGAATAAATTTTTAAGAAATATTTAGTTGACTTCAAAAATATTTGAGGTTTATAAAAGTCATTTTTATAATTATTATAAATTTTCTATAATTAATTTAAGGCCAAAAAGACTTTAAAAAATATATGTGAGGGTGCCCAGGTTTGAACCCGGGACCTCATGTATGTGGGGCATTGTCTTAACCAGTGAACCAGGCTTCCAGCCGCGTTAGAATTCGCGTTTTAATTGTTAAATACAAACTTAAACAAACCCCCAAATTTCACCTGAACCCTAGAAACATATTCGATCAAATTGAACCCCATATGAACGTTGTAATCGATCGAAAAGTTAGGGCTTTTGATCTCCATATGAAATCGAGTAAGTAGTTGCATTTAATTACCCGGTTTGAAGTGGAGTTGAAGGTGAACAAGATGGATGAAAGTCGCGACCGAGGTTGAATCAATAAATGAGAAATAGATGAAAACAATCAAATTAACTCGGTGGATAGCTTCGAATGATGTTCCTGATGTAAAGCCCCTTGTCAATTTCAGTTTAAAACACTCGGAAGGTGGGTTTCGACTATGTTGCAGCCTCGCGATGAAGGTGATGATTGAATTTGATGTTTGCGTTTGTTTCAGGTGAAATTGATGATTGTAATCGATTAGTGATGGATAGATGATTGTTTATGTTGAATTAATTGGATTATTATTGTGCTTTAACGTTCGAATGACTTGGAGATTTAATGTGAATCGGTTACCGAGTGATTCGATGGTAACACGAATGTTTCAGGTGATAATATCGGCGGTTACAAGTTCGATTCAGGTTCCAGACTTGATTTGTAACGGTTTGATTCACGATTCGAAGGATTAATCGCGTTTGGGCCCGCCGGAGCCGTAGCCGGCGGTGGCCGCGGCGGTCGCCGGATTTTGCGGGGAAAGAGAAAAAACTTTAAAAATGTTGCAATTTGGCCCTTGCACTTTTAGGTTTTATCATTTTATGAATAAACTTTCTATTTTAGGTTTATAAATTGACAAATAAGACCCCCAAACTTAATTTAAGTTTATATTTTAAACATGGTTAAGTTTCATAACCCTTATAAATTATAAGTAATCTTATTATTACTAATGTTATTATTCATTATTATTACTTATTATTATTGTTATTTTTATTAATATCAATATTATTATTATTTAATATTTATATTTTTAACCTCCATACATAAAACTCAATGAAAATAATGATAAGCACAAACAACACATGAGTTTCAAAATTAACAATAATAACCCTTGTAAGAGTAAACGAAGTTAACTTTTAGTTAACAAAAATACGAGATGTTACAACAACAATTGCTAAACAGATGAAAACCTAGACCGCCACCTTTGTTTCCTCGTTTATGTTCATCGTTACACCACCACTAGGCCTGGCAATATGGGCAGGTTGAGTTGGGTTTGGTGTCGGGTCAGGATGGGTTCGGGTTAACACGGGTTCGGGTAAGAATGGGTTCAGGTCAGAAACGGTTCAGGATGGGTCTGGGTCAGAATGGGTTCAAGTCAAGATGGGTCGGGTCAAAACAGATCAAATCCAAAAATTACAAAATTCTCAATTTTCTAACACAAACCATAGGAAAGTACAGGTGAAGCTATTCCATGAGGGTTGCTTTCAAACACATATCAAGAATATTTTTTTGATGATGATGATTGTTTGGGCCTCAGATGAACAAAAAGAATTGATGATTAACAATATTAATTTGAGAAGCAAAGGAAGTTTTTTGGAAGATGATGGTTGTTTGATTGAGTCAAAAACTTCAGATCTTCAATTGGTGCAACGCAAAGCGGGAGAAGATATTTGATTCAATCCAACAGTTCCCAAAAATTTCGATTATGATGCTATAAATGGAGATGAGGATATCGAGCGACAGTGAGGATATCGAGCGACAATGGGGTTGGCGATTGGAGCGGTGGTGTTGTCGGTGGCGATTGGAGCCATGAAGAGCTTGAGGTTATGAAAACGAGCAGATTAAGATGACCCGCCCATTCTGACCCATAACATATTTTTCTTTGTACCCATTATGATTCATGCCATTTTTGTTCTATTGTTAAACATGTCTATTTAGACCCATTGAAAATAATATTGAGCCCAAAACAACTCATTACCTTATATTAAAAGTCCATATAAACCCATTTTTTCAATGGATGGACTAAAAGTGCTAGGTCTAACCACCACCATCCATTTGAAACCCTCAAACCTATTCAAACAAATTCGAAGCCCTAATTTGGGTAGAATCCCTAATTGAATTTCTCCTATAACCCATCCATAACCTAATAGCTGATGATGATGTAGTTATGTTCAAAGATGATGATGGTGGTGGTGGATGGCCGAAGGTAGGAGATGTGGAAGATGAAGAATGATGATGGTGAGAGATGAAGATGACGATGGTGGTGTCGGTGGTGTTGTGGGTGGTGTTAGGGTGATAAAAAAACAACCATCAAGTTATTATCTAGTTATAAAATAGTCACAGTATGTAAAATGATCAAAGTATCATTATATTTAACTGTAAAAACTAACAGAGTTAGTGTCAGGGACCAAAACCATTATAAAAATGAAACCATAGGCCATGATATAATCAAAGATTTCTTTTTGGACTGAAATGATTCAACTATAGAGACCAAAACTGAAATTTACTCTTATTTTTATTTTCAATGATACACTTAATAAAACCATTTCTACTAAAGCATTAGATGAGATCAAGGACCACCGCATCATCCTTCTCCCGATGAAGGTCTTATAAGTCATAAACACCTCTTCTTTCCCTTTCACTTCGCTTGCCTTCTTCTTCACTTTTGCCTTCTCTCCATCACATTAACGTCTATAATGACGCTCTTATTATAAATGCTCATACATTTTATTTAATATTTTATTAAATTATATTTGAATAAAGGTGTGAGAGTGGCCGACCCACTCAAAGACTCTAGCTATCCAAAGAAATCCTCTTTGCTATTGTAATTATGCATCTTGTGAATAATACCATTTCATTGTCATCTCCTCCTAACATAGTTGTATCTAATAGCCTCCACTCTCCTTATTTCTATATTCTAATTTAGTTTCAAATATCAATTTGACATCCACTTATAAAACATATTCAATAAAATAATCATAACCTTTTCTTTTCTTTAATGTTATTCAAACTTATAACCTAAATAGGTTCAACTACTAACCAAACACAGATCACACTAAACATAACAAAATTCAAAAGTAAACACTGAGTTTAATTTAGATTGCAAGCACATTGGTGTACAATGTTGAAATTGAATAGATCCTAGGGTACTTTCAACAATCTAGATACAAACACTTCATTACCAAATGAAACACAAGTATAATAAATAACACATTTTTCAATCCTAATCCTACAAACAGTTATACAAACAGTATACAGTAAAAAAGACACCAGGTTATCTTTCAACTCGAGCGCGTTCGGAAGGCGTAATTTAGATGTTACCCCTTCATCACCTACTAAAGATCCACCATAACATGTTACTCAATGAATTCCCATCATCATGTGCAGTCAAATTTCTGATCTTTTTAAGAGCAATCTCCTGTTCATAAAGACCTTCCAATGCATACACAAACCCTTTCCACCTTCTCCAACACCTTCCATATTCAGTGAAGGTAAACTCCAATCCACAAGCTGCTTCGCGTACTCCACATCGGAAAACAATATCTCAGTAATCGGCAACAGTGGAAGCACTTGAATTCCCAACCTGATTGCTGTAAGCTCAGCAGGAGCGAACCATAGCACACTGTCTCTTTTGTTAGCCCAAAGAATCCCCACAACTCTATTCGCGCGTGTGAAATCTTTAGCATATAGTGTGTTATCTTCTTTCACATGCCACCATGTTTGTGCAGCATGAATCTCCATAGATGTAAGCAAAGATCCAACTGCTGCAAGATGTTCATCTCCATAAGCTAGCCCCATTAAGGCTGCAGAGTAATACGCGTTCACAGCTTCACTCGTGCTTTCTTGATTCCTACCATTTTCAAATTCTGTCAATCCTGCAGCCCATGAATGTAACTTCCACAAATCGAAGTTTCTCAATCGCGTATACTTTGAATCTGAACCTTCACCCAATGTCATGAAATCCAACATCAAAGAGTATGCTTGAGGCCTATACTTTCTTCCCCAATTTGGATCTATCTTTGCAAGAACCGCGATCCCATACAGAAAGTAACCGATGTGAAAATGGTGATCGTTGTATATCCCAAAGCCGAAATCTGCAGTACTTTGTTTAGACCCTTGTGCTGTTATAAGCCCACCCCATGACTTATCATACAGAAACCTGTTGCCATCAAAGGTTCCATCTAACCATGGTTCAATTGTATCCTTTAAATACTGTTTGACTTTGGGGATCACATCAAGATGGTCAACTTCTTCAGCTATCAATGCTAATCTAGCTGCTCTTGCCACCAATTTCCCATAAAAGTAAGATGAATTGGTGGACATGTTATTCGAATCCAAACCCTTAACATCTTGCACAAGCGCATCAACGATTTCATGGTATGATTCGCGTCGAACGCCTTTGATCGAATGCCAGGTTACAGAAACCGGGTCGGGTTTCAACACCCATGAACTCCCAACAACACCAACGAGATCACCATCTACACTTCTGTATTTGAAATCATCCACAACTTTGATCGAATCATCATCAATCAAACGAAGATGCAGAGGATTCGCTAACATCAACAGATCCCCTGAACCTATCTTCTCCCATTTGTATTGAACACTAGACGATTCACGAAACAGAGCACTACCCGAAACCGGATAACAAGAACTGAACTTATCAAGAATCGATTCAATTTTTGAATCCGAATTCGGAAACAGAGCAATGCGAATCACACCCGAATACTCTTCTGATGAAATCGTGGACGCCTTATAACTCAAACTGATTGGGGAAGACGAATACAATATCCAAACTTGACCGTTGTCAAGATTGATCTTGTACTTAGTTTTCGAACTATTGGGGACAAAAGCTCGAATCTTTCCAACAGTTGAGATCGATAGAGGCACACTCTGCAACAATTTGCAGGTTATATACGGGCTACCTCTCACAAGAAAGAATCTTAAGCTCGATTGAATGTCCAAAGTGACACTAAGGTCACTGAACGACGATACAACATGGGTCCGATTTCGATTCCGATTCGAATTGATAAAACTGATATGTTGAGATCAGGGGTAAAGATTTGCTGTGTGAAAGAGCTGTTGGAGAAGATTGATGGGTACGAGATAGAAAGTGATGAATTGGCTGATTTGAAGAGATAAGGGTGGATGTATTCGGGTTGATCGCCATTTTCGATGACGAAGTTTTGGAAGAATGAGTTAGTGGGGAGGGGGGATGAGAGGAGGTTATCGGAGAAGAAGGCGGAGGGATCCGGTAGGACGGTGGAGGGGAACTCCGGGAAGGTGGTGGTGGTGGCGATGGTGGTGGTCGGAGGTGGGTCGGAGCAGAGCACCGGAGAGTTGCATTGCAGCGTGAAGAAGACGATGAAAGACCAGAGGATTAACATTTTTTTGAGTTGAGAATGAAGAGGGAGGTTGTGGTTTTATATAATATTATTGTTTTTAATGCCGTTTTAGATTTTACTAATTTGATTAAAAATAAGTGTTTGTGCCTTTGTGGTGGTGGGCATTTTGTTTATATTTAAATTGTTTTTTAGTAAATGTTTGATAAGGAATCTTTATAATAATATTTATCAACAGCTCGATTTTGATTTTTTCATTGTTTTAGAATTCAAATTTGTGTTATTATAATTTATGAGTTTAATAGATCATATCATATGGATTTTTTAATATATAAGTTTGTATGGAATCCATATCTGGCATCGAGATTCAAATTGAAAAAAAAATATAAAATCTAAAATAACTCATGTAACGATTGAAAGTTTTATCTGATAAAAAAAACGAAGGTTGTTATCTTTTATCTCTACTTGTTTAAACTAGAAAGTATAAATGTTGATCTCAATAAGTGAAGATCAAGAAAACATACGTCCATAAAATTGTTGCTAATCATAATGTATAGCATTTTCAAGATTTTTTCAACTTTAATTTATCAATGCCTACGTGTTTAAATAATTTCCTTCCTCAACTCCTCAAGATGTCAATGGTTTAAGTTATGTGTTGAGCAATGATGTAAAATTATTAGTAAACTATATTGTTGTTAAAGAAGTATTGAAGTGATTTAGTTACAATAAATGACACAACAATCCTCCAAGTCACAAAAGTTAGTTATTATCATTTTTTTACATTCTTACATCACTGTTTATTTTATTAACTTTTTCTAGCATTTAATTATATTTTAAATGAAATTATATCGACGCAACTTAAAATGGGATGTTATTGATCATTATTTAAAATAAAATAAAATTAAAAATATGATATTAAAAATCCCAGTGTGTTACGTGAATAAAAGTAGTTTTAAATAGAAGTCAAATTTTCTCAAGTCATTGGCTACCTTTCCCAAGGCCAAAAAATCCAAAGTGGGGTTGCTAAATATGAAAACTAGAATACTAGATAGCCGTTTTCATCATCATTATTATTATTATTATTAACTTTAGTTTTGATATTTTTATCCTTTATGTTGGTGGGGTTGCTTAACGAGAAAACTTCATAGCCTTTTCTTTGTGACCGTTACGTACATTCATACTAACTACAACGACTATTAATGGTGATCATAGTGTTACATTGTTACTCCTTGTTCGAAACTCATTTAAAACATTCAAATATTTAACTTTAAGTATAATCTATTAGTTGTGCTTAATTAATTTATTTTATCTAGTTAGTATTTGTATATGAATACATTTCCTTGAAAGTGCCATACTTGCACAGATAGTTACATTTGGATCTTTTATATACTATTCTATATAGTATCGGAACTTTAAGACTTTTGTTTTTTTTCTTTCACTCCTTATCTCCTTCTTGGTCTTGCTATCAAATATTGGTTGTCGTTGATTCTCTTCTCATATAGGCTCCTTTGCGATGATTTTTTTCTCTTCGTCTTCATCTCATCCGGCTCCGCCACTCTAGTGTCGCATTGTACACATACTAATTAGGCTTTATTTATAATTCCCATCCTGTCGTTGTGCCTTTTGCAGTAGCAGCACCTACCACGCGCAATCATAGATCCCGTCATCATTTTATAATCATGAAGATTTTATAGTCGACATCTAAATAAAAACCACTAAAAATATATTTGTTTAAATGACAAGTCTTTACCATATACAAATATGAAACTAAATGTGTTTATGTAAACTTACCTTTGTAATGCATGAACTCATTAGGGTTGATAACTTTATTTTTAAAAGTTAAAAGTTTAGTTTATTAAACTTAGATTTTATTAGAAATAAATGTATGGCAATTTTTTCAAAGTAGAGTAGTCGCGCAATTTATCAAAGTAAACCTACCCAAACACCTTATATATGATAATGTCTCACTTTAATAGGATTTAGTGGTTTTGGTGGACTTAGTCATTAGTGGTTGGTGGGTCATAGAGGTGTATATATGAGGTTAACCGGTTCGATTTTGTTCAATAAAAACCAAGCTTGGTTTTAGAAATCAAATTAGAGGTAGTTCGCTGGTTTGAAAACGAGTTTGACGGGTTTGACCAGGTTGAAACCAATTATAACTTATATACGTAAAAACCGGTTTCAACCCTACAGATTGAGTCCGGTTGGAATCGTTTTTAGTGAAACCAGATTGAAAATCAAGTCGGGTCGACTCAAGTCGCCAATCTTAATTCTCAAACCGATTTTTAGTCAACAAAAGTCAATCATGGTTTTGACCTCTTAGAAAACTAGGCCAGAAACCAGTTTTGAGGTGGTTGACCGCTCTGAAAACCGAGTTTGATCGGTTTGGTGCGGGTTTTTTCAATCTCTCGGATACAAATCTGTTTCAACCCAACGGGTTGAGTCTAGTTGGAACCATTTCTAGCGAAACCAGATTGGAAAAAAGTCGGGTCGACTCGAGTAACCATTGTTGTTGAGACCGGATCGGACCAGCCGGTCCGACCGGTTCGACCGCGAATCGGGGGCTTGTCCAGTCCGGTGTGGTGTGATTCGTTTTGTAGTGGTCGGACCGGGAAACCGGACCGGTTCGGACCGGTTTTCGTTTTTTTTTATTTTAATGGATAAAAACGGGGTGTTAAACCATAAATTAGTACGCCGGATATATAAATATAGTTAAGTTTTATATATAACTATAATATATATATATATAAATCATATATAAGTTACTTATATTTAATTACATATATAAATATAATTAAAATATAGTTAAATCCGGTCCGACCACCAAACCAGTAAGGCGTACGATTAAGCGTACGATTAAACGTCCGATCCGGTTCTAAAAACATTACGAGTAACCATTTTCAGTTCACAAAAGATTTCTTAGCCACCTCTAAGGGGTCATGACTCGTGAGCTAAAGAACAAATAACTTTTTTTATTCAATTTTCATAGGAAAACGTCAACCATGTATGGGTGTCTATCACTCTATCATTGGTTGTTTCCATCGAAATAACTACATTTGTCGACAAAATGAAAATTATATGGAGTTCTTCTATTTTGTATTTTCAAAAATCTATTAATAAATTTTGTTTAAATTCAACAGATCTAGTTGACATCACATTAACTATTATCATTTAAACGTTACTTTGAAGGACGTTAAGAGATATAATATTGTTTAATAGGTTTTTATTGACTAGATCTAATAGTTTTGAATCCAATTTCAAATTCAAATCGATTTTAACGAAGACTAACAAGACAACGGAGAGGTCATTATATAACATCTATCATTTTAGTTATATGATATTACAAATACCCACGCGTTACGTCTGAGTGTTAAAATCCCCCAAGGCCAAACATTTGTTTTATTTTTTTCAATTAAATTTCTTTTACATTTGTATTTATATTTTTAACTTTTGTAACTAAATATACAATAAAATAATAAAAAACATCATTAATTATAAAAATAAAACAATCTACAAATAAAAAATACATAACTAAAATTAAGATCTAATGCGGGAATTCATATCCCCAACGTTGTGTTTTCTCTTACTTTTGTTGAAGAACAAGTTCTAACATCGACTCGGTATACATCAAATGGTCTTTCAAGGAATTCCAAGTTTGCTTCTTGTTGTTATTCTTCCAATACTTTGTGTTGTTGGCGCTTCAAACCAACACGAGTTTTATGTTCCTTATGCATAAGTCAGAACTTTTATCTCGAAGACAGGCTCTATGCTCGGCTTTAGTTTAGTTACGGTGTTGAAGCTATTAATTTTCACCAGAAGTTCTTATTATGATGTCGATGTTTAGGCCAATATTTCGCTTTTCCTCGGCGGCATCTCCGTTCTACATTCTCATCATCATCGTCTATCGGTGTTCAAAAATAAAGCTTCGATGATGTGGTGTATTGGCGAATTAATTTGTTTTTACTCTTTTACTCAGTTGGGCCTCACTATCAATTGTCGAAATGTTGGACCACGAGGAATGAGAACGAACGGCTATCAACGCATGCATATGTAGAAAGCATGTTTTCTTGCAAGCCTCTTTGTAATCAAAAGTGACTTTCCGAAACACGTCTTGTTCACATTGTCGTTACATCGCAAACCGCCAGCTCTTTTTTTTTTAAATGAAGAATTTCAAATCTCATTGTATGGTTTAAATCTCTCAATTTTGAATTGAGTTGATCTAAATTTTGTTTATCGCATTTTATTTTATTGTGAAAATGCATGGTAATTTACAAATAGATGAAATTAAACCAAATAATAAAAAAATAAATTCAAACAATAAATTTTAGTGGTTACAAATTAACATTTTTCCTAAAATGATCTTGATTTTATTCGTCACTATTAACTGGATCTTTCATACACGATTTTGATTGTGTTTGGTTAAATGACCAACGTCTTTGTTTTTGTTTTTGTTTTTTTCTCTATTTAACTAAAAATGGTTTGGTTATTCACTTGTCGTTTCATTAAATTGTTTCGTGATTTCTCTCACTCACCACTTTAAGGTTTGGTCACTTTATAATGTTAAGATATTAATTTGAAGTCTTGCATAGAGTGATTAGGAAGACGTATGAATTTAAAAAATTACATTTTGATAAACTTCTTTTTGAAAAAAAAAACTATATGACTATGTATATTTTAATTTGATTCATCTATTTGTTTTCTAGCCAATATCACACCCCCAACCTCATCATGAAAAAACTCACAACTACAAAAACCTCTTGACTCAGCGCAAAGCATTTTTGTCGGTTAATGGTTTGGTTTCGATAAAAAGTTCCATTTTTCGTAACCATGGCTATGCACTCCTAAATGTGCTGTAATAGTCGCCTCTGTCTTGCATTTAGCATACCTTCATTTCCTAGTTCTCATTTTGAGTGCAAAATCCTGATAGCGAGTACATGACTAGATTGTGATTAATGTGTTAACGGGTCTTTATAGTGAGCTTTGGGTGGTTGTTGATTAAAGAAGGACAATGACGGTTCTACAAATGCGTTGGAGGTTGTTGGAAACAAAACGTCTAGGGGTAGAGACTGATTTCATGCCGGAAGGTATCAAGATATAATTGTGGTAGTAGACACAACCTGTATGAAGAAGCAAAACTAAGGGGTTGTTTGATAATTTCTGAATGATTAAGTGCTAAACTAATAAGAGGTCTGAACCATTAAATGTTAAATCATTAAGAGGTCTGAACCATTAAGAGCCAGTATATAGCTTAACTTTTCAAATGCAAATGCATAATCAGTTTAGATAAGAGATTTTAACTATTCAATATTAGACCTCTTAACCATTCAGTATAAGTATAATGTTTTAACATTCAGAGGTAAATGTCAGAACCATTCAGTCATTTGTTTGCGAAACAAACAGTCTGAACCATTAAATACCGAACCATTCAAACATTTGCACCATTAAAAGGTTGATTTAGATGCTACCAAACAATTCATAATTTCAATAAACACAAACCGGGAGTACCCGCGTCTGTTAATATTATGTATGCATGTGCAAACTCACATTATTTGAGTTAATTACACAAATATGTCATACAATTTTCAAATTATTTTTCATAAACTTGGTATAATTTTTCATAAAAAATAATGTAGAACCCGAACATGTTACAAAATTAAAACTACTCCTAAACATGTTATGTGTTTGTGGTTAAACCAAATGAACTATTATGTAATTATTAACTATAAATCTATAAAAGCAATGATATTATATGCCACCACGATGATTATTAACAGGAATTTTGACATTTCTCATCATGAATTTTGATATATAAAATTTTCCATTTCACTTTTTGTTTACTAAAGGTCAAACATTACTAGTCATAACGCGTAAAGTATTTAGTACGCACCCCACTCTCCACGAATTTATTTTTTAAGTAATAATACGAAATCATCAGCGGTGGTGAATTATAAAAATAGCTCCCAAACAAAAAAAAAACTAACAACTTTTTGTTTTTTTAATGAATTTTAATTTTCTTTTGCGTGATGAACTAATCAAATAAGTTAAATGGTGTATTCTAAATTATATTTTGGTTAAATAGATTAATTTAAAGTGTGTAATATGCAATAATAATGTATGTAATAAATCAATTATATAGAGAAAATTTTAAAAATATATATTAATTTAAACATTTTAGGGCCCTCGGGAGATTGGGTCCTGCGCACCGTCCCTCCCTCCCCTTCCTAGGGTTGGCCCTGCGAATCGGTAACTAATAGAAATATTGAAGTATGAAGTTTTATATTCAAAATTTAGGTTTTGATCAATAACTAGTGTTTTGTGAGTTCGTTGCACGGCTCGAATATAATTCATATTGAAAATAACTAAAGATATACTATACTTGTAGCGTTGTTTTGGCTGCATGTTGGTAGATTTTAATTTTTTTATATGACTTATATAGAAATGTATGTAGAGAATCATGTCGCAATAATACAATTCAAATTTCCCAAAAAAAACTTTGTTCTGAAATTTTTTAATAAGTATATTACGTTTGAATTGTGTCGGTTTTAAACAAAACTTATACGTACATGTAGATAAAAATAAGCATAGTGTAACCGTGTATTCGGAATTTTAAAAGACTTTATATTTTTAAAGTTATAAGAAAAAAACAAAATACAATTAAAATTAATTATTATAATAAATTAGAATTTTAACTTACTTTGAAAGTTGAACTCTAAGTTAGAAGTCACGTAAGGTACTTAGAAGGCATACATATACGAGTTGTACACAAAGCATTAGAGGTTTAAAGTTAAACATTAACAAAATACGATAAAAATTAATGACTATAATAAAATTATAATTTTAACCTACTTAAAAAGTTGAAATCTAAGTTAAAGTCACTTGTGGCACTTAGAAGCCATGCAACCGGAAGTGGTACACAAAGCATTAGAGGTTTGTTTTCTTTGGTGTTTAATTAAAGTATAGTTAATGTGTTTAAACCTTTTTTTAACTAACAATAGAAAATATGTTAATTTTTATAGTTATCATTATATCCAAACTATTGACGTCAAATATCATCGGATATGTCATTCGTAATGAGGATGCAACTAGGCTAGCCATCACTGGGCTGGAAAATAGAAAGAAAACAAGTGTTGGGCTGTTGGGCCCAGGTTATGTGGGCCTAGCCTACCTGACGCTGCTTAAACGAAATTAGAATGAAGTCAAGAACATTGACGGCAGTGATTGGCTGATTGCTCTTCTTTCTGTTTAATTTAGATTAGTATTAAGCTTCACGTGTTACGACGGCGGCGTAAAATCGTACTGTTACATCAATGTTACACACTCGTTAGCGACCATCAACACCGAAAAAGCTCGTAACACAAATGAATAAGAATGGAAAAAAAAATAAAGCCAAACGAAAAGTAGACCTAAAAAACGTTGACCCATGTGTGCCCGTTGTGGCGTGTTAATATGAAAAAAATTAGACCGAAACATAAAATGCAACACGACCCTTAAGCAAAAAAATATTTGTAAAACATTGAACCGCATACGCATGTTGCAGCATTTTAACTCGAAAATTTTAAACCGAAACGTAAAAAACGAAATTTTTGTGAAAGAATGTTAGGGTTAAATGTAAAAGATGAAAATTATAAGGCTTCAAAGTAAAATAACAAAGAAAAAACAAAAGTACAATCTTTAAAGCATAAGATACAACTGATAATGTATAACCAATTTGAAAATTAATAATATATATAGTTGCAGTTTAGTTTAACTCCACAATCAATAGTACAAAACAAAATATTTTGAATCTATTTTCATGAAACAATAGATGTCATCCAAACCACATGTTATTCACGGATACGATACTATACTTACTATATTTTCAAGGTTATTTTGTTTTTTGTCTTGATAATGATAATTACCGTCCGTTTCTTTCTATATCACCAGACTAGACTAAAAACCCGTGTAATACACGGGTTCAATATTAAAATTTGCTTTTGATTAAAAAGGTTCGCAAGTCATAATATTATTATACTTTGTATATCGATTTTTGTGTTTAATTATTTTTAAAATCATCTATATATAATATTAATAGATTTTCTTTATAGTTGTTCATAAGTATAAATAGCGTATAAAATAAAATGAAATGAATTTATAAATAAGAACTTTAGGTAATAAACAAATTATATTGAATATGAGAACATACATAAACATTCAAAAACTTCTTTGTATACAAAATTTGATGTTGATTTTATAACTTTATCATCATCGTCTAATATTAATAATTTTAATTCATGTTTAATTGTAATATGAGATAATACAACATATGGCTTGAATTAATGTCAGAGACCAAACGTGTAATAATTACACAAAAGTTTGGATTATTTTTGTAATTTTTAAATTTTGAGACCAACATGCAATTTGATTAACCACATGAAACATTATGTAATTTTCTCTTTTTGTTAACGAAAAACATAAATCAATTTCATTCTTACATCAATTAAACCTAAATCAAAGTTTCATGCATTCATAAACAAAAACATAAATCAGTCAAATTGATGTATAAAACCAAAATAATAACGTTTATCTTGGAATCAAAATCAAAATCCTTGAATCTTACAAACCATTTCTACTGTTGCAATCGAGATTTGTATATATGAGCACTAAATTGAGATTTTGCAGAAGTGACTTCGATGTGAATTATATTAAATAGATCAATGAAGACGTAAAATGATCGGTGAGTTAAACTTGAAACATAACATGATTTGGGGTAAATTGAAACCATGATATGTTTATAAATGGAAAAGGATATAAAATGGTTCATCTTCCCATTTGAAAATTGATATCATGATTTGGGAAAATTGAACCCCGAATTGATTATTTAAGACTCTAGATTTAATAAAATATCTAAAATCGTTTTCGAATAAAAGATATGTATGAGGTTTTTTCTCATTCGCAAAGGACGAGTGAGTTACGAAACTTATAATAGCTTGTTTGAATAAGCAAGAATCCAACATGTTTAAATTCATAATTTTAGTGTAATACAATCTGTAAAAACTCATTGTATTACTTGTTTGGTAAGCATATAGTTAACTTGTTTTTTAGTGAAAAAAACAATCAATTATAACTTGCAATCTATTTTAGGGTTATATTTTGAAACCATCAAAATTATTCTTTGTAATGATTTTTTTAGTGGAAAGTTAATTTTTCTTATTAATAATATAATTGGATAAAAGTATTTATGTTTTTAATAATGTTATTTAAATAAAAGTTAAAAGAATAAAGTTTCAATAGAATAAAAACTAATTTAGCACATGTCAGGATTTTAAACAAATTTTTTATAATTGTTTTTATGAAGGTTTTCTTAAAACCTTTTTAATAAATTTTCTCATACAAAATATTTATACAATTTCATTAGTTTTTTTACGTCTATTTATAAAATACGTGTTCATATATAGAAAATATATTTTTATGAAATTAAATAGTTTATGTAATTTTTTAAAATAACAATATATATTATATAATTATATTAAACACAAATTTATATATGGTAATAATCATTTATATAAGTATATACATAAAAGATAAAAATAAATATCATATACATACAACGCTAGTTTTGTTTTGCGAGCCGGCTCGATCTGGACATATTAAGCCCGGGCTCAAAACCATTTATTAAATGAGTCGTAAAAGAAGTTCGAGCATGTTTAAGACGGCATGACTCGTTTTACCACTAATTGTTGTTGGGAATCTATTAGCAACATGCATGCCTTCAGTAATTGGGGATTACATTTATAGTTCGTAAAATAAAATAATAATAAATCATTATTCTTTTTGTTTCGTCATGATATTTATATAAAATATTTTTAAATAATGCATTTTTTGTTAAAAATATTTTTTCTTATTACATATTTTAAGCTAATTAAATACATTTTCAAAAAATACATATTTTTAGAAAGAATAAAAAATAAATATGCCCGCTTTTGTGTAAAATTGAAACAAAATTATAGTGATTTTTTTAAACTTTTCTATATGAAAAGATGTTTTAAAATTAACTCTAAGTGAATTAAAAAAACAAAAATAAGTTTTAAAAAAACTTTCTATTTTTAATTACGACATATAAACGAAAGGGTTTTATAATTTTATTAACCTTTGTAATTGACTCCTTTTAAATTATATTATTTTAAAGTGAAATAAATTTAACTAATAGTATTATAATGAAAAAAACACTTTATTAAACACATATTTTGGTAAAAAAAATTTCTATATACACTATTTAAGGAAAATAAACTATTTTTATAATTATAGCAATAGTTGATTTTATTAAACCGAACCATGACTAATAATAAGGGTAGATGCATTTTTAGGTGGGAAATCAATAAAATGAATGCCTAAAAAATGACACGTGTCACTAAAAATATTATTTTATTAATAAGTATAGATTTGTCACGCACAACAATCTTCATATTTATTTATGGAAGTTACACTCACGGGCTCAGGGTTAACAAAATTTGTAGATGGAAGGAATAAAAAAAACACAAGTGAAGCTATGAACGCGTATTACTCTTCCTCTTTATTGGAGCTAGCTTATGGAGATATACATTTAGTTGCATTTGAATCTGTGTTTGCTTACAAGTCATAACAATGGAGTTTGATGCTAAGTGAAAACAGATCATCTTTCAACACTTGCAATTAAAATGATAGAAGAGGCCATTTTGTAGCTGGAGATCTCAACTAACATGCTTATCAACCTTATACTTCAATCAATTAATATTTTTTTTTTATTTTGGAATTGTTTATTAGGATTAGTTTATCAAACGCGTTGATGAAGTGCAGTAGAATAAACCTATGTGATTCGATTTTATTATTAATAATTACTCGGTCCATAATTATTAAAATATTTGATTTGTATGCTATTTAGAAAGAGGAATTTCGGCTATTAATATAATAAGTTTGATAAGAATTTAATCACTTTTAAAATAGGTGAATTTGGATTAAAAAAATGCTCTGATTAAGAAAGAAGAAACTACATTTGTTTTGTTCGTTTATTGATGGGACTTTTCCTTTGTTTTTCTAAACCTTACGTATATTTTTGTCTTATGTTTAAAATTCCATATAGTAACGATTTAAGTAGAAACAATCCATCGACTTGGTTACTAAACTGCTCATAAATAAACTATTTAGTTATTAGAGAACCAAACAAAACAAGTGAAAGCTAAAGCAAAATTATGTTTAAAACAGAAAGATTGAAGCTTTGAGTTTTCATGTCTGAAATATGATAACTTTTTTTTAGGACAAACGTGAAAATAAAGATTAATCTTTTGAGTTTTCAAAAGAGCAAGATTGATGTTTTGAGTTAAAAAAATAAAAATAAATAAATAATAAAATGATGGATGCATTTGTTGAATGATTATATCTGAAAAAACCGCTTGTATTAACTTTTTTTGTGTTTTATTTCCTTAATTGATACTCACATTCCGTATTGTTGAATGATTAGTTTTTAACAGTAGATCGTCATATTGAATTGACCACCAAATAACCAATATGTTTTTAAACATTTTTGTTTTGAGAAGGAATCCTATATTATCATGTGTCTTTTGATATGATATGACACAATGACACATGAATGTTTGGTTACTAGTATTGTTTTAAAGTTATTACACTTTTTTTTTTCAAAAATACATAAAACCATCTACTCAACGCAACGTTTTCTCTATAGGACCTCAATTTTGATTTAATCACATGTAAAATAACTTACTATTATACACAAAGTTATTATACACTGATTCAATTAACTTTTACATACATTCTCTCTAAATCCGTTTCATTGAAATTAATTTCAGTCATATTCACTAAACTATGTAAACAAAAACAAACCATTGTAAACACAAATCAATGATTCTAATATTCTACGTCAAAGCATATATTATTTTAGCAACAAACTCACGACCACCACCACCATCGAACAATACTTCTAAATATAATTATTTGTTTACAACAAAACTTAAACACTCGATTATATTAAAAGAAAAAACATTCCAACACTAGTATCATTCTGTCATTATGTAAACATAAAAACAATGTCCATTGAATAAAAGGTTTGCAAATGTTATCCCTGTGAACATGTGTGTCTTCATTCGGTGACATTTACATAATAAGTATTGTAATCGTGGTTGCAATCAATCAACAACCACATGACAGACCACAAACTCTAACATGCGCTTCATGATGTTTGTTTTGACTTCCCTTCTACGATCACTTTCGCCCTCAATCTCTCTATCAACAACATTGTGAACAAGACTCATTCAAAGTCGCCACCACGTTGCTTTTCCACAAATCTTGCCCTACCATTTTCTTTATTCCCAACACCCACTTGAATCATCAATCTTTTTCGCTTTGTGACTGTGGGTCGATGTTCAAGATCAGGTACATCAATCATTGCTCAATTACTGTTTTAGGGTTGTTTTGGCTAATTGCTACTGTTGTTGGTACTTGATTTCGTGCTGCATTTGCGTTTGAATCTTGATTTGGTGGGTGTAATTCTTGTTGCAACACTTGGGGTGCCTAAATCTTGAGATTTAAGATGTGGGTTTTGATTGCATTATAGATTTGCCCACCATGTGTTTGATGAAATGCTTAGACTTTTGGTTTGATGTTAAAGTCTTCAATTTGGGATTTTTCTTGGTGTTATTGTCAAGATCTTGAATTTTTGTACTGGGTGTTTGTTGAAATGTTGGGATCTTGGTCGATTTGCTATCGTTCTTGATGTTTTCCCCCAAATCTTGATTTTATGTAGTTGTCTGATTAAGCTGTGGATATCTGGGAAGATCTAGTCAGGGAGTGAAGATTTCTGAGGGTTTTTGCAACTGAGGATTGATGTTTTCTGCTGCATTGTGATATTAATGATGGGAATTTAGAGTAAAATAAGCATTT
This sequence comes from Flaveria trinervia, assembly GCA_025506515.1. Lineage (NCBI taxonomy): Eukaryota > Viridiplantae > Streptophyta > Magnoliopsida > Asterales > Asteraceae > Flaveria > Flaveria trinervia. The sequence continues at coordinate 9,322,745 of CM046450.1, forward strand.
TGTTGACTAGAGAAGTGAAATTATATTTATGGCTTCAGCATCACCGTCTCCGGGTTCTTCACCTTCATCAGTTCCTCCTGTTTCTTCGAACCCTACGGCTCTCCCCCCTGAGTCTCTACCCAATCCGGCCACTGTAACTCCACCGCCCCCTGCTACCCCTTCGGCTTCAGCTCCACCTCTTCAATTGCCTCCACTACCAGTCGGCAATTCACCGCCACCAGATGCATCATCATCACCACCTCCACCACCACCAGATGCAACATTATCACCACCGCCACCGGATGTATCATCATCACCACCGCCACCAGATGTATCATCACCGCCGCCGGTATTACCTGCTTCTCCTCCCCCTTCTCCACCTGCAGCACCACCTGCAGTCACGCCTCCACCATCACCACCTCCTGTCACTGCCACTCCCCCTGCTGCTCCAGTTTTGTCTCCACCGCCATCATCAAGTGGTTCTCCTCCTCCTCCACCGGACCCAACTACTTCTCCACCATCTCCAACCCCACCTGACCCCACACCTTCTCCACCACCTCCTCAATCAATTTCTCCTTCCCCGCCACCTCCAGAAAGAATTCCATCGCCGCCAACCGCTGCCTCTGCTTCTCCCCCTTCACCACCTGCAAACCCACCCGAAAACCCTCCCCCAAAACAGCGCCCAACGTCCCCTCCACCTGCTCCCCCCTCAAACACCTCTATCACCCCACCATCTTCAACGTCATCACCTCCTCCTTTACCATCCCCCACGATTCCTGGATTGCAATTGCCCCCTTCACCCGCCGAGAAACCAACTGCACGAGCAACCAACACCACCACAACCGGTAGACAAAATGATACATCAGGCAGCAGGTCCCACGGTGGATCAAATACAAGCAGTGTAGTAGCAATCAGTCTTGTTGTGGGATTTGTTACACTCTCTCTTCTTGTGATGGCTGTGTGGTTCAAACGAAGGCAAAAAAGACGAAATCGACGCCCTAATGTTTACATTATGCCTTCACCATCTGCTTCCTCGCAAAAATCAGGTAATCTATTAGACCACCTCTTTATTATTGCTCAACCACATTTTATTTTTGGTATGCCTTTATTGCTGTTAGTTGGTAATTAAATTCCATATCTTATATGTGGTCTACAGACTCCCAATTTCTGAGGTCCCAACCATCAACTCACCCGTTAGCCGGGAGCCCATCATTAAGTAAATCCATATACTCCCCGGACCATGGTGGTGTGGGAAACTCAAGGCCATGGTTCAGCTATGAAGAGCTATCTGAGGCTACAGATGGATTTTCAGGAAGCAATCTCTTAGGTGAAGGTGGGTTTGGGTGTGTTTACAAGGGGTTGTTAGCAGATGGAACAGAAATTGCTGTTAAACAACTGAAAGTTGGTGGTGGTCAAGGAGAACGTGAGTTCAGAGCTGAAGTTGAGATTATTAGTCGAGTCCATCATCGTCATTTAGTTTCTCTTGTTGGTTATTGCATCTCTGATCATCAAAGATTACTTGTTTATCAATATGTCCCAAATAACACCCTGCATTACCATCTTCATGGTAAGTTTTGGATCCTTTAGTTTATTTGTGATATGTTTTGTCAATTGTTAAACTCCTTTTTTATGATTTTTATCTCAATGTAGGTGAAGGCAGGCCGGTTATGGACTGGGCAACTCGAATTAGAGTTGCTGCTGGTGCAGCACGTGGCTTGGCTTACTTGCATGAAGATTGTAAGTTCAGTCTCTCAACATTTGTATTCTGTTTTCAATTCGCTAACTTTGATGTTCCTATCATGTATCAGGTCATCCAAGAATCATTCACAGAGACATTAAGTCATCAAACATTCTATTGGATGACAACTTTGATGCCCAGGTATCTTACACTTTTCAACCTCTAAATAAGAGTTGTATTTAGTACCCTTAAGCTTGTCTTTTTGTTCTGTAAGACGAGTGATTAACCGTTTGAATCATTGTACTTGGTTTTTGGTTGCTGACCAAATTGTTGGTTCTTGTGAAATTGAAAAATGAAAGAAGAAAAGAACGCTAAGCCTTACAAGAATGAGTAGTCTTGAAAAGAAATTGCCAAGTACAGTGATTGTATTTACATTTAGTTTCTTCAGTTTGTGTTAAAATAACCCGTTTCTAGCAAATTGTAGTCTATTAAAATATTATGATCTGAAAGCTACGTAAGACCAAGTGGGATTTTTATAACAGTTGATAACTGCTATTAAAAGTTATGATTATGTTAATTGACAGGTGGCTGATTTTGGGCTTGCAAAGCTAGCAATGGATGCAAATACACATGTCACAACTCGTGTCATGGGCACATTTGGGTAAGTGATTGTTTCCAGCTAGTTAAGCATACCATCTCTGGGATTAGTGTCTCGTTTCTTTGCGTATTTTTTCCTTCTCCTCTGAAACCTAGTTTTTACAATAATTGGAACATAAGTTCTTTGGATAATGCAACAAGGTTGTTGAGAATTATTAAAGCAGAATTTGGCTATTACTGTTGTATGTGAGCTGAGGTAATCCGACGCCTGGTCGGCTCACGAAAAAGTTGTTTGGCTCGGACTTCTTTTTGCTCTCAAGCTTGCACAACTTAAGCTTGGGCCGGATTCTCTAAAGCTAGAACCTAGGTTAGCTCATATAGGCTTGGTTCTTGGGAGCAAATATTAGTATGAATCTTGGTGCAGCTCATCTACAAATTGGTTCCTACATGCCGATATATGCTTGAATCTTGGCTTGGCTGAGTAGGATCGTTTATATGAGCTCAGTGCCACTGAAAGGAACTCAATTAAGATAAATTTACAAGTAAACTTCATCCCAAAAGTTACAGAAGTTTCCCCTTAATGCTAAGATTAGTAATAATAGAAGTGTATATTACAATAGGTGGCATGTCTAGTCCATTTAGTCGCACACATGATACATGCATGCAATACTTTTTGGTGAGCTGGCTCATCATGTTTACACCCATGGATGTTATCCATCACTCCATGTATTTAATCCTTTTATACATATACATATGACAAAATGATATTTTTGTGATTTGCTCAGATATATGGCTCCTGAGTATGCTTCAAGCGGGAAGTTGACTGAAAAGTCAGATGTTTTCTCATTCGGGGTGGTGCTCTTAGAGCTCATCACTGGCCGTAAGCCTGTTGATGCATCTCAACCCCTTGGTGATGAGAGCCTGGTTGAATGGGTAGGTTGATTATAAACTACTAAATTTTGCAGAAATTGATCCTTTTTTTTACATGAATTCATTGTTTTTCACCATCATGTACTTTCAGGCTCGACCTTTACTCAATCAGGCACTTGAAAATGAGGATTTTGGAGAGTTGGTGGATCCAAGGCTGGGAAACAACTATGTGCGGGTAGAAATGTTCCGGATGCTCGAAGCAGCTGCAGCCTGCATTCGCCATTTAGCCCCAAAACGACCACGAATGAGTCAGGTAATAATCATTCCACTATTCTTTCATTAAACACAAATAGTAATTCTTAATTTTTGCCATTAGTGACCAACAAATGGAAATGATATATGCAGGTGGTGAGGGCTCTAGACTCGATTGTTGATTTCACAACAGATTTGTCAAACGGGATGAAACCAGGACAGAGTGAAATATACGACTCGAGAGAACACTCTGCACAGATTAGATTGTTCCAAAGGATGGCGTTTGGTAGTCAAGACTACAGTTCTGAATATTTCAATAATTCTCAGACCAGCTGGAGGAGTTGAAGAAACATGAAACACATTTTCATAGCAACATTATTTTTTTATGCACCATCAGTATAACTAAGTTACTTGCTAGATACGTGATATATGGTTGTTTGTGTGATTTTTACACTGCTGCAGTGTATATATAATCAGATGATTTTAGCATGATGGTTGGGTTGACATCTTGGTCATTCTTTTTGGGAATTCTTGTGACAAGTTTTCCATGTAAATTTTGTTATCAATCTTCTAACAATGTAAGAATCATTTGTTATTCTTCTCTTTTGATTTCCGTTTCTTTTAATCATTTCAATGTTACAAGACTCCTGGGCTGGACCTTCAAAATCAATATTGTTGTTTGTGTAATAATGAAATCAGTTATTGTCTCAAAATAATAATAATAATCAATATTCCATCATATTTTACAAAATAGTCTCTCAACCTGATTTCAACGTATAAGAGTCTTTCAACTTGTAAATTTGCATGAAAAATCACTATACTAGTTATATATGTATTAATTAATGTCCCATAATTGGGTTTATAATTTCTTTTAGAAATAAGAAAATATATTAGTTTTTTTATGTGTTAACCATAATCAAATTTAATGTGTTATTGCTTGTCATAGTCTGATAAAAAGCATGAGACTGACCTGCAAAGACATGGTGGAATATGATCTGTTTGTAGAAAATTGCACGAGGGTGGGGTTGCTTCTTGACTCTTGACTCTTGAGTATACATTTTATTAACATGACTTTGTATGTCATGTTTCTTATTTTCTATTTGCATAAATTTCCTTTAATTTAAAATCATAGAAATTATAGTATGTATATATCTGCAGAATACGAAGCATAACGTCACATTGACAAGCAGTTTGTTTGTTGAAGGCGTTCAAATAACAGGTGTTGTCTTTCAAGATAATCTATAGCCAATTAACAATTCATGCTAGAATGTAAATACTTTATTGGCTATGTTGTCATTCTAATAACATGTTTATAAAAGCATTCATATTTTATTCCTCATTCACATCCTTATAATTACATTAAAATTTAATATTTTTTCTCTATATTTTTAATTAACACTTTTAATACTTTTATTATTATATTTTCTCTATTACCTACTCACAACTACTTTTTATAATATTAAATATTTTATAGGGCTGAACAATGTTTCCTTAAATATAAAAATAAACAGTAATATTTTCTCTATACACCATTCATAACCATATATTATAATATATGATATATATTCACAGAAAAATAAAAAACTGGATTTGAATACTCAAACTACTAAAAATCATTCATTGTTATATTAAAATTTCCCTCAAGTGTACTTTCTTGTTATTTGTGTATTCATTTTTTGTCGGCTGGTATTCATGTTCGGTAGTATCATGAGACACTTGCCCTTTTTTTTCTTTTTTCTTTCTCTCTTATTAAACGAAAATATTAATAATAATGATATTAAAATAACAACATCAAATAAAAATCATGTTTTTAGCAAATGTAATATTTTTTTTAAACCAATTATTACAAGTTTGTAATGACTTTTTAGATTTTATTTAACCAATGTAATACATGAGTTTTTTATCTAGTATGTGTGTGTATGTATATTCTTTAATGATTTCTATTGTAATTTATATATGCATATATTGTATTTTTTTCTACTAATATGTAAAACCGTGTAGGCTCACGAACTTAGTCTATCTTGGTATGTAAAACTTGGGGCACAAAAACATTTATTAGATGAGCTTCAAATTTAGGCATGTTTTTAAACTATGCTCAATTTGAGTTTTTAACAACTGGTCATGAAAAACTCACAAGAGGTTCGGCTCATTTAATAACTCGCAACAATATAATCGTTTATATTGTCCTTTGATTTTACCCAAATCAACAATTTATACATGTAATACACATTACAATTTAATCTTTAATCAACTTTATATTAACTTATAAATTTAAACATAGTTTATTTAATTTTGAGTTTGTTAATTTAATCAAATATAACTTCTCTACCATTATCCTGCCGTTCAAAAAAAAATATTTAACAAGTAAACTTCGTTTGGACCCCTCCCCTTCCAATCGACAATGATATAAAGGTAAAGGATATGTCTAGATTTCTCTTTGATTTTCCAAATTTTCAATCAATTTATTCAAATATTACCAAAATTGCATTGGACCACTTCTCTTTTTATATTATATTACTAGACTAAAAATCTGTGTAATACACAGGTTCAATCATTAAAAATTATTTTTAATTAAAAAGGTTTATAAGTCATAATATTATTGTTAATATTTTGTCTATCGTTTTATACGTTTAATTTTTTAAAATTATTTATATCTAATATTAGTTTTTATATTTATCAATACTTATAAGTCTAAATAATGTAATATGAAATGAAATTAATTTATAAATAAGAACTTTGGGTAATAATCAAATTGTATTGAACATAAGAACATCTATAACACTTGAAAACTTCTTTATATATAAAATTTAATGTTCTATTTGTAATTTTACCATCATTGACTAATATTAAAATTTTAATTCATATCTACTTATAACTCGAGATAATGCAACATAAAGCTGATGTTAGGGACCAAACATGTAATAATTACAAAAAAAATTAGACCATCTTTATGATTTTTAAAGTTTGGGGACCAAACATGCAATTTAGTTAAACCAAAGGAACCATTTATACAATTTCTCTTTTTGTTGAACAAAAATATAAATCAATTTCATGCTTATATCAATTAAAACTAAATAAAAGTTTCATGCTTTCATAAACAAAAACATAAAATAGTCAAATTGATGTTAAAAAACCAAAATACCCTAAAGCTTATATTGAAATCAAAATCTAATCCTTAAATCATACGAACTACTACTACTGTTGCAATCGAGAGTTGTATATACGGGCATTGAATTGAGACTTTACAGAAGGGTTATTATGATATAAAACTTGGAGTGTTAATGATATTACACAGATCAATGAAGACGTAAAATGATCAGTGAGTTGAACTTGAAACATAACGTGATTTGGGGTAAATCAAAACCATTATATGCTTGTAAATTGAAAAGGAGATGAAATGGTTCATCTTTTCATTTGAAAATTGATATCATGATTTGAGGAAATCAAAACCCTGAATTGACCATTTGAGACCCTTGATTTGATAATATATATAAAATCATTTCGGGATAGAAGACGCGTATGGGGTTTCTTTTCCTTTGCATAGGACGAGTGAATTAAGAAACCTTTAATTACTTGTTTGAATAAGCAAGAATTCAACATGTTTCAATTCATAATTTTAGTGTAGTATAACTTGTAAAAACTTATTATATTATTTGTTTGTTGGGATAAAGTTAACTTGTTCTTGGTTGGAAAAAAACAGTAAACTATAACTTGCAATTTTTTTTAAGGTTTCATTTTAAAATCATCACATTGTCCTTTGTAATGAGTTTTTTTCATAGTAGGATTGGTAGAAAAATAATTTAACAAAATGAATGTATTAAAAAATATTTACCAAAATAGTTATTTATTAAAAAATTAAATTTTCTTATTCATAATATGATTGGATAAAAGTATGTCTGTTTTTACTAATGTCATTTAAGTAAAATTAAAAAGATAAAGTTTTAATAAAATAAAAACTAATTTAGCATCTCTTATGATTTAAAAAAAAATGTTTTATAATTGTTTTTATGGAGGTTTTCTTTTTTAATAATGTTTTCTCATACAAAAATTTTACTACTCTTTCATCAGTACTTTTTCTAATATACATTTATAGAATACTTGTTCTTATATAAAAAAATATTTTTTTATGAAACTAAATGATTTATGTAATTTCTTTTAAAATAACAATATATATTAGACAATTGTTTTAAACATAAATTATATATATTAATAATCTTTTAAGTATATACATAAAAGATAAAAATAAACATCACATACATACAAAGTTAATTTCGCCTTGCTAGTCGGCTCGATCTCGACATATGAAGCTCGGGTTCAAACTAATTATTAAATGAGTTATAAAATGAGTTCGAGCTTATTTAAGCTAAGCTTAATTAGAGTTTTTAGCGAGTCGGTCTCGTGTTGCTCAAGAGACGGCGTGACTCATGTATCCTCTAATTGTTGTTGGAAGTCTATTAGCAATATACATTTCATCGGTAATTGAGGATTACATTTATAATTCGTAAAATAAAATAAAAATAAACAATTAACTTTTTTTTGTTTCGTCATGATACTTATATAAAACATTTTAAAATAATGCATTTGTGTTAAAAGTAGTTTTTCTTATTTTATTTTTTAAGCTACATAAAAATAGATTTGAATAATACATATTGTTAAAAGAATAAAAAAACAAATGTAGACACCTTTGTGTGATATTGAACAAAATTATAATGAAAAAATATCAACTTTTCTATGTAAACATACGATTTAAAATTAAGTCTGGATGAATTAAAAAAAAACCAAAATGTTTTAGAATGACTTTCTGTTTTTAATTACGACATATGAACCAAATGGTTTTACAATTTTATTAACCTTTATACTTAACTATTTTTAAATAATATTGTTTTAAAAGTGAATTAAATTTAATCAATAATATTATGTTGAGAAAAAAAATCACTTCCCTAAACACCTATTATGGTAAATAAATATTTTATACACTATTTAAGGAAAAAACTCACTTTGTAATTATAGTAATAGTTAATTTTATTCAAATGAATTATGACTAATAATAAGGATAGATACATATTTAGGCGGAAAATTAAAATAATGAATGCCTAAGAAAACGACACGTGGCGGCAAAGATATTGTTTTATTAATAAGTATAGATTTTTTTTCTTTCTAAAAGCTAGTCATGTACCCGTTTCCCCTAACTTTTAATTATATAAAAGCAACTAGCTTTAGTAAACCCGTGTATTACACGAGTTAAATAAATAAAATATTAAATACAATACAATTTTATTAATTATTAAATAATATGTGATTTAAATTATGTATGAGTAAGTACTATAAGTAATAAAATAATTATATCAACTTTTAAGAGTTTGTTTTTAAACTTTCTTTGTTTTTTCTAAAAAATAACTCAAACATTTCGTTTCAAAACTAAACATATTAAAAATATCACTTTAAAACATTTCATGTTTAAAAAGTATGATGTACTTTCTAGAAAATATTCATTTTATAAAAATTTGTTTCTATAGAAATAAACATTGATAAAAAGATCTATTTTTTAATCTTTTTAAAAATAGCTTATAATAAAAAATATAGAATTAAATACTATAATTAATAATTAATTGAGTTATTTAATAGGAAAAAAACGGAAAAATTTTAATGTGATGTTACCATGTGACATTTATAATTACCATTTTATGTCACTTGACATCTTTAGTTATCTTTTTATTATAATAAGAAGATGCCTAAATATTTCGGAGTAAACTCTTATTCTAAATACTCGAGCCCAAAATAAATTAAGTGTGATTTTTAAGACTAGTCCTATTTGAACGTTAGATTTTTTGTAGGACCAACTGATTCAAAAACTGGATGGTCAAATCATAATTTTAAAATTTATAATTATATACTTATGTTTATTGTTTATATTAATAGTATTCTTTTACAAGGTTCATATATTTTTACGTCGTAAACTCTTCACAAAATGCTAAGTAATTTCAGAATTCCATTCAAAAGTAACTATATATATAATATATATGTATGCATATATATGTATATATGTATATATATATATGTGTGTGTCTGTGTGTGTGTATGTATGTATGTATGTATGTGTATGTATGTATGTGTGTGTGTGCGTGTGTGTACGTGTGTGCGCGTACGTAGGTATGTACGTACGGATGTACGCATGTATGTATGTATGTGTAAAGTGTTTTTTTGTGCGAAGCGTAAGAAGTTTGGTGTGGAATTATCATACAAGAACAATAATAATCACGCAATAATAAAGTGATATTTACGCAATACAAATTACACTCGTGTGACAGAGATGGAATTATCACGCAGGAATACCTTTTGCGTAATAGTTTCACCTTTACGTGATAATTTTATCTTTGTGTGATTAATTATTAAGTTTGCGTTATAATTCCACCCGTAAACTCCATTATTGCCTGATAACTTTATACGATTCTCACGAAAAAAACATTTTGTACCGTAACATTTCCCTCTCTTTATATATATATATATATTATATATATATATATATATGTATATATATGGGAGAGATCAAATGAAAATCATGTTTATAAATGAAAACTGTGAAAACCACCACTTTCTAATCACATAATTTATAATTGATTCGATCTTTTTATTGTTTAAAGTATATTTAAATAAAATTCAACATTATTTTTTGAGTTCAATATATATAATTTAGTTTAAACTCCAAAAAATGATAATGATGACGAAACGACTTACGTATACGTAACTTATACGAGTTTTATGCACGTAACTTTTAATTGTACACTTGTTAACACGTACGTACATATACATAACCTCTACATATACGTAACTATGAGTTGTATACTTTGTTACATGTACTTACATATATGTAATCATTGGTTTTCATGGTTTTCAATGTAACTCTCCCTTATATATACACACGCGCGCGCATGCATACACAACCACTTTAATCTATATATTGTTTATGATGATCATAGCCATACCGATAAAACGACCAATATAATAAGCAGACCAACTATACAACATTGGGCGCAACTAGTTCAAAAAAGAGTAATGTGGGTATATAATTTTGTCCTTTTAACATTAAATAGTTAACTAAAAGATTATCTTTACAAGTTGTAATTTGTTAGCTGTTAAAAAATAAATAGTTATTTATAAGCTATAACATTTGAATATTTCTTATAAAAGAAAATTAAAATAGGATTTTTAAGATAAAACTATCGTATCCAATTTTACATGATTTGAATATTTCTTATATTTGACCAAACTAAATTATCATTATAACCATTGAAAAAAAAATTTACAAAAAAACAACTAATAAAAACGAGTCACGTGTCCATTACTCGCCATGTGGGCGAGGAAAATCCGTAATCTCTCGCTGAAAAGATGACTGGGCAAGGGATTTACATAATCCCTCGCTGACGTGTCGAAATGTTAGGAGTTCCTCGCTGAAAAGGTGACTAGGCAAGAGATTTTCATAATCCCTCGCTGAAAAGGTGACTAGGCGAGGGATTATCATAATCCCTCGCTGACGTGTCACAATTTCAGTGGTTCCTCGTTGACGTGTCTTATTCCTCGCCCATAATTACCAAAATGCCACTACTTACTTAAAACTTTTATTTAAAAAATACAAAATTAAAAAAAAAAGCATTTACCAAAAATTAAAAATCATTAGTTTTAAAGAAATTTCATTATTATTTTTTAAACACTTAAAATTTTTATTTAATATGGTTTTCTCCTATATAATACAAACTTTCCTCTTAACATACTTATCAAATTTGGTTTTTTACTTTATTTATTTTACTAGTTTAGAAATATGTTTTTATCACGTATTGAATTAAAATATCAAATTAATAGTTAATATTAATATTTAAAAGGTTTTTAAAATAATTTTTTTCGATACAGATATGATTCGAATGTATACTCAACTATTTTAAGTAAAAATAATATTTTTTTTAAATTTCATTTTTAAAAAACTTAAAAAAAGGAATTCACTTAAACAAAATTTTTTTAAAGTTTTTTAAAGGAATTCAAATTAATAGTTAATATTTAAACAAAAGTTTTTTAAGTGAGTAGTCGCATTTTGGTAATTATGGGGGAGGAATAGGACACGTCAGCGAGGAACCATTGAAATTGCGACACGTCAGCGAGGAACCACTGAAATTGCGACACGTCAGCGAGGGAGGGATTATGAAAATCCCTCGTCTAGTCACCTTTTCAGCGAAGAACTCCTAAAATTTCGACACGTCAGCGAGGGATTATGTAAATTCCTCGCCCAGTCACTTTTTCAGCAAGGGATTATGGATTTTTCCTCGCCCACGTGGCGAGTAATGGACACGTGGCTCGTTTTTATTGGTTGTTTTAAAAAAAAATTCAATAGTTATAATGGTAATTTAGTTTGGTCAAATGTTTATATTTGCAATTTTCCCTAATCTTTTTGGTTGGTGACTTTCCCTTAAAATCTAAATAATAAATGATTAAATGTGATGACACATATTATTACTAAATTTATCTCACAAAAAATTTTCCGCCTAAATTTCATTTAACAAAATTTTCACAAATCATGTTATATTTCTTACTTAAAGTTTTTATTTTATATTAATTTTTTTGAATGACAAGTATGAAGTTTTTTTATTTTTTAAATACCTCAATCACAACCAACTATTCTAAAATTTTTAAATCTATGTTATCATCACCTCAAACGCTATGTAACTCTTTAAAACTTATGATCACAAATTATTATTTTTATATAATCGATTTAAAATTAAAACGATAAAGCTTTAATAAAAATAATATTTTTGTTTACATATTTGAATTATATATTTATAACTTTTAAGTTATTTAATACAGTGGCAGATAACCTAGTTTTTTAATAATTAAACCAAGTTTTTAAACATTGCACGTAGATAATCACATTGGATGCTTTGTGACTATGAAGGAAAACATCAAATTACAGCTTTTTGTTTTGCCCTAATAACACCAATCAATCCAACAAACAAACCCTAATCAAATCAAACCAAATCAAATCATTCCACTATTTAAAATGCTAAACAAGAACAGTAATTTCTTTCACGTAACCCGCACTTTCCAACCAATAGTGATCATCCACCATCTCCATCTTTCAAATTCATGCATTCATCACATCCTCCGGTGAAGATATGAAGCCAACAGACACCTCTGATCGTTCCTTACGCTGTAGGACCACCGTCGTCGGAAGTCGGGGAAACGCCGGCGGCAATGCTTCGCCGGCGGAGAGTTCTCCGTGTACGAGTCGATCGGAATCGTTCAGTCGCGATATCGGACATGCTGCTAGTGAAACTTATTTAATTACGCGCCTTGCGTTTACTCTTCTTCGGTATCTAGGTACATTTTCGTTCTACCGTACTCTGATTATCATTTGATTTTGTATATTAGGGTAGAGTGTTTGGTACTTTGATCCACCATTGGTGTGATAATCACAGAACAACACCATGTATGAAACTTCAGTGGATCACAATTTGGATTAAGTTGTTAAACCTGTAAGGTGGCATGTAAAAGCAATGTGATGTTGAGATGTTCATTGTCTTAATGGTTTAAAAGCTGCATCACTACATCATCTCATGTTTCAAAGAAAAGTGTAATTTCTTTTAGTATTAAAATTCTTTCTAATCATATATTTTTCTACCAGGTTAGGTCGCCGGTGGATGCTGAGGCTTCTTGCCCTACTTCTTTATGCAATGCTGTTATTGCCTGGCTTTCTTAGAGGTTTGTTTGGTGATTTGTTACTTTGTTACATATAGCATACAATCTTTAATGCTTGATTTAAGTTATCAGATTTGCAAGCTAACTTTCTCCACTACAAATTATCAGTTGTATATCGATTTTGCATTTCAAGCCAAGTTCGTAGAAGTATAGTTTATGGTGATCAGCCTAGAAATAGGTAATGTTTCTTTGTTAATAGAGTAGCACATTATCATGTTTCTTTATGGGCATTTAGTCTTAAACATATAAGTTGATGCAAGTTTTTGTTTTTAGGTTGGATCTATTTTTACCAAATAATATAGATAGCCCGAAACCAGTAGTTATCTTTGTGACTGGTGGAGCATGGATCATAGGGTACAAAGGATGGGGTGCCCTTTTGGGGCTTCAATTAGCAGAAAGAGATATTATAGTAGCATCCATTGATTACAGGTGACTAGATAAATTCAACTATCCTCTTCTAATTGAATATTTTGAAGACTTGATAATTTGAACCGAGATTTGTTTTGCATGAATCTGCATGTAGGAACTTTCCACAGGGTACAATCAGCAACATGGTTGAAGATGTTTCTCAAGGAATATCTTTTGTTTGCAAAAATATTTCTCTATATGGAGGTGATCCAAATAGGATTTACCTAATGGGACAGTCTGCTGGTGCACATATTTCTTCTTGTGCACTCTTTCTGCAGGCAATCAAGGAATTCAAGGGAGATAGCATATCTTGGAGTATCTCCCAGATTAAAGCATATTTTGGTTTATCTGGAGTGTAAATTTCATCTCTTAGAAACATTTGTTATCCTTTAATCAATCTCATTAGCCAAACAAAACAAGACTTCATGGTTTATCATTTCCTGTTACTCAACAGGTACAATTTACCCAATCTAGTTGAACATTTTAATCGACGAGGTCTCCACCGCTCTATATTTTTAAGGTATTAAATGCTATGTATTGTCCTCAAATTTGCTAATAGCATACTTTTTGAATTGGTATGTTTTGTTGTCATTGTTTTCACATGCAACTAACATATTAACATGTTATGACAGTATGATGGAGGGGGAGGAATCCTTGAAGCATTTTTCTCCTGAATTGATTATTGAGGATCCCAGTGTTAGAAATGCTGTTTCTATCCTGCCCCGTGTTATCCTCTTTCACGGTACTGAAGATTTTACAGTACCCCCACATGCAAGGTTTGACTCATTTCAAAAGTCAAAATCCCCTATTTCATTTTTTATTATTTTAATACATGAACATTTATAGATATATTTTTTTGTTTTGCAGTATGACTTTTGTGGAGACTCTTAAGAAAGCTGGTGTGCCAGCTGAGTTAATACTATACAAAGGAAAAACCCATACAGATCTATTTGTTCAAGTAAGTTTTCACTTATCCTGCACATGAATTTGAAACATTATCTAGGTAATGTTGTCTAAATTGGTAAAGAAATATTTTTGCAGTTTCCAAATGATATTATTTTTTAACAATATTAACGGAATTTTTGGGTTTATGCAAACTGACAGGATCCCCTAAGAGGCGGTAAAGACGAGCTATTTGACTATATAGTCAGTTACATACATGCTGGTGATGCTAATGCACTTGCTAAGGTTGCCATGGCACCTGCAAGAAAACGACTTTGTCCAGAACCCTTGTTGAAGTTAGCTGGTTTGGTGAGCCCATTTTAGGCCAATCTGGTTTGTAGTTTTAACATGGAAGCTGCTGCAATCGAGGCCAGACAATTTTGGTTCAATCCTGCGAAGTGAAAGCGAGGTATTCGATATTTTAGTGGATTTAAAGTTTGGAATGTTGTATTAAGATATATTATGAGTCTAATTCTACTTATCTTAATTGGTCAAGTTTGATTTGTATGGTTGCATTATAACCCAGCTCCATTTCGAGAAAATTATTTAACTCAAAATTGACATCCGTTGCCGATCTCAGCGGTAAGTAGGCACCATCAGAAGGCCGCCATTGCGAACCATTTATCATTTATTGAGATGGAAGCAACCTTTATGTGTTTCTTGGCAAAATGCCACATACACCATCTGTGCACATCTTCATGTATATCTTGGCAGAATATATGCAAAGTAACCTCCAATCTCACTTCTGGTTACAGCCCCATTTACCAGCTTATCTAAAGATCAATTAACATAGGGTGAACAAAGATCAGTTACAATAGCAACTCTGTTTCTATCTATTTTTTCTTGATTGGTTAGCCTTTTCGTTCAAAAATTGAACAGCAGAGGGAAACAGAGAACGATAAAGATGCAGATTGGAGTCTCACCCCTAATACACTACAAAATCTAACTGTTAAACAACTGAGGTATCAAATTTCTTGATGACGACCTTCAAAGGGAGGCAGATGTTAAGTAAGACAGCTTTCCTGGCAGCAATGGACCCGCCAACGATGGACCTGTCAACCAGATGTCATTGAAGATGATGAAAAGGGAGAGCTGGATCAATTTTTATTTATTTTTTTGTCCAGTGTGCCATTTTTTATAGTGTTTATTTTAGACGATTACCAAAAATAATACTGTTTACAACACAGGTAAACCACTCATACTATCAATATATTAAACTGTTTGTATGAATTTCTTTGTAATTTCGTATTTTCAATGGGCTTCCATTTCAGTTCTCTTAAGCAAATGTACAATTATCTTTACATCAATCAACAAAGTACATATCTTTATAAATTGACTAAAATATAAATAATTAAAATAATACACCAAATAAAGTCTCTTAAACCTCAAATCAACCAGATGACTGAACTGACCCAAAACCAAAACCAGCAAAACTCAATCTAGATGACCCATTTGGTTTCATTTGAATCGTTTGATGTTTGGGGTATTTTTCGTCCTCATATTATCACCTAAAAGGGTAAAACTAAGTAACATGAAATTAATTCAGCAAAAAGCACAATTTAAACCTCGCAGTTATCGATTTCAGCAGTAAAAAAACAATACTTTCAGTTAAGCAAAGAAGATTCTCCTTGATTACAAAGGCCAATGCTTCTTAAATATATAATAGAAAGGTATCAACAATATAGCAGGTTCTCAATGTTGAGCTCCACGAAGGAGCATGGATCGGGTATGTCAAAGTTTTCAAGCACCTGAAAGTTAATTGAAACATGATAGAAGGTCAACAATATCACCAACAAATTTATATGGTTTTTGTCTTTGAATTTTAAAAAACATTAACTTCACCAAAAATGACTAAAACCTAGATATTAATATACTATGATATATTTTTTTTAATAAAATGATTAAAAAAGATGTAAGAATTTAAATAAACAGCAGGCCACTTTCGACCTATTTGTCTCCGTTCCAAATTATAACCAAGTTTGTTAAGTATTGGACCTGTTAATATAAGCTGAATTAACCCATATCTAGATAGATGGGTTGAAATTAGCACCCTATGCTGAATGCCAGAATCTCAGTCAGATATGAGCCTAATGACAAGTAAAGATGGGCTGGCTACGCTATCGTGACACTTCTAAAACTTTGTTACTATTTTGTGAAGCTTTCCCTAAAATAACAATAACAATAGCAACATTAAGGTCGGTAAAATTCAAGTACCTGTGGGTGAACAATGCCAAAAGTTCCTATCCGCTTCCCTTTGTAGATGATGCTAGCTTGCCTTCCCGAAAGAAACTCAGGCTCCTTCATTGGATAACAAAATTGTAACTAAACAAGTCAGATTGACAGTAGAGGTGGCAAGATACACGAATAACCTTACGGGCCACAAGATCGCCAAAATGTTTGTGTCAAACAATCATCACAGAATTGTATAAATTGATTTAGTGGACCACTTTGAACCCACGTTATTTTAAGATAACTTGAAAAAAATTTAGTGATTTGAGATTAACATAATGACTCATAAGTAACAGGCTGACGATTGCAAGTGATGGTGCAATATGGAAAAGTACTTACATCTGACCCCTCAATGTAGTAACCAGTATTGTCCCCAGCCAGTACAAAAGGAGTGCCTGTTACTTCCATGATTCTGTCTACCAGGCCATGTATCAACTACAGGGAAAAAAAAAGAAGAGTACAAGATCAAATCAGTAGACAAAACTGTACAAAATGATAGATCGTCAACATATGGAATATCAATTATCAACATTTTAACCAATCATAAGAATGTTTTAAAAATAAAAATGCTATTTTTGATATTGAATAACGATGGGAGTTTAATTTTACCAACTAGATTCGAGTTTCGACAATGAGGTGAAACAAATAATCTAAAATAAGTTATTTGAACCGGAAAAAAAATAGATACAAGTCCTGTTCAAGTGAATATTGCATATGTAACTTTCATGTATCAAAGAGGAAACACAAACACATATCTGAAGCATAAATTTACCTCGAAACCGGAAGTAGCGCCACAGTAAAGAGCTGCCAGTTGACGATGATTTGTGGCCCCAACATCTTTTAACTCATCCAATACAGTTACATCACCTACTTCAAATATCTAGAGATCAAATGGCAAGTAAATCAAAATAACATTGGAGCCTCGATTATAAGCAAATCAATGAGAAGGTACCCCTCCAACTTAAAATCATGGAGATCACTTGTTATTAGGATATGATAAAACCCATTTTACCTTGATAGGTTTCGGATGATCTTTATTGTGTGCTGCTGTTTTCAGTATCCCAGCCATGAGACTGCTTCTTACAACCTATATGATTCAAAAGCTAGACAAATAAAGTATTTGGCATGATGTAATCTCTCTACATTCAATCACTAATAAAAATACAACAGCGGTGCTACTTGCAGAAATTTAGCTATGCCACGTCTCCACCCATATTGTCACTTCTCCCAACCAGAATATCATTAACCATTTTGAGCAGTGTCTTGTTTTTAACATCAGTTTTCCAATTTGCCTATCATAACTCGGTAATCAATATTTGACTGTAAAAGTTCTTTTCCGAAGTCCTCTTTCGGTTAACATGTTTATGATCAAACTAGATTACGATTTCATAAGCTTGAAGCAACCAGCTCTACTTGGTTCCCCTTTCAGACACGGTGGAACACAAATAGGCATAACTAAATCTGAGTAAAACAGAAGAACATTTGTGACTTACTAATAATGCAAAGGTAAATAAATGGTTATAAGGTGTCATTTTTGTTTGTAGACAACTTAAATGTTTATTTTTCAGTAGTTAAATTACTGGGTGGCTAAATTTGGTAATCATCCACATGTGATTGATGAAATGCTTCATTGAGCAGCCTTTTAATGATTAAATTTTAAAAAACATCACTTGTCATCTGTTTCCGGATAATTTGATTATCTGACATCATATTGCCATGTCTATGATTCAAAAGATTCTATAGCATTTCTATATATTTAATATTCTTTCATATATTTTCTGATTAAAAAATCCAGCCATGAAACTGCAAACGCTGATGATCAACTGAAAATGAAAAACTGGCTGTGAAAGACTCCTCAAAGAAAATTCATATTGACAGAAAGATCAAAACTATTATGATTAATTAGCTAGAAGAACTGAAAGAAAAGAACACTAGCAAGTAATGCACCATTTCGTTTCAAGCTTTCTTTGCAACATATGAGCTTATTTGTGAGTTTCCATTGTAGATTAATTTTTACATTATAATGAATCTAGAAGATTTTATATTATGATTGCATATTGAGATATATTATAAAATTTGCAATATTTTCAGTTTAAGCCATTTGACATCTGAATAAAGTACAAACAAGTTGATCATCATATTACTTTCGCCATCCGTTTTCATGGTTTAATTTGGCATCTAGTAGATTTTTTTAAACATTTATTGTGCTTTTTCAGGCTATATTTTGTCTATATGAATGACATACTGGCTCGCACTAAGAGTTACCTGTAATCCTGTATATGAGCCTGTCATGTTCCAACCTCTACTTCACATGTATAATCACTCTACCCCTTTCTAACTTTTAATTCCCACGTAACAAAAAATAAGTTTCTTAAAAGCGGCATTTGCATCATGTCAAAACTTGGACAAAAAGGAGGGTTTTGTTATTAGTTAGAATCTATCAAACGTTTGTTTTTATGTACGGGAAAGTTTCATTATTTGATGTTTCTTGATTTAATGAGTTCCATGCCAATGAAGTGTTCATAGAATGTCTCAACGAAATTTTATTACAGATTTAGCATTTGTGACAGATCATGTTGATTAAATAAGGTGAAATCATTCTATAATACAAAGTTATGTAATGATTAAAAGCATCAGAAGTTCATTCGTATCTTAAAAGTATCACATTAATGTTTATATTTTATAACAAATCTATTTAACGAAGAAAATAAACTTTACATAAATAATATTTTACAAGTAAATGGATCAAGATTTATATGTTAAATAGAAAATTACAATTAACAAAACCACAAGCGCTAGTTTTGGATATTATACAACTACTTTTGACATGTATCTTCACTCAAGATAACCCTTGAACAAGTTAATGTAATATAAGTATAAATTAATTTACTCTTATGTCTTGTGAAATGTGATCTATACTTTGCTCAATATTCGTGTCATTTTGGACAACTATCTAATTATTTTTTATCACGCACTTTTGCCTTTCTAACATTTCATTCCATTTATTTTTACCGCATATTTTTATTGAATCCACCCATGTATCACTCAAGTATGTAACCTAGTTGTATCTTAAATGCAAAATTATGTTTGTGTGGGTGAGAAGATATATGGTCAAAAAATACAAGATTTCTGATGAATCACATAAAGATAGTTAAACTGATATCATATATTTTTGCTAAAAGACGAGAACAGAAGAACCGAAGAAGTGGAAGCAAACCTCAAAATCAGCAGACCGAGGATTTCCAATGATCACTGCAGTTGATTTGTCATCTTTACGGTTCAGCATGGGGAAATTCTCTTTGTAAGAGCACAAGATCCATGTTAACACTTCTGTATAACCACACAATGCGATCTAAAGGAAAAAAAAAACAAAAAGGACATATCAAGCACATACAACAAATAATTCACATAACACCTAACAAAATATAGACTATATAGTGCATGAAAATATATTGTCCTATTTCATTCATCACTGGAACTATAACTTAATTTATGGATATGCACTTATATATACATGTCCACATTTGAATGTGTGCATATACTTGAAAACATTCTAACCCTAAATGGTTCCAATAAAACACTTGAACGTGGTTTCCTTTGTGCAATGAAGACAAGAGAACAACAGGTCGTCAATGAAACAATGATTTGATATCCCCTAGAGAAAAATGAATGAGTTGTGAACCAGGTCAAAAGAAGTTTTGGTTACGTGGGGTTGAGTTGACCGAAAACAGTTTTTATCCAAAAATTTTATTTTATAAGTGCCTGGTTTGCCAAATATATTTACATATTATTTCAATGGTAATCTAATTGTTGAAAAAACAGTAAGGTTTTATGCATTTATAATACACTTTGTGAGACTTCTCTATCCTTAATTCAGTTCACACTTTTCCTTTCTAATTAATTGTTTTGTTTTTATAGTTTTGACTGGTTAAAGATAACTATAATTCGTTCATAAGTAAATGGGTCAAAATTAGAAACTGAACTGGTCCTTATGGTGAACACTTAACAATAGAAGAAATTTCACATGTCAATGCAAAAGACGTACCTCTGTTCTGATAAGGTCACTGAACTGATTCAGAGGCAAGGGCTTCAAAGATGCAGGTGTTTGCTTTGGAATTTTATTGAAACCATAAGCAATCGCCACGTCCTTTGTATTTATTACAATAAAACAGAGATATCATATCAGTTATATTAAAAAAGAGGAAATATTATTAATGGATGGATATGATACAAAGATATATAATAATAACAACAACAATAATAATAAATGTACTTCCATTCCATACCTCTGCTACATCACATGCATGAAGAACATCACTTCTGGTTGGGGGAACAGACACAATAAAAGTGCATTCATTATCTTCTGAGACAGATTGTTCCGCATGTAACTGCATTTTGTTTAACAACCCAGCAACCTGGAAAGAAGGTACAAATAAATAACAACCGAACAGCTATCAAGAGCATGACATATTCATGCTCGTCATTCATTTTAGTGACATCTCCTATCTATAAAAATTAATAAATCGTTAGGCATGTTGTGTACCTTATTTGCCTCTAATGAAACCCCAGCTATACGATTAATGTATGATAAAGACACTTTCATGTCATAGGGTGATAATTCAGGGCAGATATAAGATTTGCCATCAGGATATGTTACTTCAACTGGTTCAACCTCAAACTTCCGTTCACAGTACACAGAGAACATTGTAACCTGCGGTAATAGTTTCATACTCTTATCATTTTCTTGTGGTTTACATGACTTGAAAGATTATTAAGGAAAACATGCAAAAGAATTCTTCGACACTTGACCATTGTGTTCAAAACAATCTTGGCCTTGGTCAAATCAGTGGCTGTGCACTCAATGAACACGTTCTTGGTCTTCAAAGAGATAGCTGAGTGTGCTCCATTAATTATTGGAGGAAGAGACAATACGGTTCTGCAAAACTCAATTGGTAGTTTGAAGATTAAATGGTCATCAAATTGGAAAACATGGAAAAATGTAAAATGAAACCTACAAATTAAGGAAAAAAGTATGGCAGAACCTTATCAGTAGAATATGCATTTAACATATCTGTTAAAACTAGAGATGGCACTATCAAACCATGTTTATAAAGATGTTAGCTTCAAGGCCTTTTTTATTTTTAATTTAAATTGATAAAAAATAGGTAAAAAAGAAATGGGTCAAATAGGTGGAAAGTAACCAAAAGGGTATTTTTAATGCCTCCAATCTCCAAAAAAACATTCAAAAAGATAGGTTACAGTGACTTTATAAGTATGCTTGACACACTGATTGTTTACATAAAAAACCTTCTAACTTTTCGCACAAAATGTGTTTTGGGCCACCAAATTGACATGTCATTTAGCCTGCCTATTTTGTCACTTAACTATAATCACAGATTCACAGGACAAGAATTCTACCTTACCAAACAAAGACCATAACAGTATAAATTTATAGTATAGCTGCATGAACTAGAAAACTATCACCTCTAGACAGTATGAAAGGGCCAATAAAGATGACAATTATATAGAGTTAATACTATAATATCACAAGTGTTATCATTTTAAGCCTTAGAATATATGTTGCCAATTCAAAGTGACTTATTTTGCTATTGATACTTGACCATTTATAATTTTCTTCTAATGGCAACAAAATCAAAGATACTACCAAAATCAAAGATACTAACAAAATCAAAGATACTAAAACATATAGCTTCAACGTTAATAACTATATATACTAAAAGATAAGGTAGGATACCTGTTTCGATCATAAATAACAGGGAAAACAGGTGAGTCTTCGATTATGTGCAAGTACTTCTTCAATTTCAGATCAGACTGTCATATCATAAGACAAACAAGGCATCAAGAAATAAATGAAAGCCCATATCACTTTCTCAACAACCAGAAAGAATCACATAAATTCATATGTATACAACAAAGTAACATACTCCTTAAATGCAAATGCACACATGATCTACCTTGTAAAACTCCATCAGCTTATCAGCTTTGAAGGTTTCCACCTATAAAAGAAGTCATCACCACTGCATAAGCAAATTTCTAGCTACAACCAATTGGAAGCGAAGTAACAAATAATGACATCTGCTCATAGAAGATGTAATTTCCCAATGTTACATACATGAGTTTGTCTTGATAGTTGATATGACTTTACATTTGATGCATGCTAATATGCACAAATCAAGTTAGATCATTCTCCTTCTTACCTGTTTTAATGGCTTAAACTCTATCTCTGATGGTGGCAAAGCCTGAACAAATAGAGTATAGGAAAAAAAACATAAGGCATTAAGTGATAAAAAAAATTACTGAAATGACCTTTCTAAACTTGCAACAAAACATGTCATGAAATTGAAATGACATATTTATATGTTCTATGGAGTGCAAAGGGGGATTTATATATGCCTATTGGGCTTTTCACAGATACGTATGTGCACAAATCTGGTTGTATTTAACAAAATCACATACCTCATACGTGAATGGGCCATCTATTGTATCCAAATCATGTGTTCCAATAGCAACCAGAGTTCTTCGCCTGAAAAATATAAAGGTACCAACCCAAGAATGTATCTTAAAAGATCAGATGTATACTTATGTATGGATCTTGCACACTACAATGTGCGACAAAAAACAAAATTAAATCTTACCTGCATATATTCTGATGAAGCTTATCTTGGAGATCAATAAAGCTGTTATATCTCGCCTCATCAAAAGTTATACCTCTCAAAACAGCACAAACAACAAACGGACGTATCACAGATGTCTGTAAAAAATGAAGAAAAAGAAATTATCTACCGAATATATGAGAATGAAGAGTTCTTGCTGTTGTAAACAAACATCGCACACCAAAGTTGGTTTATGAGATATATACCTCAGGTTTTACATGCATTTTCAGCATAGATTCCTTGCCAATACTAGCAAGTTTATAATTAGGTACAGAATCAACACCACAAAATATGCGCAGTGATTGAACAAGTCCCTCAAGACAAAGCAAATCATATCTGCATTTCAAATGAGCAATGGAAGACCTACTTAGCATAGTCAACATTTTACTAAAAAGTAAAAACCCATACTTCATATACTCTGACCTCTCGAATCAATATAAAAAAAGCACACATAAATTCTTTTGTTACTTAAACTTCTCAAATATATAACGGTTAAGGAATTCAAAATTTTAGCTACAGCATTTTTTTGTACTACATCATGTTAGGATCTTACTTTTAAGAAACGCGAGGCACACACTGCATGGAGCCGATAAGGTCCACGAAGTCACAAAGCTTAATATATGAGCAACATGAGTAATGCTAAAAGTGTTACCGGTTGGCTGGGATGTCAATTTTGTAGATGATTTCCTCATCACCACCAATTTCATCGTCTTCTTTCAAATGTTTCTCCTTTCTTATAATTGCTTTCTCAGTTGTCTGGTAATCATATTCAAACCTCAATAAATCATGCACATCTTACTAACATACAAACTGGTTAAGTTAGGATATATGCAAATACGTACCACATCGTCGAGCTCAATTCCGAATTCGAAGCATAACTCATCAAACTCATCTTGTGCTGACGAAAATAACACAACAAAGTAACATTATGATAAAACTCTTAGAAATTAAAGAGCACATGACAGATTCAGATCGAAACTCACTGTAAGTGCGCCCTAGGGCTTGGAAAAGAAGGTCCCTTCCAACACCGACTGTAGGCATGATGAATCAAAATCACAGATACAGGAACTTTTTCCCTCACAATGAACTGGATAATGTGAAGGCTGGATTCAATTTGGGTGTATGTAAAAAAATTAGGAATTTTGGCGCGAGAGATCAGTATGTAAAAACTGAATGATTAAACTAAATTATAACTAGTTCAAACTATATGATCAATAAAACAAGTAGCATATTACTTGTAAGGCAAAACTTACGAACTGATTTTGATCAGAAAGGCGACAATGCAATGTCCTATTTGCGGCCGCCGGCGACTCGACGGCGACGGGCGGCGGAATGACAGCGGAGCAGCGATGACAATCGATGGTGTTTCTGTTTGGTGTTTCTGCAATTCAATTTGGGCCTGAAATTCGTATTTAGATTTTTATGCAGATTGGATTTCGGTTTAGCATTGGGCCCACAGCTTAACTAATTGACCCTTGGGCCTTGGGTGAAACCTGATATAGTGATATTTGGGTTTCTTTTTTAACTTCGACCGTTAAAAGAGTGTTGTTGTTGGGTTTTTGGTTGTGACAGTGACACACTGACACATGTAAAGATTAATTGGCTAGGTTTTTTGGATTTTCAAAACTATGGTTGCAAATAAACTGAATGTTTAGCGAGCAGTTCTTGAACTGTTCGGCGAAAAGATCGTTTATGTTCGTTCGTTTGATAAATGAACGAACACAAATAAAAAAATTTCGTTAGTTACAGACGAACATGAACACAAGTTGCGTCCGTTCGTTTATGTTCGTGAAAAATTGATAACGTGTTCGTTTATGTTCGTTAATGTGTTCGTTTATATTCTTAATTTTTGTGTCGGTATTATTTATGACTATTATATCAAGTATTTTTTTATATGTATGTTATGTACTTATTTATATTTTATTGATTTTGTGTAATGTTTGTAATAAAATATCACTTTTATTCTAAGATAAATCTATAATCATTTGTATTTGTTACTGTTCACGAGCTTCTTTGTGTTCGTCATGTTTATAAACAGTTGTTTTTGTTCATTTGTTTTTATTCGTGTTTAGTTTCATTCGATAAGTGTTCGTGAACAGTTTATGAACAAGTTTATTTCTTAATGAACGAACATAAACAAAACCTTGATCGTGTTCGTTTGATTCATTTGCAGCCTAATTCAAAACACCGTTACTTACTCATATCACAAAGTTATAAATCAAATGAACTCTTTTACGTGAAAGAGTGGTGTGATTTCTTGATGAATCTAACATGAGATCTGTAGGTCTTGTTTCAGCAAGACGGTGTAAATCAGTTACCACATCATACTAGTCATGTTGTTT
Organism: Flaveria trinervia; assembly: GCA_025506515.1. Lineage (NCBI taxonomy): Eukaryota > Viridiplantae > Streptophyta > Magnoliopsida > Asterales > Asteraceae > Flaveria > Flaveria trinervia. The sequence continues at coordinate 9,348,457 of CM046450.1, forward strand.
TATATGGTTGATACATCGTCAAAAAAAATACCAGTCATGAATCCAAGTATCTAACCATTTTACTTTACCAACAGTTCATTTTAAGAATTGAAACTAATAAAGTTTACAAAAAGAACTTAGGTCCAATTTGAATAAGAGAATTTCCCTAAAATTGAAATTGGATTTGGAAAATTCTCGCACATCCATTGAAATTCACTTTCATTCTGTTTACCTTTAAAACGTTCAACAATCCAATATAAAATGCCAAACTTAATAGAACAGGTTATTAGTTTTAACAAAATTACATTTCAATTCTATTTTCATTTTCAGTTTATATACCACATATTTTACTAACCAAACTAAAACTTAAAATAAGGTTTCGGGGGTCAACAAATTTTTCCCATCGTTCTTGTTTTCTATGCATTTCCCGCCGTACACCGGCGGTTTTATAACCGTTCATCCTTTTGAAAAACCACCATCAATCTTCTTCATTTTTCAACTAAAACCCTAGAAACTCTCACATCTTCACTCTACCATGAACCATTTTCTTACAATTTTAACTCACATTCTTACACTCTTCGTCTTCCGATTCATCTCTGCTGCTTCAGATTCTTCAGGATTCCCCTCAGACCAAGACCCCACTTCAGGTTATTTCTCGTTCAATCATTCGATTTCGGTTAACAAACATGGTTCATTCATCTTGTAAATCGATCAGAAAATCTTGATTACAAAAGTGAAATTTACATTTTTGTTTCGTTTTATCCATTTTATGGCTTCAATCAGATCAAATACAGCCTCCTAAAGCATCAGTTAGGCTCTCAAACCCTTTGATCACTGATGGAGACAAGATTTACACATGTATGGAGAAGAGCCTACTGGTTTTTCAGAGCAATGGTACGATTTCAAAGAGGATACCTCTCAATTACACATGTAATGTTGGCATACCACCTGTTTTTGGTGCTTCAAGAAAGGTATCACACCACTAAAACTGTAGGACTCTCTTGATTTTACACATTTACAGTACATCTGCTGTTAGTGATGAATGGTTGTTGTGTATTTTGCAGGTGTATTTGGTTGCAGAAAACCGAGTGCTAAAGATCAATACTATGAGCACTCAAGCTCCTGAATCTGCAGGGGAAGTGTTCTTGGGCCCAGAAACAGGTTTTGATAATATGAAGGAAATTATTGGGCTTGCAGTCAGCATACCTGCTTCTAGTGTTTTCATCAATATAAACCGAACGGGTCTGTTTAGTTTCAGATTGGATGGGAGACTAAAGTGGAGTATACCACCAGTAATTAGTCGAAAGGGTTACCGCCAAGGTTGTAGGAGGAATGCAACAGACTGTTACTTTCTTCCTGTCCTTGTAAATGATTACTGTGATGCTAATATTTATGTAAGCACTATTGGGTTTCTTTTGTTAGTAAAGATCAGTATTGAGTTCTTGTATCAGTGTTCATGTTTTTTTACTGTTGCAGGTTGCCAATAATCAAGGGGAACTTTATGCAGCGTCGAGTGGCAGTCCTCAGATTAAGTGGATTCAGGATTTAAGCTCGTTGAATAAGAATTTCACTGTAACTGCTGGAAACAATGGTCAACTGTATGTCACTGTGCCATCTAGATCCATTGTTCTTGCTCTAGATGTGCTGACAGGAACCATTTTATGGCAGAAAAGTATTGGGCCCTTAAGTATGAACGACTCTGCAGTAGTTGCTGATATTAATGGTAATTAAAGTTAAAAACAACGTAACAAACGAACCCAGTAATATCTCACTCATAAGAGTATGGTCTGATATTTTTTTTGTATATTGTCGTTGACTTACAGGTTGGGTATCTATTGGTTCATTAGATGGGTTTCTTTACTCAATTTCACCATCTGGGGTGGTTATGAAATTCCCCCCAAGAACGAATCTGGATAGTGTGATTCACGTCAACCCAGTTCTTGATTGTTCGGGCTATGCAGTTTATATATCTCGGACAAAAATGGAGGGAAAGATGAGCCATACTAATGGTGAAATTACTTATATTTCAGCACTGAAACCGTTGAAGACTATCTACACATTGCTTGTTCCTGCAACAGGATCGGTTTATTGGTCTGAAAGTTATCCTGGTGATCTGGTTTCCTCAGATTCATCAAAAGTTTGACTTATTTTACAAACTTATGATTAAAGGTGACGTAGTTTGACCTTTTATTATTCAAAATTGCATCAGGTTTGGTATCAAGTTTATTTCTTGAGAGCGATTTAAGGCTTTTTGTTGTGGATGAAAGAGTACTTCTTGCTTTTCTTTCCGTTTCAAGTAAGTTTTCTGTTCCTAATAGATCAACTTGTTGAATTAGTATATGATTGAGCTTACAACTTCATTTTTTCTATTTGATGCAGATACTGGGAATCCACTTTCATGCTTTAGTACACGTAACAACCTCATAGCTTATTGTTATAATCCGCTTAACTAATCTGAATATTGTCATAATAATAATCCTTTCATTTTAACAGGTCAGAAGCTTGCATCAAGCTGTGCAATGACAGACTTAAAGAAAGTTAGCATCTACACAGGTAAACATACCACTCAGTTAAAATATTATACGTCCCATTAAACTAATTAACATGCATACTTTGTTTTCCCAGGAAATGAGAAAACAATCACATTGTTTGTCGTCTATGAAACAATTCTGTTGATATTACTAGCAACCCTTGTACGATTTTGCTGTGTATTTTGGAAGAAAAAGAAGCTTCAAAATCAAAATCTTGGAAGCTTTCTGGAAAAGAGAGTAAGTGCCTGTGACTGTTTTGAATGTGACTTCTATACAACGAAAAATAGAAGTTTTTGCAATACTTGGATAACACTTATCTGATATAAGTAATGTTTAATCATGCCATCATTATTAATAAAGCATCACATGTTGTTGTTTTGCAGAGTTCGCTTCGGCTGCGGAAGAAAGTATTTGATAGAACAATCACTGAGCTGGAGAAGAAAACAGCAGAGGGAACATCAACGAATGAAATGCTAGAAAAACTCGACGATTTGGTCAAAGAAAGAGAAGGTATAGAGAGAAAGCTCTCAACCACTTACAGTTTAAGAGGAGATGGAACAAGCTCACAAGCAGAGTCATTGATTCCACTCTTTGATAAGAAAACAAGAGTCCTTTTAAAAGCGCGCAAAAAGAGGATGTTACAGTCTTACATACTATTAGTGACCCTTCTTCAGACGACGATGACATCAATGAAGAAAAGACAGAAGCAAAGGGAAAGGCGTTAATGGAGCCAGAAGGCTCTACGGATGATGGTGGTGATCATGATGCAATTGTGGAAGCACAAAAAGTGATGATCATTGATGAGGGGGATGATCTGCAAAGTGGTGGCTCGAGTATGCGAAAGAGATCGATTTCTTTAACCAGGAATGTAGGTAGCAGTGAGTAAATGCTTTTTGCAGAACGTTTATGCTGTGTTTCTTGAGTTTTTGTAGGTTTTAATGATGTTTTCTTCTGTAGTTTACGTAGCATGATCTTGCTTGTGAAAGTGTAACAATATTATTGAAATTTGACATGTGAATAGTTATACTTGTTAATAATACATATTATCCCTCATTTTAAACGTTTTTTCATTACAATTTCATCTGGAGTGTGAGATGGTCGCTTAGTTGTGTTTTATTTGAGCTTTGTGGTTTTGAATGACTACATGGTGATTTTGATGAAAGACTCAAAAAACAAGTAAAGTTTTTAAATTTTGATCATTGACATGTTCGCCTTCTATTTTGATGTCATGGGTCATTGATCGTTATATAGATGACAAGTCAAATGATTGTCTCTTAAAAACATTTAAAATAAAAGAAAAAACACTATAAAAGTTTGTTACCAAAAACAATATTAAGTCCGTAAACATGTTAGTGAAAATCATTATAAGCACTTATGAAAAACTCAATTTTAGTAGAGAAGTCGCTATTAATATTGCTATAAAATATTTGCAAACGCTTACAAAAATTTAAGGGATTTTTACATATTTTCTATTATTAAAACCATAAATTACATATTTATCCAAGCTAAGAAAATCAATTACATACTTCCTTTTTCTAAATCATATATATTACATATTTATCCATTTTATTAAAAATAACATATTAAATGACTATTTTACCTTGTTTTTAAAATGAGTTTTACATGTTCATGTTTTATTATTATAATTATTTAAAACTGTTGAAAATTATGTTTTGAATATGGAGATATAACTTTGATCATCGATTATATTGTTTTGAAATGTCGTTTAAACGATATGTAATTTTATAATTTTTATTTACATAAAAGAGTCAAACTTAAGGAAATATGTAATTGTTAGTCTTAAGAAGTGAAATGTAAAAATACTATGGTGAAAATACAAGTATAATAATCATTAAATAAATAATTTCAATAAAATGGATATATATGTGTTTTAGAACGGGGAAATGTGTAATTGATTTTTTAACTTGGGTAAATATATAATTATTAACTTTAACAAGAGAAAATATGTAAATACCCCTAAACTTAAACTACACCAATGATTTTGTGGTCTATTAGTAGTGTTTACCTTCACAAACACTTGGTGTGAGATTAAGTTCTTACAATTGCAAGGCATGTAATATTTAGGTGTAAACAAATTGTTGTTAAAAGATAATTTCAAACTATGTTATTTTCACTAAACAAACTTTTTTTGAGTAAACTAAGCCGAATGTATAACTTTCTAATAAATTTTATAAAAAATATTATAAAATCAAGAAGTACAAAAATAGTATTACATAAAATAACATGTTAACTACCTATAATATCTATATGCATGTCGTGTGACATACAAACTAAACTTTTGTAAACCAAAAAACCTTAAAAAAATCTCATTGTTTGACAATAAAATAAAAAAAATCTGACTATATTAAGTTTTAAAACAACAACACTAGATTTTAATAATCCAAATCACGACATGTTGTCCGATAACAATTTGTATTAATAGTTTGTCTAATAAGACTCGTAACATTCACTTTTATAGTAATGACAATTATTATAGTATAACTATCATAAATTTATAATTTATTTATATTCGTATTTCACTTTCCATTTGCTCTCAAATGTTATTATGAGAGTGAACTAAAATGAAAAATACATTTTGATATGCAAAAACCATGCTACTAAGATTGCTTTGGTTAAAGCGTGAACGTTTGAAGTGTGGTTAATAAAAATGCTTGTATGAATCATTAGCAGTTAAGAAGCCATAATTTGAATCAAGTAGGGGAGAGATATTAAAATAAAGTGTCTTCTCCAACAATAAACTATTTGTGAAATTATACAACAAATGTCTAACTAATCAATCAAACAACAAATGAATTAATTAAAAGAAATACTAATCCTAATAAATCCCTAACTACTCGATCAATCAAACAAAATTAATCCTGAAAATCACATTAAACTTTGGCGCCATTATCCATTAATTAATCAAATAATAATCCAACCAAGATTCCTCATACGACCCAAAGAAACCTAGTTAGTTATCGCAACTCGATGCGACCCCACAAAATCAGCACAATTAGCAATCATAATCTATAAATCATAATCCCAAATTTCAACAATTTACCCTTACAACATTCGATTCATCCCTAGATTTTCAAGATAGAAGAAACCAACGATTCTTCAAACGCCCACAAAAAAATAAAGCTTTCCCTCTTTCATACATCGCAAATTAGGGTTCCTAATCTTTCAATCTTTGAATTTGAACCCATTTGGGTGTCTCTTGCAATCTTTTTGAAACATTTACACACCCTTTTTGTTCTTTGTTCCTGCAATTTGAAATTATGAGAGCATGGTTTACGAATTAGGTCATGTAGGCGACCGGTGCAAGAACAACAACATTGGTGTCGGTGATCAACGGAAAGAAGGCGGCTTCGCGGGTAATTTGCAAAATAAACGACGTTGCGGTACTAATAATGTTAATAAGTTTATCGGCGACATGTAAGTTTCTTGTTCTTGTTTATGGGTAGTTAAGGTTTCAATTTGATATCGACTGTTGTTGTTTTGGAGTGAGTATGCTTTGAATGATGATATGCTATATGCTATGAGGAGTTTTTAGTGTTAATCTGGTGTTAGTTGATACCTTTTAACTTATAGGCATAAAGTGGCACACAAAGTGCATAATATAGGGACCATTAATTGGACTAAATATTATATGGTGCATTTAATTACAGTAATTAATGTGTATATTAATGTGTAGTGCCAAGAATTATATGGAGACAACTGAGGGGGAGAATTGGGCATCCAACCTTATCAGTCATTTGAATAGCTCATTTCCGACTTCCTTCGATACTCCCAAGGTGAGTGTGCTTGTGGTAACTTGTAAGTTGAATTGGTAGTACAATGTGGATGATTACGTGCTGGTTTGGAATCTGAGGGCAACTAGTTAATGCCATAATAATTGCATTGAAAGAAGATTTAGGGCTCCGATTCATCGTTTCAATTTTGTTCGTCTATATTTGTTGTATGCTTTGTGATTCGTGATGGCGATGATTACGCTAGATACTGCAAAGATGTGTGTGTTTGTTCATTTTGTTAAGTAGTGATTAATGCAAATTCGATATGGTTAGTACCATAATGATAGAATCGGAACGAGATTTAGGGTTCCGATACACCCTTTTCAGAAAAAATCTCCAAATCAGTTGTATGCTAAATGATTTATGTTAGTTATATTCAGTAATATTTTTTTAAAGATAGTAGTTGGTTGAATCACAATTGCAATGTTTTTGCTTTTTATTTGTTGCAATCGTATACAAAGGGTAAAAGAACAAGTGTTTACAGTGGGCCAAGCATTTTAGGCTTGATTTTTAGTCTTAAGAACAAGGATCATCATATTGAAATTGAGTTTCTGTGTTTCAAAGGTGTAGAATTAATTTAATTTTTTGCATAAACACTTAAAAACGGGAAACCTTTCTACATGTAGATCATTCTTAAAGTTTATTAGATCAGTTTGTTGCTTTTCTTAGTTGAACGTTTATGCTTTTTAAAACTGGTGCAATTGTATGATGATTAGAAGTTACTTGCACTGGGATTGCAGAACTTTATTCAGCAAGAGGTACAGGATGCTAATCTTCATCAGATAATATCCTCACATTCATCTTTGCCAGACTTGTTGGTTACAAATTCATTTTTTCCACCTGAAAATGATATGAATTTGGGATACAATCGTTGTAGTCCTGCTTCTGTGAACATTCATAATCCTATTTTGTGTGGAGGTGTGTTCTTCATTCTTCAGCCCTTCCATTTTCTTTTGGCTCAACATTTATAATCATTTATGTTTAATGTCGTACGCATACTAAACATGTGCAGGATCAGCATATAATGAGTATATCCAAAATGTTGCTTATGGTGGGATGAACTTGATTCCCCCGTTGGGTGTAAAACAGAGTGATTTTGACATAATTACTTCACCTGAACAGGTGTCAACCATCACTGCATGTTCTTATGGTGATATGATATCAGACGCTGAAGCCTTTGATAGTATAACAGCAAAAAACTCCTTCCAACAACCACCTTTTCATAACAGTATGTATCTTTTTCCTTATCATAACTTTGCTAAAAAAACTTATGCATCTGACATCAACCTTCTGTCTTGTAATTTTGTTACCAATAGGTCAATACAGCAGCTTTACTGGGAGCAAGAGAAGTGCATACAACATGGACCAGTCATTATCATCAGTGGATGATGTGCAATCTCCGTATCCAAATTCGTGCAACATCCAACAGAGTTCCCAGAACCTTCCGGAAACTTGTGATAGTTTACAGAACAATAGTAATGACCAGGATTCGTTTCAAACTCAGATTCAAGGTCAACAACATTATGGGTTGGAAAATTCAAGTGATATCTTTAGCTTTAAAGTGCTTAGTGCATATGTTATGTACAAGGATATGCCAGCAAACTTGAGAAAAGAAGTTTCTTTTCATGATTATATGCATGCCGCAGAGTGCCAGGAGAACTTATGCAAGTGTCACCTGTATCTTGAACTGTCATCCCATTTCGACAATTGTAGTGATCTAAATTGCAATATTTGTGGACCTGCAAGGTCTTTATGTGGTAGTACTGGTAATTCTCAATTGGAATCTAGAAAAAGGAAATTTGACCAATTAGAGGCCACATATAATACATGCCCCACTAGTACTGGAACTCATTTAGATGCATTGCCTACAAAATATCCTAAGTTGGAGAGTTCAATGGTTGGGAAAGATGCTATGGATGATGACCAGAGAAGGAAAGTCGATGGTGCACATGATCAACAGGAATTAACAGTGGTAAATCAGAGTGAGAGTATAGTAAACAGTGAAGTGATGAAATCACCCCAGTTATGTTCTGATAATCATTCTTCAAAAGAAACACCCATAGATGAAGAAGAGAAATCTGGGCAGGTCATAATAGAAGCAAATGACTTAAATTCAGGTGCTGATGTGGCAGATTTAAATTCAGATAAACCAATGACTCCAAATGGGTCTATGGTTGATTGTCATTCTGTCTTAGTATTAGATAATAACAAAATAAAAGTTGCATCTTTGAATGATAATGACTCACAATTGGAGCCAGAGAAGATCAAGATACAGAGTGTGTCTTTGGCTGATTTTTTTACCGCAGATCAAATTAAAGAGCATTTGTTGAGCTTTGCATCTCAAAAGGTTTGTACATCATGATTTTAAAGCTCTTTCTTAGTTAAACTAATGGATACTAATGTAGGAGATGTCATCGCAGGTTGTATCAGAAAACAAACCACCTTCAATTGGTCCCAATACATGCCAAATATGTTCAATGGATAAACTTGTGTTTGCCCCTGCACCAATATATTGCTCATCATGTGACACACGTATCAAACGAAATGTTGGATATTATCGATCAACCAATCGATTTGGTACACGCCATTGTTTTTGTATGTCATGTTACAGGGGATCTCATGGGAATAATATTCTATTGCGTGGATACGGGTATTCTATCCCCAAATCAAATCTACAAAAGACAAAGAATGATGAGGAAAGGGAGGACTCGGTAAGTTAATTTTAACCAAACCGCTTTGGGGTTTTGTTCTATATGAGTTTAGTCCCTGGCTTTAGTATACTTGTTCTTTTTTTTGCAGTGGGTTCTTTGTGATAAATGTCAATGCTGGCAGCATAGGATATGTGGTCTTTACAATGACGAAAAAGACGTTGAAGGGAAAGCAGAATATATATGCCCAAAATGTTATCTGGAAGAATTGGAAAGTGGAATTCGTGTTCCTTTACCAGAAACCACTGCTTCTGGTGCAAAGGATTTACCAAGAACTAATCTCAGTGATCACATTGAGCAAAGGTTGTCTAAACGTCTTAATCAAGAAAGACAAGAAATGGCAAAGATTTCTGGAGTCGAACCAAACGAGGTAAAGTCACTCATATGGCCTTAAATCTTAACATTACATCTTTGAGTTTATTCAACTTCATTAATCTAGAACTTTGTCTGTAGGTACCTGGAGCTGAAGGTCTTGTTGTGAGAGTAGTTGTATCCGTTGAGAAACAATTGGAAGTTAGGCAGAAATTTATGAGCATACTTCATGGAGAAGATTATCCATCAGGATTTACATACAGATCGAAGGTAAGATTAATTCTGTACTAATTTATGTGTGCTTTGATCTGGTTATCTGACCGTATTGTTTTTTCCATCAGTTAATTTTTTTATTCCAGAAGATAGAAGGGGTAGACGTGTGCCTATTTGCAATGTGTGTTCAGGAGTTTGGATCGGACTGTGGGGGCCCAAATAAACGTTGTGTGTATATATCGTATCTTGATTCTGTAAAGTACTTTAGACCCGAGAGGAAATGTGTGACCGGTGAATCTCTTCGGACCTTTGTTTATCATGAAATATTGGTACTTTCACCTTTTGTTTTGTGTTTTTCTTTAAGTTTTTACACCTAGATTTTTCGTATTTTTTTAGCTCCTAATGCTAGTAATGTGCAATTATGAAAATCAGACTGGATACCTTGAGTATTGCAAGAAACGGGGTTTTGCCACCTGCTACATTTGGGCATGTCCTCTTATAAAAGGTGAAGATTACATCTTTTACTGTCATCCAGAGACTCAGCGAACACCAAAGCAGGATAAGCTACGCCAATGGTATCTCAAATTTATCTTAAAAATCAAATTTTGTAAAATAGTTATTAATTATGATTCCTGTAAAGTGTGAGTGCTAAAATTTAATTTGTACTGTTGTGCAGGTATAAGTCGATGTTAAAGAAAGCAACAGAAGATAATGTTGTTGTTGACCACACTAATCTATATAATCAGTTTTTTGTTCCTAGTGGAGAGAAAAATAATAAGATAACTGCAGCTCGTTTGCCCTATTTTGATGGCGATTATTGGTCAGGGGCTGCTGAAAATATAGTTAGGAAACTTGAAGTAGAAGAAAGAGCCGGTGGATTGCAGAGCAAGTTACCTAACAAGAGAATCTTGAAAGCCATGGACAGGACAAAATTGATATTGCTGTGAAGGATGTCTTGGTAATGCAAAAGGTAAATTTGTATGGTTATTTTTCATAGCAATAAAATCCTCTATCTAATCTTTTTTTTTTCATTCTACAGCTGGGCCAAACTATTCTACCTGTGAAGGAAAACTTTATGATTGTCCGTTTACAATATGTTTGCACGCATTGCCATGAAGTTATCTTATCTGGAAGCAGATGGTTTTGCAGCCATTGCAAAAAGATTCAACTATGTTCTAGGTAAATAAGCTCTTGTTTTTTTATGATGTTTCTCTAAAAAATTATTGTTTGGAATTCTAAACTCAACATGTCTATGTTCACTGCAGATGCTTAAAAGCTGATAAGAATATTTCTGTGAGTAAATTGCACACATGCCATTCTGGTGAAAAAAATCAACTCTCTGAGGTGAAGTTAATCTGGCCCGTTTCGAAAAACCTTTCTTTCTCCTTTTTTAATATTTTTTTCTGGCTTTTGTTTAATTGATTGATTTTACAGGTTGTGGTGAATGATGTAACGCTTGATACCAAGGATACAGATGATGTGCTTGTGAACAGTTTCTTTGAGACCCGTGATGCATTTTTAAACAAATGTCAGAAATCCCATTTTCAATTTGATACACTTTCGCGTGCCAAGTATTCGTCTATGATGATTTTATACCATCTAATCTACAAACCTGTTACCAAACCGACTTGCACTGCTTGTCATGCTGGTGTTGTAGCTGAGCTATGCTGGCAGTGTGACTACTGTCCGAAGTATTATATATGTGAATCATGCTACAAAATGAGACATGGTGCTTATCATCCTCACATGTTAATTCCACCTTCTATGGATTTTGACTGTGGGTCCGAAGGACAACTTGAGATTCAAAAAGACCGGAAGGTACGGATCTTTGTTAGTTTGACAAAATTAAGAAGAATATTTCCTACTTGTGCTAATTCATGTTTTCCTGTATTTTAATGCAGTTAAAGTTTGTGCTGGATACTTTAATGCACGCTTCTGAATGTGATAGGATACCATGTGCTTATAAAGAATGTAATATAATAAGAAGACTTTTTTACCATGCTGCTAGATGCAGTGTCAAAGCTCGTGGTGGTTGCAAATTTTGTCAACGAGTATGGACCATGCTAAAGTTGCACTCACAAATATGTACAGATTCTGATTGCAAAATACCTCGCTGCATGTAAGTGGCGCCAAAATAGTGCCGAAAATGTTATTTCAGATTAAAATTTTCTGTGATATGGTTTTGTTTTATTTATTTATTTATTAATTATATTTTTCAGGGATATAAGGAAGTATAAGGAGACCCTTGCAGCCCCCCCACCTGCAGATCAGCAGGTTACAATGAATGACCAGCAGGAAGTAGCTCCTGAGGCTCCTGTTGGATTACTAATGTAAAGGAAATACAGAGTTTTGCACAACTAACTTGGATAGATCTAGTTGGAGCTTTCGTTTTGTAGTGTGTCATAGGTGATGTTTTGTTTTTACTGCGTGTGAAAATGGAAACATTTATATATAGGGTCTAGAGTAGTTGAAGATTGCAAACAGTTTAACCAGCTTGTGTAGGAAAATGAGTAGTTGGACCATTTGGTCTGGAAATGATTTTGCCCAAACCATGTAAAGATGAAATTTTAGTTTTCTTTTAAAGACTAGTTTAGATGCTTGATGACTCATTTCCTGGTGTTTCATAAATATGCAGTGTACAGCTAATTGCATATTCTGGGTAGAGGGTTTTTGGATGTGCCTTTCATCATATCAAATAACAAAAAACAGATGAGCAGTTTGTATTGTAAAATATCATAGAAAATAAAATTTTCATGTTGACAATTTCTGATTGTTGAAACATTTTAAAGTAAACTGACAACAAAAAAGAACATCATTGTACATATTGAGTCTGATGACACCACACAAAATATAGAAAACTAGACAAATAGAATAGAATGAACACCCGAGTCTAGTTCCAGTAACAAACTAAAAGGATATAAGAGGTCACAAACACCGCACAAAAAAATGAAAAACAAGTGTGTTAAGGTTTTACATGAATTTTATGTAACAGCATCTCTCCTTGCAAAAACAAACCAAGGATGATGATGATATACCATACAGCATCATACCATACCAATGACAATACCATAACTTCTAAAACCTAGCTACTAGATAGCATGACTACATAAAAACAATTAATAGACAACCAATACTAGAAAACACAACCACCAATTCTCGACACCAAAAAAGGAAAAAGATGTTAGGACTCGACGCATATGCATATTAAAATGAATGTAAAAGGCTTTCTTTCACTCTCATCATCATGTCGAGATAAAAGTCCATAGCTTTCTTCCTATGGAAACTTCACCGGGATGTTCAATCTCTTCATCTTCAGAATCTTCATCATCATCATCTTCTTCTTCATTCTGGGGGCCAGGAGTTCCAATCTCATGTTCATCATTGTGATTCTCTCTAACCTGCTGAGGGGTCTCGTTGACTTCTTCACTTAAAGCCATGGCTTCTGGTAGCTTGTTTGCTACTTCATTCTCCCCATCCACAACTTCCTTCTGCTACCATGAAAACCAATTATTCAAATATTTCTTCAGGAAGAACAAGAAATAAAGGGTAATAAATTTTACATACACTGGCTTGTGAGTCTCCACCATGCTCTCCATTAGCAATACTTGTTGAAGCTCCAGGCCGAACCTTTGTACCAGGAACTCTTCTTTTTCTACTAACAACATTCTCTGTACTTTGATTAGACAAAGATCCATCACCAGCTGCAGGGGCTCCTCCCCTGATTAACAGGAAAATGGACGCAAAATCTTAAGTTATAAATAAAGGTTTGATGAATATAAAAACCCGGGGAAAAAACTCATATATTAAATAATACTTACGACTTAGGTCGCCGCAGATTGTATCGTTTTACTTTAGGAGCCTCAACATCTCTAACAACTTTCCGCCTCCTGTTCCTGTGGGCCCCATTTGCGACACTGTCATGCTGTTCACTGTACTCGGGCTCGTGTTCACTTGCACGCTTACGGCTTCCACCTTTTGAAACCCCCTGGCTCACAGTGTGTTCTGCAACACCATTAGAATTCTCAGTGGCCCTGGAACGAGTGGCCCTGGGCCTCTGCCTCCTGGTTGACTTACTTTGACCTTCATTCCCATCAGTATGCTGAGAAACTTCTTCAATCTCATGTGTTTGGCTGTTGATATGTTTAAGATCATCATCAGCTGATCGGACCACCTGTCGTTGCATATCAAAAGAATCTTGTGTAATCCTAGCTGATACTTCAGGTTCATCCTCTGAGCTCAGTATATATTCAGGAATTTCTCCCATATCTATAAGTTTCTCTTGTGCTTCTGTTTCATCGGCTTCATTTTCTTTTTTCTTCCCTGCTGAGAATATAGATGTACATTTTTTAAACCAGTTTAGAGTCCTACTACCAGAACCAGGTGATCCTGAATAACCCATGGAAGTCCCCACATTCAGTTTATTGTGCTCAGAAGTAACCTGAACAGCTTCTTTCATATAGCCATCTGCTAATTTTGGTAAAGAAAAATTATCAGCGTTCTTAATTTCTGCTAATGATTGAAGATCAGATAGAACAAACTCAGAAACTCTCTCTCCACATTCCTTGCATCCCTTTTGTTTCTCAACAAACGCAACAAATCGTTCTCTTTCTTTGAAGAATTGTTCACGTTGGTCTTTTAGTTTCATGCTAAGCCCAACAAGATCATCAATATCCCTTTTCATTTCAAGCTGTTGACCTTCTAGATGCTTCTGATTTGTAAAAACATCATGTTTTTCCTTTTCTAGTCGTACTCTTTCTATTTTCATTTCTTCCATTTCTCTACTTGCAACACTGCTCAAGTATTTCACATTTGCCAACCCTCTTTCTTTCTCTTCTTCAAATGATTTCTCCCGTTCACGCATGCGGTTTTCAATCTCCATTTCTCTGTTTCTGAATTCTGTCTCGATCTCTTGTTTTTTCACTTCAAAGTCATGAAGCATTTGGGATTCTATATTGTTATATTTTTCTGATAGTACGGATTTCTCATGCTCCATGTTAGCAGCAAAGGTTTCTTTAGCCAACTTTAGAGATTCCAACTCTCTCTCTACATAACTATCTGTTTCCAACCTCATATTTTTCAGTTTTTCTTGTTCAAAACGATTCAATTTTTCCATCTTTTCTTTCTGTACAGCAACAGATTCCAATTCCCTCTTTATCTCGGCTCGTTTCTCATCAAGTTCTTCCCATTCTTTTTCAAATTTCTCCTTCTCTTGCTTAAGATTCTCCCTTTCCATCGAAACCGATTCCCTTTCTTGCCTGGTTTTCTCTCTCTCTTGCTTCAATTCCAACTGTAAACGAACAAATTCAGCCCGTTCTTCTTCTGCTACTTGAAGCCTTTCCCGTTCTTGGATTACTTTTAATCTTTGTTCTTCAATTTCAGTACTTAATTTCTCAAGCTCCGTCTTGAGATTTAAGAGATTCTCCTTTTCGCTGCTTAATTCTTTCCTTTCTTTCTCTAAGTTCTTCTCTTCATCTTTAAGGGACTTCTCTTTCTCCTTCAAAGCTTTTGACTTCAATGCAAAATCCTTCTCCTTCTCCTTAATTTTCTCTAGTTTCTTTTCCAGTGCTTCTTCTCTTTTTACAATTTTTCCCTCCAAATGATTCACTTCGACTTCCTTTTTCTCCACATCAGCAACCTTAATTCTAAAATCCTCATCTAGTGATTTTCTCTTCTGTTCCATTTCCAGCTCAAAGTTGTGTGTTTTCACGTCCAATATGGCTTTGTGTTCATCCAAAAGTTTCTGAATCTCCACCTGCAAAGAGATGATATTTATCAAATTTACAATGACAATAACTTTTGCAACATTTAAATTATTTTCCGTACAGTACTTACTTTTTCTCTCATATTAAGCTTCTCCTCTAGCTCTTGTAATTTCTTTTCCTTTACCTCCAAGTTCTTTCTCATAGCAGCAGCTTCCTGCAGATGAATCGTACAGAGTAAGAAAATACACATACATAAGAAATCAATTAACCAAAACTCTAAAACACTTGCCTTCTCTTTTAAAGCTAAGTTTTCCATCCTCCTACTTATTTCACTTTCTTTAGTTTTCAAAGCTGAATTACCCATTTCAATCTTTTTCTGTGCTTCTTCAAGATCAATTTGTTTCTGTTTGAATATTTTATCATTATCATTTGCCAGCTCCTCTCTTTGATTAATCAATCTACGAAGCTCAGCCAATTTCTCCTCTCCCTCTTGTAACTTCCTCTCCCATTCTCTTAAATCCTCCCTCTGGTGAGAGATATTTCGTTCATGCGCATCTCTCCTGACAATAAAAAGATAACATATGAGATTTCAAATTTTATAATATAGTGGAAGGATAATAATTAACAAAATGTAAAGCATACTCGTTATTAAATGACATCCGTTCTCTCATAAGTGAGCTTTCTTTTGCCTCGATCTCAACTGCTTTTCTTTGAATCTCTGATGATTTCCTGCTGACCTCAGCAAGTTTAGCATCAGCAGCACGTAACTTTGCTTCTACTTCTAGTGATCTCCCTTCAATGCTAGTAGACAATGCATGTGCCTCTTCCAGCTTTGAATCAGCAGTGAATTTTATTTCTGCATATTCTGACCGCATTTCACGCAAAGCCTTCTCCAACTGAAGTAACAAATTAAAAACTATTACTATCGACATTATGAGTTAATGTTGAGTTAATATAAACAAAGATAATAAGATTAGTTAATATGTTACCTCCTGAACACACTGCTTTTCAACTCCTAATGCTTTTCTTAACTTTTCTTCTCGTTTCTCCACCTCTGACATTGCAATAAGATGAGATGTTTGCTCCCGCTGAAGGAGCTCCTTGGTTTCAGCTAATGCTTGCTCAAACTGTTCATTTTTAGACATCCATTCCTTTTTTTCAATGAGAAGAAGCCCCATGTTGTATTGGTATTCATAGAGCTGTACGTCACCCAATAATCAGATGAACTTGATATTCAACTAGATTAGTACAAATAAAAATAACTAAATAAACAAATTGAAGACATGAGAAAAGAAAAGAGAAGTAGCAATACACTATTTGCTAAAAGATGCAACAGTTTCCTCTACAAACAAATCATCTATGTGAAGTTTTAGAGTTTGAGAAAAAAGTCCAATATATCTAAAAATTAACTGCAAGGCTCTTTATTAGAACATATAGTATATCGTAAGTCACTAAGTCCCCAGTTCTTTTAGCTGTTAAAGTTAAAGGGTGAGGATCTAGAACAATGACTTATTTTAGCACATTAAAACTCGCTTTTCCACACACTGACACTTCACATTTCTAGGTTGAAGAATTTCTGAATAGCATTACAGAAAACTCGATACAAACAAGAACACCCAGAGAGTTTTCTTGTTCAACTTAGTGTATTATGCATTTGTGCAACTAAGCATGCACCTTACATTCACTAAATGCAAGTAAAATTACTGCTCAAATCCCATTTATCAAACTCAAAGTAGCACCCACGAACAGTAACTTCCTAATTCTCCATGTTTTCAAGCCCTCACTCTTCAACACTCAACTTAAACCCAATATATATACCGACTAAAAGACAACAGTTTAACATTATCATTCCCTTCAACTAATCAAGAAAGAAAGAGCATAATCAAGAAACCCCAAAATAACAAGATATTAACCGCCACTAACCTCCTTCTCAAGCATATTAACATTATCAATCACAGCATCTCGATCCATAACCTCGACGTCCAACACCAACCCCTTGGGCGTAGAATCCCCAATCGCAAAGCCCTTACCCTTAACAGTTGAACTAGGGTTCGAATTGGCAGCAACAGCACCGTTGTTGTCGTCCTTAGGCGAGAACAACCCCGACCACACCTTCTTTTGAGGGGTAAACATCATGCAATCTTTTGGAAACTGCAGATCCTAAACCTAGAGACATAAAGAGTGGGAAATTTTGTATCTTTTTTCCAAGAGAAAAACAAAAACAGGCGATGTTGGTAATCCCAAGAGTGAAGAATGGAAAGACGGGTGAAATTGAACCCTAAGGTAAGCGGGCGTGAGAAAAACCCCAAATTCCGACGAATAAAGCAGTTCGAATCCGGTAACGTCTCCAAACTAACTTTTTTTTTCTTTTTTCTTTTTTCTTTTTTTTCTCTCTCTCTCTCTTCAAGAAGCCATTGGTGGTGGGTTAAGCGCGCATCATTCATGTTCTTTCTCAATTTTTATTTGGTACTACAGCCTGCAACTTTGTCAAATTACTATATTGTCCTTTGTTGCTTAGTAAATTATATAGTTAATTACATAAATGGTTCTTGTTTATCGAAAATAACAGGTTTTGATACTAAAAGTTTTTTGTAACATGTTAAGGTATTATATTTTCAAATTAGCAACAAGAATGAATACTAAGACTAACTGATGTTAATTTTTGTGTTAAATTCAAATAAAATGACTAAAATATCCTTGAGGGACTACTTTTATAATTTAATAACTCTTTTTATTCGGGGGTCCATTTTTGCAATTACCTATAACTTAAAAAAACCAACCCCCATCCACCCACCCCATCCATGTCTCTTCAAAATATCACACCACCACCACAACTGATTCACTATCACTAACCACCGTGCATCGCTGTCGTCGACCACCACCATGTATCTTTTTCAAAATCCAGACGATTTAACCCACCATCGCCACCCACCACCTGGTCATATCATCGGAGACAATGTATCGATGGGACTTCAAGATTGAAATTAGGGTTTTTGTAAAATAGGGTTCTTGGTGTTTGTTTTTGTAAATTATAGAGGCGGATTAGAGAATGGGTTGTTCCAGGCGACGATGGTTGGTTGGTTTCAGTTATAGTGCCTTGGTTGACAGACCTTATGGGTGGTGGATGATCGGATTAGGGCTAACATATGAAAAGAAAACGAGGATTTGGTGATAATGGTCGACGATGATGATGAGGTTCCGATGGCTGCAAATAGTGGTGGCGACTGTTGGTGGTGGTGGGTGGTCTGTTGAAGCTTTGGGTTTTACAGGGGAAAGTGAAAGGATTTTGGTGATGAAGGTCGATGGTGATGATGATGAGAGTACAAGAGATGTGATGTGTTGATGACCGGTGGTGATGCCCGATGGTGATCGTCGTCGGCGGTGAAGGGCAGTGATCGGCGATGATGGCAGGAGGTGGTGTCATTCAATATATATATATATATATATATATAATATATATATATATATATATATAATATATATATATATATATATATAGTGTGTGTGTGTGTTTAGAGAGAGTGATATATACATATATTATTTTAACTAAATTACACAAATAATCCCTCTGGTTTTGATAAATAGTCCTATAGTATAAAAAGACTAAAATGACCTTAAATTTAACAGAAAATATAACGACTCTTAGTGTTAATAGTCAACCTTGTTACAAAATTAAAAGTGAATACTCAAACCTGTTACTTTTTTGTTTAGTACCCAAACCTATTATTTTTCATAAACCACATAGACCATTTATGTAATTAACTCTAAATTATAAGATTACTTAATCACTTTTGTTGTTTGTTTAAACATATTTGTAATGCTAGGTATATGGCTAAGATGATTTACTTGATCTATACTGTGATATGTTGAGTATTATGATTTGTTTTTACCTTAACTTTTTGATCTTATTTTACGATGAAATAACTCTATTTGCTTCTAGTGATATAAGATTGTTTTACACGTCATGTGATAATGAGCACACAAAGTATTTTTGATGTGGTGAGATTGTTTTTCTTAACAAATACAAAGTTATGAGTGCTCTTAGTTAAATTGTTGGTATAATTATTACTATTTAACCAATATGTTATAGTTTTAGTTATTAAATCAATCATTTAAGTGTGCTTGATAGTTTATACATAAAAATATTTTAAAAGTACCATGAAAGAAACTAAATGGTTACATAGCCATATTGTGTATCACATTTAATGCAATATGTACCGTATATGATACATATTCATAATGTTTACTATTATGAAAGTAGTGTCGTGTATATGCATAATAACTTGATATAAAAGCTAGAAATATTTTATACATATTCTTAGCGTTTACTTAATTCTGAAATTAGTGTCATTACCCATAATAACTTGGTATAAGGCCAGAAATATGGAATTATACTTTTTAATAGGAAATGATAAAGATAAATAAGATGTATTTATGACTTAATTATACGGATGGTTCGTGTAGTTAGGTCTGATTTTACTTTTGGTTCCTAACTCCCTGAAATTATAAGGTTGGTTCAAAACTTTGTACAAACGTAATAACGATGACCCCTAAAATAAATGGATGTTAAGTTTTTCAGTTAATATTTTAAAATGACTAAAATACACTTGTATCATTATCTTCTCCAATTGATTCCGGAAGCCCTCCAACTCCGACGGCCTACCGCAACAACGAAACCCAGATCTAATGCAGATGACAAAGGTGGATGGTCGCCGAATGTGAAGGGGTCGCCGGAGGTGAAGGGTTGATGATGGATATGGAGGTCGTTGGAGGTGGTTAAAGGTGGTGATGGTTGGAGGTTGAAGGTTAAAAATGGTGGTGATTGAAGGTTGAGGGTGATGGTGGTGGTGGTGGTTGAAGGTGGTGGTGGTGGTGGTGGTTGAAGGTGGTGGTGGTGGTTGAAGGTGGTGGTGGTGGTTGAAGGTGGTGGTGGTGGTGGTGGTTGAAGGTGGTGGTGGTGGTTGAAGGTGGTGGTGGTGGTGAAGGTGGTGGTGGTGGTTGAAGGTGGTGGTGGTGGTTGAAGGTTGAAGGTGGTGGTGATATTAGTGGAGGTGGTTAGAGGTTAAAGATGGTGGTGGTTGAAGGTTGAGTGTGGTTGTGGTTGAAAGTGGTGGGGGTGTAGGTTAATAGAGAAAAAGAAAGATGAAAATGGATATTTTTGTTATTTCACACGTACTTAACAACAATAGTTAAGGTCCATCCGTTTCAGGTACCATCGTTATTACGTTTGTGTAAAGTATTGAACCAATTTTTTAATTTCAAATAGTTAAAGACGAAGAGTAAAATCAGAACTAACAACAGAGTACCCGTGTAATTAAGTGTATATTTATAGAATTCTTGCAAATGATTGTTACGTTTATATCGAAATGTGTTCCGTTAAAACATTGTCCTTTTTGGTAATTTAGCAGGCCCGTAAGTGGGGAATAAATTTATTCCATAAAAGGGTAATACTTGCTGTAAATAGTTGTACATTGCTTTATTAAAGTTGTACTCTTATCTGTAAAAGTATATATTGCATCTTCCAAGCGAAGCAAGGATGTTAAGGAGTGGATAAGGTCGATTACAACGGTCTCTTTTATTTTTTAAGCTTTTGTAAACTTAACTCACTCCAGGATTTATTTTATTATTATTTTTATAACTTACTATTAATATTGTGATTATGCTGTAAAGAATATTGTGTTATGAGTGTGTGCATACGTTAAGAGGCTTGAGCGCGAAACAAATGTTTGAGACTAGAGCAACCATAATGGATGGCATTTCGAGGAACTTATAATTGCATTACTGAAGGAATTTGCATTACTTAAGGAGTTAGTATCTTGTTTCTATACTTTTTCTGTTTTTTCATGTTGACACATCAGATTTTTTTAAATTTATTCAGGTTTTCTTCGTTTTACAAGGTGTCGTTTCATTTTATCCGTTTATCCTCGCATTTTCTCTGTCTCTTATAGGGTTGGTATAGTACAACTTTCAACTCATAAAAAGAGAGGAATGGACATTGGTGATCCTCGAGAATTATTCACGAGTTTGGGGTGGGAAAACACACCGGGGGGTGGGGGTGTTCCCGCCCAGCGCCAGGTTTCTCCCACCCTCTTCCGGTCACGACACCATCTCCTTTAAATCAAGCAACGACTTTTTTCTGCCACAATAATTCATGAAAGGATTGATTTACCAAACTACTTATTAAAGAGACAATTTTAACTATTAACGTATAAACAAATTGTTTGGGTCAATATTCATGGATACTAGTTCAACCTTCAGATTGGTCGATATTTTTAAAAAGATCAATGAAAGATTTGGAAAGGTAATGTAACTTAAAGCATTTAGAAAAGATGTTAATTTAGTTTATGATTGCATTGGCTTGTTGGCTAGTAATGAGATTAAAGTGTTTAATATTGTCACTCTGTACTTTTATCACATTATTGTTTTCGGGTAGAATTTACAGACTTTTTAGAAAAATACATGAATTATTTAGTTCCTTGAAAATTACTTATTTTTAATTTTAAATTGAAATTACCAAATTTTATTTTAAAATGTGTACACCAAACGCCCTTTATTTGCATCAACATTATAATGATGCGTTCGGCCAAGTCACATGCAATACGAGTGAGGGTAAATTGATATTTTATGGAAATTTTCTATATAAAATCATTTATTTATTTATGGCTTCAATAGATTCGTCAAATTATTGTCCACCACCTATAATCTCCTCATTTGTGACCAATAAATCATCATTCATAACATTACGTCTCTTGTAAGTGTTTATGTGAGCTTTTTTATGATGAATTTTGACTTTATGATTGGTTACTTAAAACATTATGAAAATTAAAGCCGCTTTCAATTCATAAGTTAAAACTCACCTTAAAAATAATCATATATACATTAAGAAACTAGTACCCCTCGAACCTCCACCCTCTATGATCAGTCAACCATAGATCGCACCTACGACATCAATAAACATCCTAGATTGAAATCCAATTTCATAACACATATGAACACTGTTGAAATCTTTTATAAACCATCCATTAGTTGAGGATTGAGAGTGAAAATAAACCTTTCACAAATCACAACCCTAATCTATTTGTCCCAAACCAAATATCATCGCACCTTTTAGTATTCTAGAAATCCAATTATAGTATATAATATTAAGGATTTGGGCACTTGAAACGAACAAGACAATTCACTATAGAAAATAAACAAAAACGAGACACAAATTTTTATAGTAATCCTACCTAATCTATCATAGATCTACTTTGTTTCATCTTAAAATTCTATCAATTACTATTCTTTCAACTCGCATGTTGAGTAATTACAAATACAAAATGACATATAAATAGATTGACTGAAACTAAAGTTTAATCGTTGTTAAATCAGAAAACATATACGAACCATACCAACATATATAAAGTCGTCCAAAGCATCTTGTGTCTTCAATCTTCATTAAACCTATAAAAACATGTCTTAAAATACTTCAACAAATAACTAAGCCAAACCAAAACTCAAAACTTTACAAACCCAACATATAATCATGAGAAAATGAAATTTAAATGTGAATTATTATAAAATACACTTTCATGTCATGCTGGTTATGCCAAAATTTATTAGTTTTAGTCAAAATAGAAAGTAAAAAAAATCAATAACAATTAAATCACCAACATGTGCAAGTACAAAATTGTAGAAGAAAAAAAGTGAATAATAAGAATTAGTTGGTATTAAAATGTTACGAAAGTCAAGATCTTTCTTCCCTAATCTGACATAATAATAACTCAACTCTAATTGATATCGAGCTTTCTTGTACTAATTTAAACTCCGATCACCTTTTCTAATCTCCCCTGAACCCTAATTATAAACCCTTAATTGCTCCTCCGATTCAGGAAGATGACGGTTCCGGTGGTCAAATTCCCACTGTTCTTATGTGTACGTGTTCTAGGTACATTGTAGCTGCCTTGGTTCTCATATGGAATACTCGATACCGAGGAGGATTGGCTCTTATCTCAGAGGATAAAAATCTCATCTTTAATGTAAGTTTGCTGATTTTGATTCTTGACTTTTTATGCTTGGGGTATAATTAGGGTTTTGTGGCAATGCTATGGGTGTGAGTGATCTAGCTCTTTAATTTAGGGCGTGATTCGGGTTCATGTTTGGTAGATCTCTGATTGATTGTGTAGTGTGGTTATGTCTGCATGTTCTTCCCTTGATCATGATGATGGAGATTGTTATGGACCGAAAATGGGCAATTGATGTGGGACTAGTCTTTTGGGTTGAGTTCTTCCGTTTGGTTTATAACAAAGATAGATGTACAATCGACCTTCATTGATTTGATTAATTGGCTTGGGTTATACTTAATTGTAACATAGTATTTGTTTTGAATATCAGGGGTTTATGATTCTCAGTTGGTTGTTGTTCTTTTTGATTTTGTTAAATGATTTCGATGCAGCTCTAGGGTGTATATTTTGTACAATTAGTCAATTTGTAATGGTTTTACTGGATCATTTGTTTAATCCTTTATTATAAAGAAATTAAGCTCATATTATGTTGTGTCTTCATTGGGATAATTTGAGTGTATCATGATTTTAAAACCTTATAGTAATTTTATTAACTAAGCTGCTTTTACTGCAGGTTCATCCTGTTCTAATGGTGCTTGGCCTTGTTCTGCTGAACGGTGAAGGTGACTGAATTCTAACCATACTCTCTTATCCAATATTGTACGTTTCGACAGTTGGTATCTTTTTGGTGATTATACGGTTATATATCAGAGTTGTTTGTTGATTCCTTATTATATAACTCAATACGAGTGTCCTTCAGCTTTGTTAAGATAATTCCAACAAACTTCATCTGCTTTAGAAATGAAGATGAAAGTCTCCATATACAAAAACTGCTTTCAACAGTCCAATGCTGTATCACACCACAATGCTGTCACGCTTCACTAGAATTATTTTTTCACTCTACCATTTACTTAGGATCTGAAGATCCTATCATTTTGGGAGATTTATGTTCTAATTCTTAATTCTTGACGGATGCAGCCATGCTGGCATACAAAACAGTATCAGGAACGAAATCTTACAAAAAACTAGTCCATCTTTCACTCCAGTTTCTTGCATTTTGCTTTGGAATAATCGGTTTATGGGCTGCTTGGAAGTTTCACAATGATAAAGGCATTGACAATTTCTACAGCTTGCACTCATGGTTGGGTTTGGCTTGTCTGCTCTTTTTCACCATTCAGGTTTTCATTTTTCTCTATTCTTTATTTTGGTCAAAGAAAGTCAACTACTGAAGCACAAATACTTGAACTTATAGTGGGGAGCTGGATTCGTGACATTCTGGTATCCGGGTGGTTCAAGAAACAGCAGGGCTTCACTGCTGCCATGGCATGTCTTCTTTGGAGTCTACATCTATGTGCTAGCAATTGCTGCTTGTGCCACTGGCCTTTTAGAAAAAGCTACATTTCTTCAAACCAACAACATCATTTCACGGTATTCTGCAGAATCAATGCTAGTGAATATTTTGGGTGTCTTGATTGTTATCTTGGGCGGTTTTGTTATATTAGGCGTCATATCACCACCAAATGGCAAAGGCGATGTTCTCAGAGGATCAATAGAGTAATCACAAGCTGCATTATCCAATTTTCACGAGTTGTGTGTGTGTGAGAGAGAGAGAGTGAGCTAGTGATGTAAAAGTACTGACCCGTTATTAATCTTTACGAAATCAAATAAGTGTTTTGTTAGTGTGCATGGAAATCAGATGTCACTCATCTTTGCTATATCATTTACATTTTATCAGCTCATTTGGGCTCGCACCTGTAACGTGAACTCTTTCACTAGGTGTGTGGTAATCACATGCAAGTGTTCTTGGTTGAATTATTAATTGGTTCGTTACTTCATATGGTAAAGTAAACAACTGCACCATTTACATCAAACAGATGAGATTGAAAAAGCCAAGATGTCATCGCGGAAGTGCTGAATTCTACATAACATGTTACGGTTTCAAATCACCCTTCAAAATCTTGTGTGATGAGACATTTATACACCATCTTATTGTTAATCAAACTACTCTAGCTGATACCGCCATTTCTAACGTTCTAGGTGCTCCAGTCCTAATGCAAATTACCAAAACATAGCCACATAAACTTTTGGATCCCTTGGAACATGGGGTCCTAAGGCAGTAAGGCTTTTCTACCAACAACGGAGAGACGCCAACACATATGTCGTGTGAGTTTACTGTTTAAATGAACAGAGGATACGATTGCAAACCGCTAACACATATATCGTGTGAGTTTACTCATTAAATGAGCACACATTAACATTAGATTGCTCTTTAACAGAAGAAACGAAAGGCTTCAAATGTTGAATAACAAAAGTCTGTTTGTCTATCACATTGGGTTGCTTTTCACACAAGAGACCAGAACTAA
This sequence comes from Flaveria trinervia, assembly GCA_025506515.1. NCBI lineage: Eukaryota > Viridiplantae > Streptophyta > Magnoliopsida > Asterales > Asteraceae > Flaveria > Flaveria trinervia. The sequence continues at coordinate 9,374,098 of CM046450.1, forward strand.
AAAATTAAATCGCCGTTGCCGGGGATCGAACCCGGGTCACCCGCGTGACAGGCGGGAATACTTACCACTATACTACAACGACCGATGTGCTCTACAAAGTTTAGAAAGCTATATATACATCTGAATGAGTAGTGCCAGTTTTTAAATCAAATTTATTCAAACGACACAATCGTAGATTATGAAAGTCTAGCTGGTCGAGCCCTCTTGGACCTGTCATGTTAAATTACTTCTTGTTTAGCGATTGCAAAAAAATGTAATTATATATGTTATATCTAATGTTGACTTTAAACTTAGTAACTAAAAGAAAGTTCTGACGACGACAAAAATGTACACCCAAAATGATTCCATACGTCATTGTAGCTAAGTTTATTCAATCCTTTGGTTTGATTGACATCATGCAAAGTTGCTTCATGTATTCATTTGGTCATTTTGGACTATTTTGTATAGCCTTCGGTATTATTAAAAAATTTGATAGATTTTTGGACTTAGATAATAGAGTATATGTGTTGAATTTTTTAACCATGCTATATACAAAACTCTGATTGATGAGTCCTTAGGCAACCAACGAGGGTTGATGTGCTTCCATTCATATTCCGGTGGACCAAAAGGCCATCAAGACTAGCGATCACACAAGTAGAATCGTCTTATATTTTGATGATAAAGGTAAAACTTCAATTTCTTCCATTGACGTCAAACAAACATGGATTGTCATTGGAAACTCATAGGATTTTTCAAGTTGGATACTAGAACTCTCTATAAAATGTTCTTGCTAGAAAATAACGATTTTTGGTTGAAGTTATTTTAAAATGTCTTTCTCGTGAATCTTGTTACTAGGATTAAAGCCCTCAAGGGATTCAAGCCATTGTATTTATGTTCTTGTACATGAAGTTTAAATCTGGATACATTGTTGATAATCTAGATTTTAGGTGAAATGGTAAAGAAAACCATAGACAACAAGTAAAATAATTCTACTCGCGAGAGAAGAAGTCAATAAACAAGTGTGCATATATGTATGCTTAGAATTGTTTGCAACTCATTATTACTTTTCTAAATCTCTTTAACTTTAGTTTGAATGATATCAACGATAACCTATAACAACTCATAAAATTAGTGTTTTCAAAACCAGACCAGAAACTCATTATAGAAATAGTTCAATTATCCATATTTGAATCATTTACTTTTTAACTGCCCAATTGTTCGTTCGGTTACAATACCCACGTCGTACTAGATTTAAAGTTTCTACTTTTTTTTCTTTTTTAAAAAGAATTTTCCCATTCAAAGTCTTATTTTTTTAATTAATTTAGCATTCAAGGATCCATATTATTGAATTAAAACATTTTCATATCTACTATCCATTATAAATTGTATATATGTATGCGTAAATAGTTTTAATATTTCTTCATCTATGATATTATCCGAATTTTAAATCCGCTCTAACCGACCAACTGGTCCAACCATTGATGTTTTGATCCGGTGATTCAAGAGAAATGTGAGAAATTTTGTCATTTTACGAAAGTTTAAGATTTAAACATGTGTTACTTGTTTAGTATAACTAAAATGGCGTAAAAAAATGTTGTGATCATAAAACATTTGATAAATACAACATAATTAATTCCCTTTTCCTTTATGAAAGTGAAAGACAACCATCACATATTTTTACGTTTGACTGAAACTCGAACTCCAGATTCAAACATCTGACGTTTGTCTTCCTCCCCACTCCACCACCAACAAAAGTACAAAACTCAAGCACTTCGTCTTCACTCTTCATACTCCACAATCTAATGGGCTGTTTCATCAGCACAAATTCAACCATCAATCAAACACCATCATCATCATCCTCTTCACCATTGTCAAACACAGACCTCACGACAGATCTAACATCCTACCAACACGCTTGTCAATCGGATCCCCACCTCCAATCCTTCGACGCCACCCTCCACCGCCGCACCACCGGCGTCATCACCGATCTCGCCGCCGGCGTCGACCTCCGTTCACTCTCCCTCCACTCCCTCCGTCAACTCACCGGAAGTTTACTCGACACGAATCAAGAGGTAGTTCAACTCATACTCCAATGCAAAAACGACATTTGGGGGAATCACCAATTGTTTTCGTTAGTTGAAGATTTCATCCAAATCAGCTTACAAACCCTAGATTTCTGCTTATCGCTCGAGAATTGCTTGAAAAATGTTCGATCTAGGTTATCGTTTGTTCAAATTGCGATTAATCAGTATGATTCAGATGGTGATAGCGTCAAAACCCTAGAGAAGTTGAAGGAGTTTAGAGGTTTAGATAGTGCGTTTTCTGATGAGTTTTTTGAACTGTTTCAATGTGTTTACCAAAAGCAACTTACAATGCTGAACAAACTGCAAACTCAAAAGGGGAAAGTTGATAAGAAGGTGAAATCCACCAACACATGGAGGAGATTGAGTAATGTGATGTTTGTGACTGCTTTTAGTACAGTGTTGATTTGCTCAGTGGTGGCAGCGGCAGTTTCTGCGCCGCCGCTGGTGACAGCACTGGCGGCGGCTGCTGCTGTGCCGCTAGGGTCGATGGGGAAGTGGGTTAGCTCTTTGTGGAAGAAGTATGAGAAGGAGTTTAGAGATCAGAGGGAGATGATGGGTGCAATGCAGATTGGTGGTTACATTGTGGTTAAAGATTTGGAGAACATTAAAGCTCTTGTGGACAAATTGGGGACTGATATGGAGGGTGTGTTGCAGAATGCTGATTTCGCGGTTAAGGGAGATGATGTGCAGGTGGTGGGGATGGTGGTGGATGAGATGAGGAAGATGGTGAGTGTGTTTGCGAAAATGATTGATGATTTGAGTGAGCATTCGGAGAAATGTATACGCGATACAAGGAGGGCGAGAACTATGATTTTGCAGAGGATCATCAAGCATCCTAGTGACTCACTTTAGCTGATCAGTCGTTTGTATGTTGATGCATATCAGCATATGCACTCAACAGTCAATAATAGGCATGTTTAAGTATGTAGAGGTTGTCTATGAGGGTAACATATAAATCATGATCTTTGATACATCCTAAACTAAAGAATTTGATGAATATTGATAGTTTGGAGTCAGTAAACACAAGTTAGAGTAGAGAATTGGAGAATATTGATTTTTTTCATTAACAATACATGAGATATGTTAGTACCCTTAATGGCTAACCATAATATGATGAGATCTAAACTTTTGTTATCAATTGTTTTGAAGCTGGAATTACTTGTTCAGTGCTTGTCTTAGATTCTTAAGAGCTCTTTGGTAGCATCTGAATCAGTTTTTTAATGTTTCAGATGTCTGAATGATTCAGTATTTAATGGTTTTCGTCTGTTTGTTTCGCGAACAAATGTTTGAATGGTTCAAATATTTGCTTCTGAATGGTTAAGCATTATATTAATGCTAAATGATTAAAATGTCTAATGTTAAATGGTTAAGACTTCTTATCTGATACGATATTTGTATTTGAATAGTTAAACGATACACAAACTCTTAATGGTTCAGACCTTTTAATGATTTAGCATTTAATGGTTTAGATCTCTTATTGGTGTTAAACACTTAATCATTTAGAAATTGTCAAACAGTCTTTTAGTCCAAACAATTAGTTCTCTGGATTTTGTCAACTTTTTCTTAAATTTAACAAATTTAAGGTTGGAGGGATGAAACCTAAGGCATAAAGCCATAAACCAATTAATAGTTGTTATATCATTCAAACCCAAAACTATTCAAAGGGAGAGGGTGGAGCCCAATGAAACCATACATTCACACTTTCAGGTTTAACCCAGGTAACAAATAGATTCTCTGTAGTTGCTATGCTTAGTGTGTGACTTGGTTTTATGAGGGTTAGTATAAAACACCAGTTTCATAATATAAACAAATAACTATAAAATAATAAGTAATTCGTCACTTCGTATTATCTGGATTCAAAAACTAGTCAATATCTGATATGCTTATGAATTCCATTGGGCCCAAATATGATGCATTAGAAGAATTTGTTCAAGCTCGACCCCATCCACCCTAAGACTACTATGTCGAGTACATTGGCCCGCTAACTTTGGAGATTTCATTGAAGTCTTAGGTTTTGACCATCCAAAATCTTATATTAAAATCATAATACGTAGTGACTCGTGTATGAGTTGGTATCCTATCATGTTAGACGCATGACTCCTATCCATGATAGGGGCATGATAGTATGATACGTGCCAGTGAAGCCCTCAGTGGGCGTGAACCAAAAACTAGACGTTAGGATGTGTGTTTCCCAAGTAAACTAGTCGTTGGCTAGTTAATATATATTAAAAAAAATCAAAAAATCACTCCAAAAATTTACTATATATACCATATTTTTACTACCAAACTTAACCGCAAAATACTTATTCTTCTTCTTTACAAAAATCACTTCTTCTTAAAATAAGTTTCACTATGTATCGTTTCAGCAATTCGTTTGGCCACAGATTCAACGACACTACCTAACACTTGGAGTTGGATCGACCAAAAAGTCAAGATTGAAGTGGTCTAATTAAGAAGAAAATTACACTTACTCGGGGTTGGGTCGACATCTCAGAAGACCCAAAATTTAGCATTTAATTACTTTTTTTAATTTTACTTATTATTTAACTAAAATATATAAGTGTTACTAATATATATATTTTACTTATTAATTTCTTTGGTAATAGTTAACTAAGCAACGATTTTAGAGATGCGCCAATGATAATTCTCATACGTGGATGAATAAAGACAAACCCTTGCCCCGTATCCCGGACATGTTAAGAGGAAAGTGAAGGAACCTACGTATCAAAACGATGAATTTTTGAGTTATACGCAACAATAGGCTAAAAATCATCGTAGTGTGACAGCAAAACAATTTTTTTTAAATAACGTGATATGAAAATACGTAAGAAACTTCTCTTGGTCATAGATTTTACATACAAATAGAGTTTAATATGATACACAATACATAAGATGCTAAAACAATGAAAAATATAGTTTCGATCTTGTTACAGAATAAAAATATGTCAAATAAAATCTTGATCTCGATATATACGATACATTGAACGGAAGAAGTATATAAAAACTAATTGAGATTTCTGCATCACATATCGTTATTGATGTTACTTTTAAACTTATTTTTCTCCCTAGGAAAGTGCATTACGAGCACCAGAGGCAGAGGAAAGGAAGTAACACCATGTCATATGCCATTATTATATATGTTAATTTGTGTGGCCTGTGTCAGTTTGTCTTTTTGCTATTTTTTTCGTAATTTTTAGTTTTTTCTTCTAATTTGACTTTTTTTTTTATATTCTAATTTGGTATACAAGTTCTTAACAGTTTTATATATGTCTTTACTCCCCTTATACTTGATGTATATTGTATAGACAGGTTTTTAAAAGAGATCGTGATTATACGTCTTCAAATTAGATTTTGTTTCAACGCCTATTGTTATAATTCTTTTATATTTCGAACATATATTTATGATCTGTTTATTTTATCTATATTTATAGTTTATAATTATTTAATTTAAATCTAGCTTTCATGTTCAATTATGTTTATTTTCACAACGACGTATTGTTTTCAAAGATTTTGAAAAGGTTTTTTTTTTCTTTTTTTATTATCTTAAGACCGTACAGCGAAATTACACATTCTAACAATTTGTCATGTGACGGATAAAATGTTATTATTATTTATTTGTTGGTGACAAGTAAAAACACCAAATAAACAAAACTTTAGAATTAGATTATTATCGAGACATGAAGCGACTTATAAGGTTCACGGGTATTGCGCATAGCATGGCTATACCGCCGCAGCCCGTGCCCGAATGGGTAGCCCAAACACGTATACAAAGATGATAATGGCTAGATAATGTACGTGGGTTATGATTTTAACCTTCTGGATCTTGGAAACGGTCACATGAAAGGTACTTAGGGTCTTAGGGTATTGCCCTTGATACATTTAGTGATACCATGAGTCAATGTAACGTTATTATTAGTTGTATTTAACGGTTATGAAAATTAAAATTAATTCTGTGATATGATGAATGGTTAATCAAACACTAACATATACCTTCATATACTAAAATGTAAAAAACAAATGTTAAGATCTAAAATATTTTTAATTTTTTTAATGATCTTAAGTTAAACTTCTTGTTTTTAAACAAATCTTAAACTATTTCTAAATCCAACTAACATGTTTAGCGTTTAGTCTCGAATTCCAAAGACAATACGTGGGTTATTGTTTAGCGTTTACACACCGAAATATTATCAGACCAATAGTTGATATAGCTAAATTAAAATTGTTATAAACATTTAATCATATAGACAATAATTTCATTTGAGTTGTAGTCTAATGATAAGATGTAAAACTCTTTAAAATAAACACACATTGGAACTTGTTACGAAATAGTTTGTGATAGGGTAAGTTTTCCGTTTAAAATAGTTATATAGGCAATAATTTTAAAGAATCATAATTCATACGGAATAAACATTGGAATAATCTGTCATGAACTCATGATGCCTAAAGTATATTTCTTTGCGTGAGAATATCCCATGTTCTTTCATTTATTTATTTTTTCTGATTTAATAACTGTTGTATAATCTTTTGAAAAGAAATATCAGCTTTAAAAAGTTTCAACAATAAAGATATCTGCAAAAGCAATTGAATTGAGATACGTATAACACGACTAAAAGGTTATCAACCATATTGATCGTGATGTCTAGATTGGACTCGACGTTTAGGTTTGAGGTTTGATATTGTTTGGTCATTTTAACTCGTCCCACATCGGCATATTTTTTCCTATAATAGTAAACCTAACCTTTTATACGTCAGGATCGCGATGTCTAGATTGGACTTGACGTTTAGTTTGAGGTTTGATACGTTTAGATATGACTCTAGTACGAGGGAGGGTGGGAGGTTTTTTCTAACCTCGCCCGGAACTCCGTAATAATTTATCGAAGGATCATTTGATCTTAATTTTTAATTTTTGATTGCGATTGATCCCAACTCAGGAATTATTTTAAGAAAACACTTTTAACTTTAAGTTTATTTTGCTCCAACAATCCCTTACTAAGTGAAAATTAACCCTGTTAGTTTTTTTGATAAAATAAGACTAATTTTGAGGCATTTTCCAATTATGTTGTTGCCCAACCTCTATAAGGTTCATTGTTCCATGTCTAGCATCCATCTCCATCTGAAATTTACCTATAACGAATCAAGTGGTTTAAAGCAGAAGGTAAATATTGACAGGTTTCAAGGTTCAAATTAACAGTCCATGTCATCAAAAGACTAACGGTGTCAACTCTTATTTATTAAGAGATCATTCGGTTGGAAGTGACTGTAAATACTTTTTGAATTTAAATTAATCATAACCAATAAATAAAAATAAAAATTATTAAAATTTAAGAGCCCTTTATTGAATTATTTGAGAATAATTAATTTTGCAAAAGCATGATCTCCGGAGAATATGACGTTGCAACGAGTGGCCTGTGGCTTCAACGTTTGAAAATCACAAAAGGAGTCGGTGTATTGTAGGATTTTATAACTTATTTGTTGCCTTTGTATTTTCAAAATAAGTATAATAAATGATTTCTCTCTCATTTTACCTTTTAATTATATATATCTTTTTAGGGTGGACGGCTGAAACTTTGAACCAAAACTATTTTAATCATACTTCAGTTAAAAGTTACCATATAATTTACCTGCACCGCATAACACTGCACCGCATATATGGTGTTTGAGTGATTATCATTTACATGTGTATCGTATAAAAGACATGTCTTGCAATATATAGTAGTAACTTATATGTCGTCACCCATCACCTGTCTTCACCCATCTTCAACACCTACTAATCATACTCTTACTAATAAAAAAATAAATCAAAATCAATTGAACGCCCATAAGTGATTTACGAATAAAAAATCAAGCCTAATTGAACAGGGAGACCACAAGAGGAGACGTATCAAAGTACGTTTGATCATTAGAGTGGGTTGCTCGATGACCATCATCAATTTAAACACCAATATCTCCTATCTATTTGCATGTCCAAATGATTTAATTAGATTATGTAGGCTAGTTAGATAAGATTTATCGTCTGTTTAACACTATAAAAAACTCTAGTAAAACTTTTTAAGCAGCCGTGTAAATTGTTGAAAAAGAAACGTTAAGTAAATATGTACATTGGGTGCGTTTAACAAGGTACAATCTAAAAATGCCCCAGAAGATTACTTAAACTCTAGTAAAACTTTTAGCAATTAATATTATCTTTGTATGCATATATATATATATTATATATATATATATATAATATATATATATATTATATATATATATATATATATATATATATATATTGATTTATTTGACTTATCTATCCTAATTCATTACTCTTTAATTTGTCACGTTTTCTTAGATAAATTTTGCTACGTACTTGCCTTATTTGCACCGCCCATACTTCATAGTTGGTGACTTATAACACAAGTTTTTAAAAAAATTTAAATTTTCAATGATTTTTTTTCACGAGTGGATTATCCTCACAATTATTATCTACCTGAATGTAGATGGAATAAATATGTCGCAAGGTTGATTACTTTGATGTGAAAATAATGTTATTTAGTTTTTATTAACCCTATGTTATAAGTTTCAATTAAAACTGAATTGGTTTTACAACATATATTTTTTATTTCATAAACGGGTTTCACACGCCCTTGTATTGATTTTCGATGGAACATATTTATGTTTGCGTTTTTCTCAACAACAATAAGGGCTGGATATTTTTTGTATTATACCTTTGCACTTTTCCAGCTTGAAGTGATGCATTTTTTATTTTTAGTTAATATAATGTTTTAAATAATATTATTGTTATTAATTTTATTTACATTTATAGTGTTAAAACAGAAATACATTATTAGGATTCTCAAAATATAAAACTATAAAGATGGCAAGAGTAAAAATCATTTTTATAGTTTAAAATAAGATAATAAACAATGATATGATCATATGATGTTAACGTAACACTGAATCAAATGTGAAGAGTGATACATACCTCTCCTATGGTAAATTATAGTCAAATACAAAATTCCTATATTATGTTACCGTTAATATTATATTCCCAAAATTTAAGGTTGCAATTTTCCTCAAAGTTAGAAGATGATACAAAATATCAGAACTATTTTTGAAAAAAAATTTAACACTACAAAGATACTTAAAATATATTTTTAAAGCAATGGGAACTGTATAGTAAGTTCAATAAATATTTACCTAACCACATCATTACAACGAACTATTTCTTTACGTGTTTAAAAACCTAAATAAAAGGTAATAAGTATAATAAACATTACTAGACAACTAAAAAAGTTAAAAGTTAATAATCGTAAATAAAAACACCAAACATAACACTACATTACTTATATAGTATTCGAGTAATTATCATTTACACGTGCATCGTACAAAAGATATGTATTACAATAAATGGTAGTGACTTATATGTCGTCAACCATCACCTGTCTTCGCTCATCTCCAACACCTACACGGCTACAAATCATACCCTTACTAATAAAAAAAATCGAAATCATGACTAAACGCCCATAAGTGATTTATTAACAAAAACACAAACCCTAATCATTAGAGTGGATTGCTTAATGACCTTTATCTTTAAACATCCAATATCTTCTATATATTTGCATGTATGAATGATTTAATTTGATTATGTAGGCTAGATAAATCCGTCTGTTTAACAATATAAACCCTCTAATAAAACTTTTTAAGCAGCCATGTAAACTGTTGACGAGGAAACGTGTTAAGTAAATACACAAATCGGGTACGTTTAATACTGTACAATCTAAAAATGCCATAGAAGATTATTTAAATTACTTTTTTGTATGCATATAGTTATTGATTTATTCGACTTATCTATGCTAATTCATTACTCTTTAAATTGTCACGTTTTCTTACATAAGTTTTGCTACGTACTTGTGTTATTTGCACCTTCCAAACTCCATAGTTTGTAACTCATAACACAAGTTTTAAAAAAATTAAATTTTCAAGGACTTTTTTTCTTCAACGACTAATTATCCTCACACTTAGCATCTACCCCAAAATAAATAAAAATAAATGTCGCAATGATGATTACTTGTTGTGAAGATGAGCGTTAAAATATTTTAAAAAAATATTATATGACCGGATTTAAGTTTAAATATAACAATATATTTTGTGGCAGAATATCAAACAAAACTACTATGACTAAAATTTAAAAGAGCTAAACTATAGCATTCATTAGAGTACATTTTTACGTATTAAACTATACGTAGTGGATACCTTGAGGGCTTCATCAGTGGCTCCAAACTCATAAGGCTCCAAACTCATAGGGCTCCAAGTTTTTAACGGACGCTAAACAAAACATTTTCTATATTGTTTCATCAATAAGGGTTTCAAACACTAGTTAATCAGTATATTAATTTAAAAAGACTTTAATAAAATGAATTTTATATACATGCCATTTAGATTAGAGTTTAATTAAACAAGCACTACGCAAGTCTTAAGACAATTTTCATCAAAACATACAAAAATAACCACTTGACAACAATGCTAAACAAATATGATATCTATCTAGCTCTTTGTCAAATAAAATTTAGAGTAAATTATTGTTTTCCTTAATGTGATTTATTCACATTGCTATTTTCATTCTAACATTTTTTTTGTATCTGGCTCCCCAAAATTTTTAAAAAATTATCATTTTCATCAAAAAACGTTAACTCCGTTAATTTAAAATGTTAAATATATAAATTGATAAAATTGGCTTAGTAATACAAAACAAGAACCACCAATTACATAACCCAAGAAGTAGAATTGAATCACGATATCGGGCAGAGAGCGATTAAAAACAATGATATTCATTATACAACTCATTCCTCTTCCTTCACCAATGAAGTGACATTCAGCCCATGATGAATTGTTCAAATATGAGAAGATAAAAGGTTCGTTGTAGGTTTCGTGAATGAAATAATAATACATGAATGAAATTTTATATAGCAATACGTAAACATAAATTAGAATTTTATTTGTATATGTAAAGTTACATAATTACCCTTGTAAACAGATATATATCTCATTTCAAATTAACAAAACTAACATTTTTATACGAAAATAATAACTTTTTACTATTACTATTGCTATTATCACCTTCAAATCATCATCATCTTTCAACACCATCCACTTAAGAAAGAAAATCTACCCATCAAGATTTTTCTGGCTTTTGGAATTACTGTTTAATAGAATTTTGGCGAAGCTTGAAGATAAATAAGTTGAACAAAATAGAATGTTCGTTCACAAATTTTTATTTAAATAAAAAATGTGATAAATGTGGCAGGCTGTATCCAGGGCAGATTTTACTAGGTCACGTCTATCATACCAAATTACCATTTGCTTTATACACTCACACCCCTCGATTTTCCTATACTTGCTCTTTCTAGTCCCTAATGTTTAGACACCTTACATTATCATCCCAATACCTGTCATTTGGCAATTGTTCAATTTCATGCCTTGCATTGTGCATATATCAATATTGCATATGTACACATATGAATGCATAATTATATTATGTTCATCATATAAGCTCATAAGGGTTTACATGTGAATAAACTAAAATAATCATTACTCATGTCATAAATTTTAAGTGTTTTAGATTGTAGAGTGCATACATAATTGATGATACAATAATTTCTTAGATTGTCTTTATATAAACTATTATTTGAGATTAAATTACCTTAGTTATATTGCATGTCTGTACATAATTATACACAAGTTCTCTAAAAGACATGCTAATAGTTGTTAAAAAGTTATCTATAGTGGTCTCTTTGGTTTCTTAATCAGTGGTGCACCACACCTAAGCATAACACCAACCTTTATGAATTGTCACTTAGAGGAAGAAAGTGGTGAACCTAACTTTAAGAGGTTACGAGTAAGACTCCATTTAAGAATTAAACGCATTTGCCTTCGCGGTTGTAGCCATATGATAAGAAACAACTACTTATTTGATGGAAACCAGATTCAAACCTAGCAAATGTTGGATACTCTAAAATTAGCATTTCCGAGGAAAAAATAAACTATATCACATTTCTCTCTCTTACACAAGTGTAGGAAAAACTTCTCATATTTAAAAAAAAAGAAGAAAGGACCGTAAAGCTTGAAAGTTTTCTAGTGACACTATCTACAAAACTCGAGCTTTGAAACGTCAAATTCACTCTTCTAGCATCGATATGATGTCGTTGGTAAGGAGTAACAACATATTTATATGAATTCAAGGCTTAAGATATTAAATACCTCTTATTATAACAAGTGGTTAACTACGTAAAAACAAATAGTAAGATGTGTACTGATAATTTTGCGAAAATTTTAAGAAAACATATGGTATGAGTAATTGTACCGGATAGTATGGAATATATAAAAATAACATAGAGAAATTTCTACCATGTTCATTTTCAATTATGTTCTATTATTGATGAATAGTAATGTGGTGAGGGCCGAGGGGTTAGTTTGGGGCATAGAAATAAATGAGGGGATAAGGGGTAATATTATTGTGGTTTCTACGTGGCGACACGCCTGCGTTTGCCAGAAAACCTTTGTTGACGTCCACGTCATTCCGATTCTCTTTCCTCGCGGCTGAGTGGTTCACATTTTGATTGTTTATACGTGTTTCAAAAGTGACTATAATTTCTCATATGCAAGTAGTAATAATCATGTTCTAAAAAAGGTATTTAATGTCCTTCAACTAACCCAAAATTTAAGTATAATGTCATCCGCAAATAATATAGTAATTAATTAAACAAAAAAGTTATAACAAAGATTTATAAAATTAGCATTTAAAATATATTTAAATTAAATCAAAATTAAAAAACCTTAGATAGAGAAAATTACATAAATAGTTTATGTGATTTAACCTAGATTGCAAATTTTAGTCATTGAACTTAAATTATAAAATTAATCTAAACTTTTATGCATTCATTGCATGTTTGACCATTGACATCAAATTTATTTGGTTTTATGTATTTCATAAAGTTTACACTTACTTTTAAATTTAATTTTAAAAGCAGCAAAGATACAATATCTAAATAAAAGTGTAGACTAACTTTGTCATTTTAAAATTTTAGAGGCAAAATTTGCAATGACTATGTAAAAAATTTGAACTTTATAATTTTTAAAGCTTAAGGATCAAGTCATCAAACATGCAATCTGGACTAATAACAAGGACCATTTATATAGTTTCTCTTTTTCAATGATAATTTTACACGATAACAATCAAGTTTGTTAAGTGTTCTACTTAAATTACTTGAATTTATCTTTTTTATATGATCTTTTAATAAATATTCAAATCGTATGACCTTCTTTTATAAATGTTGATAAATTTAAAACGTAACTGACTTAAATATATATATATATATGTGTGTGTGTGTGTTGTAAAATGATTATACTTGTTAAATTCATAAAGGTAAGAGTTATTAGAAAAGAAAAAGATTACAAATAATTAAAAGTTACATTTAAAGAAAAAGTAAATACTAAATAGCAACTAATATTCTAAAAACCATTTAAAAATATAGAATAAACATTTAATCAAATCATCATTTAGTGAAAATTAGATAGTTTAGAGAAAAAAATAGTTTAGTTGACTTTAACAAAACTTAAAAAAACGTGTCATCATACAATGTGATATTTTAAATATGTTTTGGTGAGTCATGATAACTATCTAATGCATCATATATTACCATTAAATGATTGTTGGTCAAGTAATATCTAAACGTGTGAAATAGAGTCGAGGGTAGATGGACATTTTATTGTTGTTACAATAAATATTATGTTACCGTAATATAATGATCTTATCCATCTACACGAAATCAAGATTATGCCCCCTATAAATACCAAGACTCAACACTGTCATCCATCAGTCCAATATTTCACAACAAAACACCAAAAGAATCACCAAAACAACTCTCTGTGTGTTCATCGTCATTCATCAATGGCGTTTAAGCAAAAGCTGATTCACCGTATGTTAAGCATCTGCAACAACAAATTCTCCACACAAACCCTACGCAACTGCCGCATTTCACCCTCCGCCACCACCACCGCCACCGCCGGCGCCGGCGGTGGTCATGTTTTCATGCCTCCTAGTCCCGACAAAATGGCACCGGATCCCGGAGACGAGGCGGTTTTCCGGCGGTTTTTTCACTGGAATCCGACGCCGGAGATCCTCCGGCGGCCGAGAGGAGAGAGCATGTTGGAGAGGCTGAAGGAGATGGACATCACCAGAGGCCGGATCCGCCTCGATGTGCTCTCGCCGCCGGTGGAGAGGTCGTCGGAGGACGAGATGACGGTGGCGGACGCGAAGAAGGTACTTAGGGTTTTGCAGGTCGAAAAGTTGAAAGCGAAATTGAGAAGCAATCGTAAGAATCACGTTTCGTATGATGAATTTGTGGAGATTTGTGTTGAAGGATGCTCGAATAGAGATCAAGGGTTGGAATTAGCGAAAGCCCTAGACGATTCGGGTTACGTGATCGTGATAGGAAACGTTGTTTTCCTCAAGCCTGAAGAGGTTAGCCTTGATTTCACCCTAATTTCACACAATTGCTTCTTTATTTTATATGAATATATAGTTAGTTCGTTGTTTTACAGAGTTGAATGCTAGAAATTTGGGGGTTTAGGGTTTGAAAATTTGCATACAGTTTTGATTTGTTTTTCATATAAAGATGGACCGACATCTGATGGGTTGTTTTGTATTATTGTGTGATGTTTTTCTCAACAGGGATGAATGAGGTTTGAGAAACCAGATGTAAAAACGTGTAGTTACACACGTTTTTTTGTGGTGGAGACCGACTTAGAGACTACTTTGATCGATCTTCTTCTTCAACCACCAACTCTTGAAATAATTGAACAAAAATTATCTTGCAAAATCAATTGGGGGTTTGACTAAATTTTCAATAATAGGGTTTGGTCAAATTTGGGTCCTGTAAAACTGGGTTAAAGAAAAGAACAAATTAGATTTGTATGTGTGAGTTTTTCAGATTTTGTGTGTTTGGACTTTGGTAGACAAAGTTATATGTTCAAGTTGTGTGTTTTCTACTTTTCCACTTATTTTGTTTTACTGTTTCTACATTTTTGGTGGTCAGAGTTGATTAGGATTTAGGGACAAAAGAGTCAGAAAAAGTGCTGTCAGTTGTCAAATTTGAATTTGGGTGAGTCTTGTTTTACCAACAATTTTGTTTACAGGTGGTGAAAGCTATACATGGTTTGCTGCCTACGCCAGCGATCCACAACCCACCTACGAAAGAATTGGAAGAGATGGAGCGGTGGAAGTTGGTCATTGACACCAGGGCGAAAAAGATGGTCCAGCGAGAGCTATGGGGTGGTCTGGCCTACCTAATTGTCCAGACCGCTGGGTTCATGAGGCTCACGTTTTGGGAGCTCTCGTGGGATGTGATGGAACCCATTTGCTTTTATGTTACTTCGATGTATTTCATGGCTGGATACGCGTTTTTCCTCAGGACTGCGAAGGAGCCGTCTTTTGAAGGGTTCTATCAGAGCAGGTTTAGTTCGAAGCAGAAGAAGTTGATGGAACGTGAAGGGTTTGATGTAGAAAAGTACAAGGAGTTGCGGAAAGCTTGTTACCCGAATCAAGAGCCATGGCCAAGTGAAAGCTCATTAGTAGATGAAGGGGTTAACAAGACATTTACTTGAACATAGATCCAAAACTGAAAATGTATACAAGATATAGAAATATTATTCTAAGCCTCCTGAAAAAGTCTATATTTCTCCGTTGAGCCCGCTTAGATTGAAAAGCGGCAATTGTAAACTTAACATGAGAGCCAAGTTTTGTTCATGTTTTTGCCCCTGTTTTGTTTTTCATCAAGATTAACAACACCTAACGTTTTTTCATGACACCCAGTATTGACAATTGTCAATCCATCGCAAATTATAACTCCAACATAATCCTAATCTTTTTTACAAATCAAATACAAGGAATGATGGCTTACTTCTAATACATTGGAGGCATTCTTCATTTTTATCATCAACCAGTGAGCCCTTGTTAATGGCCTCATGCGAATCTTCTTTGCTTGCTAGTAGTCACAATGGTAGTCGTCGTCACTGTTTGGAACTCGCTTCAAGAAGTATCTGTAGTATACATATTGCATTATGATCTATGATGGTTATGTTTGTTAAGATAATCAATCATAGCTCATGATGATGATGGTAAGGATATCTTTGAATTAAGAAAAGATCAAAACTTTAATATGTAAACATAGGATACAAAAGCATCAAGTGCCACACAGACTGCAGCATCAAGCAACCAAGGCATGTTTGATTTCACTCTCTCCCATTCTGTACTTCTTACAAGAATGCTGCACTCAAATCATAATCACATCAAAACAACTTAGTGTGTGTTTATGAGTGATCTAGAGAGAAATGAGCACCTTCCAACATATGTTGCATTGGCGACAAGAGCAAAAACGAACATGAGAGGATTCAAACCCTCAACACTGCCTCTTTTAATCTGGAAACAATTACAGCACATGTGTCACACATTTGATGAAATCGTACACAAATGGACCATCATCGAGAACCATATATTGATACGATAAGATGACGAATCAAGACTTACATTCAAGACAATTTGAGGAATCCGACCACCCATGTATATAGCTGTCATCAACCACCCTAACCACTGGCCACAAGATGTATGATTTCCACCATTATCCTGCAGCACTATTTTGATCAGCCTTGAAACCAATCACATTATGTTACCTTCTGTACCACTAAGGTAAATAATGATTATCAATTTATCATACTTGAAGAAAGTTCCTGTAAGCGTATGCTTGCACCAAACCTTTGGCATGTGAAGGCATATACATTGAAGTACCCAAAATGCTCCATAACCAACCTGACATAACATACTATACAGTCATACATCACAGTTGTTACAAGAAATGTTGAATTATCATAGAAAAACACTACAAATCAGCTTTATAACGGCTTACAGAGCGAGGTATTGGCCTAGGCTGGGAAGCAGTCTTTGGTATCTCAGCAGCCGACTCGTCTTCTGA
This sequence comes from Flaveria trinervia, assembly GCA_025506515.1. Lineage (NCBI taxonomy): Eukaryota > Viridiplantae > Streptophyta > Magnoliopsida > Asterales > Asteraceae > Flaveria > Flaveria trinervia. The sequence continues at coordinate 9,391,169 of CM046450.1, forward strand.
AGAATCATCATCGTCGACAGCCATAGCTGAGGCTGGACCACTTCTTGTTGCCCACGGACAAGCTCTATTAGGTGGGGTTGAACTTGCAGCCAGTGATCTTGCTGACCTGCACACAGAATTCATAGTTTTCTGTTGAAATTTAGCTACTTCTCATCATATAGGAATAAAATCCAGAGTGAATAGACACAAAGACAGACGTGAAGTAGTAATCTCGGCGGTGAGATGGAGCCGCTCTGATGGCTCGAATTTGTGATCCTGGTCCTGTGATAGTTGGTTTAAGAGGTTTCTTGGCTTCTTCCACCTAGTAAGAATCCAGTAAAGTATCAATAACAATCTTATAGAAATTAGCTTAGTTGAAGAATCAAATCATCAATTTCTTTTTTTAGAATGTTTAGCTCATAGCCCCTTCTTATGAATCAACAATTTTTAGGAATGAAGTCTTACCTCGGGATTACGAGCATCGGTTTTCCCTGATTTCAACCAAGCATAGATGTGATCATAGTACAAGCTTTGCAACACCAAGATCACAGTACTTGTAGTGTAAAGCTGTTTTCAATTTTTAGTTGCATCACATTAGAAAATTAGATTAAAATTGAACATGATTTGCATATGAGAGTATCCAATGCGACATTGTAATATAACTATAGAAGGCATCTTTCAACTAATGAATTACAAGCAACAATAAGTGTCACATTTACCATAGCAGTGTAGTACTGTGTGGGCAACTGCATTCATAACAAAGATCACAAGATCAGTCATCTGATAAACTATATACAGACATCTTGATCTATAAACAGATGATAACCACTCACAGTTGCAGGTTCAAGAATACAACCCACAAGATTAAACACATCCCTACACCATTAAAACGAATTACAACTTGAATTACTAGAAATCAAATCTTCACAGAGACATTAACACAAACACCTACCCTGCAATCCACGTTAAGAGGAAGATTAACGAGACCCCATGGCTGGATTTCGTACGGAAGTTAGTGATGATCTGAGGGATTTCAGCTACACCCCAACAAACAAGGCTTATGATCCCCAATCCAAAAGAAACTTCATCATTCACATTGCAGAGACAATCTTTGAAATACTTGTATACCCACCACCAATTGCATGGCTGATTCTCTTTAACACAGTAGGATGATGATGAATTACTTGTGATTCTGATAGTATTCCACAACAGAAACTTCATGATGTTTGAATGTGTGTGATCTTGAAGATGATCTGTAATGAAAGATTGAAACTTTATTCAGCATTTATTTGATGCTGTGGTCTCTGGTTTTGATTACTTGTGTAATACAGTAACAGTGGTAGCAGGAATGATGGCACCTGGATTAACGATCCTGCCCCCTGTTTTTTTAATAGTAATAAATACAAACAATATATACGAAAATGAACAATAAACGCCTAAATAAAAAAAAAAGGTATTTTAGTATTTTGGGCAACCTAATTTTTTCCTTCTTTTTTCTTGATCTATAGATACAAACAGACGGCAAAAAGTTATTAGGATTGAATGCGGGGTGTATGATCACGTTGATCACTTTTATCGTATGATTCATTTTTTTTATACAAACACTCGTTATGTGGATTAAATGCGGGGGTGTGTGGTCACGTTGGTCAATTATCATATGATCCATGTGATTGTACAAACACGCATCTCACATGGCACATATAACATTATAACCCTCACATGACTCGTATAACATGTGTGAAATCCGTTTTTCATACAATGTGTATGACGTTACGACATCCTTGTACTACCTTGTATAAGAAGCCATTATGTTTGTATGACATACGACCCATATGACATGTCTTTGATGTGTGATTAATGTATTAGTTGTATATGTCTAGTCTACTCATTTAGTCAAGAAGAGCCTTTCATTTATTAGCTTAATAAAAAAATTAATTTATTGTGAACACAATCACATAACTTAAATAGAAACACTACTTAAAAAACACATTTACTATTTTTCGATTCAGTCTGATGCTGAATTTTCATGATTTCGACTGCAAGGGTAATTAAACTATAACATCCTTGATTTTTCATGTTTAACTCTTTGATGATTCTATTATTTTAATATAACTATTGGTTAAATTAAAGAACCTATTTGTAGAAACTATTTAACTCTTTGATGATTCTATTATTTTAATATAACTATTGGTTAAATTAAAGAACCTATTTGTAGAAACTATCTTATATACTTTATATTGTGATTCATTGTAATACTATAGCATGCTAATGTAATTCTATAATAACATTTGTGTAAATACTAGATCTTGTTTTAAAGGGTAACTTGGAAATGCCCTAGCATTTATCAAAGTCTAAGAATCTAAATTTCAACATAGCTAAACACATGAAAACTACAAGGGTGAAAATTTACATATGTGTAATTTAAGGTTACACATGTAACTTTTATTAAAAGAACAAAGATTTAATTAATTATCTTATGCCTTATAATTATCTAAACATAATGAAATATATATACAATGGATAATCACAAAATTATATATATATATATATATATATATATATATATTATAATCATTTAATGAATATATATCTAATATTATTAAATATTTAACTAGTAATTATCCTAAATCTAATAACTAACAAACTTAAACTTATCCTAACCCATAATTATCTAGAAAATTTTGTTCACCCGCCTTTATCCCTTAAAATTATGAATTTTATTAATAAAATATTAAAAAAATCTATCATAATTGAAACCCAAAACCCTAATCTTTCAACTATAAATAAAGGGTTTTATTCTCATTATTTTTCATACAAAACTCTAAACTATAGGTTCTATAGAACCAAATATCAACTCATTGCAACTCTCTTGATTCTTGAACATCTAAGAAGTTTTCCCTATCGAGTAAGCTTTCATGTCCTTACTGTTCTTCGTGTTCATACCTTTCTAATTTTGTTTTATCAAAAATAAATTATAATTAGCTTGGATCTATGATTAAATAACATTCTTATGTGATGATCAAAGTATTAAATATACACGACATCATAAAAAATTTATCTTAAACACATAAAGGTTAAATTTTTGGAATTTAAAAATTTATAGGGCTAACTTCGGATAGTCATATATCTCTCATAACAAATCCTGTTTTGATGACTTTTTTTAGATTAAAACCAGAGTCTTATCTTTTCAACCATATAAAGAAGGTCTTCTAACTTATTGATTTGACCTCTCAAACAACTCGCGTAAGTTTAGTGTGCGAATCTGTCCAAAGCTGTCAAAACCCTAACTATTGCAACTATTTAATATTTTTATACATATAATGTAAAGCAATAATTTTTATTATAAAATAATCAATATAGACATGTTTTAAACAATAAAATACAAACTTTAATCATTCTTATGATCATCTATCAACTTTGAATCATGTTTCTAGTAAAATTATTCATATTTTAATCCTATACTATAAAATTGTTTCATTCCCATCCTTGCTAGACTTATAGTTACACTTGTTCTCTACTTTATAAACATACCAACACACCTTTGACTTGGCTAGTATACATCTAGAATCTTTTCATCTGGTATATAGTTATATTACAAGTAAAAGGTTTTGGGCAAGAATTAACAGGGTACTTAAGTGATGAAATTTGTTAGGATCTGGTATTTGAATGAAACACCAACTGATTAACGTGTAAACCAAAAACAAATAGTGCGGAATCCTATTTGATTGGCGATTCAATCAGTGAGAACGCAAGCAGACATAATTATGTATTGAATCTAACGTCAAGAATTGATTAGGAATCAATCTATTGTGATCTATGAACTTGGAGTACGAACTTAGCGGCTTTTGGACGGCTAGGGTACGTTTGGAGTCGAAGTGTATTCAATGCTTTTGTTTTTCCACGAATTAGGTGGTATTTATAGGTTAGGGTTGCTCATTCGGGCGACTGAACCATTAACATGGTTCAGTCGTGCGATTGGTTGGTCCATTCGCACAACTGAGTGTTCGGTCGTGCGACTGAGCCAATCTTATGTGACAATCATACGACTGATCCAGTCTCCTGGTTCAGTCGTGCAACTCAGTCATTCGCATGAAGTTGTTCATGTGTATGGTCCATTAGCATGGGCCATTCGCATGATAACTTCATGTTGTTAAGTTTGAATGTCTTAAATATCATAATGTTATTTATATTAATTCAATCAACCACAAACCTATATAATTAAGTCAATATGCGTTAAACAACTCATTAATGAAATATTAAACAATACAAATCACAATCAAATATTCTCATTTCATTAAGTACCCAATATTACATAAGTGCAAGACATTCAAGACATATTACATTGAGATCAGGATCTAGGTACATATATGTATCAACAAAATCCACCAACTCTTTTATAGGAATCCTTTTGTTCGATGTGCTATTCTGAGATGACACATATATAGTATACGAAAATCATTCTTGAACTTCTATAATAGCAACCCCTCAACAATCAACAGATACAATAAACTAACAAAATAAACTTACTAAGGGCAATCCTCACTTCAAGTTACAATATCAACTCACCTCCTTTACAAGGTGAGTTCATAGCCCCTTTTCTTTTGTATTTTAGGGTGAAAATATGCTCTTTATATCAAATTGAGAATTCAAATTCTAAAATCAAACTAGTCTTTTGCAAACTCAATGACAACTTTCTTAAACTAGTAAAACTAAAGTGATTATACATGTTGCTATATTTTATGACACTTTTTAATATAAAGTCGCTTTTTATTAAAATCTACACAACCATTAACTTCGGGAAGCCATATGATTACGTAGATAGATCTATTGGCCTGACAAACCCATTCGGTTCTTGGGTTGATGCATGCCAATCAATACCAATCTTCGTTTAAGTCAAGTATTCTTTTTGACTTGAAAGGAGCTGGATGTTCAGAAACTGCATACTAGACAAGCGTATCATTAGTCTGACCTCTTGTATCAGGGGGTTGTATGGAAGGGTTTTTGATCACTAGGTTGGTTGTAAACTCATGTATAATAGTTACTTTTATTTGAAAAATTATGTATTTGTTTGTATATTGTTATCTACTATATGTATACTTCTGAACCTATGTGTTCACTAACTTTTTAGTTGGTAGATTTTAGCATATTTTCAGGTAATGAGAACTAAGTTTGTTGCTTTGCTTACGCTAGGTTTCAAGGATAAGCTCTAGTTTGACCTAGTTAAACTTTAAATAAAATGAAAACTTATTACTTGTTTAGTTTTTTATTAGGATCGCATATAATGAAATATTCAGTTTTAATTATTAATTTCTTTTAGTACTTTTTATCCTTGTGTTATGATTCAACTTCATCATGCCTTGGTGTCTCCGCTTTAGCCGGGTGTGATAGATTGATATCAAAATAGCAATGAGATAATCAAATATCTCATTGCTATTTTGAATCATCTTATCCTTGATTTTTGTTATTCAGAAACTAAAACTTATTCCCAATTCTCATAAAGCTCTTTAATAATCATTTTAAATGTCTTTTTATCAAACTGTTCTCGTTCTAGAAAGTGAACTTGAATAACATAAACCATAGTTTATGGTTCCTTTTAGGTACTTAAATAGTCTATTCACTACTTTCTAGTGATGTGAGCTTGAATTACTTGTGTACCTGCTCAATCTTCTGATTGCATATGCTATATCAGGTCTTGTACTAACCATAGCATACATCAAACATTCTATTGCCTTGGTATAATCCAACCAGAGAGGAATTCAAACAATTGTATTTATTTAATATCTTCTCAATGTAATGAGATTAAGAGATAGTAATTCCATTTCTACCCCGAGTTATTCGTATTCCAAGAATTAATTTCGCATTCCACATATCTTTCATGGCAAATCTTGATGATAAAAACTTCTTAGTTGTATCAACTTGTCCTTAATCTATATCAAATATCAACATGTCATCAACATACAAACTAATTATGACTCCTTTTCCAGAAAAATCAAATTTACCGTAAACACACTTATTAACTTGGTTTAGGATAAAACCATCTAACAAGACAATTTTATCAAACTTTTGATGCTATTGTTTAGGAGCTTGTTTTAAGTCAAAAAGAGACTTATCAAGTTACAGACTTTGTACTCTTGTCCAGGCATAACAAAACCTTCAGGCTGTTTCATATATATTTCTTCATCTAATTCACCATTTAAGAAACCAATTTTAACATCCATTTGATGAATTATAAGATTATGTATAGCTGCTAGAGCTAATAATAATCTTATAGTAGATATTCTTGCAATTGGAGCATAAGTGTCAAAGAAGTCTATTCCTTCTTTTTTGTCTAAAGCCTTGTATGACCAACCATGCTTTTTACTTATCTATACTCCCATCTACCTTACCTTCTTCTTGGAATCCATTTACACCCTAAAGGTCTACACCCAAGGCAAATCAGTAAGTTTCCAAGTTTTATTATGCATGATGGAATTAATTTCATCTTGTACAGTCGTACAACTTCCTTTTAAAAATTTACATCTCTTGAAGCCATAGCTTCACCAAAGATCTTTGGATATTTATCTACTGTGAAACAATATTGATATTGATGTCTGATTTTATATCTTGAACCTTCTACTAAATATAGTTGAAAGTCATCTCCAAATGACTTTGCCTTTCTAGTTCTAGTACTTCTTCTAGGCTCGAGAGGAAGAATTGTATTATCAGTAGAATCATTGATCCTACTTCATGAGAGTTAACCGACATCAATAGGTCCAGGTACTAATGTCAATCTTTCCTCATCAAAGATAACATCTCTAGAATCATTCATAGTATTAATAGAGACTGAATCATTTGGTTCTATTACATAGAACCTATATGCTTTTGAGTTCTAGCATATCTAATAAAGATGCAATCTATGCCTTTCTCACCTATATTATTCCTTTTAGGATAATTTTCCTACATCCCCAAACCCAAAGATAAGGCGGATCTGGAGATCTTTTCTTCCATAACTCATATGGAGTTATTTGGCTTTTCTTATTGGGAGTTCTATTTAATAAATAACATGCAAACAACATAGCATCTCCTTAAAACCCATCACTCAAAGCAGAATAAGGTAACAAAGAATTGACCATTTCTTTTGAACTTCTATTCTTTTTTTGGCACGTATAAGAATAAATGCGATCCAATACTCGAGAATCTCTTTCTACATTTTCAGAAAGTTTTCTTGTTATTTTTCTTAACCGGCACGTATGACATTTATTATTTGTCATATCAAAACCATGTATTAGACTCATTTTTGTCATGCCTTGCATTCTAAAATGGTTAACATGTCCTAGTCTAATATGCCACAAGTTAGATATAGAATACACTTTATTATATGAAGATGTCATGTAAATACATTAACTATCAAATGATCATGAATATTAAGTAAAAACACACCACTATATAGATAGCCAAATCAAACAAGCACACCATGTTTTGACAACACAAACTTATCCGACTCTATTACTTGTCTAAATCCGTTACTATTTTAACACAATTCTGGATATAAGATTTTTTTGAATTCTTGTACATATAACACAATATCTAACATTAATCATTTCCCTGAAGTAAATAAAAGTTTAACTTTTCCAGTCCCTTTGATAGGCTCGGTTGATACATTCCCCATCCTTAGCACAGATCCATCTTCAATTAATTCTAGTTCCATGAACCATCCTAGATCATTACAAACATGGATAGTAGCACCCGAGTCTACCAATCAAGCTGTCTGTTGGATCAATAAGAAGGCTAATGCAACCAAAACCAATTCACTTAGACAATTTTGATGCTACATGCAAAGGCTTCCGAAGCTTAGCATGGAACTTCCGAAGGTTGTAGAGTTCTTCCGAAGACAAAGTAAAAAATCAACTTCTGAAGATAAAACTCTACTTTTGAAGTCAAGTGCATACTTTCGAAGATCAAGTCTTAGAAGAATAACCTGAAGACCACTTTCGAAGTATGATGAAAAGAAGAAGTCTCCAAGCCTTGGAAGAAGCAGCCTCTTTCGAAGTATAAGTGGCTTCGGAAGTACTTACTCTTCCAAAGCCATTTAACCTTCGGAAGACACTGCTATTAACCAGTGGACACAAGTATGGTCTCTGACACTCTGCTGCAGACTTCTGATACTGTATGGCTTCTTCCTAAAGAGCCATGTAGTTGACCATACTTTATTCCACTGTTCACTTTTTTATGATAGTACATGTTACCAACTTTAGTTGGTGACAAAAAGTAAGTCAGGGACATGTCCTGACTACCATATCTCAGATAAGACTTTATCCGAGATACCTTAAACTATAGTCTTGTAGTATAGGCTTTAGCTAAAGGATCCCAGCTGGTATCAAAGTATATCCGGCTGTAGGTAGTATTATATATATGTTCTTTTTGTAACTCATTCCATATTGCTTGTAAGAGTCTTGTATTATTGAATTGAGAAGCAATTTATAAAGTAACTTGAAAATTACTTATTGTGTTTTTTATTACTTTCTATATTGTGATCAACTCTTACTGATTCTATCATAAACCGAGTGTTGTTCTAGGTGAGTTTGAGAGAAAAACAAAGTGTTAAGTGACCAATATCAATCCTGCAATTGGTATCAGAGCTTTTTAGGCTCTTGATTGCGTGATCTAACCATCCAAATCAACCTGTTTTTCACTCCTCCCTTCGACTCACTCACTCAAAATGGCCCTTAACAAATCCAAGGTAGAGATGGGAACAATGACAAAAGCTCCCATCATTACCCTTGAAAATTTCAGGCTCTGGAGTAGAAGAATGGAAGGCTTCATCAGATACCAAGACAACAAAATGTGGAACTCCATTGCCAATGGCCCGTATAAGCCAAAGGTGGCATCACCTGGTGGAAACGGTGCCATGATAGAAAAGGCTGTTGAGGACTATTCTGGTGAAGACAGAAAGAAGATGGACATCGACAGCAATGCTATGACTATTCTCATGACTGCAATACCGAACTCTATTATGTGGGGTTCGAGCATTGCAAGACTGCTAAAGAATTGTTCGATGCACTTGCCCAGATGTATGCTAACTCCAACGACTCGAAAAAGGACTCACTGAAGCAGCAGTTTGACAACTTCACTCACATTACTGGAGAGACCCTCAGCCAGCAGTACTTCAGGTACATGGATCTTATCTCTTCTCTTCAGTCTGTGAAGATCACTCCTGAACTTAAAGATCTTACTAGAAAGTTCATGAGTGTTCTTCCTAACGAGTGGACATTCTACTGTGTCTCTATCAAAAGAACAGAAAATCTAAACACTCTTACCATGACTGAACTCTATGGAATCCTTGATGGATATCGCCTAGAGATGGAGAGTAAGAAGGGCCACCAAACAAGCAGACCCATGAGTCTTCCTGCTAGCAACGCTTTAATGGTTACTGAAGGCTCATTATTCCCACAACCTCAGCATTACCTAACCTACCAGCAGCCATCCTGCTCTCTTGGACCATACATCACTTTCCCTTTCAGGAAAGTTGTGCCTTTGTCTCAGGAAGTGGACACTCAGGTGATTTTCAATACTGCTTTGATGATCTTGAGTGTTTCAGTCCAGACGATGTAGAGTACGTGGACATTGTCCAACAGATGGCTCTTTTAATTTACAGAGCGAAGAAGTTCTTTAAGAGTACTGGAAGGCATTTCCCTCAAAACCCTACTACAAGCAAGTTCGGGTTTGACAAGACCAAGGCAAAATTTTACAACTGTAACCAACTGGGTCACTTTGCAATGGAATGCAAGGCTCCCAAGACCAATCCGGGAACCCCACAGGCCTCCACACGTCCCTCAACCTCAAAGCCCGCTGAGAAGTCAACTGAGATAGCTGCAATGGCTCAAGAAGTTGATTGGAGCTTCATGGTACAGGATGTGACTCCTGCTCAAGCTCTCATGGCCGGAACAGACGATACCAGGTATATGAACATCTATGCACTCCAGCCTGTATGGCTAAAGTTAAACTCTATCAGGATTACAATATGGGAATCGGATCTGATATTGAGTCTTTAAACATTCTAAAATCTGATTTTAAAAGAGCTGAATCTAACTATCAAAAGAAAATTGAGGAGTTAGAGAAAACTGTGTCTCTTTTAAAACATGAACACACTAACTACAAGACTCAAATCAAGGATCTGATATCCAAATTATCTAAGGCTCAAGCCCAGCTTGTCACTGCTGAGGCTCAGGCCAGGAAGCATGCTATTTCTAAGCAGAACTTCCAAGCTATTCTTGCGTCATCCTCCCACTCCAAACTCTGTTATCAGAACAAAGGAGGGTTGGGAACCAATGAAATTGCTCCACCACACTCTTATGAGTCTATTAGACAACCTAGATGTGGTACTAAGGAGCAGGAGGTTCCAACTGTTGACCCTTCCTCACTTGAGTTGAAGGATGAAGCAACAATAGTGGTTACCATAGGGAAGAACAGGTAGATGTACCCATCTCCTCCTGTGAAGATCAAATCCTAACCACTAAGGCCAGAAGAAGCAAATCCAAAGCTGCTAGAAGAACTGCCAAGAAGATGGCTGAGTCCAAGCTAAAGATTGACCCCAAGCAGAAAGGTGTCTTTATCTCAGTTGGATTCTAAGTGTTAGGTACTTCTGATTCAGGAAAGGAGTGTAATACCAGCACTCCTGTCCTACCAAAGATCAGAAGTTGAAGGAAAAAGTTGCTGATGAAGAAAAGAAGCCCAAGAAACAGCAACCCTTATATTCTCAAAAGACTAACATTGCATGCATCATGTGTGGTCTGCAAAACTACATGGCGAAAGATTGTTATTACAATCCTACAAGCACACATTATGCAAATAATGTTAGAAAAGGATTCAGGGAAGGTTTCACATTTGGACCTTTTCAAATGGTTCAAGTGATGAAGAAGGGAAAGCTGGTTTCGGAAGCAAGGTTGCTTTTGGAAGAAACTCTTTCTTTCGAAGGGAAAATGGCTTCGGAAGCAAAAGCTACTAAGGTTCAGAAGAACAAGAAAGCTCCCTTGAAACCATCCCAGAAGAAGACTGCTTCGGAAGAAAAGGTGATGAAGGCTTCTTCCGAAAAGAAAGAAGCTTCGGAAGAAGGCCATGCTGCAAAAGCTTCAACCAACTCATCATCCAAGATCAGCCAAAGGGTGAATTGAAAGATCAAGGAAGATGCTACAACCCAAACCTCTTCTTCAAAGACCTCTATTGAACCCCCATGCAAATCATTTGGTTCAATCATGTCATTATCTTTGGACGAACCCAAGACCAGCAAGGCTTGGGCTTCCAATCAAAACTAACAATCTTATCTTATATGCAGGGACATCCATTTGACAAGAACAACAATGTCTGGATTGTAGACAGTGGATGCTCCAGGCACATGACAAGGAACAGATCTCTTCTTTAACAGTTTCAGAATTATGATGGAGGTCTTGTCCAATTTGGAGGTGAGGTCGGAGGATATATTTCTGGCAGAAGGAGTATATCCAAGGGTAAATTAAAGGTTGACAAAGTTCACTTTGTCAAACAACTTGAACACAATCTGTTAAGTGTTTCTCAATTCTGTGATCAAAAGCACCAAATGCTTTTCACAGAACATGAGTGCATTATTCTCAAACCAGGGATGACAATTCCTCCGGAATTGGTGCTTCTTAGATCTCCCAGGAAAGGGGATATATACAAGCTGTATATAAACAATACTTCCCCAATGGGTGAAGTATCATGCTTTCTTTCCAAAGCTGATAGTGATGATTCAACACAATGACATAAACTTATGTGTCATGTAATTTTAAGGCAATGAATAAATTGGCTAAAAATAACTTGGTACATGGTTTGCCTAAAAGAAGTTTTTTGCAAAGACATGTGTTGCATGCCTGAAAGGGAAAAAACACAGAACATCTCATAAATCCAAATGTGTTAACTCTATCACTACTCCATTATACTTATTGCACATGGATCTTTTTGGTCCCACAAGTATAATGAGCATTGGAAGGAAATCATACTGTCTTGTGATAGTTGATGATTTTACAAGATTCACATGGGTATTCTTTTTAAGAACTACAGATGAAATTACTGAAACATTAAAATCTTTTATTCTTAAAATAGAAAATCAAATTGATCACAATGTTAAAATAATTTGAAGTGATCAAGGGACTGAGTTTAAGAAACTTCGTTCTTGACTCATTCTGTAACTCAAAAGGGATTGCTAGACAATATAGTGCTCCCAGAACTCCTCAACAAAACGATGTTGCTGAGAGGAGGAACATGACACTTATTGAGGCTGCTCGAACTATGTTAGTTGATTCAAAACTACCTCTAACATTCTGGGCAGAGGCACTCAGCACTGCATGTTATATGCAGAACATAGTTCTTGTAGTTAAGCCACAGGGAAAAACCCCTTATGAGCTATGGAACAAGAGGCCACCGTTCATTGGCTTTCTAAGGTCCTTTGGCAGCAGGTGTACCATACTTAACACAAAAGACAATTTAGCAAAATTTGCTGAAAAGTCGGATGATGCTATCTTTGTTGGATACTCTTCTAGCTCAAAAGCTTATAGAGTATACAACATTAAGAATCAACAATTTGAGGAGTTATCCAATATAGTTGTTAATGAGCACACTCCTTGTGTTAGGGGGAATGGCCCTGATCATATCTTTGATTTAGAATTGTCTCCAAACTATTCTAAACCATCTTGTGAGAATGTTTCAGCTAGAACAGGTGCTCAAAATGATGCTGATGTTGATCAACTGTTTGAGCTTCCCAGACCTCGTCCAAATTCTCCAAGTGCTAATATACACCAAGCTTCCACCATTCACAGATCTGATAGCTTAACCATATCAAGGAATACCAAAGCTTCAACAAGTGAATCCCTTACTGATCCTCAAAACTCATCAGGTGATCCACCACAACACCATGCAGAAGGAAGTAGTATTTTGAAGGAACATGCAACTGTTAATACCACTTCACAGCCAACCATTGATGATGTTTCTCACTCATTCAATCAGTCCTCATTGAATGATTTTGAAATAGCAGTTGGACAGAGTGTTCCAGTTCCTGAGTAGAATATGTCCAACTTGGATTTATCTCTGCAACTGGAAGTGATTCCTCGTCTTAGGATTCATAACACCCATCCAACTGAGAACATCATAGGGGATGCCACTGAGGGTGTGAGAACAAGGGGACAAACTCATCATGGGAATGTCTGCTTGTACTCATGCTTTCTATCCCAGATGGAACCTAAGAAGGTAGAAGATGCCTTGAAAGATAGTAGCTGGCTTGAATCGATGCAAGATGAGCTGCTTCAACTCAAGAGACAGAAGGTATGGAACCTATGTCCGCTACCATCTGGTCAAGTACCAATAGGCACTAAATGGCTTTTCAGAAACAAGAGAGATGATAAAGGCTTGATCATCAAGAATAAATCAAGACTTGTAGTTCAAGGATACACACAAGAGGACAGAATTGATTATACTAATGTCTTTGCACCAGTTGCAAAACTTGAGGCAGTTAGGATCTTCCTTGCTTATGCTGTATCCAAGGACTTCACTGTCTATCAACTTGATGTCAAGTGTGCCTTTCTATATGGGGATATAGATAGGGAAGTCTATGTATGCCAACCTCTAGGATTTGAAGACCCACAGCACCCCAACTATGTGTGTAAATTGGATAAAGCTCTATATGGGTTGCACCAAGCACCTAGGCTGTGGTATGAGACTCTGTCTCAGTTTCTTCTGAAGAATGGCTACACTAGAGGTACCATTGACAAGACTCTCTTCATTAGAAAGTCTGGAAATGACATTTTACTTGTTCAAGTCTATGTCGATGACATCATATTTGGTTCTTCAAATGACCAAATGTGACTTTGAGAGCATTATGAAGAAAAAGTTTGAGATGAGTTCAATGGGAAAAATAGACTTTTTTCTTGGAATTCAGGTAAAGCAAATGAAGGAAGGGTTTTTCATTAATCAATCTAAGTATGTCTCAAACATCTTAGAAAGATTTGAAATGAAAGATTGTAAGCCGGCCAAGACACCCATACCCAGAAACCATAATCTTTGTCCTGACCTTGAGGGGGAGGATACTGATCAACATCAATATAGGGAAATTATCGGTTCTCCAATGTATCTCACAGCCAGTAGACCTGATATCATGTTTGCTACTTGCATTTATGCAAGATATCAGGCTGTTCCAAAGGTGTCTCACCTAGCTGTTGTTAAGAGAATCCTCAGATACCTCAAAGGAGCACCTAAACTAGGTCTCTGGTATCCCAGAAACAAGGATTTCAATATCTATGGATACTCTGACAGTGACTATGGCGGCTGCAACATTGACAAGAAACAACATCAGGAGGATGTCAATTTCTTGGTGGAAGGATCATCTCATGGCAATGCAAGAAACAATCCTGTGTCTCTACATCAACTGCTGAAGTTGAATACATTGCTGCTGCTAGCTGCTGTGCTCAACTGCTATGGATTCAGAATCAGATGTTAGACTATGGATTCAACTTTATGAGTACTCCTATCCATATTGACAACAACAGTGCTATCTACATTACTGAAAAATCCGGTGAAGCACTCCAAAACAAAGCATATTGACATCAGGTATCATTTTATTAGAGATATTCATGAAAAAAATCTAATTAAGTTAATCAAAGTTGACTCAAATGAACAATATGCTGATTTGTTCACCAAAGCCTTTGATGAACAAAGATTTAAGTATCTCATAACAGCTATTGGGATGATAAACAAATATGTAAGTTTTATGTGAATACAATTTAAGCCCTGTTACAAAAGATCTCTCTAAAATTTTTCTAAGTGTAAATTCCTTCCGAAGGAAAATTAACCCTCGGAAGTTATTTTCATATCTTTCGAAGCAAAATTTCTCAAAGGACAATTTTCTTCTCGGAAGAGTTTGTGGTCTCGGAAGAAGCGATTGATTACATATCAGATCTAGTGCCGAAACTTACACACTCTCCATTCGGAAAGCAATCCTAACCTTCGGAAGCAAAGTTTTTGCTTCAGAAGTAAGAATTGTCTTCGGAAGACAAATTACCTTCGGAAATGTTTTACACTCGGAAGAGAGATTCTACTGTGTAACATAAATCTCTTGGGCCCCACACTGTAAAAATTAAAGATTTTATTACTGATGTCGGATTATTTAACTTATTTTAACCTTACCGCCACTGTCAATTCATCCACTAAAACATTACATCACCTTATCCTAACCCCCATTACTGCCTTCCTACCCTATTTTAAATAATCTCGACTGTTCAATTTCATCTTCTTACTTGCAAATTTTACTGCCCTAGAAATTTTTCTCCACTCCAACTTTACCCAAGCTCAAAATCATCTACATTCACCTTTCTCAAATGGCACTTAACCATCAGCACAACCAAGTCGCACTTCTTGATTCTTCAACAGATGCTGACTTCTCTGAAATCATCTCCTTTCTCACCCAATCACCTTACTACACTGCCCTTACCGTTAACCCCACTGTTTACTCCAACCAAATGGCAGAATTTTGGGGAAATGGTCAAGCCGAAACCCTAAATGGGAAGATAATCAAGATGATGATAATTAAATAGTTAATTTGTATGGTTTGTAATAACTTAAATGATGTTTGCATTGGTAGTTTCGTTTGTATAACTCAAATTGTATCAACTTTCTTTTAGGTATTTATGATATTAGCTCTCGTTTTAGTATATAAATTTGTTTTCATAACCTGGAAAATTATAAAAAAAATCAGGTTAATAAAAAAATTAAATATTAAAAACAAAAGGAGTTGGTCATAGTGTTGGTCAAATTTATTTTATTTTAAATTTTTATTTAAATAATTATAAATAATAAATGACCTATGGCGACGACATGTCGTCGCCATAGCCCATAAAAAAAAGTGTTCTTAATTAAAATATAATGCGGGAAATTCTTTGCCGACAACTGTGTGGCGATGACATGTCGTCGGGTAGACCTTTGTGGCGACTACACCTTTGGCGATGACAATAAAATGGGCTATAGCAACGGAGTTGTGGCGACTGGGGCTATGGCGACGACATGTCGTCGCGATAGGCCATGGCGACGACAAACACACCCTATCGTGACGACAAATGTCGTCGCCATAGTCCAGTTTTCTTGTAGTGGAGACCCTCACAAACGAACCTTTTGTTGAAACTACGAAGGGAAAATTAGCATCAAATTCATCAAACCCTAATTTGATAAATAACTTGGAATTAACACTAAATCACTAGGATGTTTTTGAAATCGATTACTCTTTCAGATTAAACCATTTGTGTATTTACAATTGGTTTAATCGGATAAGATCAAGAAGTAGAAGCAAGAACCCGAATTGAATTGATAAAGTCTAATTGAGAAAATCTTTGTTTGTTTCTTTGTTTGTGAAAGAGGAATCATTTTATACCTCTTAAGTTTATTCCATGTTTAATATTATCCTAAAACTTAACTAATAGATTTTGCTAGAATTAAGCCCCTCGCGTTGCAGCGGGGACGTAAAACCATGCTAGATAGCATAATGTCACACCACCATTAAGAACCACAAACATTAAGTTGCGGTGTGTTAATGCGGAAAAATTAGACCAAAACGTAAAACATAAAAAAGTACAACTAATTTGATATACGAATCGCGTGTTGCGACGAACCTATCAAATGGAAAAAAACTGAAGTAAAAATGTTAAAACACACACGAACGTGGTTAGCTCGTAAAATTTAGAGCGAAACATCAAAATATTAAACGACACATGTATGTTGAGCCGTGTTAACTTGCAAAATATTGAACGACACATGTATGTTGAGCCGTGTTAACTTGCAAAATTTAAAACTAAACGTCGAACGAAAATTTGCAAAAGATCAAAAGTATATGGGACTAAAACAACTATGATGTTAAATTGCAAATTATGGAAAGATTAGTGTTAAAAGTAAGAAAAAACTAATTTTATGATGTCATATTGCAAAAAATGAAAATTTTGAGCTAAAACTAAAAAATCAATTCCTTTTTTTGAAACACTCTAAGCACGAGGTACAAACCTCAATGCATAAAGCAAGTTGATAATTAGTATATATTAAATTCATAAAATAGTATAACATAACTATGTATATTTATATGCAAGCCAATATTACTAAAATTCCAACACCTTTTATTTATAGATATCTACAAAATATCCATCTATTCACATATTTTTGCTTTGGCACAAAACTAACCATAATTTTCTTATTCATTCTCATCATGCAAAAAAATTATCTTTTTGTAAATTCGTTGACGCTCCCTCGTTTATCATGTAAAATGCAACCACAACATGTTGTGTACATTAATATCTAAAGATGATGATATCAAACTTGAATCTTGTACGGATTTAACAATTCTCCGATGGACCTTCCAAGTCACAACACTATCATCGACTGATATAATCTTCTTATACGGTATAAACAATAAATTGCTAGTCATAGTGAATCTTCTTCGGTAAATGTGCTTCACATGTCACTACCATAGGCCGATAAGAACCTTCACCCAAAACCTTGAACATGGAGTATGATGTTAAATACTCAAAAAAGAAAATCAAGGATAAAAGGAGCAATTATTATTATGACCTTGATGTAGTTATCCTTCTCTTTAACAACAACAATTCCAAAAACATACACAACATAGTGAATTAGAAGAAATGAAAAAATAGAACCAAATGGAAATATTATTCTAATGAGCTATAAACAAATCAACTTTAACTATGTTTCATCTTTAACTCCTCAAAAGGGTGGACCAAGGGATTTAGTAAAATGTCAGTTTTTTTTAAATCATAGATTACAAAAATTAAAAACTTGACTCACGCCATCTCCGATCGAATCAGAAAATCATAGTCATCGTCACTTTTAACAAAACATTATATCACACCATCTCCGATCGAATCAGAACTCGAATTACACTATTTTATCATAGGGTGGAAAATAAAAGAGCATGTGCATTACCTTAGTAATACACTGTTTTATCATAGTTACACATCTTCACACATATAAATTTAGACACAGAACATTACGGCTAACATCTATCGACACATGATGAAGTTCAAGTTTTGTTTGTAAAATTAATCAAATTTTATTGATACAAGGAATTTGAGTAGTTAACGAACTTGGTTGAAAATTCACGAACATGTTGTGGATTCTTGGTTAATGGGCATATTATCAAAGCTTCGCACTGTTTACAAGATTGAATAATTACGTTTTAAGGGATCTTGACTTGGTGAGACATTATGTTTCTTTAGTTGTTAGTGTTCAATTGAACTTCAGGCTTTGTGTCCTTACGTAATTATGTACAAATTACTAACTAGCGTTATAAGAATAGTTCTTAAAAGTAAAACGACAAAAATACAACAATGTATGTTACACATGACTAAATTTAACCAATGAATCTAATGCTAGTTAACGTAAATGGCGTCATTGTTACACGCGGTTAAACTAAACAATGTTTATGTAGTTATTGAAGATTAAATACCTAATCCATAATTACCTATGCATATCAAGGACGAACCATGCAATTTACTATTAAAATAAAAAAACATAGATTAACTAGATGCTTGACATAAAAAATCGATTGGAGAAATGTTTTTTGTATCAAAATGAAAGATGAAGCCATCTCTGACCCTAGACATTTTAATGTTTCCAAAAATAAGGGGAGTTCTAGTAGTGCCTTGTATATGGAAAGAAGGTCCAAATACTAGTACATATTTAAGGAATGATGTGTGTGCATCCAAAAAAAAGACATCATATGTATAAAAGTGCAGATTAGATGGCTGCACTGTCAAGTAATGGAAGACATCAAGACACCCTCTTTCATGTGGATAGTTAATAGATCAAAAGTGATAAATGTCAACTGGAGTCAATGGTGTATGTTTGATATAGGAGATCAAAATGTACCTCTAATTTCTTCCTAACAAATTTCTAGTTTCTTGCTGAAAGTTGTGTTTTTGAAATAATACCATTTACTGTTCAACAAAAAAAGATGGCTGCACACAACCGCTAGAGCATAGTCAGTTCACAACCATAACGTATAAAGTCAGCAGTAGAAAGGTATTGCAAATACATTGCAGGCCGAAAGAACTGATACCACTTATAGCTTTTCCTGATTCTTCTTCCTCTTCTTTTCTACGGCACTCATCTCTCTCTCTACTTTTGCCTATTTATACAAGTAAATTTATAAAAATATATAAGATCTTGTTTATAAAATAAATATATATATATATATACCTCTTGTAAAGACATAAGGAAGAACCCTCTTGTAGAAAACCACCGCAGATTTGTTCTTCTTTTTCCTCTTTCTCTTCTTTTTAACACGTTCCTGTAACAAAATATGAGATTGATTACCATGCAAGAATAGTGTTTTATATAGTGTATAAACAAAGGATGAATACTCTTTTTGAAGAGTAAGATCCACCAAGAGCAGCTGACAACTTTTTCTCCTCCAACTCCAATAGTTTCATCTCCGCTTCCTTTTCTAGTGACAGTTTTTTTACACGCTCCAGCTCAATAAGGCGTTTCTTTTTAATTTCTTGTAACATTTTCTTCTCAGATTTTTCCAGTCGGCGAAAGGTTAATCTTCCTTTTTTGTCCAGTAAAATGGGTACCACCGACCTCTATATAAATAAGGAAAAACATAATAGGAAAAACAATTCAAAAGCTGATCAAAGTTACAGCAACGAAACTCAAAAGGGGTACTGTTCTTACCATACATTGGCAGAAGCGTTGATCCAGACTGGCTAAAAAATAGGGCTCCAAAACAGCTTGCTTCATGACACCCTCAATGCATGTCTTCGGGGGTAGATCCTCTGAAGTCTGAATGCTGACATTCCCACGGTGTGTTGAGGGCATAGTTTACAACGTAATCATCACTAACTTTGGAGGTACGCATAGCAGCATATACACACCTACAATAAGATGTCAGGTTGAAATTTTTTATAAAAGCAAATAATAAATAAATAAAAGTGTAGACTGTAGAGATTTTCTTAATTACCTAGTCGTGCATATGCGTATGTATTTGACCCCGAACTTATCACGTAAATCCGTGAAAATCTTGCGGTAGTCGGACTGTTGAAATGAAGAAACATAGCTAATATATGTTGAGTCGCAAAGTATTTTCAACGTTGTATCGATCCCCAGGCAGTCCCTATATAACTCGATGCTTTTATCGAGTTTCAATTCTAATTGCTGTCAAAAAAATATTACTTAGACAATGCTAAATAGCATGAAAATGCAGATAATTGTGAGGTAGATGGAACCCACGACAACTTTTCTGTTAATATTTTAGAACCTTGGCTTTAAAAAAACAAACCTCAAGTGGGTCTGAAGCGTGAGGCAATCGAGGCTATCAGAAAAACGCCTCAAGGCTTTGAGGCAGGGCTTAAGAGATTACAAACGATTTACTTGGTAAAAAAACTAGCTTATGTTGTCATCCATCAAGGGGATCTCACCATGTCATAATATTTCAGGATGGTCAAGAAACTGTGCAGGGAAATTGGGGAGCCAGAACCACAATCAAAAGATTGAAGAACAAAACTCTCCGTTAACAGGCAAACCCATGCACACAATCATTCAAAACTCTCTACACAAAATCAAATACATTATGACACAAAAATTCATGGTTGCAGATACCTCATCACCGGATTCATGCTTTCTCTTCTTCCCTTTTGCCCCTGCAATAACATTCAAATAACAGGCAATTTGATGCTGGTTATAAATGCATATTTATGGCATTAAAACATTTGCAAACAATTAGCAGAAGTAAATAAACTGAGTACCAGAAAAATCGAAAGAAAATGCATGGTAGTCTGTTATTTATTGCAAAATTAACAGTCTATTTGACAGTCATCTACCTCGAAAAGGTTTATCAGACATGAATTTAATACCAAGTTATTAATCAGCGTCCAATGCAATCACTGCAAATATGTAATCAAGAAGAATGTCCAACATCCAAACTTGCAATGAAGTTGGTATGAACAATTAAACCAGTGTGTAACTGTCTAAGGGCTAAAGCAACTAGTTTTATACCTGTCCGATGGTCGGGTATGTTAATGTTATAATGTCATCACCATAGTCGTTAACATAAGTAGTTAATGCATGACCAACTACAATTAGACATCCACAAAGCAATAATAAGAAGGATTGTTAAACAACTTAATTAAACATAACAATATATATAATCAGGTAAAATGAAAATATTAATTAACATCCTATATGGTAGATAAGGGCAATATGCATGGATGATTCATGAACCACGAATGCTATCTACAGTTTAAATTGCTTTGGCTTTTGAATAGTCCTCTTACACCTTGTATACCACATTGTGGCCTGATCCAGTGGGAATCATGACATTGTTATTGTTCACCTCTCGTGTTCCACGCCTACAACTTGAAAGCTTTGTTTGACTAATTAGTTCATATGTAGCTATTATAATCTTGGGTTGTTGCTTATCATTAATTAAGTATCAAATAGGAACTTGTGTAATAATCTAGAAAACTCGTTAAGTGATGAATCACTAATAATATACTCCAGAAACATATTTTTGTATATTAATACTTCTTTTGTCAACTTATCCCCTCCTTATATCACATGTATATACACACACACACTAAATAATTTTTACATTTTTTGTTTACATCATCAATTAACATATGATTCTATAGAATCTCTATTTTTATACAAGTATCTTTCAATTTAACTGTAGTATCATTATTGATTCTATCTCTATACAATTATTAAACATAGTAAGATAATGACTCATCATCATGTATCATAATCACAAGATTGTATCAATACCAAGTCGTCTCTGTATTATTATTAAAAAAGTGATATAGTGATCATTCATCATCATGTATCAAAATTACAAGTTTGTATCAACATTGAGTTATCTCTATATTATTATCAAACAAAGCATATGCATCATCAAATTAACCTATATAATTAAATCCTACACTTCACAAATAAGGTTATTCTGAATAAAAGGAACTATTACCTAATATAAGAATCCAATGATTGTGTTTTTAAGGAAAATATACCTTATCTGGTACTCAAAATATAAACCACTTGTTGTTTCATAGGAACTGCTACAACTAATTTATCACATTGAAGTAAATATTTTTTAATCAAAATAGGCTAGTTTATGATCCAAGATCAAGATCAATTTTAGTTAAATTAAAATGTTACCATAATTATCCTTTGAGCACATCCATCGTTGATTCGTAGTGAAAGCAGTCTATCAAATTAACCTTGGAAAAAATCAGAAAATGTTATGAATATTTTCAAAATAAAACTAATTAAAGGAAAACTAACTACACTAATGAAAATTAACATACCCTCCTCCAAGAATGGGTGATGGTAGAAGCAAATAAACATTTAGATCATCCGAATATCTCAATTTAAAGCAGTTTTCTAGACTTATTTAAAACTTATGATCAGAGACCAGTTGTTATGACTCTTTTCTAATAAGAAACATAACAAATAGGAATTGTAACACTTCAAATTTAAAGATGTTTGTATGCAAAGATTAAAAAAATGCACAAAACTAAGAACACTCTAGCTAGCTGATGAAATCTTCATCTAAAAAATTGTGATATCATATCTAAAGCAACCAAATCGATTGCAAAAAATTAACAAATATACTTTGAAAATGAAGTGAAAAGGGTCAAGAAAGAAACTCACCGATCAAAGATTCTTCACCGCACCGACGAACCATCATGAAAAATTTCTCTGTACACAAAACCAACGATCGATTGGTCAACGATATGAATGCTTTGGTGGCCGATCGGAGGGTTGTGATGGTCAATTCGGGGCGGTGTCGGTCGATTAAGGGGTGGCAATTCTACAAAATTTAATCATCGATTAGTAGCATCATCGATAATCAAACCGAACATAATAATAGGGGATGATACTTGATAATCGCTAGTAATGATAGAACGAACAATAGGGGATGATACTTGATCGATTGGTCGACTGGATGTTGAGTTCACCGGGAAAACTGTTGCGAAGCGCGAACAGAATAATAGGGGATGATACTTGATAATCGCTGGTAATGATAGAACGACGGGAATATGGTCCGAGTTTCGTGAGGTGTATACTATATACTATACCAACATCATGCTCCGGTGAAGAAGGAGGTGGAGATCATGGGGGCAAGTTCAATCCAAGAGAATGCGATGCTGCAACTGCTATTAAATGGTCAGGATTTTGTTTCAGCTAGATCTAACGGTCACGATTGATTTTCGAAGTAGTTACACTCACCGTGAGTAATATATGACAAAATTTAAAACTAAACGTTGAACGAAAATTTGCAAAATATCAAAAGTATATGGGACTAAAACTGAAAGTAAAACAACTATGATGTTAAATTGCAAATTATGAAAAGATTAGGGTTAAAAGTAAGAAAAAACAAATTTTATGATGTCATATTGCAAAAAGTGAAAACTTTGAGCTAAAACTAAAAAATCAATTCCTTTTTTAAAAACACTCTAAGCACGAGGTACAAACCTCTATGCATAAAGCAAGTTGATAATTAGTATATATTAAATTCATAAAATAGTATAACATAACTATGTATATTTATATGCAAGCCAATATTACTAAAATTCCAACACCTTTTATTTATAGATATCTACAAAATATCCATCTAATCACATATTTTTGCTTTGGCACAAAACTAACCAGAATTTTCTTATTCATTCTCATCATGCAAAAAAATTACCCTTTTGTAAATTCGTTGACACTCCCTCGTTTATCATGTAAAATGCAACCACAACATGTTGTGTACATTATATCTAAAGATGATGATATCAAACTTGAATCTTGTACGAATTTAAAAATCCTCCGATGGACCTTCCAAGATCCCAACACTATCATCGACTGATATGATCTTCTTATACGGTATAAACAATAATTGCTAGTCATAGTGAATCTTCTTCGGTAAATGTGCTTCACATGTCACTACCATAGGCCGATAAGAACCTTCATCCAAAACCTTGAACCTGGAGTATGATGTTAAATACTCAAAAAAGAAAATCAAAAATAAAAGGAGCAATTATTATTATGACCTTGATGTAGTTATCCTTCTCTTTAACAACAACAATTCCAAAACCATACACAACATAGTGCATTAGAAGAAATGAAAAAATAGAACCAAATGCTATTGATCTGACATAGAGGTGGAAATATCATTCTAATGAGCTATAAACAAATCAACTTTAGTTATGTTTCATCTTTAACACCTTAAAAGGGTGGACCAAGAGATTTAGTAAAATGTCAAAGTTTTTTTTAAATCATATATTAAAGATTGCACAAATTAAAAACTTGACTCACGCCATCTCTGATCGAATCAGAAAATCATAGTCATCGTCACTTTTAACAAAACATTATAACCTTGAAACAATTAAAAACTTGACTCACGCCATCTCCGATCGAATCAGAACTCGAATTACACTGTTTTATCATAGGGTGGAAAATAAAAGAGCATTTGCATTACCTTAGTAATACACTGTTTTATCATAGTTACACATCTTCACACATATAAATTTAGACACAGAACATTACGGCTAACATCTATCGACACATGGTGAAGTTTAAGTTTTGTTTGTAAAATTAATCAAATTTTATTGATACAAGGAATTTGAGTAGTTAACGGACTTGGTTGAAAATTCACGAACGTGTTGTGGATTCTTGGTTAATGGGCATATTATCAAAGCTTCGCACTCTTTACAAGATTGAATAACTACGTTTTAAGGGATCTTGACTTGGTGAGACATTATGTTTCTTTAGTTGTTAGTGTTCAATTGAACTTCAGGCTTTGTGTCCTTACGTAATTATGTACAAATTACTAACTAGCGTTATAAGAATAGTTCTTAAAAGTAAAACGACAAAAATACAACAATGTATGTTACACATGACTAAATTTAACCAATGAATCTAACGCTAGTTAAAGTAAATGACATCATTGTTACACGCGGTTAAACTAAACAATGTTTATGTAGTTATTGAAGATTAAATACCTAATCCATAATTACCTATGCATATCAAGGATGAACCATGCAATTTACTATTAAAATAAAAAAACATAGATTAACTAGATGCTTGACATAAAAAATCGATTGGAGAAATGTTTTTTGTATCAAAATGAAAGATGAAGCCATCTCTGACACTAGACATTCTAATGTTTCCAAAAATAAGGGGAGTTTCTAGTAGTGCCTTGTATATGGAAAGAAGGTCCAAACACTAGTACATATTTAAGGAATGGTGTGTGTGCATCCAAGAAAAAAAAAGACATCATATGTCTAAAAGTGCAAATTAGATGGCTGCAATGTCAAGCTACAAAGTAATGGAAGACATCAAGACACCCTTTTTCATGTGGATAGTTAATAGATCAAAAGTGATAAATGTCAACCAGAGTCAATGGTGTATGTTTGATACAGGAGATCAAAATGTACCTCTAATTTCTTCCTAACAAATTTCTAGTTTCTTGCTGAAAGTTGTGTTTTTGAAATAATACCATTCACTTTTCAAAAAAAAAGATGGCTACACACAACCGCTAGAGCATAGTCGGTTCACAACCATAAACGTATAAAGTCAGCAGTAGAAAGGTATTGCAAACACATTGCAGGCCCAAAGAAGTGATACCACTTATAGCTTTTCCTGATTCCTCTTCCTCTTCTTTCCCACTGGACTCATCTCTCTCTCTCTTCTTTTTCTTATTTATACAAGTAAAACTACAAAAACATATAACATCTTGTTTATAATATATATATATATATATATATTATATATATATATATATATATATATATATATATATATATAGGATTGGGTTCATTTGAAAACCCTAATTATTTGTGAGAACACTTTAACCTTGATGGACCAATCACATAGCGACACATCATCAATATGGAAGAGCATCTTCTAGGGTTATTTCTGTCTTTTTACAACCTCCTACATTTAATGCATGTCTTTTACTTCATTACATTTTGTACTATTGACTATGATGTTTCTTTTTAAGGTGAGTACAACTCCATGCCTTTGTATGTATGGATGTAGTTTTTCTTCTTTTCCTTTATAATCATTTTTCAATCTAAAAAGACTTCTTACCTTCATAATATTTTCCTCCATCCTTCTTAAAATTTCTTTCTAAATTGTGCATTTGAGAAGAAGTAACCTCATTCATGGGTGGGGCGATGCTAACCAGCCTCCCCCATTTGATCTTACTAAAAAAGTATGGAGCTTCATGTGTAACATCTTTTTCACCTTCAAAAAAACCATCTCCAAACCTTACACAACCTTCTCTTCCACCTACTTCATGGGTGGGGTGATCAAGGTTGTGGGGATGGTGATAACCCTCACTAAACCACTACCCAACGACATCGAATCAACCCAGCCTACTACGGTGTTCAAATCAACCTAGATCTTTCATTAATTGACCCATATCTCTTCTCCACCAATGCAATCATGTAACACCCGGATATATATTATTTTGAAGCCGGTGACGAAAGAAAAGCAAATAAAGTTCAAAGTCGAGGGACCAAACTCGCCAACTAAGAAAAGTTGGGAAATGTGATGATATTAGTAGGGAGAGGGCAGCCCACTCTTCCCACACACCTCACATTTCAGATTTCATAGAGAGAAGAAGAGAGAAAGGAGAAAAGTTGGTTCGAGTTAGTTCGGGTCGCCAAAATCATCGTGTAGCAAGC
Source organism: Flaveria trinervia (assembly GCA_025506515.1). NCBI lineage: Eukaryota > Viridiplantae > Streptophyta > Magnoliopsida > Asterales > Asteraceae > Flaveria > Flaveria trinervia. The sequence continues at coordinate 9,417,856 of CM046450.1, forward strand.
CAAATCGAAGCTCTTGTCATTGTGCTCGTTTGTGTGAGTTCTAGAACCCCTCTTTTACTTGTTTTCAAACGATTTTGGGGCTGGAAAACATCTGAAATTGGGTTTTTGAGTGTGTGTATGTTGACCCGTTTGTGTATGTGTATGTGTATGTATGATGCGTTTGTGGCTCGATTGTGAACTTGTGTGTGCTTAAATGGTGTCGTGGTATGCATCCCTAAGGTTTAGGATGGTCGATTTGGGCTTAAAATGGGTTTAGATGAGTTTGGTGGCCGAAAACCCTTGGCTGCAGTCGGGATGAACTGCATTCTGCATCAGTTAGGGCTAGGCGGCCGACTAGAGGCCGAATGGAGGCCATACGGCCATTAGGGTGCGATTGGGATCCATTCGCACGATTGAAAGGCCAGTCGCATGGAGGTCGTGCGACAGAAGGTCCAGTCGCATAAGTGCTCATCCGTATTAATCCCATTCGCATGAGGTCCATCCGCATTGTCCATTCGCACGAGTGGATGTTTATTCGCCTAAATGTTCATCCGCTTGAGTTCAATCGCACGATGTTCATTCGCATGGAGGCAATGCGACTGAAGGGTGTCCATACGCCCGAATAGGGCTGTTGTACCCGAGGAAGGTATAGATTGACTTCTGACTTTCGGGGGAAAGTGCAGATGTAAGTTTTGACGTAAGGTCCCCATAAGAGCATGTAAGATGACGCTTGAGGTCTTAGAAAGCATGTGGGTATGATGATGATGATGATGTTGCAAGTTTATGCACGTTATGTATGTATGGTGTTGCCCTGTATGATAATGATGACCGTGTATGATATGTTCCTTAATATGATGTATGTTATCTTTCTTATGGCCTTACGTATCATGTTAATGAATAAACGAAGTATTATGTAACGTAAAGTGAAAGATAATGAAAGAGGAACACGATGTTGAATGCATGCATTAATGAACGAATGAAACGTCTTGCACGCATCGGATAACGGGTCCTTATTTGTGATTGAACCTTAATGTAGAACCTCTACCGCTCACCCCTAGTACTGTGGCATACGTTTAGCTATTCATTTATTGACTTCGGCCCAATAGCTAAGACTGATGGTTACTCCTAGTACCGTGGCATACGTTTAGCTGTTCATTTATTGACTTCGGCCCGGTAGCTACGACTAACCGGGGTGTAGCACATGGTATGGTACGGATGATGTCTGATGCGCAGGTAAAGTCATAAAGAACGAATGAATGAATGAATGAGGATGATAATAATGATATTATCTATGTGTATGTACGATGTGTGATCATGTAAAAGTAACGAATGGTTTTATATGAAAGTAAAGTATGTTTTATTTATAAAACTAGAACTCACTCAGCAATGCTGACTTTGATGTGTTTCCAGTTGGCAGGTAATGTTTGCTAAGGATGGCACACCGTGAAGCTACTCAGCTCTTTTGGGATGGCATTCTTTTGATTAATGTTTTTGCATTGTAATGCGAACAAGCTATTTTGTAACGAATGTTGTATTAACTTGCAAAAGCATTTACATGGAAATGAAAGATTGTTTTAGTTTTCCGCTGCGATTTATGAAACACAAATGTAATTATACGTTTTATGTGCGATGAGAACCCAGCTGTAAGCGTCCCGGGAATGGGGCCTTACAAGTTGGTATCAGAGCCAAAGTTTAAGTGAAATGGGTAAATTTTCAAAATAAACCTAATCTTAAACTGAGAATGGGACGGAAAGGGAATGGGATGCCAATCTGAGTAACTGCGTGCCATCGGGTATTTTCGTAAAGTTAATCGGTTTTATGTGCGCATGGTATGTGGTTAGGTGTTGTATGTAGATTTAAATACTGATGTAGTCAGGACAGGTAATACTTGGGGTATGAAGAGTAAACTAAGTAGCTAATCACAACTGGCCACTGTAATTAGGGACTTACTATACTTGACATAAACTGAGTTATTTCCTTGAATGATCGTGTTGGTGTTTGAATCTTTTAGTGTGCGTGTGATGGCCGGAGGTAGATCTTCGAAAGCTTCTAGGGGTGGAGGTCACGGTGCTGAACCGCGACCCAAGAGAGGAGACCCAGAGTTGAGAAGGTGGTTCATGAAGAACCAGAGACCCCCCATCCGGAGGGTGGCGACGAAAGCGCCAATCTGAGAGCCTCAGTAAAGGAGGCTGTTGTAGAAGAAGTCCATCAGGTCATGCAGGCAATCTTACTGTCTGTGGTGACTGAAGTTATTAAGGTTGTACGAGAAGGGGAAAGAAAAGAAAGAAACAGATCCTCTGGAGCACGGGAACACCCAGAGCCTGAAATGGTCTTGTCTGATGATGAAGAGAAAGAAGAAGAGCCTGTGCCAGAGGCAGTGCGAGGATGTAACTACAGGGTATTTATGAGATGCAATCCCCCTACTTTTGACGGTAATGGCAATGTTACCGCTGCTCACCGATGGGTGAGAGAGATGGAGGCCGTTCTCGACATCAACGAGTGTCGGGAAGATCAGAAGGTGAAGTTTGCCACTCATTCATTTGTGGACTCGGCACTATGTTGGTGGGACAACATTGTCCAAGCAGAGGGTAATCGGGCAATCGGGAGAATGAAATGACCTGAGTTGAAGAAGATGGTGATTGAGAAGTTCTGTCCTCACAGGGAAATGAATAAGTTGGAAAGGGAGTTTCTGCAGTTGGAGGCTGGAACCATGACACACCAGCAGTATACCACCAAGTTTAATGAAATGGCACGACTCGTGCCTGATCAGGTGACGCCTCTGTCTCGGAAAATCAAGAGGTACATTCAGGGTTTACCGGTGGATGTTTGCCGGCATATGATCGCCGCCCGACCAAGCACGTTTAGGTCAGCAGTTGATTTGGCAGGGAGGCTATATGAAGAGCGGGAGGTGGTGGTGACTGAAGCGAGTAAGAAGGGTGGTGGTGATCGGAACTGGAATGGGAGGAGGTTTGGTCGGGGTGATGCCTCGACGGGTAACAAAAAGGCACGGGTGGATGACCGCCGCGTGGCCACATCGGGAGTGGGATCAAGGAGGTGTGGTAAGTGTGGAAAGGAGCATGCGGGAGAATGTAGGCTGGGTTTGAACGTGTGCTTCAAGTGTGGGAAGACATGGCATATGGCGAAGGATTGCCTGTCGGGCAAATGTTTTAACTGTGGGGAAACTGGTCATATGAGCAGAGATTGTAAGAAGCCGAGGACTGAGGGTTCAGGGGTGAGGAAGACGGGAAGTGAAGGACCGAGGGCGAGCGCCAGGGCATTCACTATGACACAGGAGGAAGCTAGGACAGACCCTGATGTCGTGTCCGATACATTTCTGGTGAACCAAACTTTAGCTTATGTGCTATTTGATTCTGGTGCTAGTAGGAGTTTTATTTCTGCTACTTTCTGGTGCTAAGCTGCCTACTAGTAGTAGACGTGTTGATGCGCCCTTTGAGGTAGAAACTGCCATAGGTAAGTCTACCAGGATTTCTGAGATGATAGAGAATTGTGATGTGGAACTTGAGGGTCATAAGTTTCCTGTTAGACCGTTTGTGATGACCTTGGGTGGTTTCGATTTGGTTCTTGGGATGGATTGGTTGGTGGACTTCGAGGCGAACATTGTGTGTCGCAAGAAGATGATTCGGTTGACAGCGCCTGACGGAAGTTTGGTAACGGTTTATGGTGATCGAGTCACGACGATCCCGAAGGTGATCTCAATGGCAGTAGCGGGAAATTGTATGAGGCGTGGATGTAGCGCCTACTTGGCTTATGTAAAGGATGTAGATGCACCAACACCACAACTGTCTGATGTACCGGTTGTGTGTGACTTTCCGGAAGTATTCCCGGAAGACTTACCAGGAGTACCACCTGATAGAGAGATTGAATTTCAGATTGATCTAATACCGGGTGCCCAACCCGTTGCCAAGGCACCATATCGGTTAGCTCCAACGGAGATGAAAGAGTTGATGGAACAGTTGCAAGAGTTGCTTGATAAGGGGTTCATTAGACCGAGTATCTCTCCTTGGGGTGCTCCGGTCCTGTTTGTAAAGAAGAAGGATGGTAGTATGAGGATGTGCATTGACTACCGTGAGCTGAATAAATTGACGGTGAAGAACCGCTACCCCTTACCGAGGATAGATGATTTGTTCGATCAGCTTCAGGGTGCCAGTTGGTTTTCAAGAATAGATCTTCGGTCTGGCTATCATCAGTGAAGGTGAAGGAACAAGATATCCCTAAAACAGCTTTCCGCACGCGCTATGGTCATTATGAGTTTCTGGTCATGCCCTTTGGTTTGACCAACGTGCCAGCTGCTTTTATGGATCTGATGAACCGTGTGTGTCGGCCTATGTTGGATAAAAAAAATCAGTGATTGTGTTTATTGATGATATCCTGATTTATTCGAAGAGTGAGATTGAGCATGCCGGTCACGTTCGAGAGGTTCTAGAGACGTTGAGAAGGGAGAAATTGTATGCTAAATTCTCCAAGTGCGCGTTTTGGTTGCGCAAAGTTCAGTTTTTGGGTCATGTGGTGAATCCTGACGGGATAATGGTGGACCCGGCGAAAGTGGAGGCGGTTATGCAATGGAAGTCACCAAGGACGCCAACCGAGATCCGTAGCTTCTTGGGTTTGGCGGGCTACTATAGAAGATTTATCCAAGACTTCTCTAAGATTGCTTCTCCACTAACTAAGTTGACCCGAAAGGATGTGAAGTTTGTATGGGGTCAAGCTCAAGAGACGGCGTTCGAAGAGCTGAAGGCAAGACTGACTCAAGCTCCTGTTCTGTCATTACCGATGGAAGCGAAGACTGGTGGTTTATTCTGATGCTTCCTACTCAGGGTTGGGGTGTGTGTTAATGCAGAGAGGGAAGGTTATAGCCTATGCATCCCGATAATTGAAAGTCCATGAGGTTAATTATCCCACTCATGACTTGGAGCTAGCAGTCGTGGTCTTTGCACTAAAGATTTGGAGGCACTATCTCTACGGGACGAAGTGCACCATATTCACCGACCATAAGAGCTTGAAGTACTTCTTCGAGCAAAAGGATCTGAACATGAGGCAGAGGAGATGGTTGGAGCTTATAAAGGATTATGATTGCGAGATCCATTACCATCCGGGCAAAGCTAATGTGGTGGCGGATGCCCTTAGTCGAAAGGAAAGGCCTGAACCGATTCGGGTGAAAGCTTATCAACTAATCATGACCTCTGATGTAATGAAGCAAATCAAGGAGTTTCAAGATGAGGCATTGAAAGAAGATCACCTTAACTCGGAAAGAATGAGAGGTCTGGTTGGGGAATTGGGTGAAAACACACTCGGTGTTAGAACTCGATTCGGTCATGTGTGGATTCCTCGTTTTGGGGATCTATGGGTGAAGATAATGCATGAAGCCCACAAGACTCGATACTCCATTCATCCTGGTGCCACGAAAATGTACCATGACATGAAGAAAGATTATTGGTGGCCGGGTATGAAGCGTGACGTCGTGGAGTATGTGAGTAAGTGCCTTACTTGCTTACAAGTGAAGGCAGAGCATCAAAAGCCGTATGGGAAGATCCAACCTTTGGATATACCGGAATGGAAGTGGGAGCACATCACCATGGATTCATTACAAAGCTTCCGCGTACCCCGAAAGGGTATGATGCCATATGGGTGATAGTTGATCGTTTGACGAAGAGCGCTCACTTTCTACCGATCCGCGAGACGTATTCATCTGAGAGGTTGACTGATCTGTTCATCAAGGAAATTGTAGCTCGTCATGGTGTGCCGGTGTCTATTGTGTCTGATCGCGACACTCGGTTTACATCTAAATTTTGGAAGAAATTCCACGACGTTATGGGGACGAGGTTACATATTAGCACGGCTTATCATCCCCAAACCGATGGTCAGTCAGAAAGAACCATTCAGACACTGGAAGACATGCTCCGGGCATGTTTGATCGATTTTGGTGGAAGTTGGGACGACCACTTACCGTTAGCCGAATTCTCATACAACAACAGCTATCATGCCAGCATTGGTATGCCGCCATATGAGATGCTATACGGTAGGAGATGCAGAACACCCGTTTGTTGGGGTGATATTGGTCAGAAGGAATTGGGGAGCGTCGAGGTAATCGAGGCTACGACAGAGAAGCTTGAAAAGATTAAAGCCTTCATGAAGGTAGCCAAAGATAGACAGAAGTCGTATGCCGATAAGCGACGTAGGCCAATTGAGTTCCAGGTAGGTGACCGGGTTATGTTGAAGGTCTCACCTTGGAAGGGTATTATCAGATTCAGAAAGCGGGGCAAGTTGAGCCCAAGATATATAGGCCCTTTCCGAATCATTGCTCGAGTAGGGGAGGTGGCCTATAGATTGGAGTTGCCAGATAAGTTAAGTGGGATTCACCCGAAATTCCATGTATCTCATATGAGAAAGTGTATAGCTGATGAAGACATGATTGTTCCACTGGAGGACATTGAAATAGATGAAAGGCTCAATTATATAGAGCAACGAGTGGCAATCATCGATCGTAAAGAAAAGAGGCTGCGAAATAAAGTGGTTCCTCTTGTGCCTGTACAGTGGAAGCACAGGAAGGGATCAGAGTCAACGTGGGAGACTGAGGAAGAAATGAGACAACATTATCCACGTTTGTTCGACGAATAACAGGTTTCGGGGACGAAACCTATTTAAGGGGGTGGACTTGTAACACCGGATATTTATTATTTTGAAGCCGGTGACGAAAGAAAAGAAAATAAAGTTCAAAGTCGAGGGACCAAACTCGCCAACGAAGAAAAGTTGGGAAATGTGGTGATATTAGTAGGGAGAGGGCAGCCCACTCTCCCCACACACCCCACATTTCAGATTTCATAGAGAGAAGAAGAGAGAAAGAAGAAAAAGTTGGTTCGAGTTAGTTCGGGTCGCCAAAATCATCGTGTAGCAAGCCAAATCGAAGCTCTTGTCATTGTGCTTGTTTGTGTGAGTTATAGAACCCTTCTTTTACTTGTTTTCAAACGATTTTGGGGCTGGAAAATATCTGAAATTGGGTTTTTGAGTGTGTGTATGTTGACCCGTTTGTGTATGTGTATGTGTATGTATGATGCGTTTGTGGCTCGATTGTGAACTTGTGTGTGCTTAAATGGTGTCGTGGTATGCATCCTAAGGTTTAGGATGGTCGATTTGGGCTTAAAATGGGTTTAGATGAGTTTGGTGGCCGAAAACCCTCGGCTGCAGTCGGGATGAACTGCATTCTGCATCAGTTAGGGCTAGGCGGCCGACTGGAGGCCGAATGGAGGCCATACGGCCAATTAGGGTGCGATTGGGATCCATTCGCACGATTGAAAGGCCAGTCGCATGGAGGTCGTGCGACAGAAGGTCCAGTCGCATAAGTGTTCATCCGTATTAATCCCATTCGCATGAGGTCCATCCGCATTGTCCATTCGCACGAGTGGATGTTTATTCGCCTAAATGTTCATCCGCTTGAGTTCAATCGCACGATGTTCATTCGCATGGAGGCAATGCGACTGAAGGGTGTCCATACGCCCGAATAGGGCTGTTGTACCCGAGGAAGGTATAGATTGACTTCTGACTTTCGGGGGAAAGTGCAGATGTAAGTTTTGACGTAAAGGTCCCCATAAGAGCATGTAAGATGACGCTTGAGGTCTTAGAAAGCATGTTGGGTATGATGATGATGATGATGTTGCAAGTTTATGCACGTTATGTATGTATGGTGTTGCCCTGTATGATAATGATGACCGTGTATGATATGTTCCTTAATATGATGTATGTTATCTTTCTTATGGCCTTACGTATCATGTTAATGAATAAACGAAGTATTATGTAACGTAAAGTGAAAGATAATGAAAGAGGAACACGATGTTGAATGCATGCATTAATGAACGAATGAAACGTCTTGCACGCATCGGATAACGGGTCCTTATTTGTGATTGACCCTTAATGTAGAACCTCTACCGCTCACCCCTAGTACTGTGGCATACGTTTAGCTGTTCATTTATTAACTTCGGCCCAGTAGCTAAGACTGATGGTTACTCCTAGTACCGTGGCATACGTTTAGCTGTTCATTTATTGACTTCGGCCCGGTAGCTACGACTAACCGGGGTGTAGCACATGGTATTGGTACGGATGATGTCCGATGTGCAAGTAAAGTCATAAAGAACGAATGAATGAATGAGGAAGATAATAATGATATTATTTATGTGTACGTACGATGTGTGATCATGTAAAAGTAACGAATGGTTTAATATGAAAGTAAAGTATGTTTTATTTATAAAACTAGAACTCACTCAGCAACGCTGACTTTGATGTGTTTCCAGTTGGCAGGTAATGTTTAATGAGGATGGCACACCGTGAAGCTACTCAGCTCTTTTGGGATGGCATTCTTTTGATTAATGTTTTTGCATTGTAATGCGAACAAGCTATTTTGTAATGAATGTTGTATTAACTTTCAAAAGCATTTACATGGAAATGAAAGATTGTTTTAGTTTTCCGCTGCGATTTATGAAACACAAATGTAATTATACGTTTTATGTGCGATGAGAACCCAGCTGTAAGCGTCCCGGGAACGGGGCCTTACAAATTAGGTATGTTTTTGGGCTTTTTGTAGATCAGGGATTTTTTTAGTGATGCAATTTCACTTGTTGATTTGCACCGGTACTCGTTTCTTCTCCAACATGGTTACAACTCCTTTAGAAGCACAGACATGTTTACAGTTGCTTTGGTATAATTTGCTACAGTGGTGATTTTTTTAATAGTAGTTTATTTTTTATTGTTTAATTTTGTTATAATAGTGTAAGTACAGAGGTGTTTTGTTGTTACAGTGATGTGATATTGTTATTTTGGTTAATCAAAGTGTTCAAATTTCATTACACTGGTGCAGTTACATGATGTAATTTGGTTTGGTTGTTAGGCTGTTGTAATCATGACGTTATTGATAGTTGCAGTGGTTTAATATTAGGTGTAGAAGGCTTTTTTACAGTGGTGCAACAATAGCGTAAGTATTTTGTTGCACCGGTGTAGTTTCGTTAAGTCGGGTAAAAAATACAAATGTGGAAAGGTCACATGGGAATTAAAGAGAAAAATATGATAAATTAATTGGTGCAATCTTTATAAAAATTAGAAATGTGTAAATGAGCTATAAAAGTTTTAAAAACAAAAGAATTTGAACCCATATTATAAGGTTTTATTTTTGTTGTTTTTTATATATGTTATTTTATGTAATTCACTATAAGGAATTACAATAATGTGATTGACTATACGTTCATATAAATATACTGTAATTAATTGTAACTAAGTATGTTGCACTGTGTTACATCACTGTAATATTAAAATTACATCCATACCATAAATTTGTCCACAAGTTACAGTAATGTAATACGTAACGTTCGAAACAAAAAAATTAAAAATTTTCGAGACTATATTGGAACTAAAGAGAACGTAAGTATATTTGTTACATTAGAAAAAAATATAAGTTGTGTTACATTAACAAAAAATATGTAAAATGATTAAGTACTAATTACAACATAATAATCATGCAAGTAATGTAATTTAACTACACTAATATACTTGTTACATTAGCAAAAAATATAAGTTGTGTTACTAATATGACTTTAGTTATATTAAGTTATTACATTACAGTATTTTACATCACATTACAATGACATTATAATATATGTTATCAAATTCAATTACAACTAAATTACATTTTATAATAGATTTTAATCTTAGTGTGATTTAATCTAATCAATGTGACATTTATCTAATGGTTTATGTTAGTTGATATTAGTATATACTAAATGTTGTTATACTGTTACATCAAATTACATTGCTAGTCATTAAAGATACATTATTTCGATGTTAATGAAAATACCATATACTTATTTTTTATATAGTAGACTGACTTTATATAATTTTCAGTTAGACTGGTGTATTATAGTGTAAGTAACATAAGATAATGTAAATAATATAATGTAATGTGAATGAAATTTTGTGTTATTTTAATGTAATGTACATCGTGTAACTATTGTTAGGTTATGGCAAGTATAATGTAATCTATTATAAGTCATTTAATAATGTAATTCAATGTTAAGTAATTGTATATTCGTTATTATACAATACTACATATGTGTTGACTACTAGTTACACCATGAGAGTGTTGTAAGTAGTGTAATATAATTACACTAATGTATTTATCATATAAACAAACAATATAAGTTATGTACTAGCATGCATTTAGCTACATTAACTTATTACATACCATTATATTTTCTACATCCAATTACAATAGCATTACATTACATTTACATACATTACATTGCATCAAATCTTTTTGTCTTCTCGTTCATTTCATGTTCCACATCCTTTTAACGATCTGCAAAAGTAATATTAAAACAAGGTTTATTAATAACACTAGTGTATTATGATGTTATTATAATTTTATTATAACTGCCGTATATATCAAAGTATTGTATAGTAACTTATACGATTGTATTATTTTTCATTTCACTAATGTAAATTAAACTTATAGAAGTGTAATTACACTAGTATAAAATGTCAACACTAATTTCACATTACATAATTACATAATATTACAATGTAATTACAACAAAAATATTAGCGTACTATGTAGGAATATCTATCACATTGTTGTAAGTTTATAATACGCTACCGCAAGATACTAGCATTAAGTAATTATTACCTTAATGTATAAAGACTAATGTAAGTTAATGTTACCTTAATATACAAAGACTAGTGTACTATTATTACATTTAAGGATCGTTTGTGATCACAAAGGACTATGCTAAATTCAATATATAAGAAACCATTAAACCTATAACCTTCCCGGGATTTTTTTTCCGTAACATTAATCTAACTTTAGTTTCAAAAATAAAAAACCATTAACATATACATTTGTTTTTTATCCACAGGGGAACCCAACTTCACAAGCAAATTGGAGAATCCGACTTTACAAGTGATTGGTTTACACAAAAATATATTTTTATATATTTATGGTATATAGAAATTTCAGTAAAGATTGAACTTTCTAAGCAAAGGTTTATTAATTAACTCTGACACTACATCAATCACTTTTCTCTAATAGTTGACATTCATTGGTTGAGTTGAATGAAAAAAGTGAAACTTCTCAGAAAATCTAAAATCAACTTTTAAACTAGAATGTTGTATAAAAATGTGTTTCATAAAAAAACAGAAAAAAACGATCCGTGCACACCCTCACTAAATAGGTTCAAAAACTAATAACAATTTATTGAAAAAAATTATTACACTAATATAAACATTAATAACGTCAATATAACACTATAATTAAATCAATGTCATTACACTAAGGGACAACTACATTAACTAGTATCTAAACTCTTATTATATTATAACATGGTTTATAAAAAAATTTATGTCATAATAAATTATCTTAACTAGAAGAAAATATATATTATTTATTCCTAATAAAATAAACTCTTTAAAGTTTTACTTCAATTGAATAGGGTAAAAGAACACATTAAAAAGAAAAATCTAAAGTTTTGTTAAAAAGATATAGAATTATTAAGATTAAAAAAGAAATCAAGAAATCTGTTGAGAAGATAAATAATTATTGTGATTTGATGGTTGAAGAAGAATGTCAAAAAGTAGAAGGTAAGCATTAATTGAGATGATAAAAATACTTTAATACCCTTTTGTGTTTAATTATAAGTATTCAACGTATTAAAATATTCATATTTATTTGGAGCCATTAGATTAGAGTTTCTAGAATTAATCTATGGCTAAGAAAAAGTTAAAGAGTTTTTACAAATAGGGTGGGTTCTTATTTGAACCTTACCCTATATATATATATATATATATATATATGTATATATATATATATGTATGTATATATATATATATGTATGTATATATATATGTATGTATGTATATATATATGTATGTATGTATATATATATATGTATATATATATATGTATATGTATATATATATATGTATATATATATATATGTATATATATGTATATATATATATATATATGAAAACCCTAAATAATTGTGAGGACCCTTTAACTAAATCACAAACCATTGATTTTATATTAAAAAAATCCAGATTCTATTTAAAGGGTTAGGATCATTCAGGGGTAAGATGGTCTTTTTTATTTCTGTACTTGTTGTCAAATGTCATCCCTGTAACTCTTTATTGAAAACCCACATACATTCATATCTTCACCATTATCTTTGAACACTACCCACCACCACCACCATCACTAGCATACACCACCCAACACTTCCATCACCATCGTTCCACCTTCCCTTCCTTCGTCTTCCACGCCAATCCATCGAACCCCTCACCTACCAGCCACCATTCCTTGTCGATCTGGGTTCACACCACCACGGTTCAGATCTGGGTTCACACCACCACCACCTCTAGCCAATACCATGAGCAAACAACCATCGCCGCCATAAGCACTTCCCTTCCATTGCTTTTCATCTCGATCGGGGTTCACACAACGGTTTAGATCTGGGTTAAGACTATGGTTTAGATCTGGGTTCACACCACCACGGTTCAGATCTGGGTTCACCCCACCACCACCTCCAGCCGAAACCATGAGCAAACAACCATCGCCACCACAAGCACTTCCCTTCCATTGTTTTTTATCCTCGTGTTCATGAAATAGGTTATGGTTTCTTCTTCACTAATTTTTCTTTTTATCATTTTCCCTAGAAAACTCTTTTTAGATGTTTGAACAATTTATAATTAGAGTTATACATAGGTTATTACAAAACTTTTTTAGGTGTTTGAACAATTTATAATTATGATCTGTACTTAAACTTACAACCACATTGGTCTTCTGGTTGTCATTAAATTTAATATTTTCTTTTAGATGTTGGTATCTATAGATACTAATATCCTTATTTGTTTTTTAATTGTGACATAAAATGTTAATCTAGTCGGAAAGCTTTTGTTTATATTAATTTTGAAGTCAAACAGTAGTAATTTGTTTGCTATCCAAAGAAAAATTATGGTTTTATTTTTGAAACAAGTTATCATTATTGTGGAGTTTGTTTGTGATGTAACAATTTTTCATGGTTGAATTTGGCTGTGATATTATGTGATTAAGTGTTTTTTTGGTTTATATGAATAGATGCAATACAATCATATGGGATGAATTACAATGTTGTGGCTGCATTGGTAATCTGGGAGAATCATGATGTGAATGACACTATAAAACATTGTAAAGAGTTATAATATGATGTAATTTACTGTATATATGTATTTTGTTACGATGGTGTAGATACATGGTTTAATGTTGTTTGGTTGTTAGGTTGTTGAAACACGCTAATGTAGTTACACGGTTTAATGATGTTTGTTTTACATTGGTTTACATTAATTTATATTGAGTTACATATTGGCTTTCATTACAACTTTGCTACATATTGCAGTACTCAACATGTAACTACTTACGGGTTTAACTTTGTTACATTGGTGTGGTGTAATATCGGGTGTAAAATTTTGGTACAACAGTGTAAAATTATATGGTCTAATGTCGTTTGCAAGATTACATGGGAATTTAACATTGTAACTTGTTGTTTTGTTATAGCTTGCTACATGATACAACAGTGTAACATCGTAATATGATGTAACTACGTACGGGTGAAACTTTTTTTGCAATACTATAGTAGAATTAAAGAGAAAATTATGATAAGTTTAATGGTGTAATTTTTATAAAAATTTATAATTATAAAAAAGTTATGAATGTTTAAATAAAAATGGGGTAAAGTCTTTAAATATAGAGTAAAAAGAAATAGAGGTATATATGCATGACACTTGTCATGTTCTTGTGAAATCTGAATTTTGATGTTTGTAAAATGACATTTATGCTTTATTCTATTCAAAAAAGATATGGAAGATCTTATCCATCCATTTGTTGATCTATGGTTAATATTAAGTTAAAGAGTTCTTACAAAAACCTAAGGTTCTCAATATAACTTCATCCTATATATATATATATATATATATATATATATATATATATATATATAGGGTAATGTTCAAATGAGAATTCTACTTTATTATAAAAACCCTTTAACTCATCTATATATCATTGATCAAAATTTTAATGGCCAATATCTCTCTATTTTTTTCTTTAATAAATTTTAATAAGAAACGGTATAAAGGTCATTTAACCAACCCCATTAAAATACAGATTCATTATAGTTTTGACATGTGTCCCCTACCCTATGCCCCCTATTTACATTTTTTTGTTAAAATTTTTTACCCCATTTATTTTTAAAACCCTTATAACTTTTTTATAAATTATTATTTTTATGTAAGAACTACACCATTAAACTCGTCTTATTTTTCTCTTTAATTCCAATATAGTTTTGTAAAAAAAATAAAAAAATACGAACATAAATACTTACGATAAATTACATCATATTGTAATTATTTACATTGCATTACATCGAAATACATATATACAAACCAACAAAATCAAAACCTAATGATTTCAGATCTATTTTCAAATGCAAATCAGAACTTTATTAAATCTTTTGCCAAGATGCATCATCGTTTCCCTTGAGTTACATCATATTTGTTATTAGTTATAGTAAATAAAATCATATTTATAATCATCTGGGAATGACAACCGAAACATCCAAACTTGCAACTGTTGAAGATAAACGAGGATGAGATGAATCTCAAAAGGGATCAAATAAGGATCGAGGTACATCCAAGGACCGTACCTTGGAAAAACGAGTTGGTGACATGGAAACAGGTCTCATCGAGATAGGTACTCAGGTAGACTTGTACTTCCAATTGGAAGTTTTATAAGCGGACTTCACAGAGCTTAAAGATGCACTCAAGGTTATTGTGGAGCTGCTACGGGAAGAGGTAAATCTGATGATCAATGATGCAACAAAGATGTTACTACCAAGCTACAAAGGACATGGATGAGCTGTCAAGTGGCATGCATCGAAGTCTACTGGGCTTGGAAGCTAAAGTTGTCGATTGCAACAAAGCATGATCCTGACCGGAGGTAATGTTGTAAAATTTACACTGAGAGTTGAAATTCCCAAACCATCATTGTTTTTGGGCAAACAAGAAGCTCGGGCGGTTGATGACTTTATTTGGGAAATGGAGTAGAATCTAGGAGGGGTACATATCCTGGATAACGCCACCAAAATAAAGACGACCATAATGTATGTAAAGGATATGACAACGTTACGGTGGAGACGTTGAAGCATGGATATTGAAAGAGGTACGTGCATAATCAAAACTTAGGCTGAATTTTTTCAAGAATTAAAACACCAATTTTAATCCAGTAAACGCTGAACATGAAGCAAGAAGTTGACTTCGTAAGCTCAAAAAAACCAGGACCATCAAGGACTAAGTTAGAGAGTTTACAACCCTTGTTCTTAAGAAACCGGATTTATCGGATAAAGACTCCCTTTTCTACTTTCTCGATGGTCTACAATCATGGTTCAAGATAGAGTTGGAGCGACAAAGTGTTCAATATCTTGCTTCAGCCATTGCAATAGCTGAAGCTTGATCAATCATAAAGAAACACGACCATATAGGCCCGTGAATGAGGAAAGTGATGACGAGAAAGGTGGGGAAGTTAAGCCCATCACGATCGAAAGGTGGAAACAAGGAAACTATCATAATATGACAATGAAAATGTAAGGCCCTGTTCCGGAAACCTCACAGTCGGTCAATCATATCAATTAAAACATTAAACATTACAATTAAACAAGCTTAAGCAGCGGAAATAATTTATCAAAAGCCATTCACTTTATTTAAAACACTGTTGTTAAGCAATACATCATCATTGACCGTTTACAAAAGACTTGTTTATATGCATTACAAAACAACAGCAACATATAGTACGAATGGATGTCAGATTTTCCCTGCCGAGTAGCTTCTCCCTCGTGCCATCCTCAGCAATAATTACTGCCAACTAAAAATGTATAAAAGTCAGCGTTGCTGAGTGAGCTCTAGTTTTATAAGTAATAAAATACTTCTATATGTTGTATGAGAAAATACTCTTCTCTGTAAAATACAACTCTGTACTGTATATGCGAGCACGCATCAACTATATGAACAAATATTATTCGTTCTCTTTACTGTATGCCTTGTCTGTTCTGTAAACTTTTATCTTTATGTTTCACTTTCTGTATGGACCAGTGAGCAATACCCCAACTATATGCACGATGGAAAACGGGTGATGGGCCATCTATATCCCTCGAAAGGGTCAATTGTATCACTCGAAAGGGTCAACTATATCCCCCAAAGGGTCAACTGTATCCCTTGAAAGGGTCAACTGTATCCCTCGAAAGGGTTCTGTGTACTATGTACAAGGCCAACCCAATCACCCAGGACACGCTGCAAAGGTCCTGCCAATCTCAATTGATTGACCCTGTGTGCATAATAGGGTAGCTAACCCGCAACACAGTTGAGCTAACGACAACATGGTCATGTACCTCCTGTAAACTTGCAAGACTTGTTAATTTTCATTAATGTTCCTCTTCTTTCTTTATTGCTCTTTCACTTTATTATTACGATATACTTTATGTTACGATAATAACATACCACGTAAAGTCACATACTATAAGTAATAATAATAATAGCAATAACAATAATAAGGAACAATCATAATCAATCATATCATGCATGAAACAACATCATTAATAAGCCCTTACTCAACCTCGGTCAAAACTTTGTGGCACAGACTCTCAGAAAATTCTGTAAAAATTTCTAAGTCTTAGGCGCATGAGAACTATTTGGGCGCATGAGTCCTGTTCGGGCGCTTCATCACTATGTAGGCGCATCAGCCAACACTTAAGCATTTTCGCTTTAGGCGCATGAACTATTCAGGCGCATGGGCACTATTTGTGCGTATGAACACTTAGACGCATGAGTAATTTAGGTGCATGGACACTTAGGCGCATGGGCACCATTAGGGTGCATGGCCCTTTACTTAGTCGTCCGGCTAACATTTCTAGACGCATGGGCCACGGTTCAGGCGCATGGGCTGTACTTAATCATTTCTAAGGTAATCTTAGGCGCATGGGCTACTGTTTGGGCGCATGGATTACACTTAGTTCTTTCTAAGGCATTTTCAGGCGCATGAGCCTTATCTAGGCGCATGGACCTTCTGTTCGTCATGTTTCCGGTATGTTTTCAACCCAATCATCAAATCCATATGTTCTAAACTTAATGTGGCTATTCTAAACATGAATAACCTATATGTGACATCCGGTAAATTTCCGTTACCAAACTCCGTTAGTTCCGTTAAGTCTTGCATACACGTGTCGTAAACACACGCTAGTTGTCGTTTAACGTTGGTGACCTAATAATAATTAATAATGTTACATTATTGATAATCTAGTTGATTATGTGATTATGGTATTATGTTTATGTGTTGGCATGTTTTAAATGTTAATTAGGAAATTAATCGCGTAATGCGGAAACGTGCCTATTTATTCGTATGTCTTGTCTTTTTATAAAGATAAAATATATAATGATTATCATTAGTTTATATCTTTATATTAATAAGTTAAAACACTTTACAAAGAGTTTAAAGTCTAGTTTTGATAAAATATAAATTACAAGGGCTTAAAGGGTAGATATGGAAATTAAATTAAACAAAACAACCCAAACCCTAATCCCCACCCCCATTCAGCCGCGATCTCCATCCTCAACCCTCTCCATCTTCGAATTCGACCAAGAACAAGCCTCCAAGCCTCGGTTTTGGTCGATTTCAAGGATTACAACACGTAGGAATCATCAATTGCAAGTTAACACACGTTTAAAGGTTAGATTTTTCAAGTATTTATGGAATTCATGTTAGGGCCGAATCATAATTCGTTTATGGGTGCTCATGGGGTCGAAATTGATGTTGTTTGATGATGTTAATATGTTAGTTGGATTGAATACATGTTGTTTAACGTTGATTATGCATGAATTGTATGTTTTTAATGGATTGATCATGAACTTTGATCTTAGGCAAACCCTAATTTGAAATTAGTGTGATTATGTGATGTTGATGATTGTTTTATGAATGTATGATGATTAGTAGGTTGTATGAATGTTAGGATACATTGATCTTGCAAGAAATTGATGAATTGAAGTTGGTGTTCATAGGTTACTAATAATAGTAACTTTATTCCATGACATGATGATCTAATGGTAGATTGATGTTGTTGATGTGTTCATGATGATAATTAGATGCTAGATTGTTGATATGAATGCTAGAAATCTTAGAATGTATGTTGTTGTTCATATCTTTCCAAAAGTGGAAACTTTTGTTCATGATGATTGTTAGATTATGATGATTAGGCATTGTTGATCATGTCTAGATGTTGTTATGAGCTTGAGATGGTATAATTGTAATGAATTCATGAATACATTGAGTGTTTGATAGATGTTGGAATGTACTTTCCCAAAAGGGAAACTTTATTTGCATAACGTTTGAAGGATGATAGCTTGAACATGTTTGGGATGTTAGGAGCATCTTAGTAAGTTCATGGATGAATTCTAATGTGATAGAACATGTTAAATTAGTTGTATAGGATGCTTGGATAATCATGGGTGATGTTTGGACTTTGATGAGCATATATGGTGTTGATGTTGGTTAGTAGCTAAGACATCATGTTTGCGACTGGAAATTGATTGTTGTGATGTATGTTGAATGCAATGAACATGGTTAATGAATATGATTGTGATCATCATACACGCGTGCGAATCTGAGGCCCCTACTTAGTAGGATTGGCGGGGTTTAGGATGTGAAGTCGTGAGTGGCTTCACATAGCATGTGGTGCGTGATTTGATCTTTGTGTGGCATGTTAGTTGTGTTATAACTAGTGGATATGTTAATGTTCTAGATTCGCATGACTTGTATGATACTTGGTTGTATGATGATCTAAGTGATACACCTGGATAATATAGCATACATATGATCCATTTGAATGTTAATCATGTATGATATATGTGCATGATTGCTTGAATGGCTTACAACACATAAAGTAACCAACGGGTCAACTGGGTCAAACGTGTCTGTTTTCTGAAACCTTGAGTCCTTGGTTGTAGTGTACTTAGGGTTTCATATGTTCTCTGTTTGCACGTACTCATACACTTATATGATCTAGGTAACCTCTGAAGGTTGTCTGTCCACTCTGTCTGTCAAGTAAAACTCTAAGTATCTATTACGCATATCAGGTGAGTTCATGCCCCACTCTTTATTTAATCTCTTTTGGGGGAGATAACATACTGGTAAATCACAAACGCTTTATATATTCAAGTTGTGTATAATATTAATATAGTATTGATATCATGGAAATTCCTCACACTTTCGAATTGTTAATATTGAATAACGGGGAAATTTGGGTAGTACTAGGGTCTGACGAGCCTCACCTGTGTGACTCGAGGTCAACCGGGTGCAATTTGTCCTATTAAACATTGTCACGACCTGTTAAGTCATGACAGGAGGCAACAACGTAACACAGTCAGCTTCAATTGCGAAATCACTATGAGTAATATTTATTGTTAATGGACTAGCTATCTATTACAATGCACTACTTTTATATCTCTATTATTAAATTGCTTATGTTTGAATATCACTCTTGAACTCACCAACCATTGTGTTGACATTTTAGCATGCTATTCTCAGGTCATTAGCTTGCTTGCCATTAGGAGCACTACATGGTTTCACTTGCATTCTAAGACTCGGTCTTCAAGACATTTTTATTGTTTTAATGGTTAATGTTTACTCTTTTGGGTTGGCGCATATTTTGCCATAGTATACATTTTTATTTTTTTGGGTTGTTTTACAAAACGCTTCCGCATAGTTTAAAGTTTATACTTTGGTTGATTTTATTTTAATTATGGCATATAGAGTCGTTCTGAGTAACTATTGACTGTGATCCTGGTTTGTTCACACGCCTCACGGTAAAACTCCGCACGTGGATTTTGAGGGTGTGATACTATAAGCATTCAAGAATCACATTCATTCATGCACAATACATACGGGCATACATACTCAAACATTTGAAAATCTTTTACACATATTTTCAGCCCCAAAGATGTTTGAAAACAAGTAAAAACCGGGGTCTAAAACTCACCTGATGCAACTTGGGTGTTTCTTCCTTTAACCCGCTTGCAAAGAGTTCAAAACACCTAGAAACGACATCCAAACACATACACACAAGCACAAACACAACACATAAGCACATAACCAGGATAAAACCCATCATAAACATGTAAAAACCATGAATTCTTACCTTGAATTCGTTCGCTTCTTCTTCTTCTTCCACAAACCGAGAGTTCTCTTCTGCTCTCTCTCTCTAGAACCGAAGAAATGGTGATGTGAAGTGAGGGTGGGCGGCCATGCCCACCTTTACACCAACTTTTCAAAGTTTTGTCTTTTTGGACACTTTTGGTCCCTCCACTTGGACCTTATAGCTTTTCTTTCTTTAATTCTTAATTTCATGTCTTTTAGAAAAATAACCGGGTGTTACAAGTCCACCCCCCTTATATAGGTTTCGTCCCCGAAACCTGTTATTCCTCAAACAGACGAGGATAATGCTGCCTCATCTCCTCCTCAGTCTCCCATGTAGACTCGGATCCCTTCCTGTGCTTCCACTGTACACTCACAAGAGGAACCACTTTATTTCTCAGCCTCTTCTCTTTACGATCGATGATTGCCACTGGTTGCTCCACATAATTGAGCCTTTCATCAACTTCAATGTCCTCCAATGGAACAATCATGTCTTCATCGGCTAAGCACTTTCTCAAATGAGATACGTGGAATGTCGGGTGAATTCCACTTAACTCATCTGGCAACTCCAATCTATAGGCCACCTCTCCTACACGAGCAATGATTTGGAAAGGGCCTATATATCTTGGGCTCAACTTGCCCCGCTTCCTGAATCGGATAATACCCTTCCAAGGTGAGACCTTCAACATAACCCGGTCACCCACCTGGAACTCAATTGGTTTACGTCGTTTCTCGGCATACGACTTCTGTCTATCTTTGGATGCCTTCATGAAGGCTTTAATCTTTTCAAGCTTCTCAGTCGTAGCCTCGATTACCTCGACGCTTCCCAACTCTTTTTGACCAATGTCACCCCAACAAACGGGCGTTCTGCATCTCCTACCGTATAGCATCTCGTATGGTGGCATGCCAATGCTGGCATGATAGCTATTGTTGTACGAGAACTCAGCTAACGATAAGTGGTCATCCCAACTTCCACCAAAATTGATTACACATGCCCGAAGCATGTCCTCCAACGTCTGAATGGTCCTTTCCGACTGACCATCAGTTTGGGGATGATAAGTCGTGCTAATATGTAACCTCATCCCCATGGCATCGTGGTTTGTTCACACGCCTTGCGGTAAAACTCCGCACGTGGATTTTGAGGGTGTGACACTATAAGCATTCAAGAATCATATTCATTCATGCACAATACATACGGGCATACATACTCAAACATTTGAAAATCTTTTACATATATTTTTAGCCCCAAAGATGTTTGAAAACAAGTAAAAACCAGGGTCTAGAACTCACCTGATGCAACTTGGGTGTTTCTTCCTTTTAACCCGCTTGCAAAGAGTTCAAAACACCTAGAAAAAACATCCAAACACATACACACGAGCACAAACACAACACATAAGCACATAACCGGGATAAAACCCATCATAAACATGTAAAAACCACGAATTCTTACCTTGAATTTGTTCGCTTCTTCTTCTTCTTCCACAAACCGAGAGTTCTCTTCTGCTCTCTCTCTCTAGAACCGAAGAAATGGTGATGTGAAGTGAGGGTGGGCGGCCATGCCCACCTTTACACCAACTTTTCAAAGTTTTGTCCTTTTGGACACTTTTGGTCCCTCCACTTGGACCTTGTAGCTTTTCTTTCTTTTATTCTTAATTTCCTGTCTTTTAGAAAAATAACCGGGTTCAAAATTTTGTTTCATATGCGATGGACCGCATAATGCTCAAGACTATTCAAAGAAACAAAGTCTACAAGCCATAGTGGCCAGAACTAAAGAGGCATCCTATGAAGACAAGGAGGTTCGTCTCAGGGCGATGCAACTACATGTATTGAATGCTTTAACGACACATGAAGGGAAGCTAATAAAAATGGTTAAGTTGTGCTCGACGGAGCACAAGGGCAACATCACGAACACAGAGGCTAAAGGACTTCGGTTTATGAACTTAGAAATAAATTGACGACTTGAAAAAGCACTGATCGATACCTGAGCAAGTCACAACTTCATGACACAAGAGGAGGCTAAGAGACTCAGCCTAAGGATATCCACACGAGATAGGTTTCTCAAAGATGCTAATGGAAACACTAAAGCGATCGAGGGAATGTCATGAGCTCTCAATGTGACATCCGTCACCTTAAGGTCCGTCGAACGACATAAATAAGCATAGAAATATTTTAATTATTCTTCCTTTTCTTCATGAACTCCTGATTTAAGGAATCATGTCTGCTTTATTTTCCTTGTGCATGTACTTCCTCCGAGAACGTATGCTAAGCATAAACCTTTTATAAATTTCATCATTATTACCACCAAATATATCATTTCTAATTTCAACCATTGTCATTAATAAAACCATTTTAGACTATCAAATGCCATTAAACACGCTTTTAACCTTAATATAACGAACATTTTAAGATCGTAATCAACCGAAACAAATTTTTAGGGAACTCGAGGGTTAAGTGCAGGGACTAAACTTGCCATTTTGCAAACCGGGAATGGGTATAAAACCCTATTCCCAGCCATTTATCCTCATTCTCATCTTCTTCACCTTCAACATCTTCTCCACTTTCTCTCTCGATCTAGCACCTAAAACCGTCACGTTTGTTGCGTTTTCACTACCAAATCTTGGGTATCATCGTGTATACTCGTTCCTAGCAGGTAGACAACCTTGTTCAACCCGTTTTTGGCTTGGTTTTACTGTTGTGTTTTCTAGGGTTTCGAGTGCTCGGGTTCATCCGAGCACATGAGGTCGTGTGGATGCGTGTGAGGTCTTTCTGCTTGTGTTTCATGTTTGTGTATGTTTGTGGAGTGTTTCTGGAAGTCCTTGTGGTGTAAAACTCGCGTTTAGAGCAGCTCGGGGGCTGCTCAGCCTGACCACAGTCGCGATTCTACAGTTTAGGCAACTGGGTCTGTCATGCGATTGAGCCATGCGACTGAGTGAGTCGTGCGACTGAATCTTGCGTCTAAGTCAATCGTGTGACTGAGTTGTGCGACTAGGCATGTCGTGCGACTGTGTGTATGTATGCGATTGTGCGTGTTTTGCACGACTGGAGTCCAACCGCACGAATGAAGGTTCAATCGCACGAAAGTAGCTAATTCGCACGATTGAGGGTTGATTCGTGCGTATGGAGGTTGGGTCGTGCGAATGTGTGTTGTGTGGTACGACTGAACGCCAGTCATGCGAATGAAGACTCAATCGTACGAATGAAGCTGATTCGTACGATTGAAGGTTGATTCGTACGGATGGAGCGTTGAGTCGAGCGTCTGGTCCTGTTGTGTGACTGATGATGTTGAGTGTGGATTTCCCCTTGAACGCCTGATGATGATAAGGTAACATCAGTAAAAGTGTCATTGCTTGACCACAAAGATTAAAGTCAACGCTATCAACATGCACATACTATTTCGATTGAAAACAACCTAACATTTTACATTATAGACAATCCAATTGGAACTCCAAATACTTAACAAGTGTTATCTTTCATAACCACGAGATCATTTCACGGATGTCATAAGCAATGACGACTACTCGTAGTACTTGGATCTACGTAAGATCTGATACGTGTGTCCGCTTGTGTGTGTGTGCTACCCACGACCGAACCGATACAACCCGAACCGACCAACATTACTATACGCTTTATGCAGGTCATTAATGCTTAACAATAACTGTCAATAGGTGTTGACTGTTCTCTGCATACAACTGTTGGGAATCTCGATCTTTCATACTTACCACTTAACATGTGAGTTTCGTGGCCCCTTTTTGTGCTTATACTACTTTACAACATTTACAAACATAGGGGAAAAATATGCTCGCCCGTTTTCTATGCTGTACAACATACATACAATTTACATACTTGGAATCAACGTGCTACTGTTTTGTGGGTACTTATCTGATACATGCTTGAGTCTGCTTTGTGGTTCTTTCTTACAACCATTTAATTCCAGTGTGGAACCGACGGTTAGGTATTGGTAGTACTACTGGGTTGACACCCCCACCCTCGTGTTGGTATACTAGTTAGTACCAACAATAGCCAGGTACGGGCCTTGGGTGAATATATTCCGACAAGATTCTTGTGTACGTCATTAGGTTTGGTTGTAAAGCTCTTGTCATGTGATTTTGCTTACTTATAACTGTATGCACGGTATTCTGCAACAACTTTATACAGCATCAATTACTTATTTACTTTAAACCTGCGAACTCACCAACAATTTTGTTGACCATTTTGAGCATATCTTTTCAGGTGATCATGCTAGCTGAGGTTCTAGGTGTGCTGCCTTAGTGGAGACCCTAGGATGCATTTTCGGGCCAAACTTGTCATTTTGAAAACAATTGATGTATCTATTTCAAACAACGTTATACTTTGTAACTTGTTCCCGGGTTGTGGGAATTGCATACAATGTTATCATCTATGTATTATGATCTATGTGTCACGTTTATGCTTATGGCTATGTTGTCGTGAATACTGACTAAACACGACACAAGTCCCCTTTGTTGTCGGGTGTTGTCATGACACGCTTGTCATCATTATTATTATTGCATCTCTATCATTTACCATGTGTTATGACGATTCCCGTCTCGTTACGCCCCCGTGTTTCCGCTCTTAGCGGGGGTGTGACACTCAAGACTAAGATTGGGACATGGCAAGATAAACTTGACTTCTCGATAGCACCATTGGACAACTACAAGATCGTGCTCAGGATGGAATTTTTCCGGAAAGCAAAAGTCGTTCCAGCAACATTTCTAAACACTATGTACATCATCAAAGATGATAAAGTACACATAACAACGATGGATTCAAGCCATCAAGGCAAAACACTAGCTATCTTGCAACTTGTGAGAACAAGCCAAAGGTCACGCAAGAAACACGACGAGGACATCGTGGGTTTAGGTGGCGGATAATGTCACAACCTGCGTAAAACAAGTCGTGTTACTCGGCATCCAAAAGTTTTCAGAAATATTTGGAGGCGTCTAAGGCTGTTAAGAAGACCCCAGAACAACCCAAACAAATTGGATCAAGAAATACTAAGTTGAAGGATCTAGATCAGGTCTTGAATGAACTTAAAAAGATCTAGATAGTTGGATATTTATAAAGAAAGATCTACAACACATCATATAAATATCTTGATTTAGAATGATCTAGATCAAGAAGGATCTAGATCCATATGAGTAGTATAAATATGACTAATCCCTCTCATTTATAACCACCTGAAAACACTTACAAGTCTTGTGTAATACTTGTAAGACACTCTTGTAATCATCCTTGTAAGCAATACAAAGTTTGTATGTGTTATTCGCTTGCAAACGTTTTCACTTCGTTACTTGAATTATTACATCGTTTGAATCATGAAAGGCTACACTTGAATCAAATCTAAGTGACACTCGAGAGTTGAAGAAATTACTCTGTGACATTATGCATGCACCACTCTCATTTTTAATGCATAATATGACAATGAAATTTTTTATATAGGCAGTGGGTGGAAAGCAAAAGGTATTTACGTTTTACTCCAACCCTGCAAAACAAAAGGCACCAATCAATTAGTATTGCAACATAATAATAAACATTATGCAAGTTGGTCTAACTAAAGCATGCTACAACATTTAAGAATAATAACTAAACTTTAATATCAAGCAAAGCAGAATGAACTTACTAGGTAATGAAGGAAATATTCCACTCATTTTAAACTTACTAGGTAATGAAGGAAATATTTCCACTCATTTTTTGAATCTCATATTTTAGTACCTACAATATTAAAGAAGGTAAACAAAGCACATGAAGATATCATATGATAAGTCCTTCGGTCGTTTCAGTAAACTGATAAAAGAACAAACTTAAATAACTTTAAATGGTTAATATTTGAGATAAAGTTAGTTTAGAATATATGATTACAGATAAACAAAACTTTGCATATACAACTACAGAACTATTAAAAGAAATGTAACATGAAACACATGGCAAATTGTGATATCTGATGCATAGCATAACAAATAACGACTATTTAGTAGGTAATCACGAATTAAAGTTGGTAGCATGATCATAATAGGTAACACCTTGACTCACAATCCAACCTAGTAAACAAGAGACTTGTCTTCATAAAGTTTCAAAGAGAAAAGAATGGTTAGCGAAATATGTATTATTTTAAACTCTGGTTTCAAACCATTAGCCTGTTAACTGAAATCATAAACAGTAACACTAGTTCGAACTATTTTATAGATACATTCACCATCCCATACAATCATCATGGAGATGAATCATATCTAACGTGTGTAAATCTTACAACATGGACGCTGAAGACGCCCAAACAAATAAGTGTTATTTGTTCTAGTTAACATACTAAAGAAATTATCACTAGATAATAAAGAAATACCTAGGTTGTTTTTTCACATAACCAATTATTATATTGTGCTAAACATTGCTAAACATAACCAAAGCAATGTTGTTAAAACAAACAAAACAAAATGCAGTTAGCTCTACAAAAATTTGAAAATTTTGTTATTGACATTGAATGTTATTGGTTCGAATAAATTATTCATTTCATATCTTGCAAAAATTAAGAACATCTAAGAATATCAAAAAGAAGAAGAAGAAGAATGAAGTATATATATTCATCGAATTCAAGTCTCAGTTTAAGTAAATCATCATATAATCTTGCAAACATCGAGAACATCTATGACCATCGAAAAGCACTCATAGTTCAGAGCTTATAACTCCCAATACCAAAATCAGAAATCC
This sequence comes from Flaveria trinervia, assembly GCA_025506515.1. Taxonomy (NCBI): domain Eukaryota; kingdom Viridiplantae; phylum Streptophyta; class Magnoliopsida; order Asterales; family Asteraceae; genus Flaveria; species Flaveria trinervia. Next base: position 9,444,815 of record CM046450.1, read on the forward strand.
TAGCAATCTGATCAAGCTAGTATAAACACAATAAACTATTCGAAACCAAATTCCACTACGATTTCTTCATAATACAACTTATAGCCCTATTCTACAATCGTTTTCATTATCTCAATTCGCTTCAAATCTCCATACAAAACAAATCGCACAAAACTAAAACCATATGTTAACAAACGAGAGTAATAGATCGAGTTGAAATAGTCGAAAATGATGCACATGCCTTTGCTTTGTAGAAATGAGGGCCATAGTCAGCGAGAACTATCTCTCCGTCAGGGAAGAACTTGGTGTTGGTGTTAGCACATGTACAATTTTTTTCTCCTTGGTGTCTTTATTTTATGGTGATGGTTGGTGTTTTGTGTTTTAAATGATGAACAAGATGAAGATGATGATGAATATAGGAATTTTGAAAATGTACGATGGTGTACTTGTTTTTTTTTTTGCTAATATCCTTACATTCATGCTTTTGGTAATTTTATGTGTTTTGTTTGGTTTAGAATTGGCTTTCCTTTGAAGATGTGTGAATGCTTTTAATTTGTATTTACTGATTAACAAGCTTCAAGATTTACATTGATGAATCAAGGGTATGATAGTGTTCTCCAACTTTTGTTACAATGCTTATTAGTGATTGATTAACTAAGTTTCTTGATTTATATTATTCAATTGAATGTAATCATGTGCTCATTTTGCTAAATTTCAATATGTAAAAATTGATTTAAGCTCCTGAACATATTATTATTGTGTTAAATCAGTATGCATTTTTAGATTGTTCATTATTATAAAAGTGTATACTTTTGTCAAAAGTTATAGATATGTGTTGCAAACATCGAGTGAAATCTTTCTATATTACTATGTTATATAGTGAAATAAATTAGTTATATGTTAACAAGCTAAAGGAATGCATGCTAGTATGCTACGATTGCCATGGTTGGTAATATGAATGCATATTAGTTTTAAAATGTGTATATAGTGAGAACTAGGTAGGTACTTTGACTAGCATTTGTTATAAAATTTGCATCTGTTGACTTTTTACCTTCTTTATTAACCTTTTTTTGTATTCAATGATATGATTAGGTGCAAATGGCACTACTGTGATCTTAAGATGTCTCCGGTCTACAGGTCCACGGCATTTGACCTTACCGGTTGTGTCTAAGATATCGAATAACTCATACCACCCAATCTTCTTATCCAAGTATGTTTGATTTCCTTTTATAGTTGCAAACAAACCAATAACCTTATGATTTCGTACTTTTTATTTAAAGTTAAATATGTCACTTTATCAAAATTAATTCTATTTTGGTAATTGGTGAAAAGTTGGGATTAAAAGATTGAATGAAAATTAGTTATGTCTTAAGTCACAAATAATGAAAATATTACACAACAAGCATGGTAATAATTAAATGTCAACCTACCTCTACCATATAAGAAAGTCTTGTGATGTGCTAAAATCTTATGTTGAATATGTTCTTGTCTGGTAATCTCTTATGTTCAACTAGTCATCTTTTACTTTTGTAGGTAAGGATATGTAAGCCTTATCAATTAATCGGGTACATATTCATAAGATTTGTGTATTTGAAAATACTTTAGTTTCATGATTGGATTCCTGTACTTTGACTGCAATGTTAGTATTATCGTTTTTGCACTTTAACCCGCGGCGGGTGAAATTACTAGTTAGTTATTAAACCAACAAATTAGCAAACTAAGTTTCCTACTTGACATTAATAGTCCCTATATATTTGGTTAATAACAATTAACCCCCTTGAACTTGAGAAACTGAACAATTAGTACATGAAAACTAAAGTGACAATCAATCCTTGTGGACACTCACTGAATTGGTGATTATGCACTACTTTCAACAAGTGGCGGTGTGCATGCATATCGTCCGTACCCTCTACGGGTGTGTACGGTGCGGTTAATGTAGTTTTCGAAACCGAAACTGCGAGTTGGGTTAATACTATTTTTTTATCGCAACCGAAACTTCAGTTAACCACACTATTAACCATCGGTTATGGTTAGTTTGTGTTTAATTTTGGTTAAATAAACCAAAATATTTAACATATGCTTTTAAACCAAAATTTAAACTAATAAAGTATTTTTAGGCTAGGTTCGGACCTGTGCATGATATAAGTTCGTTTTTAAGGTCTTGTCAAAACTGAAACTAAAGTTCAGGCGTGCATACAACAATGTGTGAGCGCATTTTGCATTGCTTATGTTTGTTTATAACGTTCATTCCATACATAACAGAATCCATTATGTAAATATATGTTTATAAATATGAATAAAAAAGAATGAATATATGAAATTCTAGTAAAATCATAAGGAGTATTATAAATTTATTATACATTGATGACATTCGGTTTAGTGCGGTTATTGCGATTAATTTGCACATCAAAACCGAAACCGAACCACAATGTGTGGTTAGTCAGTTATGGCTTAACCAAACCATCGGTTAATTATTTGGTTCGGTTAATTCAGTTATGGTTCGGTTAAATCGGTTATTTGCTCACCTCTAGTTTCTTCGGCCTTCTAATTGTTATCTTCTTTCGGTGAATAATTTCGTGATAAAAATAATAATTATTATAATAAGTAAGGTAGAGATTTATCAAGATTACAAAATTTAATGTTAAAATGATTGGAAATTTTGTCAATTTAGGGTGTATGTAATGGTTTAGCAAATGTGATAAAGAGTGAAATTAAGCATATCCTGCGATCACACTAATACTCATTGAAGGGTGATGATTGCCAGTTGTAGTATTAGACTGTTTGGTGGCTGAGACTTTAGGGAGTCCAATTTTAATAGTCACATGTTCATATTTTAAGCCATAACCATGTTGGGTACCATCCCATAGTCAATTGCAGTTGCAATTTGATTTTAAGGTAGTTTTTTGTTGTTATTATTTTGTTAATGTATTTTGTTTTTTTTGTATGTCTTGTTAAATAACAGATTTATTTGGTTTAAATTTTAATTATGATTACAATGATTAATATTTTATGATTATTATTTATGGACTGTTAATTTTATATTCTTTTGTGGGTTTATGGTGGGTTAGTCTGGTGTAGTGTACATTATTAAATTTAACTTGGACATGAAAGGGTCGCCACTCCTTCAGATAAATATTTGGACTGCATGCTAGGGTTGTTCACGAACCGAACACAGCTCCACTCGAACTCGGTTCGGTTTAAACCGAGTGGCTCGGTTCGGTTCGGATTTACAAATTCGAGCGCAAACTTCATGCTCGAACTCGGTTCGGTTTTAAACCGAGCACTCGGTTTCGCTCGGTTTTGTGTTACAATGGGTCGCAGTCGGAGATGGGTCGCGGTCGCAGGTTCGCAGCTCGCAATTGGGTCGGAGACGCGGTTGCAGATTCGCAGATTCGCGGCTCGCAACTGGGTTGGAGACTCGCGGTCGCAGGTTTGTACATTCGGGCAGCAAGGGTCGGAGACCGGTTGCAGGTTCGCAGATTCGTGCAGCATGGGTCGGAGACCGGTCGCAGGTTCTCAGATTCGAGCAGGGTCGTGGTCGGCGGCTGCAAAGGGAGGCCCGAAGAGTGGAAGCTGCTGGAGAGTGGAGAGGGGAGAGTGGTCGCAGGTCGCTGGAGGGTGACGGCTGGACTGTTGGAGGAGACGAGGAGTGGACTGTGGAGGGTGAGGAGTGAGAGGTTTGAATGTATTGGTGTATTAGGGTTTTGAGCTTTATACTAAAATTTTAAAATATTTATAATTAATAAATAACTAAATATAATAATAAATGAACATATATAATTATATATATTATATATAATATATATAAAAACTAAACTAATAAATAATTCGAGCGAAACCGAGCGAGCGACCCTTTGCTCATGCTCGGTTCGTTTTGAAACCGAACCGAGCCGCTAGGTTCATTTACAATCGAGCATAAATTCGAACGAGCAAAATTCCGAGCATTTTTCAAACGAGTTCGTGCGAGTTTCGAGCATCGAGTTATTTGAACAGCCCTACTGCATGCTATGCTGCAACACATATTATTGGTTCATGTAACGGCCTAGTATGGCTTTCTCCTAAAGATGCCGAATTCTTCGTAACCAATCCTTCAAACAGAGAGGTGAAGAAATTGAAAACACCACCCTTTCCGCCTTATGATGCGCGTAGAAATGGAATGATAAGAAATGTAGTATGTTGGGGTTTTGCTTATGATTCGTCTGCAGATGAGTACAAGGTTATAGCAGGGTTCAGGTCGCATTTCTCGAAACTGCGGACCCTTTTCTACGCGTTAACATTGAAGTCTAATACTTGGAAGGTTATCGGTGAAGTGAAGTATAGTTGTCTTGAGGGTGGTAACGGTATCTTATGTGGCGGAGCCCTTCACTGGTTTATGAGCGATGCAAAGAAGAGGGTAATTATTTCTTTAGATCTGTCTAAGGAGGAATTTAAAGAGATCCAACAGCCAACAAATGGAGGATATGATTCTCATGAGGAACATGAATAGTGATTTGGATGGTCATGGGGTTTTAGTGTTTTACAAGAATGTCTATGCATCTATTCACCCTATACGCTTTTGCCTAGTAAAAAATGGGTGATTAAAAACAAGTGGAGCTATGACTATATAATAGTTATATTTAGAGCAAGTATGATGTTGCACACAACTTGATCATGATGGATTCACAAAAGACTGTCTACACCCATGATGTTAGTACACTTGTGCCCAACACCGGGGGCTATATGAGTTCTAGTATATTTGTCAAGAGCCTCCTATCTCCTGATACCCATCTTAGTAATAATAATAATACGATATCTCGAGCTATTATGTCACTATTTCTTCTAGTTTCTTTTATACACATGATTATCAACCAATAACATATAGAGGTTTTAATATAATGCTACTTTGATATCGGTTCTTAACCTTATACAATGAAACTTGTTTCAATCTGATGTAACATGAACCGAAGTAAATTCAACCCAGCTTCAAATTAACCCAATCTTTGTTTGTTGATCATGCTATCAACCATGCTATCAGCCGCATATTACTACATAGTATTATTCTAGTGAGCATAGGGAGATTCTTCACATGTATTTGAAGAAGGGTAATAACGTATCTGGTCACAGATGCTTTGCAATCCAATCCTGTAACTAGGATGAATCAGCCTCACTCCAAGTTCTTTTTTCATGCGCGCATTTGAAACACGCTTCTCTCCCCTTAAACTTCCTTTTTCGATAGATGGTTCGGTTGTAGCTCTATTTTCGATCAGGAACGGCCATTTCTCGTTGATCAGTTTATGCGCAAATGAAAACACTTCTGTTCGTGGGGCTGGGTCATCATCCACAATGTTGTAAATTCTTCTGAATTAACACAAGACAATATTATTTAGAAATTTAAACGACTCAAGGCTTTAGTTATTACAATCAAACATACCCCGGTGATGGTTTGTGAATGCATTCATTCAAAGCGTTGCATATATCAGCAACATGAACACGAGATGTGAATTTCTTAAATGATCTTGCTCTTTGAACATCTGATAATGGCTTAGGTTTGATAATTGTATCAATAGCACTGTACACAGCACGGTTAAACAAATCAATCATAAAAGTAACGATTTTTTAAACCATAAACTTGCATTGTAATGCAAATTTGACACACAGGCACACAACCTTCTACCAGGACCGTAGATGCCTCCAAGCCGAAAAATATGTGCTGCCAGCCCAAGATCGTGTCCCAAACTTAACCATCCTTCTTCAGCATCTAACCTCAGTTTAGCCAATTCACTTGGAGGTTTTGGTTGATCACTGCACCAAGATATTAATTGTAACTATGGCTTGTCACGCCAGGTAATAAAGAACGTCAAAGTGAACTTACTTTTCATCCACCCATGCACCACCACAATCACCGTAAACACCTACATAACTCAAGTGAAGAACATACAAATCTTGTTCTTAGTAAAACAAGAAAAAGTATACATATAACAGAAAGCATGAATAATATATACTTGTTGTAGATAGATAGCACAGCCATTGAAGGCAATCATTGTTGAGTTTCGTTCTCAAAAGTTCAGCATGTTGAAGGATCTACATGATAGAAACAAACAACCACAAAATCATGTAACTTGTGAATTTTAATACCTATGGAATTTATGACATTAAATATTAATAGAATAATAGGATACAAGTTAGGTTAGACTTGCCGGATCACCGATATTTTTGCAAGGAGGGATTGAAACAAGAAGGTGTGTATGTTGATTCAAGATATTTAAGACTTCAAGCCTGGACAGCATATAAATTCCAAATTTTATTTCAAACTCTGTTCTAGTTGCAATATTGTGGAGAATCAATAACATGTTTTGGAAGCTTGTTTAACTCAAACTTGAATATACTTTTGTTCCAAACACAATTGACAATCCCAGTCAGTGTTGATTTATATATTTATGTTGCTAAAGTTGTCATCTTCACGTTTGATAGATGATATTTAAATCAGTTTAGTGTGGGTTTGAACTGAAATCCCACCAACTCCATTCCATATCATGATTCTAGGTCGTATCATGGTCTAATATGCCCTGTTTTTCAGTTAATTGACCGTCTGCTAAACTATAAATTATCAAGTTCCAAGTAAGAAAACCCAAGATTCCTGCAAGAGGAGACATGACACTAACTTAGGTTCCTGCAATAGAAGCGTCACCCTGTGTTCAATTTTTGTGCGAACCGTTCACCTTTTGATACAACCAGTGAAATAGTAAATTAGGGTTTAGTAAATATGAGTTGGCTTTATTCTTTAACAACTAAAAATCCATGTTCCCCCATATTTTTAAATCAATGTAAGCATACCTGCAAAATACACTAAAATTCACAACACTAGAAAAGTTTTTAGTGACTTTAATGGAATGCTTAAGAAACTTGCTTAATGTTGAGTATTCTTTTCCAAAATGGTACTGTTACTACTGTACTAGTTAGTCTTGCAATGTTTTGGAGAATCAATACCATGGGAAAGTTCCCAATTTGAGGAAGAAGATTAACAGTTTAACACTAACCTAGGATCATTAGCATCGAAAACATGAACATCGAATCCCAATTTCTTCAGTTTTTCCTTCTTCTCGACGCTGGTACAAGTTCCAGATACAACCCTACTCAATGTACAAGAAATAACTAATAAATCATAAGATTTTCCACTAGAATCAGTAAGAAAACGAATTAGGTCGATCATATTTGGCCTACCATCCTTGATTGATGAGGTTTTGAGCAACAAACTCCCCAACGTAACCCATGCCCAGTATAAACATCCGATTCTGAGTTTCAGCTCCCTTATTACTTCCATTAGCCAAGTGACGAAGGTCTGTAGACGCTGCAATACGATATCGGAGCTTTGAAGGTCTTCCGATCGCCGGATTCTGTCGGTATCGGAAACCTCCGGCGACAAATCGCCCTGTGGGTATGCTATACACTTCCATGTCCAAAGGTAAATGTTTGGGTATACTTATTTAAACCTCCTTTTGTTTTCTTAAAAACTTCATCTTCTTCTCAGTGTTTAAACATAATTTTACTTTTTTTAATTTATTTTCTTTTTAAAAGTTAAAATAAGTTTTAAAAAGGAATCCCAAACACTTACTTAGTTGAAACTTATGAGCTTTTAAAAAAAGTGTCAATTAACTTATAAATTAAAAAGTTAATAAGTTGTTTTGTAAAAAATATTTGATTTAACTTATTAATGAATAAAAAAAGCATCTTTTAAAAGTTGGGAATTGTGTTAAGGGTAGGGATGTTATGGTAAAATAAATTTCAAAAAGGATTTTTTTTAATTTAAAAGTAACTCTTTCCTAACTAATTCATTTCTTCTTTTTAACCGTTCTTCAAAAGTTAAATCAAAATGATTAATCATTTATTCAAAAAAAATTTTAACTTATATTAACTTTTAAAAATTAATAAGTCAAAAGTCACTAGAAAATAAACAATCTCAAACACCCTCAAAATAGCATTTTGGATCAAAAAATTCAAAAACATATTATTAGTAGTAGTATTACCATTTAATAGATAAAGGAATGAGAAAAAAAGATAGAATTACGATCGCACATTTATCATTAAAAAAAGTTAACTCATTTCCACTACAATCAAACTCAAAAATAACCATTTTTTATTAGAAAACGACATTTGTCACCACTAACATACTACTTGCCACCTCTTGCCAGTCATAAACCATCGTGGAATGTTCTGGTGTTCTTGATTGAGACACTTCGTTCTCGCCATCACCCGTTGTCGGTTGACCGCCATTGAGGGTTGTTGCTGGCGAGAATGACTTCATCATTTCCTCTCATCTCTTTGTTCTCTCTCTAAAATTTTTTCTCTCACTTTTGCTTTTTACTTTTAATTTATTTTTTTCTATAATAAAAATAACCATGATTTCGAGTTATAAAAAAGCAGTGATATTCAAGCATAAGGTATTGCTCTCAAGCGATACATTTTTTTTAAGTTCTGGCGATACAACATGAGAAAGTATCGCTGGCGAGCGACAAGATAATACAACAATAATACATATTGCTCCTTAGCGATTTTGTACCACGTGGTATTCTCTTGCTAGTGAAAAATTTTGGTAAATTTAAAAGTCAATGGTTATATGTGTAAACTTAAATGTTCAATTGGATATCCTCGTAATTTTCCCTAATTTCAATGGTAGTCTCAAAGTTTATAGAAGAGTAAGATTAAACTTTTAAGTTAATTACAATGGTAGTCCTGCATGTTTGTATATATTGTAAAAAGTAGAGCCCAACCTTTTTAAAATTACTAGTATAGTTTCTAATGTTCACATGCGAGTAACAACCAATAGTTCCTAAAGAATTTAAAGGATAACTTTCTATTAAATTTTAATTAAAAAATCAAAAATACGCTTATAATTTTATATTAAAAAAAGATGTTACGTATATTAGAATTCAATATGGGGTGAACAGAACCTCTGTTTGTTCGTATGATTGTGTCACTTAGTAGGTTATGATTGTGTGTCTTTTTTCTTTTTTTTGCTTTTCCATGCTTTACTTTAGCCTTGTTATTTATTTTTCCAAGCTACTAATCAAACGCATGAATGGTGTAGGTGTTCATGCTAGGCATGTAAGAACTTCTACCTATATAGTTAGGTTTAATCCTGAATGTGACATTTATTAAATATTTCTTACTCCATTTCTTTTTTTTACTTTTCTTCCGTACGTATTAATATATTATTTAGTAAATATGAAGTTCGGGCATCTGGCTAGTAAAAAAGTGATTAAGGGGTTGTTTTGCAACTTCTAAATTATTAAGTGTTGAACCAATAAGAGGTTTAAATCAATAAATGCTGAATTATTAAAAGGTCTGAAGCATTAAGAACTAGTATATAATTTAACTATTTAAAGATAAATGTTTGATCAATTTAGATAATATGTCTTAATCATTCAGCATTAGACTTCTTGACCATTCAACATCAGTACGATGTTTAACCATTCAGAGGTAAATCTCTTAACCATTCAGACATGTGCTCGCGAAACAAACAGTTTGAACCATTATTAAATGCTGAATCATTCAGTCATCTGAACTATTAAAAAGTTGATTAAAAGACTGTCAAACAGTCCCTTACTCTTTAAAGACATATTTCTCCGTTCTATTCATATAATTCAAAAAATATCATTACATAAAAAAGCTATGTTAATTATTAACCGTTTACCAGGAAAGTGCAACATGTTTTTTTTGACTTTCAACCCAAACGACGTCTTCCTTGTCGTTGACCCGAACAACATTATTCAAACACATAATCCCATAATCCATGTTCTCATTTCAACATCCCAACCACCAATTCGATTATCTAATTCACTCAAATCAATTCATCAAATCATTTGATTCCCTCCATGACCATTTCAATTCAAATCCTTCGTTAATCATGCCTATTAACCACTCCAAACAATATTATCTTCTTCAATCTTAGTCAATTCCATATATGTAAGACTCAAATTCATCATCTTCTTTCCATTCAATCAACTTCAATTTCTGTGTTTTTCCCAAGATCTCAATCATGACATCCCTTAGTTTTTTCTTGATTTCCTGCATCCTCTTGATCTCACCACAGGTTTTGATCAAAGCCCAACAACCATACATCAGGAAGTTGAATACAAACTGTGGGATCAGAAATGCTGCAACTTCTGTTCTTGGGTATGCCTGTAATGGTGTTAATCGAACCTGCGAAGCTTTTCTCACCTTTCGATCCAATCCCCCGTATAACACAGTCGTTTCGATCTCCAATCTGTTGAATGCAAATGTTACTCAGCTTTCACAGCTCAATTCAGTCTCAGAAGATTTCACTTTTGGAAGTGGTGAGACTGTGCTTGTGCCCACCAGGTGCTCGTGTTTAGGTCAGGTGTATCAAGCCAATGCAACATATGTTATCCGGCCTAATGACACGCCTTTTTTGATCGCCAACGACACGTTTGGAGGCTTGTCGACTTGTCATGCTATTCAGACCGAAAGAAGTAGTCTTACTACTAATATTTATACAGGTTCAAGATTCACTGTGCCATTGAGATGTGCTTGCCCAACTGAGAAACAAGCTGCTGCTGGTGTTAGGTATTTGCTATCTTATCTGATCACTTGGGGACAAACGGTTTCGGGTATAAGTGCTATATTTGGGATTGATACTGGATTGACTCTTGAAGCTAATGAATTATCAGAACAAGACTCTAACATTTACCCCTTTACAACCCTCTTAGTTCCACTATCTAATCCACCTTCAAGATCTCAAACCATAGCTCCACCACCACCAGCAACGACATCACTGCCACCATCACCACCACCACCGTCCCCAGCCAACTCTGCCAATGATCATAAATGGATATACATGCTTGTAGGAGTCCTTGGAGGGGTTGCTCTCGCATGTGCTATTGGGTTGTGTGTTTTCTGGTTTTGCTTTCAAAAGAGAAAGAAAATGACTCCACCTGGGGTTTCTTCTGCTTCTCAGAGCTTTGAAGCAGTTGAGAAACCATTGGAAAAGAAGTTGGATGTTGATGAGGAATTTGAGTTCATGGAGAGTTTAAGTAAGATAGCTCAATCCTTTAAAGTATACAAATTTGAAGACCTTAAGTTAGCCACACAAGATTTTAGTCCTAATTGTTTGATTAAGGGGTCTGTTTACCAAGGTACCATCAACGGCGACCTTGTTGCTATCAAGAAAATGCACGGTGATGTGTCGAATGAGATTAAATTACTTAACACTATTCACCATCATAATCTCATTCACCTATCGGGTGTTTGTTTTGCCGACAGTCATTGGTATCTTGTTTTTGAGTTTGCTGTTAATGGGCCCTTGAGCGATTGGATCTACAATAACACACTAAGCAGCAACAAAATGTTAAACTGGATGCAGAGAATACAAATTGCTTTAGATGTAGCAAATGGGCTTGATTATCTCCATAGCTACACTACCCCTCCATATGTTTACAAGAATCTTGAAAGCAGTAATATTCTTCTTGATGTTGAGTTCAGAGCCAAGATTACAAATTTTGATCTTGCAAGGTCTGCTGAAGGGCAAGAAGGTCAATTTGCACTGACCCGTCACATTGTTGGTACTAGAGGTTACATGTCTCCTGAGTATTTGGAAAACGGCTTGATTTCCACAAAGCTTGATGTTTATGGATTTGGCGTTCTGTTGCTTGAAATAGTAACAGGAAAACATGTTTCTGAACTCTACGAGAAGGTGAACAAGGAATTGCCTGAGGTTATATACGGTGTTCTTGAGGAAGATAACATAGAAAGAAATGAAAAGTTGAACGATTTCGTTGACCAACGCCTCCAAGGGAATTATGTTCCACAACATGCCATGTCTGTGGTCAAATTGATTGATGGTTGTCTTGATAAAGATCCATCAGCTCGCCCAGATATGAGTGAGGTTTCACAGTGTCTTTCTAGGATCCTGACCACCTCACAGACTATAGATCTTTCGCAAACCATTTCAGTTCAGGGGAGATGATTTTGTAAATTGTGTGTACTTTGATTATACTATAATATATATCTTATGCTTTCACCTGTTTTTAACCTTTTAATTGTGTAAGAATTACAAAGGATACAGAAGTAGACTAAAAGTATATTCAAGAAACATGAGAAAAATGAAACTTTACAAGAATTCTACCTATGTCCTCTTCTTATCTTTCTATCTTTATTGGTAATATGATATGACTTACGCGCAATCATATTTGCATATTTTAACGACCTATAACTGGACTAATTATATGAGCATCTTCGGCTTCTAGACCTGAAGAAGTCCAAGATTGTTCATACATTCCAGAATACGATTGACTAAGAACAGACAGATTAAACACAATTTCTGTCATTCCTGGTCTATCTGCAGATTTCTCAGATGTGCAAGCTCTAGCTAATGCAGCCATATTCAAAGCACCATCAATCGGGTAAAAGCTACCCATATTTGGATCCATCCATAACCTCAGATTTTCTTCTCTTTTATCTTCAACATCGATTATCTTTCTAATGTCCCTCCATGCCATACAAATCTCTCCATCACCTCCAGTTTCCATGGCTTTCTTTCCCGAAAGCAGTTCTAATAGAATAACCCCGAAAGCGAAAACATCAACTTTTAACATGATGGAGCTTATAGCAGGTCTAGCTGCAGAAAAGTTTCCGATCTTGCCCTTGAAGTTGGAGTCTAGAAGTATGTTACTTGTTCTGAGATCTCTGTGTGCAATGCATGGTTGACTATGTTCGTGCATATACTGAAGACCATTAGCGATATCCAATGCTAGATTCAATCTTTGAGACCATGTGAGACTAACATTAACAGATGAACTTAAAGAAGAAGATAAATGTCTTGAAAACAGCCATTTATCAAGTGAACCCTTTTCAGCATACTCATAAACCAGAAAACAACTCCCATCAAAATCAGATGAAATTCCCATTAATTTCACTAGATTTGTGTGGTTTACTCTTTGTAAAATCTTGAGTTCTTCGGTTGCATCTCGGGTTTTTTTCACAGCCAGAATCTGACCATGGATCATGGCCCGGTAAACCGCCCCACCAATTCTGTACCGTTCATTGAGATGCATGGTGGCTTCCATGATTTCTTTTCTGTCATACATGATTGGTTTGCTTAAATAGCCTGAAATCCCTGGAAGCAATTTATTTTGATTCTTCTTTGCAGGCACAATTGGTTCATCTTTGGAAGCTTTCTTCAGATAAAGAAGATCAGTGAACTCAAAAGATGACTCGTTACGAGCCAGCATTCTTCTGGATGTATGTGAACGATATTTGTAAACCAGAAACCATGACAGAACAATAATAAAGAAAGATCCAATAGTTCCAAAGAGAGTAAAGATTATCTGAAGCTTGTTTGACCCTTTACTCTTAGAACCAGGGAGACGATGAGGTGGCGGGAAGGTCGGTAATTGAGAAACGGGTATAAGAACCGGAAGACACACAGCAGCAGTGAAATTACGGAAGCTATTCTCGTTAGCAACATCATATGAACTTGTATTAAACATAGAGCTGACATGCAATATTTCATCTTCTGGTTGCCATACATAAGTAATAAGATATCGATCTCGATTCTGCAACTGTTTAGGACACTTGCAGAACAAAGGGAAAACCACTTGATCACCAACTGTCAAATTGGTTGGGTTCAGAGTAGGGTTCATTTCTTCAACAACATGATAATGGTTAGATTCTGAAACACAGAAGATGCAACAACATAAAAGCTATCATCTTTTTGCGTTGCATACGTCAGATTAGAGAAATAATAAATCCCATTACAGCTACAAGTAATGGGTATCAACAAAAGCTGATCATAAAGTATATCTTCATTTTCTGAAGTGAGATTGCTAGCTTCCGCTATACTGAGACAGCTGATACCAAACAGATCAGATATGTTCCCAAGAACCATGTAAGGCGGTCTCGCACGATAGGTGACGTAGGTTTGACACGAAGGTGGTGAGTCAGCAGAACATGTGAAGTTTGTGTCTGCAGGTGTTGCAGATACATTGTTTGGAGAAATTAAGAATACAGAAAGAGCTAGCAATGGAAGATATGAGAATGTCATGCTAATGAGCTTCCTTCACAGGTGAGCTATTCATATATAATATAAGTAGTTTATTATGTGAAAATATTAGGGACCTGCTATTGTTAGTTGTTACTAGTATTATGTAGCTTTCAATTCTTGATATAAAAGTTCATAACTATATGACATTTTGTTTTATCAACTAAAATAAGGCCTAAAAACCGCCAAAAATCATATAATTATTCATGTAAATATAATAATAAAACCAAGTTGAGCCGGCAGCTGCAACATATATTTCAAATGGCCATAAATGAAGTTCTAACGTCTTTGAAGAGGTTAACCAGAAAAAAGACAACTTTGGAATAATATTATATTTATAAAGAATTTTAAAAAAGAATCTTGATGGTAATATCTGAATTTGCTAGAGAATAAAGGGCAAACCCGACATGTGCGTCCGAGGAGGTGTCATGCCACTTTGGGCCCTGATACACACATCCTTACCCTTCGTTTCAGCAAAATAATGTTTCCACAATTCGAACCCGTAACCTTCCGGTCACGCTACAGTAACCTTAACATTGATCTAATCCACCCCGTTGAATTTTTTAAAGAATCAAATGAGAAGCCCGTTTCAAGAAATAATAAAAGCGGCAAGATTTAGATATTTATAGAGCAGTAAAACTCAGTCTGATTGATTTATAAAAAGAAGCAAATGTTTTTCTATATCATATTTCATTCTTTTCCCTATATGTATCGACAGTTATAGAGAACACAAAGTGGTAATCATGTATGCCAATATGCCACCATTGTAAACTGTTGATTATTTGATATTTTTGTTCTTTTAATTAATTATCAAAACCCATTGATGGTGAAGTAACTAGCAAGGAAATCTTCCAGTGAGTCGAATATGATCAAGAGTGCTTCTGAGACCATATTTAAGCACAGCCTTGTTTCCTTCTCTGAATCCGTCTCCATAAGCTGCAGATGTATCTGACTCAATCTGGTGTTTAAAGAACTCACCGAGTTGTTTCTCGAACTCAGATCTTTTGCCTTTTTTTGAAGATGCAGGTGCAGGTGCAGATGAAGATGATGAAGCAACACTGGTGCCAGTGGCTCCAGCGATGATCTCTGAGTCCAACCACATATGAGCGAGAACTTGGCAGATCCCTTCTTCAACATTAGGTGGCAAATTAGAGTATCCTGTTTATTCAAAACCAGAAGAAAATTACTAATATAACCATAGTTATGAGACAGGAAAGATGGAATGATAGAGATGATGGGAGGGTGGAATGGAAATTTTTCATCATTGTATTGTGATAAAAAGAGAAAAAGTAAGAACCTTTAAGCCGGAGCCATGCATGCATCATCTCATGAGCCAGAATTGAACCCGTTAATAACCTGAATTAATAAAGGTTTTAACTTTTACGTCTTAGATTGTATATAAAAGCATTATTTATGACTATATAAGAATCATAGCTGAAAATTACCTAGGGAGACTATACAAAATGAGAATAGCTGTAACTTCACATCTACGGACTAGCTTATAAGGCTCTGTAAACATGTCTATTATCCGTCCAGCCCCAACCCTGGGCCTCCTTATTATCTGTTATTTTCAATAAATAACAAAAACTTCAAAAAAAGATAAAAAACTGGAAACTTTCATTATTTACAGTATAAAGATTGAAGACTCATACAGTGCTGATGGTTTGTTCTTCTGAAAGGCAAAGTCCTCTAGTTTCAGGCATGTGATGATGACCCTGCCAACAACCAAAGATTACATCTTAAAACTAATATGACGATTATAATGCGGTTTCAATAATACTATAACTATATTAACGCTTACGTGTTTTTCTCCCTCCATGGCTTCATTTAGGGCTTGTCTTTCAACCAATAACAATGGAACTTGTTGCTCAATTTTCATATTTAATCCTTCATAAAACTCCTGAATTTCAAGATAAAGAGGTTGACACTCATGTGTATCCATTATTGCAGAGTCAAGACACTGCAGACATAGCTTTCGACCATCATCTAACAATAAATATCGGGTGTCCCTAGGTTCCATTCTTTCACAGCTGCAACATCTAGGAGTCCCATCATGCTCATGGGCAGGGCAGTACTTCTGTAGCCAAAACGGATGGGCGCGATACTCAATCAAACCGCCTATATTTGTTGGTATCTGCATACAATTTTAGGGAAGGGAAAAAAAATTCTATATAAATCTACAATTATGTATAATAGTAGTATTTGTGAGAAGTATCGACTGATATAAAAATAAAAATAATAATAATAAACTTACAAAGTTCTTGCAAACATCACATTTTGGGTGATGATGTTCTTTATAGCATGATTTGTGAAAGGGACGGTTGTCAGACATGGAAAACTACATAGATGAGCAGGAAAGTCAATGTTTAAGTCAAAGTAACAATAGAAAAGAAATGTTGCAGTTTTCAATGATGGGGAGTGATCTGTATTCTGATTATAAAGCTATCTTCTTTAAATAATCAAAATCTTTTTAAAGCGGTTAGAGTTCCAAATATAAAAGGAAAATACGAAAACCTTGTTAATGATAAGTTTCACTTGGAGTAGAGTTTGACCTCATAATCAGATATTGGCAAACTGCAAGCATGACAACGGAAACATTCAGGATGCCAAAATCCTCCCATGCAACTCAAAAACCGCCCATGACCAATCTTACCATTGCAACCAGCACATGTCCTACAATCCCATGTTTTTAAAAGCGGTTAAATGAATCTATTAAGGACTTATTGTCCTTAGAACGTTATTTCAATATTTTTTTGGAAAATATAAAGTTATAATAAAAGAATATCTACCTGTATACACCTTGAAAGAAGTTTGGCAAACGAGGAAATAGGCTTCCATAGTTATACCTTGGTGGCGAATCCATGTTTAAGCTTAATTGAATAGCCTTGGCGAGCTCTTCATCTTCCTCCAGATAAGAATTGTCATCTAATAAAAAGTATTCTCAATTGAATTATATGCAATGATATACTATATAATAGATAAAATGAATGAGAATTCACCAGGAGCACAACTTACAGAAAATGCAACCTACCAATTACTGTTTTTCCTTTATGATCTTCTTCAGAAAGAGATGGAACTTTATCCTTTTGATCTTCTTCCTCTACTTCTAAATTTGAACAAACACTTTTATTATCATCTTCTATAGGGGAACATACAGTTCTTTCTTCTTCTTCAGCAAGAGAGAGTGCAACAGCTCGATCAATTTCTTCGTTATCAAAGTCCAACAATTCATCCTACATGAAGGAGAACGAGAGTGTGATATAATTTATATAAATGCCACACATTAGTACAAAATGTTTACAAAAGTAAGGAGATGTTTGGCATTTCGTTTAAAAAAGAGATTAACAGATATAAAAAAGTGAGTATCTAGTTATTGCATTTTCAAAAAGCAGACAATTAGTTTCTAGTGTTTGGGTATAGTAAGATTGATTCTGATTATATGATAAGGATTATATATGAGCCAACTTATGAGTTTACCATAACAAAGTTAATTCAGTTTTAGGGGTCAATGTACATGTAAATCCTTAAACAATCAGGAATTTGCCAAACATTCAAATATCACAGCTTTAAACAGCAGAAGCACATTGCTTTATAGAAAACATTATAGATTCGTTGCTAGGATTCTGACATGTGTATATCTAGAATTCAACTGAATAATTGATCATTACATATAATTCAAAACACCATCTCCTACTCCATTGCAGTTGGTTATCTAATTCCAATTACTTCATGCACCCTATGACATAATTTCATTAACATGTAAAGGATGCGCTAAATACCGATGTAGTATGAGGGTCGTTCCAATTTCCATCATTCTCAAATCTCTCATGATACCTCCCTTCAGTGACTCTATGACTCGAGCCTGAGCTGGGCCCTTTGAAAATTTTAGTTAGCCAACCCATACCACAATATGCTGTACAGAATCTGGCTTCTTAACTGTTTACTGCAAGCCAATCATAACAAGTCAAGAAGTCTAAACATTAAAGATACACTTATTTCTTGAAGAAACTTCAAAGCAATTGCACAAGTTAAACACTGGATAAAGCTAACATCTTTACCGCCACGTGACGGCAAAAACCCATTAAAGATTAACTGTAAGAACACACCACTGCTTAAAATCAATTGAACTAAACTCTTTACCGACCATATGCTTATTGCTCATCCATACATTCAGAATAAGAGGATAATCTTTATGATTAATAATCCATAATTAATGTCAACTTCCACCAACTCCATCAAGTATTATAAGTGCTCAACAATTACGACTTTGAAAAAGTGAAATCAAGAATCTTCCAGACAGATTTTGACCATTTATGACGTCAGTGTGTATAAAAATAGATAATGCTACTAAGCGTCAAAATTCTGACCTTACACAATTCAAAGAATCACCAGAAACCATCAAAGAAACTGAACTCGATTATCAGCATAATCATCAAAAGAGAATTGAAATCGATGGTAAAGACGATTTACAAGCCCCCATATTCTCCAATTACTCATCACCTGCTAGCAAACAATATCAAGAACAATAAAAAGAAGATCTTGAATCGAAATTGAACAAGATTCTAGCGAAAACGAACAAAAATCATAGTTAATAACAAGAAAAAGATTGGGGGAAATACAAAAGGGTGAAATCAAGATCAAGTAAGACAGTTAAATCTTGGAAAGATTTAGCATTTAAAGGTAACAATCAATCAAATTGTATGTAGCAAGGATAAAGTATACCATTGTTGGATGATGCACGAGTAGAATGTTGAATGTTAGCACTTGTGGGTGATCGTGTGTTTTTCCCCAATTAGTTCGCTACATGTTAAAATCGTGAAACCAACTGCTTACCTTCTTCCCCAATTGATGAAAGAGAGGCAGAAGGAAGATATCAAGATAGTGTGGTTCTTCACTCTCTTTAGCCTAACTTGATAAAGACGTTTAAAGATTATGCAATGTTAAGTTGGGTGTGAATGTATAATTATTAATTTAAAATGATGAAGATTAGTGATTGAAGTAGCTTATTTTGAAATCAAGTCTTATCATTCAACTAAACATTGATGTGGGTAGGTGGAGAAGAGAGCCAGAATTTGATCCCTATCAATTTTTTTAATAATAATTAGTTTTACTAAACTCATGTATTAAACAAAATATTAAATAAAATAAATTTTTATTAATTACAAAACGATATATTAAAATACACGATTAAAATTACGTATGAGTAAAAATTATAAGTAATAAACCATAATATCAAATTTTTATCAAAATTTTGTATGAGAAATCTCTAATATGTACATGAGTTTAAAATTTTAATTAAGTAACATAACATGACAATAAAAAAAGTAAAATATGAACTAATTTCATCTCGACCAATTGTAAATAACAAAAAATATAAAATATAACAGTGTAAGTAAAAATTGCATGAAAATTTACCAAAAAAAGAGTCTCACAGAAAGAATGGTCCATGATGCATTTTCTTACTAATTATAAATATAATCATGTTCGAATATAGTTGAATTATTATTAAACTTACGCTCACATGATAATACAACCAATTATAGAAATGCAAAAATCAATCAAAAGAACCTTTTAAATTCCAAATTAAAAAATGATTACTCTATATCTAATAGACTTGATAAAGAGTTCTACAACAATAAAAAATATTATAATAAAATTGAATAAAAAGAAAATAGAAAAAAATGTTATCTAATAAATGAAAGAAACTACTTATAAAATAAAATAAAATATTTCTAACGAAATAAGAACATGTTTAAAAAATTAGTTAAAAACATCTTAAATTTTGAAAAATAATAATTTCGTCAATGGTAACAAATAAAAAAAGAATAAAGAAAAAGAGACGATAGTAAAATAAAAACAATTGAAAATATTGATGTCTAATTTAATTATTTTTTTAATAGTATTTTATTTTAGTTTGTAGAACCAATTCTTTGTTTTTACTAATAGTAGTTTCTATAGAAAAAAAACATTTAAAATATTATAATTGATGTGTCTTTAAGTGGTACTTTTAAAGTAAAAATTTATTTTAGATTATGATTTGTTACTTATTTTGTCTTTTAAAAAATAAAGATTTGATAAGATGATAATTTAAAAATTAACCTATAGAGTTTTCTAGGAGTAAAAGTAAGAAATATATGTTATTTAGTTTAAAATGAAAGGGTTTTAATTTATATCCCGTTAATTTTAGAAACAAAATGTGTATTTAAAAAAATTAATACAAAAAGGGTAGATTTAAATTATTTTGGGTGGGAAAATTATTTATTATTAATTGTCAAAATGACATGTGGCATTAGATGGGTCTACAAATTGACATGTTGCAAACATAGTTACCTTTTTATTAGAGTAGTAAGATAAGATTATATATTATTATACTAGTTTTAGTAAACCTGTGTATTACATGGGTTGAATAAATAAAATATTAATATAACTGAAATTACGTATGAGCAATGACTATAACTAATTAAACAGTGACATTAACTTTTTAAAATTTTTATTTTAAATTTTTTTCCAATAAAATAATAAATATTTTGTTATAAAAAAACCGTATAAAAATGACATTTTTGGAAAATCTCATATTATATTTCCTAAATTAATAATTTTTGGTTTTAAAAATTGAACTTTAAAAACAATTTTTGAAATATTTTGTATTTTTGAAAATGTTTTATTATTTAGATAAAATATATTTTATAATTTTTTGTTTATTTAGAAATAATATTAATAAATAGATCTCTTTTTTAATTTATTAAATGCAAAAGAAAGTTAAATAATATTATTAGTAATTAAGGTAATTATTTAAGATGAGAGAGAGACGGAAAAATTTTGATGAGGATGAGTGTGGTGATGACACGTGGCATCTTAAGGATCTTTTTTATTAAAGTAGTAAGATAAGATTATCAGCGGTGAGTGTAACCGCTGGTGGAAATCATGGATCAAACTGAAATCAAATTCTGTTGGTTTAAACTCGACGGTTACGACGATTCTTTGGTGGTTTTCGACAGTTATCTTAGGGTAGTTACATGGTGCAGTGGGTCTTGAAATTTAGCAGCAAATAATTGTGGGGTGGTGGTACACCCTATAACCGTTTGAAGTCTGCTATAAAAGCAAAGTTTTTTTGCTACATTTTGGCCAAGATGCAAGTGAATTTTGGATCATCAGAGGAGTTTGGCTTAGGTTACAGACCAGCGGCAACGGTGGTTGAACTAACCACCCTCAATCTCTTTACAGTTTTTTATCACTCCCCCGACTTCAATCGCAAACCTACGTCATTCAAGAGATGCAAGTTTCTGTTATCTTCTTCAGCTTTGAAGATCTTAAGGTTGTTTTTCAATTTGTGCTTTTGCTTTTGAGATGCATATCAATCTCTATTAAGCAATTTGTGAATTTTCCTTCTTTTCATGCTGATTATAATATTAATCAGGGTCTTAATCTTCACTAGCAGGGCCCCTTTTGTTTATAACAAAATCATTCTCCGCCGATGATTTTCTGGGTTCCCTCCCCTTCACATCATGTTTGGAAGGCAGATTAGTGTTGTTGCTTAACTGTTTTATTTTATTTGAGAAATTATGACAAGATTGTCTTCATTGAGCTTAGGATTTTTTTCCGATTTGGAAAAGTAAATGAAATGTATGAATTACATTCTTCTTTCTTTATGTATTTTTTTCCTATTGTTCTCTCATTTAGTCGAGTATACAGTTAGTTCATTCGATTTAGGGTTTTTTAAGCCTTCAACAGTGATATTGTCTTAAATTTGGTTCAACAATTATCTTCTTTTGAGTAAAGGCTAAAATCATTTGTTGTATTTAGTAGTTTGAAGATCTAAAAATTTAGTACAACATTGAACCCTTGCCCCTTTGTGTGTGTATTTTTTTATATTTCCCTTGATGGTTCGTTTGAGCGATTGTGTAAATTTACATAAAAGAAGTTATTTCTTGGGATTTATTGAATATTTTGCTTCTCGGTTATTTAGCATGTTGATTTTCTTGTAGATGATGACTCATTATATGAGTGTATACATCCTTTTTCACTTATATTGTACATATTATCTCAATCAATAGCTTTTAAATTTGATTGGTACAACAATTTACATCCTTGAAGAAAAACAATACATCCATGCACCAAAGGAGATGAATATATATAAAATATTATTTCAGTATATATCTTACATATTATGCATTCTGCAGGTTGTACTTCATAACAAGAATCAACTATGGTTAGAGTGTGAATATAAGTGGATTTGATGGTGTTATTTCTCCTAGCAAATACATATTTGCATTAGTTAATCAATTCACCTGATTTCTTTTTAATACTACATGGGTGTTTTTTATCAATCCGTTCAATTCAATCATGTCATGTTCGTTGTCATCTTGGACAGAGGAGGAGGATGAGGACCTGAATTCGTACAGGAATGGAGGCTACTGCATGGTTAGCGTCCGGTATACGTTCACCACACACGATGCATTGCTCAACCAAAGCTTATTGGATAGGTGAGTTCTCCACCGTTTGGCTTATTTATGGTTTCCAAAACATCTGTAAGTATATTATCTATTTTTCAAGTATGTTTTCTAGGAGATGCAAAACATACCCGGAGATGCAATCATGTGATTTTGAATATGATGCCATTACATATTCATCAATACTTGATGCATTTGGCAAAATTGATGAAGATTTTACACATCAACCTACATAAAGTTGAGTGTTGTAAGGTTTTACTATTTTGTAAAGTTAGATTGTTGTTGTAAATTGTAATAGTATAGATTTTGTGATAGTAGTAAATGTTACAAAATAATTTTAAATATATTGGTTTGACTTTCAGGTTTTATTTAAGTTTGTGCCTTTCAAGTATAAAGCCACAATTCATTATAGTTTGAATTAATCAATACTCTATTTGTTGTTTCATTACGGAAATTAGATACTTCTTATTACTATAAAATTGTTGGATCATTGGTAGTAAATCAATGCTTCAAAAACAATTGATTGATTAAACAATTTTATAGGCTATGTTCTTTTTATTTATGAAATATGAAGAAATTTAGGAATTTGAACATAGATGTGTGTGGCCAAACAAGAGTGGAACCCAGTTTGATGGTTGAATGTTAAGAGATAGTTCAAAATTTTAAGCATGTTCAAGTTTGATTGTTTAAATTGAAGTAATTTATGTCTTAAGCATACATCCATCCATATGTGTTGGTTAGTTTCTCGTCCCTTCGCTATTTGGATTTGGATTTGGATTTGTCGTCGTGTACATGACCTACTTTAAAAGGCTCAAAGTCGGTAAAACAAATGTTTGTGCTGATAATGCAATATTACTTGTACAGTTTTTATGCCACATGTGAGAGATATGATGTTTATCAAAAGAGAGATACAATCAAGAGGAGTTGGAACGTAATGAACCTAATATTTTTTGGGTTTTCACGTTGATTTTTAATGGTTTTATGTAATCATAGTTCTTCCTTTGTAAGTTTGAATTGTATGAATAATATTATGCTAAGTAACAGTGTACATTTTTTACTGTTCCTTTTAACATGTTCCTTTTAACATGAGTTTGAATAGTTACAAACTACCTTGCATGTTCGAATGTTCATGTTTAAAAGAGCTCTTATATGAATTACATACTTGATTCATGTGAAATTGTATATTTTTTATATGTTTATTTTGCAGTCGTCAAAAACACATCAACTAATGCCATCACTTGAATGCCATATATGATGTATGATGTAACTACAAAACCGTTGAGATGTTTCAAATGTGTATTTATATGGAAATTTTACATGACCATGTTAGTTTCTATATCTTAAGTTGATGGCTTCAATTCTATTAGAATGTAGGATTTATGAAATATATATTTTAGGAATATGAGACTCATTAATTGGTGCGAGACATGAAGGTTGTCAAGAATTGTTACTTTGCGATGAACCCATGTTATGTTTTCAATTGTGTTTTGACCCAATGCAGGATTATTTTCATATGCTAAACAACCCGACCATTGAACGGGTATAAAACTAGTTCAAACATAATCTTTAAGCATATAGAAGTTGTAAAATTTAAGGGTAAGAAGAAAACGGAAACATAAACTATAGGAAAAAAATATAAGAAGTATTATTATCTATTAGATTTAAAATCAAATGGCTATAAACAACTAAAACTTTTGAATAATAGCTTTTAGTCTTAACCATATTTTTAAATTTTTTTTCTTAAGCGCTCATAACTTTTACATACAATATTTTTTTTTTAAATTTACACCATGAAAACAAGTTTTTTTTAATCTTTAAAACGACTATAATTTTGATATATAAAATTTATTTTCACGTTATTTTAGGTCATTGTAATGTTATTTATTGTTAATCATCAAGTCTAGTACCGGTTATTATGTTACATATTATATCCAATGTTGGTCATTCTATTTTTTAAAATGTTAATTTTGAATAACACAATAATAAAAAATGCAAACTTTTTTTATATTTCAAGTTCATTATGTATTACTTGTCTAAAATTGTGTAACTCTCATCAATTCAAAATATTACTTCTGCTAAAATTACACATTGAGTTAAAAAAACATGAATTTTTTTATGTTTTTATTATTTTATAACAGCATTATACACGTTTTAAATTAAAAATACTCGTTTTATGGTGTTTTTTTAAATAATGTTGTATGTAAAGTTATAAATGTTTAACAAATATAGAAATTGAGAAGGAGAAACATTACCAATTTTACACCCAACCTAATTTTAATCAAAAAGAAAACATATCAGTATCTTAATCATTCTTACATTTTTT